>CM062631.1:10536511-11136511 GCA_025617555.3 Puccinia polysora
TTTAAAAACAGCTCAAACCCTCAAAGTAACCTCATTGATAAGTTTTTACATCACAAATAACTTATAGTCACTCAGCCAAAGTACCCTTCTATCCCTCATGGATTAGAAGATACAGTCCAAAAAACCTCCAACTTCTGCAAAATCATGCCAAACCAGGTGTCACATCCCTGTAGAAGTCATGAGACATACCTTGTAAACCCTGAAGTACATACCAGTAACAGCTTACCCTCAACACCAGGACCATACACCCCTGCCACCTCAGCCAGAATACAGCAATACAGGTACAGGAGGCAGTGCAATCTATCAGACCCTGTCACCTCAGCCCAAATAAATCAATACAGACATAGGAGGCAGTGAAACCAGTCCAGATCCAGTTGCCTCATAAGAATGATAAAATACAGATCCAGGAGGCAGTGAAAACAGTCCAGATCCAGTCAAATACAAAGTTACAGGCACAGGAGGCAGTGCAAGCAGTCAGACCCAATTGCCTCACCCAGAATACAGGAACAACAAAGATACAAGTACAGGAGGCATTGCAAGCAGTCAGACCCAATCACCTCACCCAGAATACAGGAAAAATACACATACAAGAGGCTGTGCAGGAGCAATACAGGAACAATATATGCAGGAGGAAGTCAGACCAGTCTCAAGCGGAACCAAACAAGCATGCAAATATACATACAAGAGGCTGTGCAGCAGAAATACAGGAACAATATATGCAGGAGGAAGTCAGACCAGTCTCAAGAAGAACCAAACAAAAATTCAAATAAACATACAGGAGGCTTTGCAGAAGTATACAGGAGAAATATTGGTAGGAGGAAGTCAGAAAAGGCTCAACTAGAACCAAAAAAACCACAGTTATTGCACAGAAATACATTTAGGTAGAATCAAGTAGCACTAAACAAGACACAAGTAAAGCACAGAAATTTATCTTATCTGCAATTTGCAGCAATTTATTCAAGGCTGGGAATGCATGAAACCCCTGTATAAACTTTTAAAAACCAGAAGAATGCCTCATGTAACTGTACAAGGTTTTTTCCAACCAGAAGAAATTCCTCATGTAATTGTTATCTCACTGTTCCCAACCAGAATAGGGAGAACTCTCAGGGGCAGCCTTGAGCACCTCTGTGGGTAGGAATTTTCTATTTAAGGAGGGCCTCTCTGGCCTATCCAAGTTGCATCATCTCTCATCACCCATATCATGCCATCTGGCCTACCAGCACTCACCTACCCCAATCCAACCCATCCATCTGTGATACCTACCCAGATAAATATAATTAGTGAACCAATTATAAATAAACAGGAAATCAGAAAAAAAGTTATAACCCATCTTTACCCAATTAAAACCACCCACCAGGTGCTTGAATAAGGTTTCTTCTGTGACCTAAATATTCAGCACCAGATTAAAGAAAAACAACCCCCTTGAATTAATAAATAACCCATACAAAGAAAGAAAGCACAAAAAAAAGGAACTATCAACGTTTCCTCTACCCAGCCCCCTGTGGGTAAAACCATCCTTGGGTCATCTCCTGGACTATCCCTTTGATAGACCCTTGAAACCTTTAATATTGGGATTTTGGTAAAGATCACATATATTTGATCAATAATTAATCAATAACCCAATACATCTGGTCCATTCTTCAACAAAACCTACCAATATGACTAATCTAGGTCTGATCTGAGACCTATTTTCAGTCTCAAAGAAACCGGGGAATTAATTTAAATAAACTATTTTACAGACTTACTATAGCACTAGAAGGGCAGGCAATTAAAAACCGCCCTTAGTATTTTCTAATACTCAAAAGGAGAAGGTGTAATACTAAATTCACCTCCAAGGACTGCCAGCAAGCTATTTGCTACTTTTTTTATATAATCCCACAGCAGTTTCTACAACGCACAATTCAGAGTGACTGTGCACAATACAGAGTGACTATGCACAATGCACAGCAACTGTGAACAATGCCCAGAAACTGTGCACAATGAATAGCAACTGTGCACAATGCACAGAAACTGTACAAAATGCACAGAAACTCTGCACAATTCACAGCAACTCTTCACAATGCACAGCAAACTGTTTGCAATGCACAGAAACTGTTGACAAAGCACAGCAACTGTCCACAATGCACAGGGACTGTGCACAATACACAGCAACTGTGCACAATACACAGAAACTGTGCACAATGCACAGCAACTGTGGACAATGCATAGCAACTGTGAACAATGCACAGCACTGTGAACAATGCACAGCACTGTGCACAATGCACAGCACTGTGCACAATGCAAAGCAACTGTGCACAATACACAGCAACTGTGTCCAAAAAGAGCAACTGTGCACAAAAAACAGCAACTGTGCAGAATGCATAGAAAATTTGCACAATGCACAGCAACTGTGCACAATACACAGCAACTGTGCACAATACACAGCAACTGTGCACAATACACAGCAACTGTGCACAATACACAGCAACTGTGCACAATACACAGCAACTGTGCACAATACACAGCAACTGTGCACAATACACAGCAACTGTGCACAATACACAGCAACTGTGCACAATGCAAAGGAACTGTGCACAATGCAAAGGAACTGTGCACAATTCACTGCAACTCTGCACAATTCACTGCAACTCTGCACAATGCACAGCAACTGTGCATTGGAGCTTGCAAAAATTTTGTGCACAGTCACTGTGCATTGTGCGTTGGAGCTTAGATAAATATTGTGCACCATTTCTGTGCATTGTGCACTGTTTGTGTGCATTGTGCACAGTTGCTGTTGCATTTTGCACAATTTCTGTGCATTGTGCACAGTTTCTGTGCATTTTGCAAATTTTGCTGTGCATTGTACACAGTCACTGTGCATTTTGCACAGTTGCTGTGCATTTTGCACAGTTTCTGTGCATTTTGCACAGTTTTCTGGGCATTTTGCACAGTTTCTGTGCATTTTGCACAGTTGCTGTGCATTTTTTCACAGTTGCTGTGCATTGTGCACAGTTGCTGTGCATTGTGCACATTTGCTGTGAATTGTGCACAGTTTCTTTTCATTGTTCACAGTTGCTGTGCATTGTGCTCAGTTTCTCTGCATGGTGCACAGTTGCTTTACATTGTGCGCAGTTGCTTTGCATTGTGAACAGTTGCTTTGAATTGTGCACAGTTGCTGTGTATTGTGCACAGTTGCTTCATATTGAGCAAAATTGCTGTGCATTGTGGACACTTGCTGTGCATTGTGAACAGTTGCTGTGCATTGTGAAAAGTTGCTGTGCATTGTGAAAAGTTGCTGTTAATTGTGAATAGTTTCTGTGCATTGTGCACAGTCACTCTGCATTTTGGGCAGTTACTTTGCATTTTGCACAGTTGCTGTGCATTTTGCATAGTCCCCATCCATGGTGCATTATGAACAGTTGCTGTGCATTGTGCACAGTCAATGTGCATTTTGCACAGTCACTATGGATTGTTCACAGTCACTATGCATTGTGCACAGTCACTATTCATTTTGCACAGTCACTATTCAATGTGAACAGTCACTATGCATTGTGCACAGTCAGTGAATGTGCATTGGAGTGACAATAAATTTTGAGCTGAGCTTGGTAGGAGCTTGACCTGAGATTGGCCAAACATTGGGCAAGAGCTCTTCAATGGCACTTGCTAGCAAGTGATATGCAGATTTCTGTGGTGTTGGGAAATACCCTAGCCTGTTCTACTGCATAAAATCCTCAGACCGATGGTTTAGCTTTGGTGTGCATTGTACACAGTTGCTGTGCATTGTGAACAGTTGCTGTGCATTGTGCACAGTTTCTGTGCATTGTGCACAGTTTCTGTGCATTGTGCACAGTTGCTGTGCATTGTGCACAGTTGCTGTGCATTGTGCACAGTTGCTGTGCATTGTGCACAGTTGCTGTGCATTGTGCACAGTTGCTGTGCATTGTGCACAGTTGCTGTGCATTGTGCACAGTTGCTGTGCATTGTGCATAGTTTCTGTGCATTGTGCATAGTTGCTGTGCATTGTGCATAGTTTCTGTGCATTGTGCACAGTTGCTGTGCATTGTGCACAGTTTCTGTGCATTGTGCACAGTTGCTGTGCATTGTGCAAAGTTTCTGTGCATTGTGCACAGTTTCTGTGCATTTTTCACAGTTGCTCTGCATGGTGCACAGTTGCTTTACATTGTGCACAGTTGCTTTGCATTGTGAACAGTTGCTTTGCATTGTGCACAGTTGCTGTGTATTGTGCACAGTTGCTGTGTATTGTGCACAGTTGCTTTATATTGCACCCAATTGCTGTGCATTGTGGAAAATTGCCACACATTGTGAACAGTTTCTGTGCATTGTGAACAGTTGATGTGCATTGTGAATAGTTTCTGTGCATTGTGCACAGTCACTCTGTATTTTGAACAGTTACTTTGTATTTTGAACAGTTGCTGTGCATTTTGCACAGTCCCCATCCATGGTGCATTGTGAAAAGGTGCTTTGCATTGTGCACAGTCAACGTGCATTCTGAACAGTCACTATGGATTATGCACAGTCATTATGCATTGTGCACAGTCACTATTCATTGTGCACAGTCACTATGCATTGTTCACAGTCAGTGAATGTGCATTGGAGTGTCAAGAAATTTTGACCTGAGCTCGGTAGGAGCTTTACATGAGCTTGGCCATACATTGGGCAAGAGCTCTTCAATTGCACTTGCTAGCAAGTAATATGCATATTTCTGTGTTTTTGGGAAATGACCTAGCCTGTTCTACTGCATACCATCCTCAGACTTATTTTTTAGCTCTTGAGAGAATGATACAAACTCTAAAAGAAATGTTGAGAAGATTCTGCAGTTTTAGTCTAGAATACAAGAATGTAGATGGATACTGTCATGACTTGGTAAGTTTACTCCCAGAACTATAAATGGCTTATACACTCTACTACTAAGGAAGCTCCATACATATCGGAAAGAGCATGGATTCCAAAACCCCCTACAAATACCTTCAAACAAAATTTGGCCCCTATTAACCCTACATATCTTGATTTCATGAAAATGATAGAACTAGCAAATAATCCTGCCCAGAAGTGTGTGGAAGATTCAGTGGAATATAACAAACAGCAATGGTATAAAACACATAAAGAACCTTATTTGAAGGTTGGAGATCAGATTTTGATATCCACTACCAACATTAACAACCTAGCTGGGAATATAAAATTGAAGCCAGCCTTTAAGGGACCTTTTTTTTATCAAAGAAACTCATGGCAAGAATGCTGTAGAATTATTTCTGAGTGAAGAATTTTCAAGGAAGCACCCAGTTTTCCCTGTTAGTTTGGTAAAACACTTTCATACCAGGGAAGGGAGAAAAATTCCTTCAGTAAAAATTCCAGTTTAATCTGACCCTGTGAAAGACAAGGGTGAAGTTGGCAGGATAATAAAAGAAAAGAAAGAGAGAATCCAAGAGAAAGATGTTAGAATATACCTTTTCAGATAAAAAGAAGAATCTGCAAACAAAGATGAATGTTTGCCAGAGAACCACATACCTGATGCACCAATACATCTTAGAAACTATAGAGCCAGTAGGAGACCCTAAAGTACACATGTATTTTTTTTCCACCTCCATTTTTTTTTCAGATGTGGATAAATCTTTGAGTGGGGGAATTTCACCTTTCTACCATTACAGAGCAAGCTGAAAAACTAACAGAAAATAACATTAAAATACAAAAATAAATAAATAAGTATTGGAGAGAAAATATACTCAAAAATAGTATTTCAAATTCTGATTCTCCAGAAAAATTAAGGTAGGGTCACTCACTGAAACCTACCCCAAATCCCCATCCCATATAATTTTAAATTATTAATGAAAAATTGGCAAAAGGCACGGCCTTTAGATTTTGGCCATTTTAATATTTCACCAGAAACACCATGTATGAGGTTCACAGTGAAAATTTTGTCAGAATCAGTGAATTCTGTAAATTGGAGGAGTTACGTGCGGAAAGGTGATTTATCAAAATTCCCCCACAAAGCTGCGGCAACTAATACAAATGCGCGCCGCTAAGCAGCAGCACTTCCACCATGTCTTACTATCAGAACAAGATGGTTACACAGTTGTGGGAATCTGAAAAGTGCGCTGCTCCAGGACTACAAGCTGCCAGGCTGACAGGAAGCATGAGAATCAAAGGTGCTGTGTTGCTACTACCAATGTGGGGACATAATACATATTTCATCAATGTCCTGTATTTATTATATATGACAGAAATATAGAAAATTATATAAAAATACTTAAAATAAACCTTTTAAATATTTTTACTAAATATAATATATAAACACCAATATGTTGAAAATGAGATAACCAGAGCTTGAGAAATATTTCAAAAATACCTTTTTGTTACAAATGTGAGAGCTTCAAGATATCAACATGTCCATGACACAAAAAGGAGATGGAATATGTAATAATATTACATATTTTCCCACAGAATGTATTTTTTATTAATTACTTCAAGTAACAAAACAAAATTTGAAAATAAGGACCAAAATAATTATTATGATTTTGCTCCCATCAGCTAATACATAATGAGAACTTACGTAACATCAGAGTGACTTTAGGAAGGTCTGCCAAGAAGAAATGGTAATGATCTGGGAATATTTACCAGCAATGAATAAGTAAATGAATTTCATGTGAATAAATAAGGTTTCATTCAGATGCCAATCAATCAGTCAAATAATAAAATAATTCCCTCACCCTGTATAATTAGATGCTACCCTTGATATAGCACCATGAACACATGATGGAATACCATTGGCCTCTCTGATAGCCTGAGAACTTGTCCCTTTGGGCCCCTATAGCCCTCAGGAGTACAGAATTTCAACCCAAAAAGCTATAAATAAAGAGCTCTTTTTGAGGTTATTTATACCCCAGACACAGCTATATTTGGGTTCAGAAACCGTGCCAAAGTGATCAAATACTTACAAAAGATAAGTAAGTGATTTATGGATTTTTTACAATGAATATTATCCATCCCAAACAAATTTTATTAAGTCGAACTTCTGGAAAACCTTTTTAAGCACAGATACAGGTTTAACCAATCAGTACACATCCCAAAAAGGTACCCAAAGGATTAGATAACATCCCAGTGAGTTTATTATCCTTTGCTTGTCGTGAAAGGTTGTTTACAAAGCCCTGCCACTCCATCCTATATTTTATAAATATATTATCCTTGGGAAATATCTCCTTTAAGAATATAAATTAAAGGTTCCAAAGTAACCAGGTCTAAGTATTTCAAAGTGAATTTTCTGAAGAAGAGTTTTTAAAGATCCTCAATATCATTGTGGCTCCTATTTTTATTTATTTAAGAATTGATAAAATTATGGCTGGAAACCAGGATCACTGATGAATTGCAGATTGAAAAGATGAACCAATCAGAAAGATGAAACAATGCAATAATAACCTTGGAAAGAGGATCTAACAAAGGCGGTGGCTGATTTGAAATGATCATAAATTGGCTAATTCAGAAATTTGAACTTAGAGCTAGGATAATTAAAAAGATACCATTGGTCTGAGATGTTGTTGAGGTTCCCTGAGTTCTTTGGATTTGATGGAATTGGAATACTGAGAAACAGAAATGAGATGTCAGCTTCTTGAGAGTTGGAAAAGTGTTGAATTAGGAGTTACCAGCTTTGGGTTACCTTGTAGTCGTGAGGAGTGTTGAAGTTGACTTATTTGAAGGAGAAAAAGGATATTGAAGAGGAGATTGAGATTGAGATCGATGAGAGGTGAAGGAAAGGACATCATACTCTTGGAGATGTGATTGGGTGGTGCGCGCAGGTACCAGCCTCTTGATCTTATAAGATAGAGAATGCGCACTCTGGTTCTAGATTCCCATGACTGGTCACCAGGTTAGAATGCACGCAAATGAAATTCTTGGGTTGAAACTTCAAATTCTCTTTTGATTCAACACTTGGATGATTATTTACTGACATGATGGACCAAGGGGGCAACTAAGTTCTTATTGGAAGGTTTTGTTAACTAGTCATCAACCATTCCTTTGGATAAAATGAGTTGGATGATGATTGCATTTGATTTCGTATCTTCTCTGAGCCCTTCCGTCTTGAGATCAATAATTTTTTTTTCTATTTAAATCCAAAATTCTTTATCTTTTAATCTAGTCTTTTGTTGCCAATTAGGTGGACACTGGAGCAATGGGTTTTCTCCCAAGCTCATGGATCAAGTGATTGATCCACCTACAGTCTTTCTGGCAAGCTTTAAGGGCATTGCATCAGGCTTTGGTCGAGGAGTAGGTAATTTTTTTTTATCTCCTGCTTTTCAAATTTTAGGGTGATCTGTGAAAGAAGCAAATGAATCCAGATTTGGAAGTTCTGGTAACCTGATCATCTTCCCAGGTGTTATCACTGTAGCAATTCAGGTTGGGAAAATGGTTCTTCTTGGAGATGAGAAGATATTGGTCCTGTGTGCTGGCCAACTTGAGAACTTCCCGCCATTTATTGATGCCAGGTTTCTCAAAGAATTGAGCCAAAGAAGAGACTGAAAACCTTATGTCTGGGCATTCCAGTCCAGGGATGAATTTGAGTCTTCCAAATGGTGATTGGTAGTTGAATTTTAGCACCCTAAATTCTTCTTTTTTGGTTTTTGCTTGCCGGAAGCAGGTGGATACTTTGAGAGAAAGGTGTACTGGAGGCCAATTTGGATCGTAGAAAGTCTCATTTATGTCACCTAATACAAGAAGGTTTTCTACATGAACAAATAGAGCCAATTGACCTTAATTCCCAATGTAGAGTCATGGGTCTGTGTTGGACAGGGTAAATCCTTGGAGTTGGATCCAGTTTTAAAGGATTTTGTACCAATTTTTTGGAGCTTGCTTGATTCTGTATAAACATTTGTTCAGCTTGAGAATAAGAGTTCTTCTTTTTGACCCAACAGGTTGTTGTATGAACATCTCCTTATACAATGTTGCATGTAAGAACGCACCCTTAATGTCAAATTGAAGCATAGGAAGATCTGTTTTTACAAAGATCAGAAGCAGAGCTCTTAGGGAAGCTACTTTACCCATTGGGGCATAGTTTTCAAAGTAATCTATCCTGTACCTTTGGTTAAAACCTTGCATGCAGACCCAGGATTTGTAAGTAGGATCTTCTTGGTGAGTATTGAGCTTGATTCTGAACGCATAGGTGAAGTTGAGGAAGTTTGTGGGTTTGGGACCTTCATAGTCTTCCAATACCTTGAAACTTCACATTTTGGCAGTTCTTTGTTCAATTATCATGACCATATGGGACATTTGATTGCTTCTTCATTAGTTTTGGGAACAAAATTACTGTAATAACCGTGACATTTGGGAGGCTGGAGTGAGGATTGATTTTGAAGGGTTCTAGTTTGGAAGACTAGCTCCAATTGTACTTTTTTAGCCTGATAAATTTTCGCGTCTGATTTTTTAGAAGAGTCCTCTGATTTGATTCTTAAGGGTTTGGCGGTTGGTTCTGAGTGTGGTGGTGGATCCTCAGGGAAGTTTTTCCTGGAGATTTGTGTTTCTTTTTCTGATGAGGTTTGGGAGCTTTCTTTTAAATCATTGGCCAGGCTGGATTTGATAGTGGGAAAGAATTTGATGCTTTTTGTTTCAATTGACTTTCCACTTTGTGTCAACACACAAGACAATAGTAACTTGGATGAATACCCTACCAATCTGCCTGGGATTCCTTTTTTGTCAAAATTTCTTTGAGAGTGATTTCCAATATCAACGTAGTTGAGGTCAATGCCTATTGGTTTCAGGCAGCCATCTTGTAACAAATACCTGTGCAATTCTTCCCAAGGTATCATTCCATCAATGTTTGGAATTTGATTTAGGGCAAGTGAAAAGCTCCAGATTGTTTCATGCAAATAGTCTTTTGGAATCATGGAGGCAGAGATTGTGGCCCTCATGGATTTGGAAATGGTCCTATTGGCTTTCTCCAATCTCACATTTTGTTTGGCATGATAATGCTTGAGAAAAATGTTTCAAATGAATTTTTCTTCAAAGAAATCGGTTAATTCTTCATTGTTGAATTTGACACCACCATTGCAGCAGAATTTGGTGGGATAGTAGTTGACTCAATTGATTTTTTTGAGCAGAATAAATTGGATAGTTTCAAATGCATCACTCTTGTGCTTGCGAGGAAGACAGCTGATGTACCCACTGTGGCTGTCTACAAGGGTCAATGAATACTTGTATCTGTTTATTTTTCTCTCAGCTAAAAGGATTCATTTCAGTGAGAAGCCAAAGAAATTATAACTGAAATGACAATACAAAGGGTGACAGAATCTTCTTTAACTCAAAGCAAGATGGGACAGGAAACATATGCAACTATAAAGGACCCTTCAGACTGGAACCAACAAAAAACTCCCCAAAAACAACCAATAGTACCTCCACTGTTCATCATGTTGACCATCAGTAAGGTGAGAGAGGGAGCAGTGGAGAAATAAAGAAGGAAATATTGTGGTCTTTTTGATGTTCAAATTCTGTAACTAACAAATTTAGTTACCCCCTTGCTATCTTAATGTTTTCATTATCTCATTACCCATGTCTTAGGCCCCCTCTGGGCTCTCTAAATGTCTCTAACCTGCGGCCTCAGGCCCCTTTGGGGTTCTCTAGTTGTCCATAAATACTGGTCCTTCCCTTGGACCATGAATGAAAATCATCTGATTACCAGACAACTAAACTGGAGTGTCCCTTCCTCCTCTTCAGATCAGTTCCACTTGACTATACAAGTACTTTCCCTCCGTCCTTGGCTCTTTGTAGCCTTATCAATACATCTCATTTGGCTCTCAGTAGCCTACCATACTCCTTCCTTCTCCAAATAATCTTGCTACTCATATTAAAAATTTTCACGGTTAAAAGCCAAAGGCTCATCCCACTAAGTCATCCGGTCAACTTCATTGTTCCAACTGGTTGTCTCATTTCCAATCTCACCAATTCTCACAATCCAATTTTGTCCCTCCTCTTCATCCCTTCTTTCATGATCTCCAACCATCCCTATTCCTTCAAACCCTCACTCAACCTTTCCTCCTTGTCTCACTCCCTCTTCCATTCTCTCTCCCATCTCATCCAACTCCAGTTGATTCAATTTTTCTGCTACTCTGCCAACTTGGATTGGGTCACTCATTTTTCGCTCTAAAATCTCATCTCAATCAATCCACTCCTCCTGATCTCCCTAGCTCATCTAACCAACCTCAGATCTCTCTACCTATCCGGTCTCCAGCTCTCTACCTCATCATCATCCCTACCCTTCCAGCGCTCCTCATCCCTCCATCTCAACCGTCTCACAACCCTTCATCTCATTGCCATCCATGATTCCATCCTACCCATCATCCATTGTTCCCTAAACCTCCTCGAGCTGAGGATCTGGAGAGAATTCTTGGTCCCTTACCTCTCCGTCAATCCTTGGTTCCCATCCCAACTCTGGTCTAGCCTACAATCTCTCACCCTCAAGGGATTCTAGGGTCACTCCCTCTCAGAACTACAATCCTCCCTCAGGCGGAATATCAACCTGATCACCAGTTCAGGCTCAAGTCTGATCCTGAAGACCTTGGACCTAGACAAGCATTCCTTGACCCACAATCTCTTGATCCTATTAGACGCCTTTAGCTCCAATCTCCTAACCACCCTAAGGTTGACAGTTTGGTGTGATGAAGACTTCAACCCAAGCTTGATCGGTAGATTGGCCATCCAATTTAAAAACCTGCAAGACCTTCAAATTGTCCTTGAGACCCCCCTACATTGTTGGTGGACTCACAAGTTAAACGCTTGGTCACATTCACTATCAAGTTTCATAAAAAAACTTTGTTGATTGAATTGGAACTGTAGTCCATTCAACTGTCATGATTTCATCCTTGTTCAGGATGGAATGAAATCTCAAGTCATGATCCTTGCTTGATCAATTCCATCCCTGCAGAGAGTCTCCTACGTTGATATCTCTGGTTGGTTGGAGATCAAACACAAATCAACTCTCAACAAGCCATCATCCACCTCCTTGATCAAATCCATCAAGTGGGCCAACATCAAATCCCCCTATCCCTTTCTGACTTGCACCAATCTCTAAAATCAAGAGGAATGTTCCAATTATGATGAGCTAATTGAATCAGAAGATCATCCAATCAATTCCATCCTTCAACTGGATTCAGATCCAAAACCTCAGACTCATGATTCCCATCACCATTGATCCCAAGAAGAACTAACACCCCAGATAGACTCAGTACAAACTCATCCCCATCAAATCACCCCAGATCAAATCAGACTACTATCAATTCTTCACTCAATCTTCACTCAAGCTCAAGAATATCTTTGTCTTCCATCCATCTACTCTCCATCACCCCTACCCTTGATCTTGTCATTGCTCGGACCGTCATCGTTGTCCATTACCAGCCAACTACAAGCCCCCTCAATCAGTCATTGATGCACCCTTCATCCCTCTACCCACCAGGCGTCACTTTTGAATCTCTCACATCAGCAATCAGAGACCTAAACCATTGCTTTTCAGCCAACCCAACCCAGACCTTACCCTCCATCCTACTCATCTCCACCCTTGCCCGCTTGCTTTCAACATCTTTTCAACAATCCAATCTTGCCCCATCTTGCTTGCACCTTGAACGCGACCTCACTTGCTTCAAAACTCCCTCTCTTGCTGCCTTGATGGAAGCCTCATTGCTCCCTTGCTTGCTCATCAACTTCATCACCCCATCCGTGACCTCACTCTTGTTGCATCTTGCTGCCTTCTACAACCTCAATTGCCGCTCACCTCCGCCTTCTCTTACTTGCTCACTTAACCTTGCTTGCGACTTTTATCGCCTTCCCTTTGCTACTCACCTCCAACATCTTGCGCAATCTTGCATCCATCAACATCTGCAAACTGGCTTGCGCTTCATCTGCAACTTCTCCTACTGCTTCACTCTCCATCCCCGCTCATTATCAACTACCATCCTCCCTTGCAACCTTGCTCTTCCACCCTCAATCTTGCTCGGTTGCTTCTCATCCCCAAATTGCTCCATCCCTCCATCTCAACTGCTCTCTTGCTCCCATCCATCTTCTCCTCTCCACCTCTACACCCATACTTGCTCCATCTCCTCAATCAATTTACCCAACAACCTCAATCACCATCACTCCATCTCCAACATTCCATCCTATTCTACAACAACAACTCACCCATCATGCTCAACCTACGTTTCAAATTGCTCCTCTTCATCTCCACCATCAATCCTTTCAACCATCAACCATATCAACTACCACCTCACAATATCATGATCATCAACCTTAAAAATTAACATCAACATTCTTCCATCTAGTATTGAACAGGCTAGTGTGTTGGAATTCTTCCCTCATTTTTTTTTCAATACCACCTGTTTATATCTCTCTATTGTCCACCCTCTTTCATTACAACAATCACATTCATTAATATTCAACACTCTATCAAAACCACCATTATCCTATAACTGTCACCACTCCATGACAACTTCATCTCTAAAACCATCACCATCACCATCACCATTACCATTATCATCACCATCACCATCACCATCACCATCACCATCACCATCAACATCACTATCACCATCACCATCACCATCACCATCACCATCACCATCACCATCACCATCACCATCACCATCACCATCACCATCACCATCACCATCATCATCATATCATTCTTTCCCATTAAGCTAGGAAACTATGCCTGAGGTCCTTGTTGCTCCTCTTAAAATAAGCTATCATTTCCCCATCTCATATCCTGACAAGGTGGTGTCTTGTCATTTATTACTCAACTCTCATATCTCTATCATTCTCATATTCTCCTCTCATTTCTCATGAATATCTGGAATGTTTGCTGGTCTTTAATTGGTTCCTAAATTTATCAGTTAAGGTGGTGTGTTGTCTTTTTGATGTTAAAATTCTGTAACTAACAAATTTAGTTACCTTATTGCTATCTTACTGTTTTCATTATCTCATTACCCATGTTTTAGGTCCACTCTGGGGCTCTGTAGTTTTCTCTAACCTGCTGCCTCAGGCCCCTTTGGGGTTCTCTAGTTGTCCATAAATACTGGTCCTTCCCTTGGACCATGAATGAAAATCATCTGGTTACCAGACAACTAAACCGGAGTGTCCCTTCATCCTCTTCAGATCAGTTCCACTTGACTATACAAGTACTTTCCCTCCGTCCTTGGATCTTTGTAGCATTATCAATTCATCTCATTTGGCTCTTCAGTAGCCTACCATACTCCTTCCTTCTCCAAATAACCTTGCTACTCATATTAAAACTTTTCAAAGATTACCAGTTGATGGTTGGGGAACCATAGGCCAGGAAGACTGAGCTCAAATTTTGATAACGCTAATGTGAGCTCCTTTTCTTTGACTGGGAAGCTTAGCTCCACAGACGGCTGGTGAGGAGCTGATTCAGGATCTGATTTGAGTGAACTAATAAACAGAGGCATAGACCAATTGTGAATCATGTGCACTGAGGAATGCACATGTAGTTGCGGGAAGCTTGAGTTGTCCATTCAGGCTTTAAGATTTAACACTCCCCCACAATTGTTTTTATCCTGACCAGAATTACCCATCAAATCAAAAGCTTTTAGAAATCTGACCAAGATGGCTTTACTAATGGGTTTTTTCAGGAAATTGGCAATCATTTCTTCTGTTTTGACGTATGCCAGTGAGATATGTTTCAGTTTGATTTCCTGTTGTATATAGTATTGGAGTAATCATCCTCAAGAATCTTCTCCCCATATTTCTTTCATCTTCTTATTTCTTTTCTCTTTGATTTCTATCAATATTTTCCCTCATCCGTCTCAGATCCGCTGCCATCCAATGTATCCATCTCACCTCCAGAAGCTTGGCTATCATTTCAATATTCATTTTCATTATCACCTCTACACACATGTCACCTTTTCCTGTGAAACTTGATCAGGATGAAACACCTGAGGACAGATTGCAAGTCAGAGAGAATATTTACTTTCTCATCCTTCTCTCTGAGTTTTGAATCTAAACTTCCTCAGGTAAGCGTCCTTTCTGTTTTCTTTTACTCATTATCATTTCTCAGTCAGACTTTTTCTTTTCTATTTCATTTTCTCCTTTATTTCATTTCACTTCTGAAATCAATATAATCCTTCTCTGACTTCCAAATCTAAAATTCCTCAGTTTCAAAATATAGTGATATTTTATTGACATGTGTATTTTTTGGAAATTTAAATGATTTGAAGTGTTGAGGGCTAGCTTGATTGCGCTTTGATGGTCTTTGTAAATCACAGTGGGTGACATGAAGATGAAATTAAATGCTTTTTTCAGAATCATCTTGAACCACATGAATTCTTTGACCAGGTCCGACAGGGCTTGGTATTCTTCTTTTTTGGAAGAGCTTACAATTGTAGTCTGCTTCTTGTATTTTCACAAGATCAGGCTACTGTTCCATTTGACTATGAAGCCTGAGATTAATTTTCTGGAATTTCTGCAATTTCCCGAGTTGGCATCTGAACAACAGATCAATTTGTTTGGTTGATTCCTCTTAACAATCTTTATTGAATGATGAGTAGTCCCTTTTAAGTATTGGAGTACTTGAGTACAGGCCTTAAAATGTTTAATTCCTGCTCAATTCAAGAAATGTGAGAGGTATCCAACTGCAAATGACAGGTCTGTTCTGGTGGTGCAGCATAAGTAATTCAGTGCGCCTACTACAGCTTGATAGTTGATGTGAAGCAGCTGGAATTCAGTTACTTCATCTTCTGAGGTGTGTGTCAGTTTCAATTCAGGTCTCATTGGGGTTTTCAAGGGAGGTAGATGGTCAATCCCAGCTCTTTCAAGGATGAGTGTTGAGTACTGCTTTTGAGAAAATTTAACTACATTGGATGACTGGTTCACTTCCATAGCAAGTAGCATCTTGGCAGGTGCTAAGTCTTTGATTTCAAATTTTTCCTGTATTTCTTTGATAAACTCTTGCTAATTATTTTGAATATAGAAATATCATTGACATGGATGTAAATAAAAGTTCCCTTTTTCCACAGCAAGGAAGGTTTTGCTTCACATTTGTCAAAATCCAATGGAAAACAGGAATTTAGTGAGGGTTTCATGACAGGCAAGCAGTGCTTGCTTCAAGCTGTACAGAGCCTTTTCCAGCTTGAGATATTCACCTGGGTATTCTGTTCCTTTGGGAGAACTGATCAAAAAGTCTTCACTGAGTTTAGCATTTAGAAAATCTGATTTGAAATATATTTGGTGAAAGTTCATGTCATTCATTAAAGCAAACAAGATCAGCATCCTGAGTGATGTCACTTGACCCATGGGAGAAAAGGTGCTGAAGTGGTACAGTCCTTCCTCTTTTTGAATAATTTCACACACAGTTTTGCTTTACATTCAATCACATTTGCAGTAGCGTCAAATTCAGTTCAAAAAACACAGGTGCAATTCAACGTTTTGCCTTTGGTTTTTTTTTCCGCAAGACCAAACCTTGTATTTGATGATTTTGGCAATTTCCTTCTTTATTTCAGACTTCCATTCTTCTTTTTGTAGACCATTCACAGCTTTTTTGTACGTTAGAGTATATCTTTCCAATTCCCAGATTTTGCTCAACAATGCAATTGGAATTCCTCATCTATTATAATTAAAAATGTTGCTGGTAGAGAAGTCAGAGTTTATAGCTTTTGGGATAGGTTTTGTTTTGGATGCTTCATTGAATGGTGGTTCTTGAGGTTCATTCTCAGGAGCTTTGTTAAGGATTAAGTCTCTTTGAATTCCCTCAGTAAATGAAAATGGATCAATGTTGGAGTTGTCCTTCAAACCCGGGAAGCAGTCCTTGACAAAGGTGATGTTTTTAGTGGAAATGATCTTTTTGTTTTTCAGTTTGACTACCTTGTAGGTTGAAAATTCATTGAGGAAACCAAGAAGGAAAAATTTTTCACCAGTAGGATCTAAATTTTCTTCTCTTTGTTTATTTGGAATAAGGAAATACGCTTTGCATCCAAATGGTCTCAGAAAGTCCAGATTGGCAGGTCTATTGAGCCAAAGAAAGTAAGGAGTTTGGAAGTTTTGAGTGCTTGAAGGAAGTATTTTGCTTAGATTTCATGCTGTTCTAATGGCTTCAGCCCAGTATGAATGAGGAAGCTTGGATTGACTAAGCATACATCTGGATTGTACCACAAGAGTTTGATTTGATCTTTCCGCAAGGCCATTGTTTTCTGGAGTGTATGATGGAGAGAAAATGTGTGAGATTCCTTCTTGGGTTGTCCAGGCTTGTAATTCAGATTTATTAAACTCACCCCCATTATCTGAGATAATTTTCTTAATCTTCAGACCTGTCTGATTTTTGGCCCAGAGCTGGTAGTTCTGGAGTTCTTTCAGAGTTTCTGATTTTGATTTCAAGAATTTGACTTCTTGAAATCTGGAGTATTGATCAATGATATTAAGTGTTTACTGCGACCCACTTATTGATTTTTCTGGAAAGGGACCAATTAAATCAATGTTGATGGCTTCCAGCTTTTGCGAGACAGGTGAGAAGTGACTTTGAAAGGGTTTCTTCCTCGTTTTCAAAGCTAAGAATGTATCAAATTTAGAATTTTCAGAAGAGGGCAGTAGCCTTTTTAAGAATCTCTTGCTGGGATGACCTAATTGGTCATTCCAGTTAGGTTGAACTGCAGTTGCATACAAGGAAGTATTGCCTTTCATTTCTTGGACAGAAATGTCATTGAGAACTAACAGATGGTTTGTACTCAAGGAAGATATTTGGAAATGATTATTGATACTGATGAGAACTCTTCCTTCCTGTTGTTTCATAGCCATATCATTTTGAAAAATATGTTCTCCAGAGATAAGGGTTTGGCTTAAATTTGGAAAATAGAGTACATCTTGAAGCAAAAGATAATTTCCAGAGTTATTTATCAGGTCTGAAGCTCCAATCAGAGTTTCCTTGAGCTTTCTTTCCTTGTTCCCAATGTCCACTGGTATGTTGACTTCATGGGTGTTGAAAATAGCCCTTGGATTACTGACCATGTGATGTGATGCCCCCGTTTTCAGAACTGGAATTTTTCTTTTGTGATTTACAGAACTGAGACAAGCTTTGGCTGTGAGTTCAAATTGGTCAGAATCTTCTGCAATTTCTGCTTGGTTGGCTTGTGATCTATCCCCTTTCTTTGATTTGGCAAATTTGGGATGGAGTTGGTGGCACAAGTATTTGGGATTCCAAGGGTTGGAATTATGGCAACCACCTTTGCATTTCCTAGAGGAATCCTGATTAATTGTCATCCTTCCAGGTTTAGTTCAAGGTTTTTTCTTCTTTTTGTTTTCTTTGAAGAAAGAAGTGGCTTCCTCTTTCTTGGACTTTTCCAAATAGGCACTCTTCTTAGATTTGTTTTGTGAGTTGTCCAAATAGACCATCTCCTGGAGTTTCACCAGAGTTGGTTCTGGATGAGAAACCAGATTGTTGTTTATAATTATTTTTTCAACCACATTTTTCAGCTTGCTACTATAGCAGAGCAATCTGAAAAATTAACAAAAATAAAATAAAATATAAGTATTGAATTTAACTTAAAAAAGAGTAGGAAATCCATAAATATTATTGAAGAAATGGATTCTGAATCCATCATTAGGTAGGTTCACTAACTGACCCCACCCTTGAAATCCAACTCCTTATATTTTTGATAATTCAAAATAGAAAAGACCAAAATATAATGGCACCACTATGTGAGTTTTTGGCCAATTAAATATTTCACACATATTGTCATGTATATTTTTCACACCTAAAATTCAGTCAGAATTGAGTTGTTGTGTATATTTTAGAAGTTACACATGGAAATGTGTTCTGTCACAATTACCACACGCAGCCGCGGCAACCAATACACCCGCGTGCAGCTGAGCAGCAGGAATTCCACCCTTTCAGCGTGCCCTGAAAAGCTATTTACGCAGCCCTGGGCATCTGAAAAGTAAGCAGCCCCAGGAATACAGGCAGACAGAGTTACACGCGTCGTGAGAAGCTCAGGTACCATGTAAAGGTGCTACAACCTAGACATGGACATACTACATATGTAATAAATGTCCCCATGGATAGTAGATAGTCTAAAAATACATAAAATAATATAAAAATACTCAAATAATCTTTATAAATATTTTTTATAAAATATAATTAAAAAATACAAGCAATGTCAAAAAAAAGATAACTACTATTTGTAAAAATATATTAAAATACTTTAAAATAAAATTGTGAGAACTTCAAAACATCAGTATTTTCCTTACATACTAAGGGAGCTTATAATTTCAAAATATTACATGAATTATCACAATTTATATTTTTAATTAATTATTTTAAGTAAATCAACTGGATTTTGACAATAAGGAGTAAAATCAATATCATGATTTTAATCCAATCAGTTAATACATAATAAAAACCCACTTGACATCAAATTACCCGTAGAAATTTTTATTAAAATAATCATTAAAATCCTGGGAATATTTACTAGAGATAACTTACTTAAATAATAGACAATATGGATAAATTGGTGTTATTCACGCGTCCAAATATCAATTAAAAGGAATTCCCATAACCTGTGGAATTAGATGCTACCCATGCTACAGAACCAAAAGCAAGTGACAGGATACCACTGGTTACCCTGCTAGCCTTAGCATCCGTCCCTTTGAGACCCTGTATCCCTCTGAAGGACAATACTGGGACCCAAAAAGCTATAAATAAGGAGCTCTTTTTGAGGATATTGATACTCAGAGACCCAGTTATATTTACATCCAGCCACTGGTCCAAGGTTATCAAATACTTATAAGACATAATTAAGTCGTTTAGGGCTTTATTCTGATTAATAATATTGGTCCCCAACCCTTTTCATCAACTCAAACTTCTGAACAACCTTTTTAACCCCAGAAATAGGTTTAACCCACAGCACACATCCCAAAAAGGTACCCAAAGGATTTAATAATATACCAGTGAGTCTTATTATCCTTTTTCTGTTGTGGAAACTTGGCTTCAAGGCCCTGTCACACCACCATATATTTTATATATATATTATCTTTGGGCTATATATCCTTTAAGAATATATATTAAAGGTTCCAAACCAACCTTATATACGTTTTTTCAAAGTGAATTCCTTGAAGAGTGGTGTTAAAGATCCCCAATATTATTGTGGCCCCTCTATTAATTTATTTAATGATGCATTTATTAATATTGATTCATAAAATTAAACCATAACCAAACCAATCAACCTTGCAATAGCTTTTATCCAAATATTTTACAGATTTTTGCTGCATTTGTTGAATAACATATTTATTATTTATTCTATCACCTCTGGTAGCTAAAGGACAGCAAGGTTCTTGGCATCCAGGAGGATGAAAACATCCCAGATATCCTTGGAGATTTTAGCCAGAATGAGTAGCACAGAACATCATCTGGAACCCCAAGTTTGACAATTGATATCTTGTTCAGCATTTTGGTGCATTCAGAGATGTATTCTTTGAGGTTTCCATCAAATTTGTATTGTACAAATTTCAGCCAGACCCGTCCGTTGTTATTCAACAATTGCAAGGCAGATATGGCCACAATTTTTTCCCAGATGAGATGGGGATTCTCCTTGTTTTTGCAATTTACAATTGAGTCAAAGGTTTTATCCCCCATATAGTTAATGAGTGTATCAATAGCCTTTTTCTTCTTCTTGTTTGCGTTTTTGAGGGCTGCTCTGGTCAAACCTGAGGTATGTTGAGGGTGAAAAAAGCACACCTTGATTAATCCTCTTGCTTTTAGGTGAGCTTTCATTCTCATTGACCATTGAGGGAAGTTTTTCTCATTGAGTCTTGGAATATTGGGACCTGAAAATTTGTCTTTGGTTTTTTCTGTCATCTTGCTTTTGATTAGCTAAGTCACTTATAGATGAATCTTTTTTCAAGTGTTAATTATTTGATTTTTCTTTCAGCTAAAAGGATTATTTTCAGTGAGAAGCAAATGAAATTATAACTGAAATGACAATAGAAAGGGTGACAGAATCTTCTATACCTAAAAGCAAGATTGGAAAGGAAAAGTATGCACTTATAAAGGACCCTTCAGACTGGTACAAACAAAAACCTCCTCAACAACAACCAATAGCACCTCCGCTGTTCATCACGTTGACCATCAGCAAGGCAAGAGAGGGAACAGCGGAGAAACAATGAAGGAAAGATTACCAGTTGATGGTTCGGGAACCATAGGCCAGGAAGACTGAGCTCAAATGTTGATAACACTAATGTGAGAGCCTTGTCTTTGAATGGGTAGCTAAGCTGCAAAGACGGCTTTTGAGGAAATGATTCAGGATCTGAGTCAAGTGAACTAAAAAACAGAGGCATACTCCAATTGTGAATTATGTGCACTGAGAAATTCACATGGACTTGCGGGAAGCTTGATGTGTCCCTTCAGGATTAAAGATTTAACAGTATCCTCCCTTGGCCATTGGCATGATGGGACCAATAAGATTGGCATGGATTCTCTGCATGGCGTTATAAACTTTTTTGGATGATTACTTGAATTTCAATTTTTTTATCTTGCTTCTGTCACAGTTCTCACAACTGAATAATTTCTTAATGCAGTCTGGAACTGATTTTTGGAGATATTTTTTCATTCTTGACAAACTTGCATTCCCAATTATGAGATGAAGGTTGTTCAAATTTTCTAAAGCTGCAGCGTAGCTTTGGTTACCAGGGATGTTGACCTATATAATATTTTTGTTGATTTTCCCTTGTAGTAGGGGCTTTCCCTGCAGCTGCATTTTAAATTTGGGAGGGGGTGAGCTCTGATGATTGGTTTTAAGATTTGCTCATTTGCTCAAGAGAACTGCCATTTACAGAAGGTTGATACAGACATTGAGATTCCAGGCTGAATCTTGGAGAAGAATGGTGCTGGATGAAGGGATGAGTTGTAGATTGCCTCTACCCATGATGGAAAGAGAGGCCTCTGGTTCGCTGGTTTTAACTAAATTAAAAACATCTTTGGGTATTAGTTCATCAAATAGATTCCTTTCCCAAATCATATGAATTGAACAACCCAAGTCTAGGATAAATCAAGAAGGCTTTTTGGGAGTTTTATGAGATAGAAAGTGCAGGAACAAGAATAAATTGGTCCCATCCTCTTCCTTTTTCATTTCTTGTTTGCATGGCTTAAAGTTTTTGGGCTTGAGTTCAGGGAATTCTATCCAGAATTTTTCTCAAGGATGATTCCTTACATTGGGGTTATGGACACCGTTTTTGCATTGGATATAGGTGCAGTAGAGATGTGAGTCCAATTTGGAGCCAGATCAAGTTTCCCTTTTCTTGGAATTGTTCTCATTATTTTATTGGGTTAGATGGTTCAGAAATCTCTAAATTAAGACTGGTTTGTGCCCATGCATGATTTGATAGGCCATGGAATTGAGACTTGTCACAAATTTGAAGAAAATCAATTATTCCAAGATATCAGAGGGCAATTCTATTCCAACTTTAGAGAGCTTGTTGAGGGTTAATCCAATGGGGTTAAAAAAACTTTCAATTTTGTATTAACTGAAGGGAAGATACAGGAATCTGTTGAACACTTGGACGCAATTGGCTGACTGAGATGAGGCAAAGTAATCCTCTGTAGCTATCCATATTTCTTTTGCATTTCAAGAGTGTCAAAATTTCATGATGTTGGTGTGTGTGGATGGCTCAAGTTTAGCCAGAAGAAATTGTGCTATTTCTTTTTTCATTTCCAGATCAAGTTGGATTCTTGGGTCCAGGTTCTTCATGATTTGAAGTATTCCTCAAATGTTGAAGAGACTTTGTACCTTGATCTTCCAAATTGAATAGTTGTCTAAATTGAGCAGAGGAGTTTATTTTCCCAATTTCTCAAGAGTAATAGCTTGCATTTAGTTGTTGCCTCCGGTTTCTGGCGTGTTTTGGTTGGCCATCATAGAGGAATTTATCTTTTAACTGTGCTAAAAGTACAGCTGGAAAAAAGGACTACTGATGAATTTCAGATTGGAATGATGAAAACAATCAGAAAGATGAAACAATTCAATAATAAGCTTGGAAAGAGGAACTAACAAAGGCGGTGGCTGATTTTAAATGATCAGAAATCAGTGAATCCAGAAATTGGAAATAAGAGCTAGGAGAATGAACAAGAGGAAATTGGTCTGAGCTGTTTTTGAGGTTCCATTAAATCTTTGGATTTGATGGAATTGGAGTACTGATAAACAGAATTGAGACTTCAGCTTCTCGAGAGTTGGATGAGGGTTGAATTAGGAGTTACCAGCTTTGAAACAACTTTTAGTTGTGTGGATTGTTGAAGTTTACTTTTTTGAAGGAGAAAAAGGATAGTGAAGAGGAGATTGAGATTGAGATGGAAGATTGATGAAGGAAAGTACATCAACCTCCTGGAGAGTTGATTGGATGGTGCGCGCAGGTACCAGCGTCTTGAGTTTCTGAGATAGAGCATGGGCACTGTGGTTCCAGTTGCCTATGACTAGTGAAAAATTTCATTCTTGGGTTGAAACTCCAAAATAATCAATTTATTACTATTGATTAATTATAATCATTAATATCCAAACCATATTGCCTTGCATTTGCTTTATCCACATTTTTTGTGGATTATTTCTGCATTTTTATAATAATATATTTATTATTTATTCTATACCCTCTGTTATCTAAAAGATTGCAAGGATGTTGGCATCCAGGAGGCTGACAGAATTAAGATTTTCAATGTTTGCAAGGGCAGTTTTCATGGAAGTCTCAAACCAAATCAGGATTGTTGAAAAGATGATGGGTTGGTTCCCACAAGGTGAAATATTTGTTGGACTGGAAGCCAGTGCATTCAAAAAGGAATTGGAGTTTTACTTTTCCTAACCTGGAATTCAGATTATGGCTTACTTCCCACTCTAGATGATCCTGGAAATTGACTGGTTCTGGAGGGGGATGAGTCTTTCCTGGGTATAGGACTTGAGCTTGCTCCAGGAGAGACAAATGAAAGACCAGGTGGATACCTTTCAATTTCCAGGTAAGGTAAGTTTGAATTTGTTGGGAGAGATTAATGATTTTAATTTGAAAGGGCCAAGTTTTCTTTCAGATAGTTTTTGGGTTGGGCAAGTACTGCAAATGTTGCAAGCATCAAGCCATACCTGATCTCCTCCTGCAATGGTTGAAGCTGTAGTTCACAATTGGTCTGCTTGCTCCCTGTAGTGCTGGTTTTCAGCTTCAAGGTTTGTTTGAAGTTTAAATTGAAGGGTTTTAATTTGATTGAGATAATTGGTAGCACGTTGAGAATGTGCTACGTGAATGGGAGCAAAAGTTGGGTTTCTACCATAAAGATTCTGGAAGGGCAACTGTTTGGTTGAGGAATGAGCTTACTTCCCACTCTAGATGATCTTGGGAATTGACTGGTTCTGGAGGGGGATGATTCTTTCCTGGGTATAGGACTTGAGCTGGCTCCGGGAGAGAGACATGAAAGACCATTAGGATACCTTTCCATTTCCATGTAAGGTAAGTTTGAATGTGTTGGGAGAGATCAATGATTTTAATTTGAAAGGGCCAAGTTTTCTTTCTGAGAGTTTTTGGGTTGGGCAAGTACTGCAAATTTTTTAACGCATCAAGCCATACCTTATCTCCTCCTGCAATGGTTGGAGCTGTAGTGCACAGTTGGTCTGCTTGCTCCTTGTAGCGCTGTTTTTAAGCTTCAAGGTTTGTTTGATGTTGAAATTAAAGGGTTTTCATTTGATTGAGATAATTGGTAGCACGTTGAGAATGTGCTACGTGAATGGGAGCAAAAGTTGGGTTTCTACCATAAAGAGGTTGGAAGGGCAACTGTTTGGTTGAGGAATGAGTGGAGTTGTTGTAGGTGACATTGTCTAATGGGAGCCATTGCAACCAGTCGTCCTGTTGAAAGGTGGCATACATTCAAAGATACTGTGGGAGAGTCTTATTAACTAGCTCAGTTTTCCAATTCATTTCTGGGTGTTAAATCTTTGAGAGCAGGAGTCACAGTACGGCAAATTATAAATAAATCCATGTTTGAGAAGTTACTCCTACTAAAAAAGCATCATAACCACCAGAATTTAGTAATTTCAAAATAAAATCCATTTACAACAAGTGCCAAGGAATAGGCTGGATTGGAAGTGGCTGGACTAGACCATACTACAGGTGTTTTGAGGAATTTTTACAATTGCAGTCATAGCATGTGCTAACATAGTCTTTCACCTCCTTGGTCATCACAGGCAAATAGAAGTCTTTTGCAATCAATTTGTAGTTTTTATCCTGCCCATGATGACCAGAAAGTGGAGAATCATGCCAATACTCAAATATATATAACTTCATGCAAGGATTATCAGGCACTACTATAAATCTTTATAAACTAAACAACCATTTTCATCAATACTGTAGTCACTATCTAATAGTTTTGCACCCTTGCAAAGTTTGTTAAACTTGGTGTTGTTGAGTTAAGCTTTTCAAAGTGTGAAAGCCGTGTCTCAAAGGTGTATGATGAACAAACTGATTTGGGCAGACTGGTTGAAGAAAAGTGTCCCAAAGTTTTCAGGGTTGTTGTTGGTGAAGGTGCCACACACCCCCCACCCCTGGGTAAATGATGTCCCAACCGCAATAAAGCATCAGGGAATACCACTTGTTTCCCAGGGAAGTAAAGATTGTAAAGTGAAACTCTGAGAGGTATTTGGCGCAGTATGCCTTTCTGAATTTAAGGAATTTTGAGCTCATGAAATATTTAATATATTTGTGATCATTTAAGACCTCAAAGGGTTCCATAAGACTCAAAAGTGATGAACACCATTGTCAGCTGGCTAATATGTCAGAGCAAGCTGAAAAAGCACCAATAATAAGAAAATTAATTAAAATTCATAAAAAAAATTGAAGAGTATGAATATCCAAAATATTATTGAAGATTTGGACTCCTCACCTAATTTTAGGTAGGGTCACTCGGAAACCCTACCCTCCAATTCCTACTCCTCACCCATCTTAAATCACATGATAGTGAAATTTTATCCCACAGCGCCACCAGTTCACGTTTTGCTGCTTTAATTATTTCACTTAAAATCCCAGGATTAGGTTTCATAGCTAAACTTTAGTCAGAATTAGAGAATTCTATATATTTTGGGAGTTTTTTGACAAAAAAGCATTTTGTCAACACTCCCGCGCAGCTGCAAGAGCTACGCACTTGCGCAATAGATTTCAGAGTATAATCCCGCGTGAGAGCGACGGCTGAAAAGCGGGCGGGCAGCCCCAGGCAGGTGACAAATGCGCAACCGCGAGAAGATGCAAAGCAACAGGCGCGACAGCCATCAACACAGGATGAGGAACCTC
Source organism: Puccinia polysora (assembly GCA_025617555.3). Classification (NCBI taxonomy): domain Eukaryota; kingdom Fungi; phylum Basidiomycota; class Pucciniomycetes; order Pucciniales; family Pucciniaceae; genus Puccinia; species Puccinia polysora. The sequence continues at coordinate 10,562,783 of CM062631.1, forward strand.
TGTCAAGGTACCAATCAGACAGGTTACTACCCATACTAATAGATCCAGGGTATGTAATAAATATCCCCACGCGTAGAAAATGAATAAACAATTAGGTAAATCAATTAAAAATACATAAAAGGATGAGTTTACATATTTAAAAAATATTTAAATAAATACATAAAATTTTGAAAAAGATTATTAACAACTTTGGAGGCTTGCATACCTATTTTATGTTGACGTAAATGAGAAATTCATGACACCAGATTGTTTGTGAAGGTTTCATAAACCCAGATATGTAAAAATATTACTATAGTTCCCAAAGGAACTATTTTCAATAGATTATTTTACTAAAAATCATTGAACTTAGGAAATAACCATCAACAGATTAGAATAGTCTAATAAAGTACTTCCCATGGCCTTTATGAAAGTTTGAAGACATCTTCATTTCCTTAGGGTCTTTCTAAATCTAAACAAACAAATATATTACATATAAACTCCAAGTAATTATTTTTAGTAAATTCTTTGAATAAACCAACACCAATTTTGAAAATTGATTTTAGCAACTTAAAAGGACCAGAACTTACACTTAAATTAAAATACCAGGAACCATGTGACATTAAAATGTTCGCAGAATATCCAAAAAATAGAATATTAAATCAAGTTGACTAAATTCTCATGACATACATGACTAAAGGGAGATCATATGACCAACTAGGCGCTTTTTCACAACAAATCATTAAATTATTATGGGGAATAGCTCCAGATCCAGAATGATCAGGCTCCCATCCAGGCTACAGCACCTAGAGCACATTTGGGGCCAGCACTGGTTGCCCTGCTAGCCTTAGCACCCGTCCTCTTGAGACCCTATAGGTCTCAGAGGGACAGAAACGGGACTCAAAAAGATATAAATAAAGGCCCCTTTCTGAGGTTATTGATACCCAGAGACCCAGTTATATTTAAATCCAGAAACCGTGCCAAGGTAATCAAATACTTATAAGGGATAAGTAAGTGATTTATGGCTTTAGTCTGATTAATAATATTTGTCCCTAACCCTTTTTATCAATTTAAACTGCTGAACAACCTTATAACCCCAGTAAACAGGTTTAACCCATCATTTCATGTCCCAAACAGGTACCCAAAAGATTTAATAATATACCAGTGAGTCTTATTATCCTTTCTCTTTTGTGGAAGCTTGGTTACAAAGCCCTGACACTCCACTGTGTATTTTATATACATGCTATCTTTGGGCAATAAATCCTTTAAGAATATAAATTAAAGGTTCAAAAGTAACAAGGTCTAGGTGTTTTCAAACTGAATTGGCCAAAGACAGGTGTTAAAGATCCCCAATATTATTGTGGCCCCTCTATTAATTTATTTAATGATCAATTTATTAATATTATTTTATAACATTAAACCATATCAAAACCAATCCATTTGCAATAAGCTTTATCCAACTATTTCACAGATTTTTTCTGCATTTATTGAATAATATATTCATTATTTATTCTATCACCTCCGGTATTTAAAGGATAGCAAGGATCTTGGCATCCAGGAGGCTGAAAACAATTTCTTCAAGCAATAGAAAATTGGAAGAAGTTCCTTGTCATGAATGTTGTATTTAAGCCATGCAGCAAGCATCTTGACATACTCAAAGGCTACGGGATGAAAGAGAGAAGAAGAGGAATAAAACTGCAAGATTACTCCTGTGATTGCATAGTTGCATTCATCTGCTTCTGCAATAGTGCAAGCAAGCTTGTTAAAATATGCAATTATTGGAGCAGTGGTGAAGGCTTTATTTAGAGCTTTGAAATCCAAAGCCACTTGTTTTTTTTTTAAAAAAAAATATCTTTTTGAAGAATTTTAGTAAGATTCATGGTTTTATTGGCGTAATGATCAATAAAACTCCTGTAAAAATTACTGAAACCAAGAAAAACTTGAAGAAATTTGACTGAAGAAGGTGCAGGCCAGTCAAGTATGTGCTGAGTTTTGACTGGGTCCATTGATATCCCTTTCTGAAAGACTATGACCCCTAAAAGCTGAAGAGAATGAGTGCAAATTTTGCACTTAGAGGATTTTGAAAACAGGTTATTATTCAATAGTTTCTGAAGCACCTCTTGCAAATGTGCAATGTGATCCTGAAGAGTTTTTGAGTAGACAAGTATATTGTCAAGATACACCATGAGTTTTTTCTCTACAAGGTCAGAAAAAATTTCATTGACTGACAAAATGTTGAAAAGTGGAAGGAGCATTGCAGAGGCCCAAAGGCATGAAGGTATACTCATAACTGCCAAATGGATTTCTCATTGCTTTCTAAGTACTCATGACCATTTGCAATGCAATTTAGGTTATAGGCTCCTTGAAGGTATAACTTTGAGAATTTAGCAGCTCCATGGAAGAGAGTGAGGAGGTGATACATTAGCAGTACTGGGAAGGCATTCTTCTGGGTAAACGTATTCAGTTTCCTGTAGGTGAAACAAAGGCAAAGTCCGCCATCTTTTTTCTGAGCAGATAGGACTGGCAAGCCAGCATTTAAATTTCTTGGTTGGATAAATCCTTTCAATACTTCTTCCACAATGTATTCTTGAAGCACATTTTATTCTTGCTTCAAGAAAGAGTAGCCTGGTCTGGGTGCCTGAGGTGAGTTGGTTTGATCCTGTGGCTGTGCAAATTGGAAAATGCAAAGGTCCATTTTGCATTTTGGGAAACCAATTTATAAGGTTTGGTTGAACTAGTTAATAAATAGATTGAAAACTTATCTTTCTCAAAACCCAACATATTTTTGGAAGTGTCAAAAGATGAAATTATAAAAGAAACATTAGTGCCAGAATCAATTAAAACACAATAGTGAGTTTTTTTGGAATGGAAGAGGAAAAATGTTGAACTCCAAGCACCAAGTGACTTTTTAGTGCAAAGATTGACTCACTTTAATTTAGATAATCTAGTTTTCCTTGCAAGTATTAGAAAAACTAAAACCAAAACTTTTGACTGTTTAGAAATTCCATGCGCTAGCTTTTTTGAAAAAATATTAAAATCATTCTTTTCTCCACAATAAATACATAACCCCTCCTTTTCTGTTCCTTGTTCCAGAGAATCCTGGTTTCCTGCCTAGGAATTTCGGAGTTTTGGTAACGGCTTTCCCCTTTGGGTTGAAGTTCAATGTTGGATTTTGTTTGGAGTTTTTTGGGTTCTACAAATGTTGCTTTGAAGAGGTTTCTGAATTTGGAGCCAAGTTTTACAATCCATTGTCATTTTTCCAATACAAGTTCTGTTTATGATATCCATTTTCAAGCTCAATCACCCGGTTGATTAACTGCTGAAGGGAGGTTGTCTTGTGTCCCCCAACTGCAAGCTGTCTGATTAGGCGTGCCAGTAAACATTTTACACCTGAAGTAAAAGTGCTTCCTTGTTACATTTGATGCAAGACTGAAAGTTTTGGAGATGGGTGATATAAACGGAAACTCTTCTATTCTCTTTCATAAATGGATTATTGTGTTTAGATTTGGTGTTTTGCACTTTTTTGGGGTTGCAAAACAGGGTAACAGTTGTTTCTCAAGCTTGTCAAAATTTTTAAGGATAAAACTGCAACTAGTATTTCATAATAGTTTAAGACATGGCTCAAACCACTTCAAGGATCTTCCCCCTAGAAAGGAAGACACATACATATCTTCATGTCTATTGGAAGGGAAGTTTTAGGTATCCTTTGAGAACATGATTTTGCAGGACTTCAGGTAGGATCTAAGCTTATGGGAATTTTCCTGTGTAAATTGATCAGGATGCTTCATTCCCAGAAGACAGAAACTAGGACCACTTAGGCAAGATAGAAAGGTATTTTGATTTAGAGCTGGGATCAAGGTTGAGAGCAAGGTCAAGGCTTGGGTCTTGGGAGCACTAGTGTGAATCCTTGACCTAACACAAGTCAAGGTTTCATTGGAGTAATTTTTGGAATCTTTAATTTCTTTGAGAGGATCCACAGTAGCTTACCATTGAGGAGCAAGGGGATTTTCAAGAGGTTCAACCACAGGATATTTGGATGAAGGAATGGGATCTAAAGGCTGTTGGGCCCATGAAGCACTGGATTTTCCTACCCAATGAAAATCATCATTGTAAGGGGTTGGGGTAGAGTTCCTGGTGGAGAAATTATGTGAATTTGCAAAAGAAGAATCTATTATAGGTTGGCAAACTAAAATAGAGGAGTTGATTTAGTTAATTTACTATCACACAACCACCCCACATAATTTAGGGCAATCTTAGATGATTGTGAGTGCAAATGGCAATGCTGAATTCAAGGGGAGCTGCAATGTAGAAAGGCTAAATGAAAGTTCAAACTTATGATTTGATGGCTCAAAAACAGCAAGATGGAGGAAGTGCTCTGATGGATAGGAACTAAAGCCAAGCCCAATGTGATGACTGAATTTAGAAAATGCAAGAACTTATGAAATTAACTAACTGAGGAGGCAATATTCAGACAGTAAGCACAGCCTTTATAATTTAATCTGGAGGTTACTAGATACAACCCAATGGATGGACAACTATATTGATGATTAGGGAGTAATAGTTGGTAGATAAAATTAATAATTGATTTTTGTCGATAAACTAAAAAATGAGTCTATATGGGGAACAACTTGGATGGCTGGGGACTGGGTCCTTTCAATATTGATGAGGATCCAGTTCTGAATACATGATGAAAGCTATTTAAAAGTGATGATAAAAGCAACTAAATTTAAATTCTTTTGTTCTTTTCATAAGAAAGCAAAAGGTGTTGATGAAATGCCATCAAGTACTTTTCCTATTGTAATCTAAATGTAATTCATATGAATAGGACTATTGAGAGGTGATAGACGAAAATATAAAATTTTAATGTAACAATAATTGTTCACTCATGTAACAGTACTATAATAATTAATACCATATACTTCATGAATTTAGACATAAATTCAATGTTTAATAACTTCTGTATTTTTCAACATTTTTGTATGATTCTTTTTTCTATAATGATCAAAATCATTGTCTCTTTCATTTGGTAATAACATAAATTTATTCAAATAAATATTTCAAAATTTATTTTCCCTTAAAAGGGATTACATTCTCAACAAACTACACCTGGAGAGCAGTGAGGCAAAGAATGACAGGAACGGAATGGGAAATGAAATAAAAGTACAGTTGTTTCAAATTTTGTAGCATAGGTGTGAGACAATAGAATCTGAGCTTACAAGTACATAAGAAATGAGAAAGGAAGGAATTTCATGAGAAGACAATGCAAATATGAAGATTTAGTTTATGCAGGGTAAGAGAATATTCCGTTTTCAAACAATAAAGTTGATGTGTATTTTTAGGCATGAGTGCAAACTAGTTTTAGTGCGTGACCAAGAATGGAAGTCGCAGGCTTGATTATATCCAGCGTAAAAAAGCAAAGTTCAAATTGATTGTTGACCCGTATTTTAGAGTTAATTGCAAGATTTGCAAGTAGATACTGAGTCACCAAGATTGGAAGTTTGTTGGCAAGCCACAGGTGGTCAGCAGACGGCAACAAGGATGTTGGGCTTTGTTTTTTTCATGCTTATGGACTGAGATAGATGGTAATGAGTAAAAGGATATGTCAAAGGAATGGAAGATAATGACCCTTAAACATGAATCATGACATCATGACTCAAAAAAGGTTGTGTGTTGCGGTTTGCAACCCATCTGAGTTGTGAACGGCTGTTCATTCCTGAGATGGGTTGAAAACAGCTTTTAACACCCCAGATGGGTTGCAAACTGCGCGAGGAAACCCACTTCAAGTTTTTAACAGGTTTCTCAGCGTCCCAAATTTAAAATTTCCAAATAATATATATATATCCTGTTTTTAAAATGGTTCTTTGAACCTATGTACTTGACAGATTGGCCTGTATATGCATTGAAACTTTGATAAAAATACCATTAAAGCAAGAATATATAATTAATGGTTTCAGATTTGAAATATATTCTCATTAACTAATTATTTCAAAAACAAAATGATACCCATATTTTAATTAGCTGCTTTATCTGAAAATGCTATTCCTCAGGTTTTACAAATTTTTGAGGGGATTTTTACACATTTTTTTGGTTGGTATTGAATAGAAACATTGCTCTTGGCTCTGATTTTCCATAATTTTCAGGACTTTCAAGATTGATTTTCTGAACAGTTCATCAAAGAATGGCATGATTTAACTACACACTAATAGCAGTATTGTAGCTGGAATTCATGAAAAAAGCACCCTTCTTTCACATTTAAAAAAATACTTTTTTTATTGGTTAACCTTGTTGTATTATTATGCAGAGGTAAATTATTAGCTTCACAAAACCCACAACAGAAATGGATAAAATTAATTGGTGGGCTGGTAAGACAAAACCAATCTTTAATTTCTTTTCAATTATTGTTTCCCTTGATGATTTTACTTTTTGGTGGCACAGTTGTAGAAAACCAATGAATTAGGAGAATTTTCAAGCTTTGACTATTTGACTGCCCTCCTGATTCACCTTCAGCTCTCTTGGTTGTATATATTTTCCTTATGGAGTTTAATCAGGTTTTTGGTTTTTTAATTAAATTTGCAGTATCTGCTTTGTACTGAATAAGTTTCATGTATCATGAACACTGTGTTATTATACTACATTGTTGCTAAATCTGTCAAATTACCCTTTTCACCATTCAACTATTGAAAAATCCTGTATTATAAACTTCCAAAAATCTGGGTTAATTCTTTTTCCAACTGATGAATGGCCTAGATGATTTTATGAGGAGGATTAGGTTGTTTTATTTTTCACCTATCAATTTTCTCAAAATCTCTCTTATTTTTATTATAATTAGATATAATTCAGAAGAAAATGGAAGTTTCACTCTTGGGGAAGGGGGAAAACAGATTCAAGGTATTTGATGTTATGTCAATTCATTTTCACCACATTCAAAAAACAATTACAATCCAGGGTAGATGGATTCCACCATGTTGAACATATGGAAATGGGTTTTTAATTGCCTTTTTAAAAAATTCCTGACATGAATTAATTCCCCAAAAGTTTTAAATTTAGACAGAAGTTCCCTCAGACCTTTTGGAAGAGGTCTGGGGGTTATTTGGATCTAAAGCCACCCAAGAAGACTGAACTTTACCTTGTCTGAGTTTCAGTCAATCTCTCATTCACCAAATGTAATACTGTATGGAGAATCATGCTTTGGAAAGGCCAATGTTTACAAAAATTCTTTTTTTGTTTTTTTCAATGGAAGTGTTGAGAAACTCAGCAATAAAAATTGAGCTGGGGACAGCTTTTAAGGCTTGAATACTGATAGCTTCTATGAATGGGTTGGGATCAAAGGATATAATTTGGACAGTCAAATTCCCTAACAAAATAGCTAAAAACAATTTTCTGCGGTTTTACTTTGGAAACCTCCTAAAAGGAAAGGTTTTTGATTGCAGATCCCATCTTCTTTTACCCTTGATATTCATTCAGTTGTTCATCTAAATCAGGCTTGAAGTAAATAAATTTACCACCACTTAAACCAATCACAAACTGATGTTGATTGGGAGTTGATACAACAATTTTTCAGCCAGCACAAATTTTCTACTAAGTTATTCCACCATCAACATGAATTTGATGAATACCTGCTGGGTGAGTTTGAAATAGCTGTTGAGAGATGACTGACTTCTCCAAGTGACATCCCCGCTCTACCCGCTCTGACCTCAAATTAGAACACTTCAAATCTAGACACAAACTCCAACAATCCTCCATCCTGCTCTCTCAAATCCCATTTTCAAATAACTGCCAGATCCTCTAATTCCTCCCTTTCCTAATTCGAATTATCACTTATTTCTCATCAATACTCCTTCCACTCCATCTCCCATCTCCTGCTCCTCATCCATCATCCTCCAATCCTATATCCTCTCCCCTCCTTCTCATCCATCCATATCTTACCCGCTCTCATATATTCACTTGTTCCCAATACTCAACTCATTGTCATTGATTCTATCAACTTGTCAACCTTATTCCAACCATCCAAATTACCTCAACTCTTTGTACTCCAATCTTCTCCTCCTCAACTTGTTGTCCTCAAATCTTCTTGTCCTCAACTCGTCGATCCAACCATCAACTTTCAATCCCTCAAGTCATTACTCATCTCCAGTTCTTTCTAGCAGTAAGGTCTCTTCTCAATCCAACTCATACGCTATCTTTCAACCTCCAATTTCTTAACTCTCATTTCTTTTCCTCATTCTATTCTTGTAATTACAACTTCAGCACACTCCTGTGCTTCTTCATCTATTGGTCCTTTGTTGCAATCAATTCATTATTTTCTTCTTGGTTAAAAGCCAAATTGTCAGCCTCCTGGATGCCAAGACCTTTTCTATCCTTTAGCTACCAGAGGTGATATTGTAAATAATAAATATATTATTTAATAAATGCAGCAGAAATCCGTAGAATACTTGGATTAAGCTTATTGCAAGGTCAAATTGTTTGGTTATTGTTTATTGTTTTGAATCAAAATTGATTATTAAATATTTATAGAGGGGCCACAATTATATTGGGGATCTTTAACACCTCTCTTCAGGGATTTCAGTATGAAAACACGTAGTCCTGGTTACTTTGGGTTCTTTAGTCTAAAAATTATTATACCCAAAGATAATATGTATATAAAATACACAATGGAGTGGTAGGGCCTTGTAGCCAAGCTACCACGACAGAGAAAGGATAATAAGACTCACTGGTATATTATTAAATCCTTTGGGTATCTTTTTGGGACGTGTACGGATGGTTTAAACCAGTATACTGGGGTTATAAGGTTGTTCAGCAGTTTTAATTGATAAAAAGAGGTTTGAGGACGGATATTACTGATCAGACATTGCCATAAATCACTTACTTATCTCTTATAAAGATTTGATTACCTTGGCACAGCGTCTGGATATGAATATTACTGGGTCTTTGCCCAACAACATCCTCAAAAGAGCTCTGTATTTATAGTTTTTGGGGTCCCAATATGGTCCTTCTGAGGGTTGTAGGTGCTCAAAGGGACGGACACTAAGGCTAGCAGGGCAAACAGGGGTAGCCTGTCATGTTCCCTTGGTGCTATAGCCCGGGTAGCATCTAATTCCTTAGGGTATGGGAATTATTCTACCTTATAACGGACATTAGGACGTGTGAATAACACTAATCTGTCCTATTTATGTATTATTTAATTAATTGTCCTTAGTATATTTTCCCTGTAATATAATAATTATATTATTAGACATCTCTACGGACATTTTGATGTCAGGTAAGTTCTCATTGTGTATCATATAACTGGAGTAAAAGGTCATAATATTGTTTTTACTCTTTATCTACAAGTTCCAGTTGATTTGTTAAGATAATTACTTCAAAATATAAGTCATGAGAATTAATGTAATATTATTACATCATTATCTTCCTTAGTATGTGACGAAGATGTTAATGTGTAGTAATTCTCATAAAAGTATATTAAAGTATTTTAATATATTTTTTGAAGATGTCATTGTCTTATTTTCAACATTCTTGATTCTTTGCATTACATTAAATAAAAAATGCGTTTAAAGATTATTTAAGTATTTTTATATAATATTATGTAGATTTAGATAGTCTACTATCCACGGGAACCTTTATTACATATGTAACAAGTTTCCATGTGTGTTGTAGCCTGTTTACGCGGTACCCGGGCCACCTGTCACTATGTCAGCCCGTAGTCCCGCGGCTGCGTACTTGTCAGAGGCCCGGGGCTGCGTACACAACCCTGACGGGCTGACACGGCTGTATCTCAGCTGCGCGCGGGTGCTGTGGCTGCCGCGGCTGCGTGCTGGAATTGTGAAAAAACACATTTCCGCCCGTAACTCCTAAAATATAAACAACACCTCAATTCTGACTGAATTTTAGCTTTGAAACCTATACGTGACAATGTGTGTGAAATATCTAATTGGCCAAAAAGTTCAATACTGGAGCTGTAGTATTTTGGTTCTTTTTTCTTTAATTATTTAAAAATATAAGGAGTTGGATTTCAAGGGTGGGGTCAGTGAGTGACCCTACCTAATTTTGGATGGAGAATCCATTTCTGTAATAATATTTACGGTTTTCCTACTCCTTCTTAGGTTAGTTGTATTATTATTATTTTTATGTTATTTTAGTTACTTTTGCAGCTTGCTCTGCAATAGTAGCAAGCTGACATTCCCCCACTCCAAGATATGGTCATATCTGAAAAACAATCTGGAGAAAATTTGGGATGAAAAAATTAACTGCATAGGTGCTTCAGTGCCTTTTACTGGCTCTGTAATTTCTGAGATGTATTGGTCCGTCAGGTATATTATTTTCTGGTAACCATTCATCTTTGTCTGCAGATTCCCCTTTGTATCTTACTAAGTATAGTCTGATGTCTTTTCCTTGTACCCTCTATTTCTTATCTCTCAATATCCTGCTGACTTTCCCTTTTTCTTTTACGGGGTCAAGTTCTATTGGGACTATTGCTGGAGGGAGGTTTCTGCCTTCTCTTTGTTTAAAGTGTCTGACTAGGCTAACAGGAAATACTGGATGTTTTCTTGATAATTATTCACTCAAGATTACTTCCACAGCATTTTTTCCATGCATCTTCTTGATAAAAAATGGTCCAACAAAGGCTGGTTTCAGTTTCCTGTTGCCTGCCAGGTTGTTGAAGTTAGTTGTAGATATCAATATCTGGTCTCCTATCTTAAAGTCAGGTTCTTTATGTGGATAAATGTCCTGATGCACAGTTTTCATGGCATTCCTGGAGTATATGTTGTATATTCTCTTTGTTGCTGAGTACTAATACGCTGGAATGTTGGTGTCTATAGTAAAGGAGACTATCCCAAAAGGTAAACCTTCCTACTTTATAGGGTTTAAGTAGCAAAGGGGGTAGGCTATTTATCAAAGCTGCTTCTGGGGATTCACATTCCATAATGGTGATCAGCAGCTTGATCTCAGGAGAGTAGCTATCCCTTACTAAGTTGAAGAAAGCAGTATCTAATTCACATAAGTGTATTTCCATTATTGGAGCACTTAATTCAAAAAGATTGATATTCAAGATAGTAAAGATATCTTGATCTTCAGGGTCATATGCTGGATTGTTAGAGTCATTAGGCAATTCATTCCTACTCAGACTTTCTGCATTCTGATGTTTAGCTCCAGCTGTATGTAATATAGTCATCTGCCCTCTGTATTGTTGTATAGCAATTTGCCACCTGAGCATATGTCTGCTTGGGGTTTTCATGTTCATAAGAGTTCTTAAAGCATTTCAGTCCGTGATTACTTGAAAAGTGGTGCCTTCTAAGTAATAGTGCAGCTTCTCTAAAGCCCATACCAGTGCCAAACATTCCAATTGACTAGCCTCATCTCTCTTCTCAGTATCTTTGCTCTGTTTAGATATGAAGAGTACGGGTTTTTCTACTGGTTTGTCTTATTCTATCCTTTCCTGATGTAAAGCAGCTCCTAGCCCTTCCATGCAAGCTTCAATGTATAGTTTGAAGGGTTTAGAGTAATCTGGTTGGATAAGTCAAGGAGTAGAAGTCATAGCCATTATTAATTCCTTGTAGTTCTTTAGTCTCTCATGAGTCATTTCAAATAGTGTATTGTTGTTGCATACCTCATACAGACTTTTAGTTAGCATAGGAAACATTTGTATATATTGTCTGTAATAACTGCAGAAACTGATGAAGGACAGTATTTCTGTCTTGTTTTGAGGCATAGGTCTATTCATAACAGCAGCTATCTTATTTTGATCAGCAGCTAGAGTTAGACCAGAGACTATATGTCCTAAGGCTTTCAATTCTCCGTAGCCAAAATTGCATTTCTTCATGGAGAACTTTAGTCCTGCTTTGGAGATAGTCTGGAATACTAATCTTACTTGGTTCATATGAGTATCCCAGTCATCAGAGTATATGATAAAGTCATCTATGTATACCATCATCCATCCTTGTCTGATTTAAGTACCTAGAACTGTATCCATTGTTCTCTGGAAGTGTGATGGAGCATTCTTTATGCCAAAAGGCATCCTGAGATATTCATATATTCCCAAATGACAGATTATTCTCATGAACATCCGGCTTTCAGGACTTATTGGTATCTGGTGAAAAACTTTAAGCATATCCATAGTAGTGATGTACTTATCCTTGGACAAATTATGCAAAGCATGATCAATCTGGGTCATAGGATAATAATCTGCTTGAGTGTAATTTTTGAGCATTCTGAAGTCTCCTACCATTATTGACTTGTCATTATGCCAAGCTATGATTACAGGTGTGGTCACATCTACCTGTTCATTATGTCCTACTTTCCTTAATACTTGTAAGTCTATCAGTTCTTGGATATGTTCCTCAAGAGCTTTTCTAGACTTAGGACTAGACGGATAGGCTGGTCTTCTTAAGTTAGGAGTATAAGGAGACTTAATGGTCAATGTTAATACCATATCATGTCCTTTAATATCACCAATAGGATGGTCTTTAGTACAGAAAGCATTCTGGTTCTCAAAGCAGATTTTTAATATATCTTTCTTCTGTTCCTCAGCAAGTTTTTTATTCAGAGCTGCTTGAGAGAAATATTCTTGATCAAAGTATTCTAAATGCTTTTGGTAAATAGAGGAGGGGAAGTTAGACTGAATAGTGCATATCTTAAACTTCTTATCCCAATTACCTCCTACTGTGAAGTATCTTCCTCTGCTCTGGAACACGTCTATACCATATAGAAATAAGGCATCATTACCCAGTATCAGGTAGTCACACAGACCGCTGAGTAATACTACAAACTCCACTTGTATTCTCAATGATCCTTTAGTGTGAGGTAATGTTATAGGAGCAGTCCATACTCCAATAGCATTCATAGTAGAGTTGCAAGAACTGAATTTGGCTTTTGGGACAGGTAAAAGGTGTTCCCTCCAATTAGGGTCCCATTTGTTTAAGAATTACGCACAGACACATGAACAAAAGGCTCCACTATCCAGCAATAACCTTATGGGTCTGTTTTTATACAACCCAGTTGCATAGCACGTTTGACCAGTGGTATAACTTTTTCCACTCATAGGTCTAACTGTTAATGGTTTGACATCCATAATGTGTCTAGGAATTATAGGAGGATACCATTGTTGGGGTAGGCTAGAGTCCCCATGAATTTTATTGATCTCTGCAGAAGTACCTATATCCCCTTCTATAAGATTAACAGGGTTGGTCAAGATCAATTCACATTCAGAAAGAAACCCTTCAGTATCAGCTATATCTTCATAGTTCTGATTCTCTTCAAACTCCTTTTCTCCTTCCAAGATTGCTATCTTCCTTCTTGGTAATGGACAGTCTTGTCTCATATGCTCAGTTTTGATGCAATTCCAACAAGTTGCAGGCGTCCTCTCTTTATCCCTATTCTCATTATGTTTCTTATTGTCAGAGGCATTTATCAGAGGAGTTTGTTCTCTGGTTTTGTTAACAGTATAGTTCTCTTTGGTTCTAGAAGGGGATTTCTTGTCCAACCCATTCATTTATATTACTTCTTCTAACACATTGATTAGAGTAGGCAAGTCCACATCCATGCTCATCCTCCATCTTATGCTATGGTTAGGATTTCCAGGACACAGGTTGAGAAGTCTTTCATTTACTTCCTCTTTATCAGCATCTGGATAGAAGCAATCCAATCTTTTCTTCTGTTCCAAGCACCATTTGTGAGGCTTATCCTGGGAGGAGTCAAATGAGGAATTTTCAAATTTTCCCATCATTTTCCTTTTCCACATTCTAGAACCAAATTGTTCTTTGATCAGAAGTTTCCAAGAATTCCATGGTAAGAATCCTACTTCTTCTCTCTTACTGATAAACCAGTCCAATGCTACTCCTTCCAATAGTCTGGGTAACCGGACTACAGCTACAGCTTCTGGAAAGTCATAAGAGTTAATGGTTTAATCAATAAATTTAATAAAATTTATATGATTGTATTCTCCTTCTCCTGAGAACATGGGCCATTCAGAGATAGGTGGTAACAGTTTGAGGGCTTGCTCCATCTCAGGAGTAGGACTAGGCCTAAAGGTGTCACTCCTATGCATTCCTAATAAGGGTGGTGCATAAGGAGTAGTAGTTTGTCTTGGAGGCTTTGGTTCCTCTGTAGTACTCCCCAAGGGGTTGGTCAGACGGACTTTTAAGTCCTTAAGATCATTTTTGATCAGATTAAGTTGCAGGTCCACTTTTTTATTGAGCACATCCAATTTTTCACTAAGGGATAGAATAGAACTGTTAGTGGTGGTTGCCAATTCTTCTTTTAAGGGGTGAAAAGACATAATAAAATCTTCTTGTATTCCCAATAACATATTCTCAATTTTTTGAGTTTGTTTGATCATACCTTGATTAATTGTCTCCAATAATTGCTCTGTGTTTTCTTTAATCTCTTCCATTCCTACCATCTTTGTTTGGTTATTAATTCATTTGGCTACTACTGAGGTTAATTTATCCATTTGGGTGTAAACCCCGTCCAAATTTTCACAAACAATTTTAAAATTATGACACATATCATTAGAAAAGGAATTAATTACATCAGAGGTCTTTTTGGGATCAGAGTTAGAGGCTAATTGTTGTAAACCTTTTTCCACTTTTGAGCTAGTGATATTATCTGGTCCCAATCTTTCTTTCCCTTTGGCTTGGGATGGGAAGAGGATCTCTTCTTTCCTGATCCTTTGCCTTTCAGTTGGGCTGATTGATCCCACGGATTTCATTTTTCTACGTAGGATTCTACCTCTTTCCTTGGAATCAGTTTCTGAAGAGATATCTGGGTGGCTTTTGCCTGGGTGATTATCTTTTTCATGGATACCATGTCCTCCTTGGCTTGGGCTTCTTTGAATTCTTCCCAATATTTCACGTGTTCTTTGACTAGGTCTTTGATCCTGGACTCCTTGGCCAGATTCTGCTGGGGTGGCTGCAGGGAATCTTCTTGTAAAGGACGGTTTCTTGATTCTGCTACTTTTTCCGGCTCTAGGTTGGGAGAGGGCAGAAGTGGTTGGTGCTGCTCCTTGCTCATCAACATTTGGTTCACGGGTTCTAATCCCTTCATTGTTTTTCTTACTGGTGGTCTCACGGTTACTGAGAGCTGTTGGCAAAGATCCATAGGAGGGAATTATTCCTGAGGCTCTCGTGTTACATCTGATCATTTTCAGAATAATATGTTTATAAGTGTTTTTAAAGAAAAAAATCTGTAGAAATAAGTTTTGTTTTCAAAACTCACTTAAATTAATATTCAAAGGTACTAAGACCTTATTGGGGTTGAATTGATCTCTAGTAGGTAATCCTACGGGGTCTTGGTGGGTTCCAATGAGGTCTTCACCCGTCCACTCAATATTTTTAGGGCGTCTGGAGAGGTCTGGGACTTCCTGATCTAATAGATCCACTTCAGTGGAGGTGGTTTCTGGTGCAGGAGGGTTCACTGGTAAAAAAGGTGTATTTTATTGGTTCAATAAAATATATTAATATTATTTTTTTAAAAATAAATGGTGATGCAAGTTGTGTACTTACTTTTATATTTCAAAAAGTAATTTATGCGGTATTTTTTCAAAGCTTTATGTTTTCTTTATAGAGCCTGAAAGTTGACACGCCTTTCAAGATCTTCTTGTTCAAGGAGTTTATCTAGGTGTTTGCGTGCAGAAGAAATATTAATTTGCTCAGCTGGAGTTAAAGCTTTCCAACCAGTAGGTTTATAATTTTTGATGTATTTTTCTTTTCTTATCTTTAAAAGATTTAGATAATAGATTATTAATTCTGCATTGGTTTTTAAATCCACTTCCAAATAATTTAATAATAAATCACGGTTATAAAGTCAGATAAATTTATCTTTGATTTTACTTTTTTGTGAAAATGTCTGGTCCAAGGTATTAAATATAATAAAATGGAATATCTCCCAGCCAGACCCCCAATTGTCAGCCTCCTGGATGCCAAGACCCTTGCTATCCTTTAGCTACCAGAGGTGATATTGTAAATAATAAATATATTATTTAATAAATGCAGCAGAAATCCGTAGAATACTTGGATTAAGCTTATTGCAAGGTCAAATCGTTTGGTTATTGTTTATTGTTTTGAATCAAAATTGATTATTAAATATTTATAGAGGGGCCAAAATTATATTGGGGATCTTTAACACCTCTCTTCAGGGATTTCAGTATGAAAACACGTAGTCCTGGTTACTTTGGGTTCCTAGTCTAAAGATTATTATACCCAAAGATAATATGTATATAAAATACACAATGGAGTGGTAGGGCCTTGTAGCCAAGCTACCACGACAGAGAAAGGATAATAAGACTCACTGGTATTTTATTAAATGCTTTGGGTATCTGTTTGGGACTTGTACTGATGGGTTAAACCTGTATACTGGGGTTATAAGGTTGTTCAGCAGTTTTAATTGATAAAAAGAGGTTTGAGGACGGATATTACTGATCAGAAATTGCCATAAATCCCTTACTTATCTCTTATAAGTATTTGATTACCTTGGAACGGCGTCTGGATATGCATATTACTGGGTCTCTGCCCAACAACATCCTCAAAAGAGCTCTGTATTTATAGTTTTTGGGGTCCCAATATGGTCCTTCTGAGGGTTTTAGGTGCTCAAAGGGACGGACACTAAGGCTAGCAGGGTAAACAGGGGTAGCCTGTCATGTTCCCTTGGTGCTATAGCCCGGGTAGCATCTAATTCCTTAGGGTATGGGAATTATTCTACCTTATAACGGACATTAGGACGTGTGAATAACACTAATTTGTCCTATTTATGTATTATTTAATTAATTATCCTTAGTATATTTTCCCTGTAATATAATAATTATATTATTAGACATCTCTACAGACATTTTGATGTCAGGTAAGTTCTCATTATGTATCATATAACTGGAGTAAAAGGTGATAATATTGTTTTTACTCTTTATCTACAAGTTCCAGTTGATTTGTTAAGATAATTACTTAAAAATATAAGTCATGAGAATTCATGTAATATTATTACATCATTATCTTCCTAAGTATGTCAAGAAGATGTTAATGTATAGTAATTCTCATAAAAGTATATTAAAGTATTTTAATATATTTTTTGAAGCTGTCATTGTCTTATTTTCGACATTGTTGATTCTTTGCATTATATTAATTAAAAAATACGTGTAAAGATTATTTAGGTATTTTTATATAGTATTATGTATATTTAGGCAACCTACCATCCAAAGTAACCTTTATTACATATGTAACAAGTTCCCGTGTGTGTTGTAGCCTGTTTACGCGGTACCCGGGCCACCTGTCACTATGTCAGACCGTAGTCCCGCGGCTGCGTACTTGACAGAGTCCCGGGGCTGCGTACACGACCCTGACGGGCTGACATGGCTGTATCTCAGCTGCGCGCGGGTGCTGTGGCTACCGCCGCTGCGTGCGGGAATTGTGACAAAACACATTTCCGCCCGTAACTCCTAAAATATACACAACACCTCAATTCTGACTGAATTTTAGGTGTGAAACCTATACGTGACAATGTGTGTGAAATATTTAATTTGCCAAAAAGTTCAATGCTGGAGCCGTAGTATTTTGGTTCTTTTTTCTTTAATTATTCAAAAATATAAGGAGTTGGATTTCAAGGGTGGGGTCAGTGAGTGACCCTACCTAATTTTGGATGGAGAATCCATTTCTGTAATAAGATTTATGGTTTTCCTACTCCTTCTTAGGTTAGTTGTATTATTATTATTTTTATGTTATTTCAGTTACTTTTGAAGCTTTCTCTGCAATAGTAGCAAGCTGACACAAATAGCAGAATGACAACCCCAGGACCAATAGAGTCATCCTCCTTGCTTCTGGAGACTCTGACAGACTCAATTCCTAATCTCAAAAACTCAAATATTTCTCTCTGGAAATCTAAAATTCTCACCATCTTCTTACTTAAGGCATATCTCACTGGCTGACCTCCTCCAAACCAAGAAAATGCCCGGCTGAAGTAAATCTTGAGATTGTGGGTTACATCCTGGCAAAATTGGAAAAACAAACCTACTTCAATTTTGTTAAGGAAAATCACTTTACCAATGGGATCGCTCTCTGGAAGTCAATTAACAAGCTCTTTGCCTCTTTGCAAACTGCTAATTGATCTTGGGTTTTCTTCCACTTCCTGAATCTTCAGTTTGACCCCAAGAACATTGAGAAATTCATCACAGAAGTTAAAGCCTGTTTGCTCCAAAATGCCAAAATTGGGATAAAAATGGACAACAATATAGTAGCTTACCTCATTCTCTACAAATTCCCGCCTCAACTGGATCATCTTAAGACCACCATTACCCCCACTTGCTAGGAGAGAATAAAATCAATGGCAATCTTGTACTACGTCACCTTAACCAAGTCAAGCACGAGGTTGCCACTGGATCTCAGGTGTTGGCCTTACTTGCTGACCAACCGACTCTCCAATGCAAGTCCAACTGGCACAACCCCAAATACAACCATCCCAAAGATTGCTGCTTCTGGCTTTACCCCCATCTTTGATCTAATTACGCCTCCTCACCAAACACCAGCTCAGGTCAAAAACCCAATCCTCCTAATAAGTCCACTGCAGATCTGGCATTCAGCTTTTCCATGAATCACTGCCTCAGCTTGTCAAGAGACCAAGTGATTCTTGACTCAGGAAAATCTCAGAGCATGTTCAACAGCTCTTGCTTCTTTGACTCCCTAGAAAACAATCAGACCAAAATCCAAACCGGAAAGCTGGGATCCTCAATACAATCAGACGGGATAGGCTCTGCCTCCATCATCACCTCTCATTCCACTCTCACTCTTGCTGACTCGCTCTACATTCCCAAAATTGCTGTTAACCTAATTTCCCTAGGTCAACTGATCATGGGAGGCTGCTTGCTGATAAGAACTGCTCCAAACTTGTTCAAGGTCACTCACAGAAACCTAACCGTGGTGGAATGTTGAATCCAAGACAATCTGCTGATCATAGAGAAATTCACACATCCCACAACTCCTGAGGCATTCTCCTTTCTGACTCTTTCAACTCTCCACAAAAACTTTGCCCATCCCCATCCTGAATCAACAAAACTCCTTTCCCGCAACTTTCCAAAACTTCTCTGGGACAATACCTTCTTCTTCTTGTGCGCTAAAGGTAAAATTCTTTTCTCCCCACTTAAGGGTCAATTTCCCCAAAGAATCAAACAATTTAATGAACTACACACCGATCTCTGCAGACCTATACAACCAACGTCAAGAACAGGAAATTGGTACTTCATGATCCTAACGTATAGCCACTCTTGTTTTGAGACATGCATCCCACTCAAACTAAAATCCAAAGCAACCAAAGATCTCATCAAGTTCATTTGCATTCACTCCAATCTTTTTTCCAAAAAACTCAAACAATTCCGCTCTGACAACAGCGGTGTGGTGACCAATCTGGGACACCACTGAAAAAAAAAAAAAAAAAAAAAAAAAAAATTTGGTTGTACCCCTATGGGTACCTTCATTTCCCCCCATCTCTCAACTTCTCCCTGTCCTAACGGTCTAGGACAGGCCTCTTGCCTGTCTCTCCGCTTCGATCCCCCCCTCCTATGTTCAACTCCTACTTGTCGCTCTCGCAGCCCTGGCTTTTGACGACGCGAGCAATCGTCAAACCACCTTTGACAATCCCCTTGATCCTTCCCAATCCTCTCATCCAACCGACGCCGTCGCTTGTCGCAACGGTTGTCAACTATCATTAATGATCCCCATCGAGACAATCGGATGGTGATGATGATGATGATGAGCAAACTGACGAACGGGATCAAGAACTATCATCATCCGATCAGCTCTAGCCTTGACTCGACCCACCACCACCACCACCAGGCTGATCATCATCACCCCCTGGCTATCAATCATCACCATCTCTTTGATCAACTTCATCACAATCCCATCACCCCACCAGCACATCCCTCCAATCCAAGGACAACGAGGACAATGACGGCCAAGACAACACCATCAACTTGCTCTCACTCATCTTCAAAGACCGACCGAGTCTGACTTCTCATCCCACCTTCGACGGATCTGATCTAGTCCATGGAGTTACTTGGCCTATCTGATCCTCAAACGCTACCAACCATCTTGGAACTTTGAGGTCATCCTTGATCCAGTCTGTATCCCTGGTTTGTTCATTTGTTCATCAATCCATCCATCCATCGGCTCAATCATTGACCGTACCTACCCTCTCATCCTTCAACCCTCCTCTACCTCCTCCTCGCTCATCATCTGATCCGACCGACGACGGCAAGCGACTGCTTGCGGCCGTCAGAACCTTCACCCTGCTCTCGCCGCCGATCGGGCCACGACAGCCGTTGTCAACACCCACAACCGCTGTTGCGGGTGTCCATCTGGTTGTCCGCGGTCATTCTCAACGCGGGTGACATTTCTTTTTTTTCCTCTCATGTTATTTTTTTTTTTTTTTTTTTTTTTTTATGTTTTCATTTTCCCGCACCTATTTGTAGTATCTCTTGTACATAGTATACAGGGCCTCATGTCTATAAAATGAGGGGCTCTCCCCTGCCTTTTGGCCCAGCATGAGAAAAAAAAAACATCATCATCTCATCTGTCTCCCTCATCATCAGTAATCAACTTATCCGTGGGCATCCTTCCCCACTCATCTGAGCAACTTATCCGGGCATATCCATGATTTCCCCTTGATCCTTTGAGCCTCTGTACTCAAACTCTGTCCCTTGTGACCTTGATCCTTATCACCAACCAATAGCCTTGCTGGTTGAAGAAGAATTCCTGTCTGAATTCTTGGGTGTGTTATACCACTCTGATCCCTTTTTCAGACCATACTGGTCTTGATCTCTCCTTGATCATCTTTCTGGAGCCAATCACGTTTGATTGAAGAGGTTTTATTAAGCTTAAAACCTGGAGTGTTATACCTCCCTTCTTCTTTAAGGTTGAATTTCGCCACGCCATTCTTGAGTCCCTTGAGAAGTGTTGGGATATTCTTGCTCAAATTCGTTATTGATTTGCTTCTAGAGCTTCATAAACAAATTGCTTTTGTTTTGTTCAGCCTCCCACAGTTATCTGGTACCCTTCAAGCGCTTGATTGCGGAGAGTTGGGCAGGTTCATTGAGAACCTGGAGGTTGGTTGGGATTGAGTTGATCTTTCCTAATCAGCTGCTGAAAACCAGAGTTATTAGCTTGTGGGCGTTGTTACTTACAACTGCCTTGTTCTATTGAAATCTGAACAAACCTTGACTTATTTGTTCAAGTCTTTACCTGCACCATCTTGCCTCAGATAGTGTTGTTTCCATCGCTACCGACAACTCTTATCCTCTTCCCTTACTTTGATTTCTCATCCATAAGGTTCTGAACCTTGATTCCAGTTACATTTAAATATTATTGTAACTCCTAGGAGGGCAGCCTAAACAGCACCTTTCCCCTCCACAGAACTGTTACGGCTTAGCACCGTTTGGAGTCTTACATTTGGTCCCCCGGGCCGGGATCAAAACAGCAACCTTGGGATTTACAGTCCCAAGACATTTAAAATCAACCTCAAAATCCGATCTTTTTTTCCTATTTTTTTTTTCTCTCCTCAAATCTGATCCGTGGAGGCAACTTATCCTAGAAGTAAGTCCTCCCAATTTGTGCACCGCTTGGGCAAGATACTTGTCTTTTTTGGTGAAACCCTACTCTTTCGACACTTGTGAGCCACTTTGGAAATCTTCTCTTTGGATCCCCTAGGAACTCTGTTATTTGATATGGCATCTTCCGCTACTCCAACCACCCCTGTCCGACCTAAGATGGTAAAGATCAAACCTCAGAACAAGAACTTAGGCTTCAACGGTACAAATGTTGAGCGATTCTTGGACTCCTACGAAATGGCTGCTGAAGTGGATGGAGCTAGTGAATTTGATATGGCTTATCAGTTGTGATTCTTTATCTCCTCTGATGAAGTTATGGAGGTAATCAAGTCTTTCAAGGGATTTGAATCCCTTAACTGGACGCTTCTCAGGAAGGCTATGTTGGCATACTGGGGTAAAATAGATGTGGCTAGGTTTACTCTGCAGGATTTGGATGCTCTGGTTTCTCAGTGGATCTCCAATGGTGGTATTTCTTCAGCCTCTGACTATCAGATTTTTAGGAAGTCTTGGGATCCCATTCAAAACTATCTTATCCAAAACAATCACATTGACACAGTGGACAAAATTCAAGCAAAGTTCATCCAATCTTTTTCGTTGGCTGTGCAGGAAAGGATTAAAGAAGAACTGGTCAAATCTGGATCCATGATTACCACCAGGGATAATCGATTCAAGCTCCCTGTTTTTCTCACCCTTAGGAGTACTTTGGATAAAGTCATGAAAGGTCAAACTGCTCTTACCTTTGAAAAGCCTAGAACTACTGAACCGGTCCATGCTCCTTCTTTTAAAGAGTCAAACAATATTATGATTAAAATGGAGGCAGATTGTAGGCCTAAAGCAGATCCTAATTCCAATCGAGAACCTACTACTATAGATGAAATCACCAAGTTACTTAGAGCCTTTGAGAACAAAATAGATCAAAAGATTTCTTCGCTAGCTACTCCTAAAACTCCTTCTTCTGTCCCCAAATCAACTCTGGTCTGTTACTACTGTCATAGGGAAGGCCATGGAACCGGACGATGCCAAGAACTTAAGAAGGACCTAAAGGAAAAATTGGTAGAGCAGAGGGGAAACAATTAATTCCTCCCTAATGGTGCTCTAATTCCTTTTGACTCGTCTCGTCCTATCCGACATGTGGTGGCCTCTTACCAGCCATCACCTCCTGTGAAAGCATCTCTTGCTTCCTTTGAATTTTGATCATCCTGTGGTACCCTCCAACCTTGGTATCCTCCAGCTATTTCTTCCTCTAGTCTTGCTGGGACTACTTATCAATCTGATCCAGCCAGGAAATGACATGAGGAACCTAAACCTCATAAGGCTCCTTCCTTGCCAACTTCAATCCTTCGAAAACCCGTTAAACGTTGATCATCACTTGAGCCTCCTTCCTCTGATGTAGAAGACATGGAGGTGGAAAAGGAACCACTCATGGAAAGGTTCCCAGATCACCCTGATCCTTCTCCCTCACCTCAACCTTCTAATCCTATCTTAGATTCTGCGTCACCTGAACTTCCTCCCTCCACCCAGCCAAAAGTTTGATTTGAAAGGGGCATCTCCAAGGATCACCCCAATGCTTTGGAGGGAGTATTAAAGAAAATTTCTGATCTCAAAATTCGTGATCTATCTGTGGCTGAACTCCTATCAATCTCTCCATCTGTTGCTGAAGGAATGAAGAAATGGGTCTCTTGTCAACGTGTTGAAATTGGCCCTGAAGAACTCAAAGTCTCCTCTGGCACTTTAATGGAGGACTCTGGTGGAACAAGTCCTTCTTTAGACTCCAACCTTTATTCCTGTCCCCTTGGCTTCCTTCCTTGTTATCTTGGTGACTCAGCTAAAACTGTTTCTCCTCTTGTGGATTCTGGATCTCAGCTTAACTTAATCTCGGATGCTATGGCCTGCAAGCTCAAACTTAGTCCTAGGGTCAGCTTCAACTCTGCAGTGTATGGGATAGGAAATCAAGCTTGTGAACTGGTTGGTATTGCTGAAGATGTACCGGTCAGGATTGGTCAAAATATTGTTGGAACCTGCCACTTTTGGATCACTCGTTTGGACAGTCCTATGATCTTGGGACGACCCTTCTTAATGGACTTTGGTGCAACTCTGATGTTTTCTGATCAAGTTGGGGAGAGAATTCTTCTCCCTGATGCTGATGGCAGGAAAATTGAAGTTCCTCTTTGCTCTTTGGATTCTGGTCGTTGGGAAAGATATTTTCCTGGTCATTCTCCCAAATCATCTTTTAAGGGGAAGCAGAAGGATAACTCTAGTTCCTCTCATTTTTTAGGGGAATAGTTGATCCTACTAAAAGTTGTAGTTCTTTTCAGCCTCAGACTGCAACTCAAGGGTCAACTCCCATCCCTCAGGCTTATTTTTCATTCCTTTCATCATTCTCTTCTGAGCTCAAGAATATTAAAAAACAAAAACATATTAAAATAGAAAAATCCAAAAATATTTCTTCTCCATCTCCTTCTCTCTCTGGATCTGTTGTGTCTTCTTTTCCTTCTACTTTTGAGTCTGATCAATCTTCTCTCAGTTCCGGTTTTAATCTCCGCAATGAGTCTAAACTAGATCCTAATTGCAATTCTGTTTTTGGTGATTTTGGTATGAAGGAATATGGGCTTCAGTGGAGGCAATTTGGGGTACAAGTAAGTCCTCCCAATTGTGCACTGCCAGGGCAATCTTTTACCGTCATTTTTGAAACCCTACCTTGTGCCACACATGTGAGAAACGTATTATCTCCTGGTTCTCCTTTTATGGAAAAGGCACCCTTCAAGGATATTGCAGAACATTGGACTTGAAAGATGTTGGAACTTGGACTCAGCTTTTGTAATCAAGTCTCTCTGGTCAACTCTTGGAGGAAACAAGAACTTCTCTCTTTTGCCACTAAGTATAAACCAGTTGCTAAGAAGATCCAACCATTCAACCAGCCTATGCCTCTCAACCTCAATCCTCCCCTGATGCGTCCTCCTCTATCTTGCAATCCTTACTGTGGTCTTCCTCAATCTCTTACTGGTCCCTTTGTGCCTAATGAACGGGTCACTGAAGAACGTCTGAAGGTGGTCAACTTTGGTCCAGATGGATGGCTTCTTCCTGATGATTTAAATTTAATCAAAAATGTCTTATCTCTAAGGGAAAAATCTATTGCTTTCTGTGAAGAAGAGAGAGGTCTCTTGCGGGAATCCTATGGCCTCCCTTATATCATCCCTGTAGTTGAACATGATCCCTGGCAAAAGAAAAAGATCCCTATCCCTGCTGCTAAAGTTGATGAATTCATCAAGTTGGTCCGGGAGCAAGTTCGAACTGGCCTGTATGAACAGTCAACTTCTAGTTACTCCAGCCCCGTCTTCTGTGTCCTCAAGAGTAATGGTAAACTTAGAATAGTTCATGATCTTCAACCTCTTAATAAAGTTACTATTAAAGACTCTGGTATCCCTCCTGCTACTGAAGAATTTGTTGAATCCTTTGCGGGGAGAGCTTGCTATGGTCTAGGGGATATTATGGGTGGCTATGACGAACAATCCTTACATCCTATTTCTTGTCCTCTTACTACTTTCAATACTCCTCTTGGTCAATTTCAACTTACTCGATTGCCTCAAGGAGCCACCAACTTGGTTGCAGTCTATCAGGCTCAGATGATGTGGATCCTTCAGGATGAAATCCCTGGTCATGCTGGTATCTTTATTGACAATGGAGGAATTAAAGGTCCAGTATCTGACTATGATAATGAGCTCTTACCTTGGCATTCAGGAATTTGTTGTTTTATCTGGGAATATGCTACTACCTTGGAGAGGATTCTGTTTTTAATCGAGGAATCTGGCCTTACTGTCTCTGGATTCAAACTGGCGGCTTGTGTCCCTGCTCTGGAAATTGATGGTCATGTGGTCTGCAAGGAAGGAAGAAGGATGGCACCAGCCAAAGTCTACAAGATCATCTCTTGGCCTACCCCAATCAATCCAACTGAAGTTAGGGGCTTTCTAGGTGTTGTCACTTATGTTAGAATCTTTATCCCATCTTTATCCAAAATCTGTGCACCCTTGTTTTGTCTAACCAGAAAAGATGCTGAATGGATTTGGACCCAAGATTGTGAATATGCTTTCCAGCTACTCAAAAGGATAGTTGGTAAAGACATAGTTTTGAAAAAGATCTCTTATGGACCTGGAGCTGGCAAGATCAAGCTGGCTGTCGATTCTAGTTATCAATCTGTTGGGGCCGTCCTTACTCAGGAAGATGAAAATGGTTGGGACCGTCCTGCTCTTTATGAATCTTTGTTGTTTTCGGATGTAGAATCTAGATACTCCCAGCCCAAACTGGAACTCTGTGGTGTGGCTCAAATGATGAAGAAACTTCAAACCGTTCTCTGGGGGCAACATTTCAAATTGCAAGTTGATGCTCAATCCATCATTGAAATGATCAACGCTCCCAGTCTTCCCAATGCTCCTATGACTCGTTGGGTGGCCTTTATCCAGCTTTTCACTTTTGATATTGTTCACAGGCTGGGAAAATCTTTCACCATGCCTGACGGTTTATCTCGACAACCTCTTGGGGACAACAAATCTGATGTTGGAACCGATTTCAATGAAGAGGAACCTTTAATCCAACCTATTTTCTCTTTTTCTTCTCAAAATTATTCTTGCTTTCAACAAGGCTTCTGGCTTAAATTAGAGCAGTACCTTTCAACTCTTCAAAAACCTCCTGATCTCTCTGCTAAGGAATTTCAATCTCTTAAACAAAATTCTTCTAATTTTTTTGTTCAAGGCTCTAGACTTATGAAGAGACGCAATCCTTGTGCTCTTATTGTTGTTACTATTCCCTCTAAACAAGATTGTATCCTTGAAAGTCTCCATGAAGGCCTTGGTCATTGTGGGAAAACCAAAACTTATTGACGACTATCCGAACAATTCTGGTGGCCATTTTGAAGAAATCCGTCTCCCAATGGTGCAAGAGTTGTGAAGTTTGTCAAAAACGTGATCTTAGGCGCCCAGCTGAAATTTGTTATCCTACTGGGGAGTCCACTGTCTTTGGAAGGATTGCTATGGATGTGGTTCATATTAAGGCAGGTGGTGCTAAGTACCTCATTGTTGCTAGATATGATTTTTCCGGATGGGTTGAAGCAAAATTTCTTAAGAACCTTAGCTCTGAATCAGTGGCAGCTTTCCTCTACGAGACCTGGACAATGCGTTATGGCCTGGCTCAATCTTACTCTACTGATGGTGGCTCTGAATTTGGGGGCAAGCTTGCTGAAATTATCCGATCCCTTCCTGGACAACATAGAGTTACTACTCCTTATTATCCTGAAGGCCAAGGCATGGTGGAACGAGGCCATGCCCCTTTGAAGGCTGCACTTGTTAAACTGGCTGGTGAAAGTGGCAAGAATTGTTGCAAATTCCTTCCTCTTGTTCTCTTCTCTGATCAAATATCAACCAAAAGGACTACTGGCTACTCACCTTATGAAATCATCTTTGGTCAAAGAGCAGTCCTTCCTTTGGATCTGGAAATGGAATCTTTCTTGGGTATCTCTTGGGAAGAGGTGTCCTCAACCACTGATCTGTTAGTTGCTAGATCCAAGCAACTGGAGCAAAGTGGAGATGTTTGTGATGAAGCTTATCAAAAGATGATGGAGTCCAGAGTTAAATCCGTCCAGTATTGGGAGGACAAGCAATCTAATCGAATCAGGGAGCCTTTGAACCCGGGTGACCTAGTTTTAGCTTATAATCGATCTTTGGAGACCCAGTGGGGCAAGCTTTTCTCTAATCGTTGGAATGGCCCTTATCGAGTGGTTCATCAAGTTAGAGGTGGATCTTATGTTTTGGAGGAGCTGGATGGTACTCGGTTGGCCAGAAGGTTCTCTGCTGATGAAGTCAAGAAGTTTCATTGTCGTGGGGGCAACTTATCTCAGAAGTAAGTCCTCCCAATTGTGCACCACCAGGGTCATTTGCTGCGTTTTTGTTGTAAAACTCTACTGTATGCCACATATGTGAGCACCTGGGACGCCCTCCTTGTTCTATTCCTGGCGCTTCTAGGGCTCATTTGGAAGAATCAAGATATTTTCCTCAACTCTTCAATTTCTCTCAAGATCAAGAAATGGCCAATCTTTGCTTCAATTTCTTTGTTCCCTGCTTTTTTTAATCCCTTAAAATTTTAGATGCAGACTAGGGACAGTCTGTAAGTTGGGGAGAGATGTGGTGACCAATCCGGGATGCCACTGAAAAAAAAAAAAAAAAAAAAAAAAAAAAAAAAATTGGTTGTACCCCTATGGGTACCTTCATTTCCCCCCATCTCTCAACTTCTCCCTGTCCTAACGGTCTAGGACAGGCCTCTTGCCTGTCTCTCCGCTTCGATCCCCCCCTCCTATGTTCAACTCCTACTTGTTGCTCTCGCAGCCCTGGCTTTTGGCGACGCGAGCGATCGTCCAACCACCTTTGACGATCCCCTCGATCCTTCCCGATCCTCTCATCCAACCGACGCCGTCGCTTGTCGCAACGGTTGTCAACTCTCATTAATGATCCCCATTGAGAAAATTGGATGGTGATGATGATGATGATGAGCAAACTGACGAACGGGAGCGAGAACTATAATCATCCAATCAGCTCTAGCCTCGACTCGACCCACCACCACCACCACCAGGCTGATCATCATCACCCCCTGGCTATCGATCATCACCATCTCTTCGATCAAGTTCATCACAATCCCATCACCCCACCAGCACATCCCTCCAATCCGACAACAACGACAACAATGACGGCCAAGACAACACCATCAACTTGCTTTCACTCATCTTCAAAGACCGACCGAGTCTGACTTCTCATCCCACCTTCGACGGATCTGATCTAGTCCATGGAGTTACTTGGCCTATCTGATCCTCAAACGCTACCAACCATCTTGGAACTTTGAGCTCATCCTCTATCCAGTCTGGATCCCTGGTTTGTTCATTCATTCATTGATCCATCCATCCATTGGCTCGATCATTGACCGTACCTACCCTCTCATCCTTCAACCCTCCTCTACCTCCTCCTCGCCCATCATCTGATCCAACCGACGACCGCAAGCGACCACCCGCGGCCGTCAGAACCTTCACCCCGCTGTCGCCGCCGATCGGGCGACAACAGCCGTTGTCGACACCCGCGACCGCTGTTGCGGGTGTCCATCTGGTTGTCCGCGGTCATTCTTGACGCGGGTGACATTTCTTTTTTTTCCTCTCATGTTATTTTTTTTTTTTTTTTTTTTTTTATGTTTTCATTTTCCCGCACCTATTTGTAGTATCTCTTGTACATAGTATACAGGGCCTCATTTCCATAAAAGGAGGGGCTCTCCCCTGCCTTTTGGCCCAGCATGAGAAAAAAAAAACATCATCATCTCATCTGTCTCCCTCATCATCAGTAATCAACTTATCCGTGGGCATCCTTCCCCACTCATCTGAGAAACTTATCCGGGCATATCAATTATTTCCCCTTGATCCTTTGAGCCTCCGTACTCAAACTCTGTCCCTTGTGACCTTGATCCTTATCACCAACCAATAGCCTTGCTGGTTGAAGAAGAATTCCTGTCTGAATTCTTGGGTGTGTTATACCACTCTGATCCCTTTTTCCGACCATACTGGTCTTGATCTCTCCTTGATCATCTTTCTGGAGCCAATCACGTTTGATTGAAGAGGTTTTATTAAGCTTAAAACCTGGAGTGTTATACCTCCCTTCTTCTTTAAGGTTGAATTTTGCCACGCCATTCTTGATTCCCTTGAGAAGTGTTGGGATATTCTTGCTTGAATTCGTTATTGATTTGCTTCTAGAGCTTCATAAACAAATTGCTTTTGTTTTGTTCAGCCTCCCACAGTTATCTAGTACCCTTCAAGCGCTTGATTGCGGAGAGTTGGGCAGGTTCATTGAGAACCTGGAGGTTGGTTGGGATTGAGTTGATCTTTCCTAATCAGCTGCTGACAACCAGAGTTATTAGCTTGTGGGCGTTGTTACTTACAACTGCCTTGTCCTATTGAACTCTGAACAAACCTTGACTTATTTGTTCAAGTCTTTACCTGCACCATCTTGCCTCAGATAGTGTTGTTTCCATCACTACCGACAACTCTTATCCTCTTCCCTTACTTTGATTTCTCATCCATAAGGTTCTGGACCTTGATTCCGGTTACATTTAAATATTATTGTAACTCCTAGGAGGGCAGCCTAAAGATCACCTTTCCCCTCCACAGAACTGCCACGGCTTAGCACCGTTTGGAGTCTTACAGCGGCAAATTCTTCAACTCTAGACTCAGCTCCTTCTTCAACAAGGAGGGGATTCTCCACTCTACATCCAAACCTTACATTCCTCAAAACAATCCTATAGCAGAACAAGTTAATTGGACACTCATCAAAGCCACTCGCACAACCATGCCCAACATGAACATTCCCTTGGACCTCTGGGACAAAATCATATCTGGTTGTTGTACTCTACAAAATCTTATCCCCTCACCAAAAACTAAAACATCCCCATTCAAACTGTGGAACAATTCATCTCCAAATCTCAATATCATTTGCATCCTTGGATCAAAAACAATAGTTCTTAATCAGCGCCATCCACCATCATCCAAATTCAAAGAGAAAGGAATTGAAGGAATACTGGTAGGATTTGACTTACAACTACTATCCTATTGCGTCTTCTGTCCCTCCATCAACAATGTCATCCGCTCCAAAAAAGTTAAAATATTCAAAAAACATACTCTTCTACCTTCCTCCAACTTTCACCAATCTCCCTTTGATCCCTTACTTTCCCTTAACAAAACGCTAACTGCAATTTTCAATTCTCCCAATTCCATTTCCTCATCCTCCTCCACTTCCCCTTTTGATCCACAGTCCTTTCCCATTTCGTCTAACTCCCTTCCTGATTGAGCTTAGAGTGCCTCCAATCCTGGTTCACCAACCCTCATCCCAACTGCTTTCAAGACATCTAATAACTCCAATAATTCCTCCTCATCAGACTCCAAAGGTGAACTCATCTCCCGCAAACTCACCAATCCATCATCTCAAACTCTCAGAGATTGATGAACTCTCCAACCCCCTGCACAGTATGGATTTCTTGCTAGGGATGTTCCTCAAAACTACCCAGAATTCCTTGCTTCCCCTGACTGTCATCACTGGCTGAAATCCATGAAGGTTGTAACCGACAGAATTGAATGACTAGACGTTTGGGAAGGGTGTCACTTTCTTCCTTTAGGGAAGAGAGCACTCTCTACCACCTGGGTGTTCTGGCTTAAAGACAATCCTTCTGACAAAGGAGTAATTTACAAATCTTGTCTCTGCGTCCAGGGATTCAAACATCTGGAATTGATTGATTACAGTGAAAAATTTTCTCCACCTGGACTCATCACTACTCTGAAAAATCTCCTTGTTTACCCCTTTCACCACAATCTTCCAACTGTTCAAATTGATATCAAAGCCACTTTCCTCCACGCTCCTCTGGATGAAGAAACCTACATCAAGTGTCCCAAAGGGTACCCCTCTAAATTTCCCTATATTTGACTTAAGAAAGCACTATATGGACTGAAGCAAGCCCCCAAGAGTTGGTCGGAAACCTTTTGATCCTGGATCTTAAAGCAAGGCTTTGTCACATTGATATCCAATCCCTGCCGCTTCATAAATAGATCCTCATCCACCTATGTCTTTGTCTATGTCAATGATCTTGTAATTGTTGGCAAGTGGAATGAATTTTGCCTCAATTTAAAGAAAGAATTCAATAGCTCTCACGAGGTACCTATAAAGAAGATTCTAGGCAATCATCTCATCCAGGAAACATCCCTCAAACTTTTTCACCAACCTAATCACATTGAAACCCCTCTTTCTGAACTAGCACTCTCCATTGCCAAACCAATGTTAACTCTGATGACCCCCAACATAAAGCTCAGGGGCGCCTCTGATTTCAAACACAACAAATACCTTGACTTGGGGATCAACTTCCGCTTGGCTACCGGCTACCTAAACTTCATCCCCAGTGGCACTTGCCCTGATCTCTCCTATGCTGTGTCCAACCTCTCTTGCTTCAACTCCAAACCTGGAACAGAATGAAACATGCCTGGCCCTATCTCAAGTCTATGCGGTCTCTGGCTATAAGTCTCAAATCCACATCCTTCAAGTACAACCTTGAGTTCTTCATTGACTCCGATGGCGCCGACAACCCTTCTAATTGAAGAAGTCACACAGGATTTATAATCCTTCTTTACGGGTGTCCTGTGGCCTGGCATAGCAAACTAAAACCAACTGTGTCACTGTCATCCACGGAAGAAGAGCTCAAAGCCCTGGTTCTTGCCACTCGGGAGAAAATTTGGCTCACCAACCTTCTTCTTGACCTAAATCCCAATGTCAAACTCTCTCATTGCACAAATATAGACAACAAGGCCGTGCACAACATTGTCAATCACATATCTCACCATGGTGCGTTGAAACAAGTCAATACTCAAATACAATGGCTGCGCAAACAGAAAGACAACAGACGCCTCATAACCAATCTCATTCCCTCCGGCTGCATGATAGCTGACTGCCTCACCAAGCCGGAAATCAAACCATCAGTTACTTTACTCATGTCCACTATCCTACACGCTGTCACTCCTAGACACGGCGGCGTGTTGAGAGATGACTGACTTCCCCAAGTGACATCCCCGCTCCACCCGCTCTGACCTTGAATGAGAACACTTCAAATCTAGACACAAACTGCAACAACCCTCCATCCTGCTCTCTCCAATCCCATTTTCAAATAACTACCAGATCCTCTCATTCCTCCCTTTCCCTAATCTGACTCATCACTTATTTCTCATTGATACTCCTTCCACTTTCACCATGCGGTAAGATTCTCAATTTTCTTCAAATCCCCAGCCACAGAAATTTATATTACAAATATTTTAAAATTATGAATATGAAAGGTTGTATCTAGCAGTATATAAAACTTAACTCTCATGATCTTTAAGCTTGCTACTTGTACAGAGAAACCTATCAAATTAGAGTAAAAACGAAAATAGAAAATAGAAAATAGAATATTGAAAATAGAAAATAACAAATAACAAATAAAAAATAAAAAATAAAAAATAAAAAATAAAAAATAAAAAATAAAAAATAAAAAATAAAAAATAAAAAATAAAAAATAAAAAATAAAAAATAAAAAATAAAAAATAAAAAATAAAAAATAAAAAATAAAAAATAAAAAATAAAAAATAAAAAATAAAAAATAAAAAATAAAAAATAAAAAATAAAAAATAAAAAATAAAAAATAAAAAATAAAAAATAAAAAATAAAAAATAAAAAATAAAAAATAAAAAATAAAAAATAAAAAATAAAAAATAAAAAATAAAAAATAAAAAATAAAAAATAAAAAATAAAAAATAAAAAATAAAAAATAAAAAATAAAAAATAAAAATAAAAAATAAAAACTAAAAACTAAATGAAAAATAAAAAGAAAGAGAAATTCTAAAATTTTATTACAGATTTAAATTCCTCACTCAAAAGAAGGTAGGGTCACTCACTGACCCCACCCTTGAATTCTAACTCCTTATATTTTAAAAATAATTAAAAATAATATGACCAAAAGACCATGGAATCACTATGGCACTTTTTGGAAATTTTTATATTTTCCATTTAATGTCATATATAGGTTTAACACCTAAAATTCACTCAGAATTGAGGTGCTGTGTTTATTTCAGGATTTACAGCCAGATTTGTGTTCTGCCACAATTCCCGGGCAGAGCCCCACATTGACACAACAAGGTTACACACCCCTCAAACTCAAAATTTAGGCCACTGTCAAGAAACCCACATGCAATTTACTTCTGGCAGCATTGTGGTAGTCAAAAACTGTCCTATAGCCATAAGACTCACTTTTGTACTATAAAAACAGCTCAAACCCTCAAATTAACCTCAGGAGGGGATTCTAAATCAAAAATGCCCTATAGTCACTCAGCCAAAGTACCCCCTATGCCTCATGGATTAGAAGATACAGTCCAAAAAACCTCTAACTGTGGCATACTCATACTCAACCAGGTGTCACATCTCTGTGGAAGGCATAAATACAGACCTTGAAAACCCTCAAGTACATACCAGTAACAGCTTACAGTAAACACAAGAACCATACACCAACCCTGTCACCTCAGCCAGAATACAGCAATACAGATAAAGGAGGTAGTGCATTTAGTTCAGCTCCTGTCACCTCACCCCGGGTGCATTCCAATACACCTACACAAGGCCATGTAGAAGTATAAAGGACAGTGTAGGCAAGAGGAAGTGGAACCAGTTTCAACCAGTTCCAAGCAAAACAAGAAAATACACATACACAAGACTATGCAGAATTATACAGGACATTATGGGAAGGTAGAAGTGGAACCCGTCTCCACCAGTTCCAAAAAAACAAGCAAATACACATACACAATACTATGTAGAAGTATACAGGACAGTATAGGCAAGAGGAAGTGGAACAAGTCTCAACCAGTTCCAAACAAAACAAGAAAATAAACATACACAAGAATATGCAAAAGTATACAGGACAGTATAGGCAGGAGGAAGTGAAAACAGTCTCAACCAGATCCAAACAAACAAGCAAATAGACCTAAAAAAGGCTATGAAAAAGTATACAGGGCTACCCATCAATAAACGCAGGCAGCCAGAGCCATGTAGTATCAAAAAATCCCAGCACCACACACAAACGTATGTAGTCAGAAGCATGTGATAACCTACAACCCACCAGTACAAGTACCACAGGGCTACCCAGAAATACATGCAGGAAGGTAAGACCATTTAGCAACAAAAAAACCATCATTAATGCACAGAAATACACAAAGGTAGAAGCAGTAGCAACAAAAAAACCACCAGTAATGCACAGAAATATGTGAAGGTAGAAGCAACCAGAACCAAAAACACCACAAGTGGATGCACAGCAACACATGTAGGTAGAAAGAAGTAGCACCAGACCAACCACCAGTACTGCACAGTAATATATTGTATCTGCACTTCACAGCAGTTTATGCAGGGCTGTGCATGCATGAAACCCCTGTACCAGCTTTTTCCAACAAACATAAATTTGTCATGTAATTTTATCTCACTGTTCCTCACCAGAACAGGGAGAACCCTCAGGGGAAGCCTTGAGCACCCCTGGGGGCAGGAATTTTTTCTTTGAGGAGGGCCTCTCTGCCCTATCCAAGTTGTATCAGCACTCACCTACCCCAATCCAACCCATCCATCTGGGGTAACTACCCAGATAAATAATAACATTGAACCAATTATAAAGAAACAGGAAATCAGAAACCAAGTTATAACCCATCTTTAACCAATTAAAACCACGCATCAGGTTCTTGAATAAAGTTTCTTCTGTGACATAAATATTCAGCACCAGATTAAAGAAAAACCACCCCCTTGAATTAACAAATAACCCTTACTAAGAATTACTAAAAGAAACTACCAACCTTTCCTCTACCCAGCCCCTTGTGGGTAAAACCATCCTTTGGTCCTCTCCTGAATTATCCCTTTGATAAACCCTTGAATCCTTTAATATTGGGATATTGGTTAAGATCACATATATCTGATCAATAATTAACCAATAATCAAATTCATCTGGTCTATTCTTCAACAAGCCCTACCAATAAACAGTTAAATAATTAATTTTAGTTATGATCTGAGACCTATATCATGTCTCAAAGAAACCAGACATTAATTTTAATAAATTATTGTACAGACTTACTATAGTAATAGAAGAGCAGGAAATTCAAAACCACTCTTGGTATACACTGATACTCTAAAGGAGTAGAAGTAACACTAAATTCCCCTTCAAGGACTGCCAGCAAGCTATTTTCTTCTTTATTCATATAATCCCACAGGAGTCTCTACAGCGTATGCTGGATTCCCGCACACAGCTGTCAGGGATGCGCGTGTAAAAATTACTGGCATCACTCCTGACAGCCTGGTACCACAGGAACAGGTTCCAACCAACATGCATGCATCATGCATAGGTAAAAATGTGACTGACGGATGGAGGAATGTCTGAAAACTCTTAAAATTGAATAAAAAATATGCAATTCAAAACATAAGACAGACAAATTAGGTAAAATATCAATGAAAGTTTTCATGTAAATGCTATTATCAAATCTTTATGCACCACAAAACATATCAAAACATTCCCCTAAAAGTTCTTAAAGACTACCAAAATTTTAAGAAGATGGCGTAGAACATAAAAATACCTACTTCTGGAAATGAAATGCAAAAGAAACTAATACAAAATTAGGAAATAAGCCAGAACTGTAAAAATCACAAATTAAAATTTAAAAATAGTCTGATAATTATTTCACCCATAAATATGAAACTGAAAGTTCCAGCTGACTGAAAGCACTGTAAATACGTGCCAAACAAGCCCTGGACAGTCTGCTAGCCTTAGCCCACAAGCACAACCTTCTCTACATACCCTGGGAAGGTCCCCTTACCCCAAAAATGTATATATACAGTCCTTTTTGGCTGATTGAAACACTAGTCATTTTTAAGTAATCAATCCAGACCCATTTCCACCAATTATCAAGTTTTTATAAATGATAAACAAGTGATTCATGGCCTCAGTCTGATATTATAATTATTAATTCTAACCCCATCATAAATTCCATTGAAGAATATCAGCAAAAACCCCACCAATTGTCCCAAGTCCCTTTCAATCCATGAATTTCTGCAAGTATCTTGGAGTGCCTGCTTAAATTAGTGCTTTATCTCCTCCTTTCCTCCAGGAATAATTCTGGTGAGAAAGAAAGTTCAACCATTCCCCTTGAGGAAACCCCTTTTGATCAATCACTTAGGACCTCATTTTCCCAAGGGCTTAACATGGTTCAAGAAATCCCCTTGAAGAGAGGTTGTTTCAATAAAGATCACCAGTATTGTATAAAATGTGGCCCCTCTTTGAAAATATATTCAAGCCATTTTAACCAAAAAATAATCCAAACTTTTCACTTGGTCTTATTATATCAATATTTCTGACCATTTTATGTATTTTCTTGGAATTATTATTGTTCCAACATCAATATCACTTGCTGTAGCTGAAGGGTTGCAAAGTTCCTGGAATAAGTAAGCTGACATGATCTATCACCTTGTTTCCTTATAAAATGAATTCCTTTTCATCAGCACCCTGAGGTCAAGTCCAATCCTTTCTGGAGTTTCCGTCCTACTAGAATCATCCCAAATAATTTTGATTCTTCCTTAAGTTCTTACCCGCTTTGGAGTCCTCACTGCTCTCTGCTGAATCTCTCAGTTGTAGTAATTTTGGATGCCCCCCCCTGTTTTTACTCTTCCTTCTTCTTTTAGTTACTGCCACCCTGAAACTTTTTCAAGCCTCCCTGTGACAGACACATGTGCATTTTATCAGAATTGGAGCTGAGTTTGATTTTTGTTGGGAAAGAGTTACAAATATTTAAAATTGGATATATGGTTTGCTTAACCTCTAGTTGCAGAAGATATATTTCTTTCTATAAATTCAAAATTAAAGGTTGGCAAATGATAGCATTTTCCTCCATTTCCCCCCTGGTGTTTTTGAGGTTTATTTCTGAATTGATGATTTGAAGCATGAATTTGGTAATGTTCCAAAAAAATCATTCAGGAGATAACTAATTTGATTTTTCATGGAAAATTTGTATGGAGGCCAATCAATTTGGTAGGTTTGGTGTTTTGATTTGTTTTTATTGAGGCTTGGTGATGGATTATGAGTGGTGTGAGGTATGGTGAGTGTGAGGCATGGTGTGGTGATTGTGAGGTGTGGTGATGAGTAGAGTGGAGTGGAGTGGAGTGGAGTGGAGTGGAGTGGAGTGGAGTGGAGTGGAGTGGAGTGGAGTGGAGTGGAGTGGAGTGGAGTGGAGTGGAGTGGAGTGGAGTGGAGTGGAGTGGAGTGTAGTTTAGTGTAGTGGATTGGAGTGGAGTGGAGTGGAGTGGAGTGGAGTGGAGTAGAGTGGATTGGAGTGGATTGGATTGGATTGGATTGGAGGGGAGTGGAGTGGAATTTAGTTGAATGGATTTGAGTGGAGTGGAATGGAGTGGTGTGGTGTGGTGTGGTGTGGTGTGGTGTGGTGTGGTGTGGTGTGGTGTGGTGTGGTGTGGTGTGGTGTGGTGTGGTGTGGTGTGGTGTGGTGTGGTGTGGTGTGGTGTGGTGTGGTGTGGTGTGGTGTGGTGTGGTGTGGTGTGGTGTGGTGTGGTGTGGTGTGGTGTGGTGTGGTGTGGTGTGGTGTGGTGTGGTGTGGTGTGGTGTGTGTTGGTATTCAAAAACATGCCCAAATCATTTCCTTACATTCTTTATTCCATTTCATTACTTTCCTTATCTTCCTGCATCCATTCATTCTTTTCTATGTGTCTCCTCTTTCTTATGCGTCTCCAGTCTGTCCTTTTCCATGCTCCTCACGCTGCTGTCACTACGCCTGTGAACCCCCTGTCATCTCATTCATTTGTGCGCTTGTCCTTCAAAATGAACCGCTGCCAATACTTCAATCCCAAAGTCCTGCTTGTCCACTCCACCGCCTTCTTACCAAGATCCTGAAGGACCACCTTAAAAACTAATCAACAACGAGCTCTCATCAACCATCAACTTCAACTACAAGCTACAGCTTCCACTCAAGATCACTCACCAGCTACCGCTAAAACGCAAGCTCACTCCACAACCTTACCAAGAACACCAGGCCAGATCCATTTTCCTTCTTTCCACTCTTCATCTCTTCTCAGTACTATTTTTGTCTAGTCAACTCAATATCTGGTCCTTTTTAAGGTTTTTCTTCAGTCTTGTTTCTTCTCTTTGATTGCTTCCAGCTGAAATCAAATTACCTTTTAAGCCCATTATACTTTCAGATTTACAGTCCCAGGCTTGCTCACTGGACCAGATAGGCTCTATGTCCGATTCAGAAGAACAACCCAACTTGTCCAAACTCAACATCCCCCTCCTCAATGACTCAAAATTCCCATCCTGGAGTCTCAGGATCAAGAGTTATCTTTGCAGGAAAGGACATCTTGAACTTACCCTTGAGCCCGCTCCATCACCATTGACTGGACCTCAGAAGAAGAAGATATATGAAGCCGCAGACATTGTCATCCAACATCTTGGTGAATCTGCTTTTGAATCCATTGTCAACGATGACAACAATGGAGATCCCTACAACATTTGGCAGGCAATTCTGGAACAATATGCCTTGCAATCTTCAAACAATTGTGGACGTATCTGGCTCAATTTCATCTGCTATCTCTTCAAGGGTTATCTGACAACCTACATCAAGGACCGCCAAAAACTCATGAATGAACTCACAGTTTTGAGACTCCAAGTTCCCCCTGATATCCTCAGCTATACAATTCTTGCCAAACTTCCCAGCTCATTCTACCACATTGTTGACTCTCTAATGCTCAACAATGCTCTTCTCCAGAACCCAACCGGCATCCTGAACAAGCTTTGTGAGGTACTTCACCTTGAATCCTCTTGGTTGCCTGGCGTCAACTGGACCTTGGACATCTCTCCATCTTAATCTACCATGAAGAAACCAAGCATCCATTCTCAAAAGGACACCATAACCCTCTTTCCAAGCACCCGGAAAGCAAATGCTGGTTTTTTCATCCTCATCTCAGACCTGAATTGAATAAAACTCCCTCATCCAATCTCCACTTCATCAACAAAAGTCCAACCATCAAAGATGAAAGCAAATCCAAAGGCGCTGCGCTTCATTTTAACGCTCAAATTTACCTCTCATCCAATGGAAAAGATTCTCATCTTCCAGTTCTGGATTCTGGCGTGAGCCATCACATAGTCAATGATCCCCCGTTTCTGTTTGATTGCATGCCCATCCATCTTGAAGTGGGAACAGGATCCCCAAACAAATCTCCCATTGCTACACAATCCGGATCAGCTAAGCTTATCAATCACCTTGGCTCAGCCATTATCCTTCAAAACATCCTTCTTATCCCCTCCATTAATTTTTGTCTCATTTCTCTCACTCAACTTAACTCCTCAAAGGCAACCTTCTCCAAAGTTGGATACTTGGGGTTCAAGGTGAAACTGGATAAGATCAGCTTTGTAGGTACCACAAAAAACAAGTCAACTGAACTATGTGGAACAAAATTTCTATGATGCAGCCAATCCACGTTTCTTCTCAGGCTCTGGACAATCTCTGGAATTTACGCCTTGGTCACGCTAGCGCCCAATCTCTCAAGACTCTCAATCTGTGCTCCTATGAATCTGATGCCAAATCCACCATCTGTCAAATCTGCAAAAGTTGCAAGCAATTTTTGACCCCTTTCAACCACAAATTCAAAACAGCTACTCACCTTTTTGAACAAGTTCATCTGGATGTAGTCGGACCCTTCTCTATCACCTCAAACTCAGGATTCTCTTCCTTCCTCTCCCTGACCGATCAGTTCTCCAGATTCCAGTCTGAAACAGAAAAGCAAGGCAACCTTTGCTATCAAGGACTTTGTGGCACCGGCAAAGCATCAAACTGGTAACACCATGAAGCTTCTCATCTCCAATGACCGTGGCAAGTTCATCTCCTCCAACCTCCACTCCTTCTGCCTTGAAAAAGGTATCAATCAACATTTCTCCCCCCCCCCCACAGTCCTCAGCAAAACGGCCTAGCCAAGAGATCAAACTGCCTTATCTTAGAGAAGGCTTGATGCTTGCTGAATCAAAGCAATCTACCGCTCAAATTCTGGGATGAGGCTTTAAACACCGCTACCAACATTCTGAATGCTCTCCCTTCAAGGTCCGGCGGCAACACTGTCCCTTACAAGGTCTGGCACGGACAACCGTTCAATCTTAACTGCTTACAGCCCTTCTGATGTGCCTCCTAAGCTTTCATTCCCAAAGCAAATCAAACCTTCAAACTTCTCCCCACCAGCAAAAGAGCCATTCTGGTTGGGTACATCAAAAAATTCTTGTCATTCAGGCTGCTTGATCTGGACTCCTCCAAAATTTTCATCTCCGCCAACGCGTCTTTTGACAAGCTCTCCTTCCCCTCTCCATCCTGGTCCAACTCATCTCCCTGCTCTGCTGGCTCCAACCTCATGCTAACTCCATCTTCTTCTCTCCCTCCTCCCACCAAAAACTCCTTGAAACCCCCTTCTGTTCATCTCCCTTTTTCCCTGGACTCTTCGGCCACTCTGCCTGCCTTTTCTCCCCTTTTCCCTGATTTCCCTCTTACATCCTCTTCTGTAATCAATCCTCCTGCCCCCAATCATCAACTTTCCCACAAAAGGCTAACGCACAACAACATCATTACCTATCCCCAACATCCTAACTCAAAAATAGGTCTCCCTGCCATTTATCTTATTGTTGACAATAGCTACTCCAACCTCACCTCAGTCTAGGAGGCCCTCAACTCCAAATACCAAGAAGAATGACTTGAAGCAATGAAAAACAAGGAGCTCAACCCGCTCGACTACCAAGTCTGGGAAGAGGCCACCCGTCCCGACGACAAGCTAGGGCTCAAATGCGTCTGGGTCTTTTGGACAAAGCAGGACAAGCATAATTGAATAGTCAAATTCAAAGCTTGACTTTGTGTTCAAGGCTTCAGCCAGCAGTATGGCATTTAATTCACCTCCACCTTTTCACTCACTGGGGAAAAGACATCCCTGTGTATGCTAATTGCTCTTGCTGCCCACTTAAAGCTGAAGTTCCACCAATTCAATGTAAAGTCCACCTTTCTGAACGCCCTGCTGTGTGAAGAAGTCTACCTCATCCCCCCTCCCTACATCTCCGTCACCAATGGCAAGCACCTCAAGCTGAAAAAGGCTCTATACAGTCTCAAGCAAGCACCGGTGGCCTGGTATGAAATGCTCAGCTCCTGGTTGACCAACTGCAGCTTCCACAAGAGCGAGGCGGACCAGTGTGTGTTCTGGAAGGATTCCACTTACCTTTACGTCCATGTTGACCACAACGCAATATTCAGCGACCGACTGGATGAATTTGTCAGTCAGCTCAGCTCTAAATTCAAAATAAAGGACCTTGGGCCGGCCTCCCTGCTACTTGGAATGAACGTCAGCCACCTTCCAAACAGCTACAAGCTTTCTCACCGCTCTTACATTAAACAAGTGTGCGCGCAATATTTGCTTCCTCCTCACAAAACTCTTTCAACTCCGTTCAAAACTCATGTCAAGCTATACGCCTCAAGCAAGGAAGACCATGAGGAGTTTCTTCAATAAGGTGCTAATTACAGGAAAATTCTTGGGGAGCTAAATCACATAAGCATATGCACGAGGCCAAACATAACATTTGCTGTCAACTATCTTGCCCAATTCCTTGTCAAGCCAAATCTGCATCACTTCCAAGCGGCGCTGTAAATCCTTCAATACCTCCAAAACACCCCAAACCATGGAATTAACTTTGCCTCCTCCTCTTCTGTCTCTCAACTTGAAGCTTATGTCAACGCTGATTGGGCAACCTTTCCCACCACTAGAAGATCAGTCTCTGGGTTAGTTGCACAATGGCTTGGAAGTGTTGTCACTTGGAAGTGCAAGAAGCAACTGACCCTGTCCCTTTCCACTACCAAAGCTGAATAAAAGGCGCTGGGAGACGCCATCAAAGAGCTATTTGGGTGAAGTTGCTTATGAGCAAGTTTTGGCCGGGAGAAGCGGCCAAACCAGCCATCATCCACAAGGACAACAAAGGCTGTATCAAGCTGGCTCTCAATCAAGCTAACCACACTACATTCCACACGAAACACACGGAGTTGCAATTCCACTAAGTACGGAG
The DNA here is from genome assembly GCA_025617555.3 of Puccinia polysora. Taxonomy (NCBI): domain Eukaryota; kingdom Fungi; phylum Basidiomycota; class Pucciniomycetes; order Pucciniales; family Pucciniaceae; genus Puccinia; species Puccinia polysora. Next base: position 10,605,027 of record CM062631.1, read on the forward strand.
CGGAATTCTCCAGAACGCCATCAAGCTTCAAAAAGTGTCCTCCAAGAAGAATCTGGAGGACTTCCTCACCAAACCTGTAATGCAAATATCACTTTGCTGTTCCTTGGATGCCCTCAACATATCAGAATGATTTGAGAAAGGGAGGCTGTTGGTATTCAAAAACATGCCCAAATCATTTCCTTACCTTCTTTATTCCATTTCATTACTTTCCTTATCTTCCTGGGTCCATTCATTCTTTTCTATGTGTCTCCTCTTTCTTATGCCTCTCCAGTCCTTCCTTTTCAATACTTCTCACGCTGCTGTCACTACGCCTGTGAACCCCCTGTCATCTCATTCATTTGCGCGCTTGTCCTTCAAAACAAACCGCTGCCAATACTTCAATCCCAAAGTCCCGCTCGTCCACTCCCCTTCCTTCTCACCAAGATCCTGAAAGACCACCTTAAAAACTAATCAACAACAAGCTCTCATCAACCATAAACTTCAACTACCAGCTACAGCTACCACTCAAGATCACTCACCAGCTACCGCTACAACGCAAGCTCACTCCACCGACTTACCAAGAACACCATGCCAGATCCATTTTCCTGCTTTCCACTCTTCATCTCTTGTCAGTACTATTGTTGTCTAGTCAACTCACTATCTGGTCCTTTTTAAGGTGTTTCTTCAGTCTTGTTTCTTCTCTTTGATTGATCCCAGCTGAAATCAAATTCCTTTTGAAGCCCGTTAAACTTTCAGTGTGGTGTGGTGTGGTTTGGTTTGGTTTGGTGTGGTGTGGTGTGGTGTGGTGTGGGGTGGTGTGGGGTGGTGTGGTGTGGTGTGGTGTGGTGTGGTGTGGTGTGGTGTGGTGTGGTGTGGTGTGGTGTGGTGTGGTGTGGTGTGGTGTGGTGTGGTGTGGTGTGGTGTGGTCTGGTGTGTGTGGTGTGGTTGTGGTGTGGTGTGGTGTGGTGTGGTGTGTTGTGGTTTGGTGTGGTGTGGTGTGGTGTGGTGTGGTGTGGTGTGGTGTGGTGTGGTGTGGTGTGGTGTGGTGTGGTGTGGTGTGGTGTGGTGTGGTGTGGTGTGGTGTGGTGTGGTGTGGTGTGGTGTGGTGTGGTGTGGTGTGGTGTGGTGTGGTGTGGTGTGGTGTGGTGTGGTCTGGTGTGTGTGGTGTGGTGTGGTGGGGGGTGATGAGGCCAAGGTGCTCCTTAATACAATGTTTGGAGGGACCCAAGATGAGTGGAGGTCCAGGAAAAAACTTTGTGTTTTATTAAATTTATGCATGTCAAAGGGCTCAAAAACAGGGCCCACAACACCTCAATGGTTTTATTGCAATCCTTTTCAGTTCATCTTTTTGAGACACAAAGAGTGCCTCAAAAATTACCAAAAAATAATTTGAAAAACCTTTAAAGACTCATCTTAAATCATCATTCATTTTTTCAGAAAACAAAATAGATAAATACAGATTTCAATTTTAATATATTAATTTATTTTTAAAAAATGGGAAAAGCTGTCAGAATTTTTTTTTGGATCCTTTTTTTATTTTATGAATTCCAGAAAAAGGATTGGAGGGAATGTTTGATTCCAGATGTGAAAAAAAGGTTGAATTGGATGTGTTATTCTGAATTTTTTCAGCTTTTAGAGGCAAAAAAATGCGTCCAAGAGATCCCAAAAAATACCATATAGCTCTTGAATTTTTTTAATGAATTTATAAGAGCTGAAATTACAAAAAAATTCAAAAAGGAATGAAAATGGTCCAAAAGTGCAATGAGATAATTATTCTTTTTGGTTTTTTTTTTTTTTGGTTTTTTGAGTTGATTTGTAAAGGTAAAAGAATAAATCAAAAATAAAATAAAAAATATTTTGGAACTCTTTGGCTATCCTATAATTTTCTGAGAAATTTGATCACCACAAAAAGCAATTCAAAAGGCAAATTGAAGGATCCAAAGGTGCATTGAAAAAATTAAATTTTTTGTTTTTTGTTTTTTGAATGAATTATTCAATTTATAGGAATACATGCAAACAATAAAAATGAAAAATTTATAAATATCTTTGATTTTTTTTTTATAAATCTTTGCAAGCTTCAATAACCAAAAAAAATCAAAAGGCAAAAGGCAAAGGAAAGGATACAAAGATGGAATGAGAAATTTGATTTTTTGATTTTTCTTGATCTGTTCAATGAATTTTGGGAAGAGTTTAATTCTTTGAAAACAACTAAAGATTTTTTTTGAGGTTTGAAAACACTTTGGTACAGGGCTTTTGCTTCAAAATCCAAAAAAAAATTCTTGAAAAATATGTCAAATAAATTTTTTGTCCTGGTGGGAGTTATATCACCCACATGTAGAGGCCCTGGTCATTTGAAGATTTTATCCAGTGAGAAAATTAATGAACTGAAATAAAATAAAATAAAATAAATCAAAAATTTAGCCTTAACCACAGAATTGAAGAGTAGATAAAAGAAATTAATAGGTAAAAATGCTCACCAAATCATTCTGGAGGCTGGGTGGATTGAGTGGTAGGTCTGGGGAAACAACCTCTAAAAGAAGGGCCCAAAGGGAAGGGGGGAACAGTTTCTGGGTTTCTTTTTGTTTATTGGGCTTGTGGTTGGCATTTCCACTTGCCATTGGTCCGCCAGGGGGGTTGCAGTTGGCTGTGGGAAAAAAAGGGGGAATGGGGTGCCTGGGAGTTGGAGGTCACACTGACCATCAGTAATTTCTAGGATTTAACCTCCATTGCTATTCTCTGACTGTGGTTAAACCTGTAATAAAAATACAAAAAATCATAATTAAACAAGTGATTCATGTATTATAGCTGTGATAAATTTACTTAATAAAAAACTCAAATAATACCACAGTAATATGTGTAAAATGGCCACAACTTAACTCTCTATAATGAGATAAGGGACATGGCTTTAAGTGAATAAAGCCTGAATTAGACTTTTTTACAATAGTAACATCATGCGATTTATGAATATTTTCCTATTTCCTGATTTTGATACTGAAGTTCAGGGCCCCATTCAATTTCTCTCTTGTGATAAATTTAGTTGAAATTATAAACTCTTGCTTCATCACGGATAAAAAATAAACAATGTAAAAATGAGTAAGGGTCTAAAGTGTAAACACTCTCCTCATTTCATATAACAGGCTCCCTCAGAAGACTCAAGGGATGATCAGGGAAGTACAAGGCTCTCCCTATCTTCTTCCTCAAGGTACCAAACCTCATTGAATCATACTCAATGAGAAATATGGGGAAGTTTTATTCATTTATATGAATACTCAATATAAATTTTGATCTGCATTACTTGAGGTTAGCAGGATCCCTTTGGATAATCAATAGATAATCAGGGGATTAGAAGGAGCTCCGTGTTGTTTTCTCAAGAGCTCAAACCCAATCAAATCATCTCCAATGAGGAATAAGTGATAAATTTTAACTGGAACCACAGAAATCTGCATGGCAATTGCTAGGAAGTCACATCAAGGAGCTCACTTCCAATTTATGACCAAGCACAGATCAAGCTCTGGCTAAGCTTAGGTCAAGATTTATAAAAATTTAAAAACACGACAACTTTTCACCAAAGCTTGTTAGAGCATGAAAATATCTACAACTAGATGTTGGAGAGAGCTTTAAACAGACCTTCCTTGATTGCATGTTCTATCAAGTGCCATCACTTTGTTTGTGGTGTGGGGTGAATTTTGAATCTAAGGTTTTAATTTATTATCCAAAAGGTTTATTGATCAATCTTATGAATTAAATATCAATAATATGGAAATTTAAAGATCCTCAGAAAAATTGTAAATCAATAAAACACAGATTATACACAGATCCTTTCAGTTTTGTTCTCCACCAAAAACATGTATCTTGGATTCACTTATCCACACAAATTATGTATACTTCTTTGAAATACTCTTTTGATACTCATTCCATACACTTAGTTGGTATTTTCTAATTATTTATTGACTAATTATCAAAAACGTTGAACTTACTAAAATTTTCATCAATATCAAATAATCATAAGATTAAATTTCAAAAGATTTATCTACACTATGGTATATGGATTGTAAAATATTTATCCTAAAAGAAAAAAATTATTCTTTGCATCAATATTGTATCAGTTTGGAAACATTATGTTTGTAATAAATTTATTTAAATTTATTTTGGATACCCTCCTTTATAATACAGATTGTCAAGTTTTGTTTTCCACAATGAACACTTATAAAAAACTATCAATTAATGTGAAATATTAAATAAAAAATATCATACAATTACAGAGATTTTCATGATAATTTATTCTTGGAGTTATGGTGGATTGAGCCAGTTACCTTATTGCCAAAAAATGTAAGGATAAGCCAATTAATTAACCACTAAACTTAGAATAGATGTGATTTATGCAGAAATTGTTAAAACTATACTGTTGTTGCATCTGACAGCTATGGCACTTGCTGGCCATTTGTGGTTGCACTTCCCATGGCTCTGGGGTTGTGGGTGGGGGGGGTTTCAATGGAACACAAGGGGGGGACCAGAGGGGTTTAAGAAATTTTGAAAATGGGAGGTTTTAGAGACTTTCTGAGGGAAGCCTGGCATTTCTGGAAGGGCGGATGATTTCAGAGAAGGAGGAGAAAGAGAAACAGATTATTGTGATTAGCAAGCTCAGGACAGGATGAAGCTGAGGGGGGCTTCAACTTGAAAGAAGAGGGTTGAATTGGTGAGAGTTAGTCTGATGATGAGGAGACTTCAGCCACCTGGATTCCAATTTACTTGATATTTTCTGGTTACTATAGGTGATAGAGTTTTATGATTAATATTTTATTCAAGAGATGTAACAAAAATCCTCATGAATAAGTATATTTTAAATTTAAATGGTATTTGTTTGGTTATTGTAAGATTTTGGAGCAGAGGCTCCAGAAGAAAGGGTACAGAGAAGGTGAGGAGATCTCTTGTTTTGCCAAGAGGAGGGCGGATCTGAGGAGTCAAGAAGGGGGGGGCACTCCGGTTCCAGTGAGGGAGAATGGATAATGTTCATTCACTTGAGGTTCGGCTGGCTTAAGTAGACTAAGTACAAAAGAGGCTGACAATTTGTTGAACAGAGAGCTAGAAATGAATAAGAAATATTCAGTACTGGGCCATCAGAGACCGCACAAGGTGAGGGACTACAAGCAGGTTGCACTCAAGATTCAGGAAACACTAGCAGTAGGCAAAAATACTAACACACCCCCTTGACTGAAGCTTGAGGGAGTTTAAACAAAAAAAGTTGAAGACTTTTGAGCACTTGCACGCCTATTACATCCAAAATTACAACTTAGAATGAAGAGATTTTAACGCTGCAATAAAGGCCTATTCCATTAGAAAGGAAGGAAATCTTGTGATTTTTGAACTACAATTGAACCTAAAATAGAGCCTATTACATCAACAAGAAACACAATAATTCCAATCATAATTTTTAAACCCCGGTTCATACTGAACAACAACTGCTTAAAAGATTTGCTCAAAAAGGAGCAGGAACAATGGCCAACAAATATTTTGACCAACGAATCAAATGCGACTTGAGGTAGCGCGCAACCGGACAACTTAAGCGGTGGAAACCTAACCAGACGGCTTTGAGCAATAGCGACCAAACCAAAGTTAGAGTAGAAATAGATATTAAAGGAAATGCAATAAGCTGAGGTAGCAACAAGATGTAGTGGTGGGCGGTGAGATGAAGCAGCAACGCATCAATCAATAGAGATTGAGGCGGAACAAGCAATTCAGGATGGAGCAATCAAGTTAGTAGCAACATAAACCAAACAATAGATGAATGTGGGTGATGAGTTGGAGCAAGGATGAGTTTGAGAAAGAAAGTGAAGAGATCAATCAACCAAGTGTGACGCCACTAGTCGATGGTGGTTTGAGGGCGTCCGACCGAGCGAGTAAGGTGAATTGGACGAACTAGAAGGTGTAAAAGTGGGCCTTGTTCTTCTTGTTTGAGTCAGAATGAGAGATTGATTTGGGAGCTTTCTCAGGTTATTTGACCCAACGGTTCTTGGCAGGATGTCTGGGCTTGTTGCAATGAGGACAGTTGGTTGATTTTGAATAGAAGGCATGGTTGATGTCTCCAGGGGAATTGTCAATGGGATCGATTTTAGCTTGGGCCTTGTATTTCTCTAATTGCTTGAGAATGTAATTGATAGTCTTGTTTTTGCATGCATTGGATTTCTTCAAGTAGTTGAATTCCAAGGGAAGTTTGGATAAGTTGAGGATGATCATCAGTTCTTCTCCTAACTTTAACCCCACAAGTTTCATCTTTTGAGTCAAGGCCCAGATTCTTGAGACAAAGTTGACGACGTTATTTTCAAATTTGATCTTTTTAAATTGAGTAAAGGCGAGCTTTTTATTAAAAAAGTTGTTGCGCATGTAACAAGCCTTGAGTAGATCCCAAAGGGCTATGCCATTTCATTTGTCAGAAGAGGGAAAGGAACCAGCAACATATGACAAGTTTTCCTCATTGAGATGGTCAAGGAGAAGGTTGTAAGCTTTTCAATTTAGTTTATCAAATAGTTTGGTGTTGTTTTTATGTTTGTTATTGTAGGGATGGAATACTTCTTTGAGGTTGATCTCGAGAGCATCAATAGATTCTAATTTCCCTTCCATAGCAATTGACCAGGTGTAGTAGTTGTCAATGGTTAAGAGTAGTTCCTGGTTGAAAGTGACAGAAGACATTTGATGGATCAGAGGGGAGTCTTTGGCTTTTAACCGTGTGAGATTTTGGAGCAGAGGCTCCAGAAGAAAGGGCAAAGAGAAGGTGAGGAGATCTCTTGTGTTGCCAAGAGGAGGGAGGATCCGAGGAGTAAAGAAGGGGGGGGCACTCTGGTTCCAGTGAGGGAGAATGGATAATGTTCATTCACTTGAGGTTAAGTAGACTAAGTACAAAAGAGGCTGACAAGTGGTTGGACAGAGAGCTAGAAATGAATAAGAAATATTCAGTACTGGGCCATCAGAGACCACACAAGTTGAGGGACTACAAGCAGGTTGCACTTAAGATTCAGGCAAAACTAGTAGTAGGCAAAAATACTAACAGTTATTTCTTTAGATTCTTGATTCATAAATTAAGAAATGAATAAAATATGTAACAAAGAAATACTGGGGGCCTGCAGCGTATCTATTTCAGGAGGTTAATTTTTTAACCAGTTTTCTTGGTCTCTTTGGAACCTTTGGGGAAATAATTAATATTCAGAGATATAAATAGTATTATGTGATTATGTTTCTGAGCCTATTGGCGATTCAGCCATTTCAAAAATTAAATTATTTACTTATTGATAATTAATTGCCTGGTTACCTGCAGTGATGCACACTACTTTTGTATCAAGTCTGTTTGGGGTTTTGAAAAACTTACCATGATACCAATTGGTTCAAAATGAGTTTTCAAAGTTACAATTTCATCTGGCCACTATTCAGATTTTAAGTGACTGTGGAAAATTGATAATAATAATACAGTTAAATAAAAAATCAAAAAGAAAATGAATGAATTAAAATATTCTAAAAGAGTTAGAAAAAATGAAATGTTATTGCCTAAATGGTTTTTTGGTTCCAAATTAGGTAGGTTATCCCAATTCCACTACCAGCCAATTCTTACTCCTTCAAGGAAAAAAAACTCATCATATTTGAATTTATGGGTTTTTTTACCAAAGATTGCGCCAGAAACCCATAGTTATCTAAATTTTTTGGAGTTATGGAAAAACATGAATTTTGCCCATAATCCTGCATGCAGCCACCAACTCTTTGCAGCTGTTGGAGGTGGTTTTACTGCTTTTGAAACCTCCACATTTTTCAGAGGCTGGTATAAGCTTCATTAATACCACAGGAAACATGTTCAGGAAAGGCCAGTAATACATAAAATTCTGCAACCAATTTCCAGCCCCACAATTAATTGTTTAAATCCTGTCAAAAGAAAGAAAAAAATATGTTGTAAATTTTTCAGTTGTGTTAAAGAAACTATGTCAAAGACACCGCAGGTTATCCCAATTGCTGAAGTCACAATTAATCTTGTCCAATACTGCCACAGCTATAAGTTACCCCAATTGGGACAGCGCCTTTTAGTTGTGCAGTCCAATACCTGCTTGAGCACACCCAAACTATCTTTGAAGTCATCCTTGTTCCTTCCCTCCACCGGAAGACAGGAAGCCACCATATCAGAAATCAAATACCAATTCTCATCAATCAATTTCCCTAAAGAACAACCAACCAAAAAAACAAGGAAAAATCCATCCCCCAACAAAAAATTGATCAACAATCTACCTCAAAGCCATCCTCCAAAAAACAAAAAAACCAAAGAACTAGGCCATCCAATCAAGCAAACAAAGGATCAAAGCCTCCAATCAAAAAAATACCTCTGCCACTAGCTCCTAAATCAATACTAAAATAAGAAGGAAGATAGAACATCAGTCAAAATCCCAAGACATGGAGCTGAACACAAAGTTGGGTAGATGATAGATAAAATAAGACTTCCCACTGCTTCTTGGACCGCAGGGCTCATAGCTAACAGAAACCAACTACAACCAAGGCCTACTCAGGTCCAGTTAGACTCAAAATTATTTTTAATTCTTGTGTATGTGTCACAAGGGCTGCTGAAATGAAAGCAGGGCTTGGCACAGAGGGGTCTCTACCCACAGTAGGCTTGGGGGAAGGTTTACTGAAGGAGGCTAACAGGAGCAGAGGAGGATTGGGTTGAAGGGTGCTGAATGACACTTGCTGGGAAAGATCTCCTAGTAAGAAGTAGTAAACTGATTTCTTGGGGAACATCAGAAAGAGGGAAGAGGAGGCTTGTTAAATAGACAAGAGGTTGGAACTACAACAGAGGTACAATTGATTGGGGCTCTGACTATACACATGATGTCATTGGAACAGTCTAAGTAACAGAGAGGGCTGATCACGTATGCTACTACATTAGGTTAGGCTGCTTCTACATTGGGGTAAGGTTCCAGGTCTGAGCTGTCTAAGTTGGGAAAGTACAATTGAAGGATGTACAGTGTACATGGGAGTAATGACACTATGTACTAAGTAGAGAGAGTATGTAATACAATCTGCAAGAGGATGTTCATAATGTTGGAGTATTTACATATCTCCATGTTTTCATATCTCTATTAACGTCTCTTTACTCCATATGTTTCTCATGTTTTCCCTTTATGATTCTACCTTTTAATTTCCATTCCTTTTCCTTCCTATGTGTCACACACTGAACTTGTCAATGTGCTCCCCACTCAATCTCTAGACTCGCGCAACTTCTTTCCTTCTTCTTTGAATATTCATTTTATTTCTATCATGTCACACTATAAGTGACATCTGATTGTTAGTATCTCTACCTGAGGACAGAGCTTGAGCAAAGTAGAAGGATTTCTTTCCTCATCCTTCTACTTTACCTTCTATCTCTGTTATTCCTCAGGTAAGTTTTTTTTCTTTTCATCTCTCATTCTCATTGTGTGTTTCTTCCTACCCATGAAATCTAATGCTTCTACTTTACCGTCTATCTCTGTTATTCCTCAGCTCAACACATAAAGATTCCCAAAGGATAAACCACACAGAGGAGGTATGGATTAGACAGAGAGATAAACCAAAGAGGTATGGGTTAGACAGAGAGGTAGAGTAGAGCCTGGGAGATTGAGTATGTGCAAGCCTATGGAGTCTATCTGTATATAGTATGAGGTTAGACTATATGTAGGTATGTACTGCATGAAGATCCTGAGGTATATAGTTACTGGAGACATATTGATGTAAGTCTCCTGAGCCTTGAGGTTGAAGTTTGTGAGAAAGTAGATTAGGCCTGAGGGTTAGACTGAGGTTAGACTGAGTTTGGTGTCAGTCTGACAGTACCCCCTGGTGAAGAAGAGGGCATCTCCTGATGACCATAAAAGGAGAGGTTTAAGAGGCCATCCAGGTTGTCCTTCAGCCATGTCTAACTTGGGTTTTCCTTCCCCTTACCCACAACCATCACCACCATCCACCCCATTACCACCTTTATCTCCTTTCACCAGATCACCTACACCAACCTATCCAATGGAGAAGACCAACAATTATTATCCAGTCCAGCAATACTACCCAAGTTGTGATAGGTGCATCAAGCTTGGAAGAATCTGCACCACCAGTATCAAGCACAACTCTGCCAAATGTGAAAGTTTTAGGAAGTATGGAAGAATGTGTGATATGGATAAGCAAGGCAGAAAATCCTTGGGGCCAAACTTATGGGTCCTGGAGAAGAGTCAACCTTTTGAAGTGAAGGAGGCTCCAGATGATGATGCCATGACCCTGGGGTATTCATCCAGAATCGATGAATCTTCAGGTAAGTGCTTCTGGATTTAGTATTGGAGGTGCTGGAGTGCTGATACAAGTTTTGGAATAGTCCGTTTGATGCAGGAGAGGTTGAAGAAAACGCAAGAAAAGAGGGAGGCACTGCGTCAAACTGGCAATTTGGCCATAGATGGTATGTCAAGGCGTCCGCAGGAAGAGTGCAGCAAAGCATTTATATGATGGGGAACCCCTCACGTAGATTGGGACGAGGAGGTGGTCAAGGTCCCTCCCAAAAGGGTAAGAAACAAGGGAATTCTGGAGTCTGTCAAACCCGTCAAAGGAAATTGTCGAAGCGTCAAAGGGGTTTGTCAAAGCGTCAAAGGGATTTGTCAAAGCGTTGAAGGGGTTTGTCAAAATGTCAAAGCAAACCATTGAAGCGTCGAAGCAAACCGTTCAAGCGTCAAACGTCAAAGCCTTGAAGCGTGGAAGTAAATTGTCAAAGCTTCAAAGTCCTCCGTTGAAGCGTCGAAGCCCACTGTCAAAGGGTCAAACCTCAAAGCGTCAAAGCGTCAAAGCGGAATGTCAAAGTGGAGACAACGATGAAGAGGCCAAAGGGAGTTTGGAGGTGGAATTGAGTGAGATGGATGAAGGTAGAGAAACCACTAAAGAGACAGGTAAAGGGAAAGCTAGAGAGATCATTGTTGAAGAAGGGGGCAGATCAGATGAATCTTTGGAGTCAGAGGATTTAAGGAACAAAATGAAGGATTTGGAGGTGAAGATGAAGGTGGTGGAAGACAGAAGGAACAGAAGGAAAGGAATTGAAAAAAGAGGTGAAACTGAGGTCTGGTTGGAGGAATTGGAAAATGGATAAAGGTTATTGGAGATGATGGAAGGAAGAAGATTCAGAGAAGATTCAGTTTTAAATGAAAATCAAGTTAATCATTCTTTGGAGATTTATAGTAGGAATTCTAGGACTTTAAATTCAAATTATCAGGAAGGTTTAAAGAAGGGTTGGGGTAGTGAGATAAGAAAAGAGAAGTATGGTTTTTTAGAAGCTAGAAAGAAAAATTTTTTAGAGATAAAGAAAAGACTAGCTGATATTTTTGCTTTAGTTGGACATACTTTTGAAGTAGGGACTACTATAAGGGGTCCAAATTCTTATCAAGTTGCCAAGTCAAAATTAGGAAATACTTGGATTTCTAGAGTAAAAGAGTTGGAAGAATTGATGTGTGAAGCTATCTAAAAAGTTGTTTATATGAAATTTGTTTTATTTTATTACTTATTAATTTATATTTTTTTTGGAAGGGAGTAATTGATTTTTTTTTTCTAAGGTTGCAAAAGGGAAAAGGAGAAAGAATTTTTTTTTTGTTTTTTTTTTATCATGTTATTCATATTAATTATTATTATTATGATTATTTTATTTTATTTTTGAAAAGGAGAATATGGTTTATATTGTTTTATTTTAAGGATGACTTTGGTTTTGAGGGGTAGAGTGTATGGAAGTCTTGAAGTAAAGTAGGGCAGTTGGTAAGATTAGAGTGAGGTTCTCAAGTAGTGCCTTCCTCGTCATTCTGGAAGCCTTTCCATTCAAGTAAGTAAAAAAATTTCCCCCTCTTAAGTTTGGAATCCAATATCTGAGAAACTTCCCATTCTTTTTCACCATCAATTTTGACTGGCTCAGTTGGTGGTTGGTGCCTAGAGGATAGTGAGTTGTCCTGATATGGCTTGAGTAAGGAGGAGTGGAATACAGGGTGAATGGTGGACCATTGCTGAGGGATTTGAAGCTTGAATGAACTTTTTCCAATCTGTTATGTAATCAAAAAGGGACCTAACCATTGCTCTGAGAGCTTATGAGTTGGAAAATTAGTTTTGATATTTTTAGAAGAGAGCCAAACTTTGTTTCCAACGGCAAATGAGGCAGGAAAGTCACTTCTTTTTAGGTCAGCATGTCTTTTGTAAGTTTTAATTGCCTTTTCCAGTTCAATAACCAATAACTTCTGATTCTGGTGAATCTGGGTTATGTAGTGGCTGTCAGGTTGATAATCTACTACATGGAGACTGTCAAAGTTGGGGTGTCCTCCATAGATGGTGAAAAAAGGAGATTGCTTAGTAGAAGTGTGAGTGGAATTGTTGTAAGCAAATTCAGCAAGGGGGATCCAGGTATCCCAGTTGTCTTGCTGATAACTGACATACATCCTAAGAAATTGTTGAAGGATCTGATTTACTCGTTCCGTCTGTCCATCTGTTTCAGGGTGATAAGCTGTGGAAAGATTTCTTTTTATCTGTAATTTTTCACATACAAGTTTCCAAAAGGAAGAAACAAATAAAGATCCTCTGTCACTGACAATGTCAGTTGGGAGGCCATGTTTAGTAAAAACATGAGAAATTAGTAGGTTAGCTAAACCCACAGAGGAGATATCAGTTCTGTTTTTAATAAAGAGTGACATTTTTGAAAAACAATCAACTACCACAAGGATTGAGTCAAACCCATTGGATAGTGGAAGTTGTGAGATGAAGTCCATAGAGAGTGAAGTCCAGGGAGAATCTGGAATTGGTAAGGGTTGGAGGAGTCCAAACTTTTTATGGTGACTGGCTTTGTTTCTGCTGCAAAGGTAAAAAGAAGAAACATAATCTTTGATAAAGGAAGTCATATTTTCCCAATGGAAATCTCTTTTGACTAGATCAGCTGTTTTGTCTTGTCCAGGGTGGCCAGAGAGGGGAGAGTCATGTCTTTGTTGAAGTATTTCAAGTTGGAGTTGTTCATCCTCCTTGGGGATTGCTATTCTATTTTGAAAAATAAGGAGTCCAGTGTCTGGGTCTATAAGATAACTCTTTACTTGTTCCTTTTTATGTAGCTTCTGAATAATCTGCTGGGTTGATTTGTTGGAGATCTGGGACTGAATTAAGGTTTCCAATTGTTTTTCAACCTGTTTTTCAGAAATAAAGAAAATTCTAGAAGGTTCAAAGTCAGTCTGTTTCAAGATTTGCTTGATATTTGCTGGATTTTTTTCTGCATAGGGCATCCCCCCCTTGGGATAAACGTCGTCTCAACGTGACAAGACATCAGGCACTATTTATTGCCTTCCAGGTCTATAGACTATAGTGAAGTCAAATTCAGACAGAAAAGCAGCCCAACGGGCTTGGCAACAAGTCAAGAATTTGGAGGTCATGAAATATTTAAGAGATAAGTGATCAGTGAGAACTTCAAAGGGAGAAGAAAGACCAAGGAGGTAAGCTCTCCAGATCTTGATGGCCCATACAATGGCCAGGAGTTCCTTATTGTGGATTTCATAGTTCAGTTCAGCACTACCCAATTTCCTGCTGTCAAAAGCAATTGGGTGTTTGGATCCATCAAGGGAAACTTGGGTGAGGACAGCCCCTAGGGCATAGTCACTGACATCAGTCTCCAAAAAGGTTTGAAAGGAAAAATCAAAATGTCTGAGTACAGGAGCTTTAGTAAAGGCTACCTTGAGGTCCTCAAACTGCTGCAAAGCCCCTGGGGATAAAGGAAAAATGGGGTCTGCTCCAGTTAGAGCAGTGAGGAGGTTCACCTTCCTGGAATAGTTAATGATAAACCTGCGATAAAAATTAGAAAAACCCAAAAACTGTTGCAAGGCCTTTTTTTTCCTTGGTGGTGGCCAGTCCAAGACCTTCTGGACCTTGGAGTTGTCCATTTCAATGCCACTTCTGGAAATGACATATCCTAGATAGTCCACTGAGGAGGCATGAAATTCACACTTAGAAGCTTTTGCATATAATTTGTTCTTCCAAAGTCTGTTCAAGACTTCACACACATGAGCTGTATGTTCTGGTAAGTTTTTGGAAAAAATAAGAATGTCATTGAGGTATACCACCACACAAATGGTCAGAAGGTCTGCAGAAATGTCATTAACAAGAAATTGAAAAGAGGCAGGACCATTGGTGATTCCAAAAGGCATTACCAAATATTCAAAACTCCCAAACTTAGTTCTGAATGCTGTAAGATGTTCATCCCCTTCCTTTATTTGAAGGAGATTATAAGCACCCCTGAGGTCAATTTTGGAAAAAATGATATAACCAGAAAAGACTGTTAATAAGTGAGTCATGGGAGGAATGGGATACCGGTTATTTTGAGTCACAGCTTTGAGTTTGCAATAGTCAACACACAATTGCAAACCAACATCCTTCTTTCTGACAAAGAGGACAGGTGCTCCAGTTCTGGAAGTGCTGGGGCAAATGAAACCTTTCTCTATATTTTCCTCTATATAGGCTTGTAGGGCCTCCTTCTCATGGTGACTAAGGGAGTAGATAAGCCCAACTGGAGGCATAGGGCCTTCCAGTTCAATATGGTGGTCGTAAGCGCGATGAGGAGGGAGTTTATCAGCTTTGACCTTGGAAAAAACATTTAAAAAGGCATGATAAGGATCAGGAACTCTCTCCATCACAGTTTCAATTTCATCATTTTCCTCATCTTCATCCAAACCTTCTGCAGTAGCCAGCTTTGGGTCAGAGTCAGAAGTGGAAGTAATCATACGCAAAACTTGAACGGATAGATCATCCTCCATATCCTCCAAGAATTTCAGAGAATGTCCAAAGAATATCCTGTTCACAGAAGTAGTTTTTGAACTAAAAGGAAAGTGTTGTGAGTGCATATATTCTGAAAAGGGGACAGGAGCAGTGACCTTCAGGTTCACTGGCGGAAAGGAAGTAGTGGCAAAGGAGAGTTCAACAGAAGAGGAATGATCCAAAGTTGGTTGGTTTCTTGGGGTGATCAATCCCAGTTGCCAATTTACCTCTGGGTTCCAGAAATGGAGGAAGTCAATACCTAGAATAATGTCTTCTTTGGGGGGAGTATCAACAACCAAGAAATCCCATTCGGAAAAGAGGGCAAAGAGAACTTGAAGGAAACCTTATGGGTGATTTCCTGGGAAGTTGATTCAGAAGGACTGAAGGTAAATAAGAAGATAGGAGTGGTCAGAGGTTTGAGTGGCAGAGAAAACTTTGAAACCATAGATTTTGAAATAACAGATTGAGTTGCTCCAGAGTCAACAAGTACACTGTAAGCCTGGTTATTGGACAAGCAAACAAAACGTAAGTCTTTAGAAGGAGGGTTAGATCCTTTTCTTTCCAAATTTTGTACTCAAATATTGGGAGGGTGATGGTCAAGGAGTACCACATTCCCATCACCTAGTCTTTTCCCTGTTTGGGTTTCATAGGATTGGGCTCCGGCCAGGATTAAAATCTGGAAGTTTCCTGCAGAGAATAATTTTGTGAGTTCCTCCACAGTAGTTACACAAACCCTCTCTTTCTCTCCTAGCTTTTTCTTAAGCCTTGAGGTGTCCATCCTCTCTCACGTTGGGATTGGGGACATAGGTTGGAGTAGAATTAGTAGAGGTTGTCTTAGCCTTCCCCTTAAACATACCTGGTTGGCTGGTCTGTTGAGATTTCTGAGGATTTTTAAGACTGGGTTCAGGTCTTGAGGTCTGAGGGAGAGTGAAAGACTTCTCCCGGATCCTTTCATGGTAACAAGTGTCATACTTAAGAACAATATCCATTAGGTCTTGCAAGGTTTCTTGAGGTCCATCATAACCAGCTAGTTGGTCGAGTAATCTGGCTGGGAGACCCTGTCTAAAATGAAAGAAAAAGGCTTTATCACCCCACCCAGAGACCTTGGTCATAAGTGTCCTCAATTCAGTGATATATTTAGTAGCATAACCACTGTCTTTCATCTTAAGAAGGGTTAACTCCTTCTCAGCACGCTGGATTTCTAGACAATCCCCAAAAAGAGTATGAAGGTGTTGAGTGAATAGAAGCCAGGAGTTAAGTATGAAGTCTGGCTCATGATTAGCAATGTGAGCAAGATAGGGTTGGATCCATTGACTGGCGTTTCCTGAAAGGTAAGAGACTGTAAAAAATAATTTCTTTCTGTCATTAGCAAAAACTCTCTCATCATTTGCAAAAATGAGTTCACAAGCTTGAAGGAAGGGTCTAAGCTTGGTTGGGTTAGTTCCATCAAATTTATCTGGGGCATTGATAGATGGAGATTTAAAGTTAGCAGAGGGTCCATGGTCAGCAGGTTTATAAAGTTGAGTCATTGCAGTGGTCATTTGCTGAAGAATGACCAGCAGGGCAGGGTCAGTTGAAGGAACCTGAGTGGTGGAAGGAAGGTTGGTGTGTGGGGAAGGTGAAGGAACTGCTGTTGCATTAGAATTTTGACTAGGATTACCCTCTGGGGATGGTGAACCCAGGCCACTCAAGATTCTAGAATCAAATCCTGAGTCCTCATCCTCTTCATCTTCCTCACCTTCTCCTGGGATTGGGACCATGCTTGCATCATAGGCAGGAGAGTCCAAACCATGGTAACCTGGGCTTGGGAACCGACCTGTTACTCTGTGGAGGCTAGCATTGTCAGAAGAAGGAATAGTAGAAAGGGATACTTGGGGAATAGGTTCCAATAAACCTGTATCCATAGGAGTGGAAGTGGTAACCACTGGTGCAGCCTAGTTAGAAAAAGTCCTACCTGTTCCACGAGATCTAGGGGTAGAATGGTCAGTAGGTTCAGTGGCACCTCTCCCCCTGGAGCTACGGGTGACTGCTGGGCTAGAAATGTGAGAAAAAAGAGCACGTTGTGGGGCCATTCTTACTTCTAAGAATAATTAGTTACCCAAAAGTTGTTCTTCACCATGGAACAAGAATTAAGTGATTAAAAGGAATTTTCATTCCTCTGATTACCTTTATGGGAAAGTCAAATACTGGTTACTATACCTTGTCTAAGTGTCCAAGTGTCAAAGCGTCAAAGCGTTGAAGTTTTGAAGTGTTGAGGTTTCAAAGCGTCAAAGTTTTGAATTTTCAAAGCGTTGAAGCATCAAAGTGTCAAAGTGTTGAAGCGTCAAAGCGTCAAAGAGTCAAAGTGATACTTAGAGGATGGAAAGCTGGATCTCTGAGTAGGTTTGACAGTAAGGTAAGGGAAGAAATGAAAATGGCCACAAATCAAATAGCCAAGTTCAAGGTTGGGACAGAAATAAAGCAAAAAAAAATTGCCACAACTCAATAGCAAGATTTGATGCTGTCTAAAAGGGATAGGGAGTGTGGTTGGTGAAGAAGGGGTTATTGGGGAAGAAATCAGTTTAATTTCACAAGGGCTGCTGACATGAAAGCAGGGCTTGGCACAGAGGGGTCTCTACCCACAGTAGGCTTGGGGGAAAGGTTTACTGAAGGAGGCTAACAGGAGCAGAGGAGGATTGGGTTGAAGGGTGCTGAATGACACTTGCTGGGAAAGATCTCCTAGTAAGAAGTAGTAAACTGATTTCTTGGGGAACATCAGAAAGAGGGAATAGGAGGCTTGTTAAATAGACAAGAGGTTGGAACTACAACAGAGGTACAATTGATTGGGGCTCAGACTATACACATGATGTCATGGGGACAGTCTAAGTAACAGAGAGGGCTGATCAGGTATGCTACTACATTAGGTTAGGCTGCTTCTACATTGGGGTAGGGTTCCAGGTCTGAGATGTCTAAGTTGGGAAATTACAATTGAAGGATGTACAGTGTACATGGGAGTCATGACACTATGTACTAAGTAGAGAGAGTATGTAAGACAATCTGAAAGAGGATGTACATAAAGATTCCCAAAGGATAAACCACACAGAGGAGGTATGGTTTAGACAGAGAGATAACCCAAAGAGGTATGGATTAGACAGAGAGGTAGAGTAGATCCTGGGAGATTGAGTATGTGCAAGCCTATGGAGTCTATCTGTATATAGTATGAGGTTAGACTATATGTAGGTATGTACTGCATGAAGATCCTGAGGTATATAGTTACTGGAGACATATTGATGTAAGTCTTCTGAGCACTGAGGTTGAAGTTCCTGAGAAAGTAGATCAGGCCTGAGGGTTAGACTGAGGTTAGAATGAGTTTGGTGTCAGTATGACAGTATGGACCTGAAGAGGTATGTTCTGTTTCTGATTATCATTCTCAATTGAATCCTCCAACCTTTTTCTTCTCCACACCCTTGACTCAATCTTTTCTAAGTGGAAAAGCTGTTGCTTTTTAAAAATACTAATTAAAAAAATTGAGGATCGGGAACCTCAGATCTAACACAATCAAAAGTTGAAATCAGCTCCATGAAAAAAGGATCATCAAATGCTCAAGCACTTCTTTAAGGAAGAATCCTTGAAAAACCACAAAAAAATCCTCACTCTTAAAACCAGAAAAAGGCTGGTTGCAAGCACTGAGCCAAACTATCTTTAAGAAATCCATCCACAGAATCCCATGCCTGATAATTGATACCTTCTCCCTCTGGAAGAACAAGATGGACATATTCTTGGAACTGTAAGTTCTCATAGACATATGGATCTCACCAGGCCAGAAGCTAAGTTTTTTCAAAAAACTCAGTATAAGAAAAATCCTAATCTCCCATCTATTCCCTGCTATTCAGGAAAACATCATTAACTACAACAATAAGGAAGACTTGAAACCTGTAATCTTCCTTCACCATTCTATTTCAATGTGAAAAAATTGCTTAATCCTTCATTCTTGTTCCACCTCTAACATGATCTCAGACTCAAGACTCTTCAAAAACATTCCAAAAGAAAAACAAGGTGCTATAAAGAGCAGATCTGGGAAAAATTTCCTGTAAATGAAAGGATCTGGAACTGTTTCTGTGAATAATGAGGATGGTTCTAACTTTTGGCCAAATAATTTCCTATATTTCCCTGATGTCTTAGCCAAAATCCTCCCCCTCTGTTTTCTACTTCTGAATAAGTATGAACTCACATTTGAAATGTAAAATCTTTCTGTGTCTAAAGACAGAAGTGTGATCCTCAAAGGAAATTATCAGAAAATATTTCCTGTCATACATCTTAGAAAACCTTTAAATAATTCCCTTGTCTTTAATGAAGACCTCTTCCACATTTCAGCCTCCTGGATGCCAAGACCCTTGCTATCCTTTAGCTACCAGAGGTGATAGAATAAATAATAAATATATTTTTAATAGATGCAGCAAAAATCATTAAAATATTTGGATAAAGCTTATTGCAAGGGTAATTGGTTTCTTTATGGTTTATTATTGTAAATGAATATAGATAAATTGATTATTAAATATTTTTATTGAGGGGGCATAATTTTATTGGGGATCTTCAAAACCCCTCTTCAGGGATTTCAGTATGAAAACACATAGTCCTGGTTACTTTGGGCTCTTTAGTTCAAAGGATATTTTGCTCAAAGATAATATGTATATAAAATATTTGGTGGAGTGGCAGGGCTTTGTAACCAAGCTACCACGACAGAGAAAGATAATAAAACTCACTAGTATATTATTAAATCCTTTGGTTATCTGTTTGGGGCGTGCACTTATGGTTTAAACCTGTATACTGTGGTTATAAGGTTGTTCAGCAGTTTAAATTCATAAAAAGAGGGTTGAAGATGGATATTATTAATCAGACTGAGCCATAAATCACTTAATTATCTCTTATAAGTATTTGATTACCTTGGCACAGTTTCTGGATATAAATATGACTGGGTCTCTTTTTATCAATATCTTCAAAAGAGCTCTTTATTTATAGATTTTGGATTCCCAATATTGTATTTCTGAGGGGTACAGGGGCTCAAAGGAACAGACACGCAGGCTAGCAGTGTACTAATGGTAGCCTGTCACGTGTTCTTGGTGCTGTAGCACGGGTAGCATCTAATTCCACAGGGTATGGGAATTATTCTACTTTATAATTGATGTTTGGACATGTGAATAACACCAATCTGTCTTTTTTATTTATTTTTTAATTAATTATCCTTATTAAATGTTCCCATTAAGTTATTAATTATTACAATAGACATTCCTAAGGATATTCTGATGTCAGGTGAGTTCTCACTATGTATTAAATGATTGGAGTAAAGTCATGATATTTATTTTACTCCTTATTTTCAAAGTTCAGTTGAGTTACTAAAAGAATTACTTAAAAATATAAGTCATGGGTATTCATGTGATATTTTTACATCATTATTTGTCTTAGTATTTCACAAAAATATTGATGTCTAGAAATTCTCATAATAGTATATTAAAGTATTTTAATATATTTTTAGAAGTTTTCATTGTTTTATTTTCGAAATTCTTGGTACTTTGAATTATGTTTAATAAAAAATACGTATAAAGGTTATTTAAGTATTTTTATATACTTTTATGTTCTTTTGGACTATCCACTATCCACGGGAACCTTTATTACATATGCAGAATTTTCTTGTGTGGGTTGCAGCATGTTTACAGGGTACCTAAGTTTATCAGGCAGCCTGTCACTTTGTCAACCCATAGTCCCGCCGCTGCATACTTGTCAGAGGCCCAGGGCTGTGTACACAACTTTGAGGGAGTGACAGAGCTGTATCTGAGCCGCGCGCGGGTGCATTGACTGCCATGGCTGCGTGCAGGAATTGTGACAGAACACATTTCTTTATGTAACTCCTAAAATATACACAACACCTCAATTCTGACGGAATTTTAGGTGTGAAGCCTATACGTGACAATACGTGTGAATTAATTAATTGGCCAAAAGGTTCAATAGTGGTTCCATGGTATTTTGGTCTTTCTTTCCTTCATTATTAAAAAATATAAGGAGTTGGATTTCAAGGGTGGGGTCAAGGAGTGACCCTACCTAATTTTGGGTGGAGAATCCATTTTTGTAATAATTTTTCTGTTTTTCCTACTCCTTTTTAGTTTAATTTTATTATTATTATTTTCATGCAATTTCTGTTACTTTTGCAGCTTGCTCTGCAATAGTAGTAAGCTGACAACACAGGTCCATGGGACATTTCAGCTATCACAGAATTGGAAACAAGCTAAACATACCTTTTAAAAAAGCTTCAATGTGCAAGTCCTGTGTTGTTGGGCAGATAACTAAGGCCAATTTTAAAAGCAAGAACATATCAGCATCCAGGACCTATGAAGAGCTTCATCTAGAAATAATTGGACCCATTACTCCCACCTTAATTGAAAATCACAGGTATTTTCTCATTGTGGTTGATAGACAATCCATATACTTCTCAGGTATACCTCTTAAATTAAAAAGAGAAAAATTTGGAACACTCTCTAAAATCCTTTACCTAGAAGAATTGATATTTGGGTATTACCCCAGCTTTCTACATTAAAACTGAGGGGTTTAATTCAAAATGATAATTTCAAGGAATACTGAAAAAATAACTTCATCATGAAGAGATAATCTGACCCTTACACTCCTCATGAAAACAGTCTGGCTGAGAAAAACAATAGAAACTTACTTCAGTCACTCAGAACTATCTTCCAAAAATCATTTCTGAAAAATAATCTATGGGAATTTGTTCACCATTCAAGTATCCTTACACTGAATCAGATACCTAGCCACAAGAACAAAAAATCTCCAGAATCTTTTGTCATGAATTAAACTCATCCCCTGGGATACTTCCATCCCATTGGAAATCCTGTCTCCTTCCTAAATTTAACAAGGAAATCCTTCTCAAACCTTGAAATCAAATGATAAAAAGGCATCCTGATAGATATCAAAGATCATCTAAGATTCTATCATATTGTGACACAACACCATTCTCAGAGTCAGATAGCAAAAGTGAATCTTTTTATGACCATAGCAAAGATGAACTTGTTGAAGGATCAGTTGCAGAAAATGGAGAAATATAATTTACAAGTCAAGAATCAGAAAAATACAGTCCCAAAAAATCTCCAACTCCAGAATTTTAGCCCGGTTCTCCTGGATATAATCTCAGAGAAATATCCTCAAGAGTCAAAATTGTCAGATATACATACCTCAGGACCCCTGGAAAATTCTCTGAAGCCATAAAAACTGTTAGATTTTGGATACCAGGAAACTTTCAGCCCTTTAGATACAGAAAGTGATGAAGTGAAAGAATAATAATATTCTTTAAAATAAACACATTGAAAGCTGCAAAATAATTAACATAGAAGTAGAATGTGCAAGGTTCAAAGTGGCTTGTTTCAATCATTTTTTATATTTTATGAAAGATTCCCACATTATTATGAAAAACTGTGAAGATTCATAGCAGCATCTCTTCCAGGGATTAACTTTGGACCATGCGCCATGGAAGATGGGAACCTTTTTAAATTTTTCAAGAAGAAATTATCATCCAACCATATTGTAAAACTGGCCGTTCAAAACAGAACAAAAGCCAAATGTAGAAGGAAATGACTTAATTGCTTGAGAAATAACTCACAGGGTGCCATTTGGGGTTCACAGTTGAAGGGTTTCAGATCAAAGGTTGTTTTCTTGAGAATTTTTCTCCAAAGGAAAAATAATTGTGGTTAAAATAAATCAATAATGAATCAAAATCAGGCCATATATCACTTTCCTATCTCTTATAAGCACCTGATAATGGATGGTAGAGGTTCGGGATAAGAACTCATGAATTCTGGGGTTGAAAGAGCTAAACAAAGGTCTGTATAAATACCATTTTGGGTTGGAAGGGAGCCTCCTCAAGCAAAATACAGAGGTTAGGGTATATATTCCACGGCTAGCAAGCCATCCAGGCAAGCTTTTGCAGGTCCTATTGTTGCTTTCAAGCAGCTGATCAGAGATTTGCTGGATTTGTGCATGATTTTGGCTGAAGGATCTGTTATTGTTTTAATTTTTTATTTTATTGATTCTGCACGTATCTTTTTTTTGTATCACTTTAAATTAACCAAAGTGATCAATGATGGTTATTTATTGATTATCTTTCATCTCCCAATTACTTGAGTCATTTTAATATTTTTAGGCATACTCCTTTATTTTTTATGTGGTCCTTAAAGATTTGGATCAGTCATTGTTGTGGTGATCCTCAATATTTCTTTTTCAAATTAATATATCTTGCATTATGTTTTTCTGAATTTTTCTTTGATAGATAAATTTTTTATATCATCTACCATCCATATGTCTTGTTTTTACCTTTGAATGGGTGAACTTGATGGGTTGTAAAATTTTCTGGTGGTACCAGCCTTCATTGGTTTTTTAGAGGATCTGACAGGCAGGGGTGTCAGATTAGTTGCATGTAGGGAAGGATCTGCTGTGAAGTGGAATATTCAATGTATAAATCCAGCTAATGAATTCAGGACCTTGGGTAACTTATGCATTCAGGGCAAAATTGAGGTGCAGAGACTGCTTGTAGGAATGCAGGGCTGCATTCCAGAATTCTGACAAAACCTAATTCTGCCTAAAATATACACAAAACCTCAATTCTGAATGAATTTTAGGGGTGGAAGCTATATTTGACTTCACAGGTGAAACATTAAAATTTCCAAAAAGGCACTATGGTTTTGTTGTTATTTTTGGTCATTTTCTTACAAATTTATTTGAAATTTAAAGGAGTGAGAATTCAAGGGTGGGGTCACTGAGTGACTCTACCTAATTTTGGATGGTGAGTCCAATTCTTTAACAATTTTTGTGTATTTCCAAATAATTGTTTAGTTTAGGAATTATTTTTTCATTTGTTTGTTTTCTTTCTTTCATTTTGTTACTTTGACAGATTTCTATGTAGACAGTAGTGAGCTAACAAAAACAGAATTTGATTCCAATGAGAAAATTGAGGTATGTGTCACACTCCAAGTCTTAGGGTCATTTTCTTCATCACTTGAACATATCCTTTCACTCAGTCCCATCTACCTCAGTCCATGAGCCCAACAAAAATAAAGTACAACATCCCTGGTGCCTTCTGCTTATTACCTCTGGATCCTGTAACAAACTTAAAATTTTGGCAACTCAGCATATACTAGCAAATCTTTGAAGCCAAATCTAATCAATTTAACCATCCATTCAAGCTTTGCTCTTCTACCCTAGGTATTATTGGCCCTCAGGTTTCCTTTCTTAATGTTCTATTGTCTTGCAACTTTGCTAGAACCCAGCAAAAAACAGTACTATTGTTTCATTTTTCCCATTTTTTTTTGTGTCATTCATTGCATCATTGCTTCCTAGCTTTGGTTAGCGGTCCATCAGGTTGTATCTAGTCACCATTGGATTACCTTTTCAAGGCTAAATTTCCTGTCTGAAGATTTTCTCCCCAGGGAGTAAATTTCATACATTCTTGCATTTTGCTAAATCCAGTCATCACATTGGGCTTGGCTTTAGTTTCCTTCCATTGGAAAAATTCATCCCTCTTGCTATCTGTTGAGCTCCCAAACCACAGTTTGAAATTTGCAGTTATTGTTGCTATCTTGCACTTATCCCTTGCACTCAGTTTTATCCTTTGCGCCAATTTCATATAATATTTCCTTATAGTATGTGGGGTGTTTGTGTGAAATTAAATTAACTAATTCAATCCTTTATCATATTTTTCAATCTATAATAGATTTCTTTTTACAATCTCACATACTTGCTTGACTGGGAACACCTCCCTCGCTTCAAAGTCCAGGAAACCCCTCAATCCAGTCCCTACTCCTACATCTCCTTTTGATGAACCCCTTGAGCATCCCCTAGCCTCTCAACATTCCAGTGGATCTTCCAAAGGAACTGAAGGATTCCAGACACTTTTCCAATGAAACCTCAACTTGCAGTAGATAAAGGGTTCACACTAGTGCTCCCAACAACAACAGCTCAACCCTCCTCCCTGCTTCTATCCAGGCTCTTAACAAAAAAACCTTGTAACCTAGCACAAGTTTTCCCAGAATTTGTACTCCGGGTTTGAGGCAACCATATCACTTTCCAGGGGAAAACTCCCACAAACTTAGACCTTACTTACAGTCTTGCAAAATCATTGTTGGAAACAATCCCAATAAATTTTCCTCCAAAAGACACAAATTCATGTATGTGTCTTCCTTCTTAGGAGATAGAGCCTTGCAATGGTTCAAAGTGTACCTCAAACTATTGTCAAATACTATTTGCACTTGTATTCTCAACAATTGGGATAAGTTTGATCAGCAACTGTTCACCCTTTTTGGTGACCCCAACAAAGTGCCAAACACCAGATAAAAACTTCATAGTCTAGTTATGAAGGAGAATAGGAGGTTTTCTGTTTATATCTCTTATTTTCAAACTCTGCAGTGTTTCATCAAATGTAATGAGGCAGCACTTTTATTTCATGTTCAAAAGGGTTTACTGGCACGCCTAATTGAACAGCTTGCATTAGGGGGACATAAGACAACCTCCCTTCAGCAGTTAATTTACCAGGTGATCAAGCTTGATAATGGCTATCACAAAACAAAAGGCTCTTGAGAAAACAGCCATGGATCATCATCTTTGTCTCCAAAGACAGACAGGTGTTTGAAGCAAAATTAAAATCATCTGAAACACTCCAAACAAAATTTGAATTTGAAATCCAAAGCCAAGGGGAAGGCCATTTCCAAACATTCAAAGTTCCTGGATAAAGAAACTGTGATGATCCAAAAAAAGCAACAGAAAATGAGGGAAAAAGAGGGGTTCTTTATGTATTTTGGAGGAAAAAATGAAGTCAAAAGTGGTGCAAAGCAGCTAGACAGTGAAAAATAAGCTATTAGTTTTTCTGATACTGGCAAGGAAAACTACACATTATGAAAATTAAAGCAAGTCAATTTTTGCACTTGAAATACAGTGGATGCTCGAAGTCCACATCTTTCCTTTTCCATTCCAACAAAACTCTCTACTCAATTCCTGTGCTAATTTTTCTTTGATAAGTTCATCTTTTTCTGCTTCCAAAAATCTTGCATGTTCCAAGATAGATACCTTTCTGGTCTATTTAGTAAGTAGTGCAACCAAGCCGTCTCATTGGGTTACCCAAAAGGAAAAATTGGACTTTGCATTTTCCAATTCCCCAACTTTGAATGGGATTTATTTGTTCTTGATATACCCAGAATGGAAAATACCATTTGAGGCTATGACTTTCTAGTTTACTGGAATACAGATGTGAAATTGCAAGAAGGATTAATTAACCTTCAAAACATGCAACCACAGTATGCTAAAACTACAGCCAAACAGGAGTTAAACAGCCTGCCTGTGTCACACGACCACCCCACGTACTATAGGGCAATTCTTAGATGATCGTGAGCGCAAAGGAATACCAAGTGCAAGGGCAAGTGCGAAATAGCAAGACTCAGTTGCGAAGTGCAAACTTGCTTTTGCCACTCAACAAACGGCAAGAGGGATGGAATGTGTTCCAAAGAAGGAAACTCAACCTGAGTCCAATGTGATAACTAGGTTGTAGCAAAATGCAAGAACGTATGAAATTAACCAACTGAGGAGACAATCATCAGGCAAGGGGATAGCCCTTATAAGGTAATCCAAAGTGACTAGATACAACCTGGTGATGAGCTAACAACAGGTGAAGCGGTGAGGCAATGAATGACAGGAACGGGATAGGAAATGAAGCAGTAGTATGGATCCGAGGTCATAGCGTAAGTGCAAGACAATTGAATCTGAGTGTGCAATTGTATGACGAATTGTAACAGGAGAAAGTGACGTTGAAGGTAATGCAAATGAAAGGTAATAGTGTGTGCAGGTAGGGACTAGTCCAATTGCAAAATGTACAGTAGTGATGGCTTAGTTAGACATGGATGCAAACTAACAAACAATGCATGAACAAAGATGGAAGTCCGAGCCTGTTGATTGGCCAGGGAAGGAGATTGGATCTCATAATGGATGGCCAACCGGTATGGAGTTAATTGCGAAGTTTGCAAGTATATACTGAATTGGTCGCCAAGATTGGAAGGTCAGCGCGAGCCAGAGGAAATAGTGGATTGCACCATTGATGTTGTGCTTTTATTTGTGTCATGCTTTTAGACTGAGGTAAATGGTACTGAGTAGAGGGCATGTCAAAGTGATGAAGACAATAATCCCTAAGTGCAAAGCGTGAAAGTTTCCCAGGTATAAATACGCGAGCTCCTGCAAGCGTTCAGATAAATTTTCCCATCAATTTCAAGTCATTAATTATTACTGTATACCCCTTACATTATTTAATTCATTACTCGATAAATTTATAATCTATATAAAATGTTGTCATTGTTGTCCCGCCGTTGCAAAAAATGAATTTGCCAAAATGAGAATTGTGTTCCTAGTACTGCCGTCCGAGGCCTTTGAGGCAAGTGCGAGCAATGTTGCCTTTGAAAAGTGGCATGTAACTTCCCTATAAATGCCAAGTTGTCTGTCAAGGGTCCCGCCGAATCATCAAGGGAGATGCAAAGTTGTAGGTCTGCACCAAGGGTTAACTACAAGATACCACCGTTGCCGGAGATCAAATACTTGGGGACTCAAGTTCCTGGTAAGTACTAATCTGGACTGACTACTGATCATAAAATAATAACTAATTTTGCTTGTTTTTCTAGTGTTGCCTTGTTTCCAAAGATATACTACAAACACACCACCACCACCACCACCACCTTACTGGGGACCACCGACTGAACTCCCAGTGGCCCAAATGAATGCCGAGGTGCAAGGCAAAGTGTCCAGTGCGGAACCGGTAGGAATTATAATCAAGGAAGAGAGGGAGGAGGAAGGAAACAAGGCAGAAGGAGAATTGAGAAATGGAGGAAACGGAAATGGAGGGAGAGAAGGAGCAGATGAATTGGGAGAAGGAAATGAAGGAGATGGAAGGGATGGAGTGGATGGAACGGAAGAAATGGAAGGCCGAGGCGAAACAGATCCGGTGCAAGTTGTAGGGCCAATCAAAACGGATGCAAGGGTGCTGATGGACAATATTGGAGAAGGCACGTTGGGAGGCCAAAGGAAGAGAGCGTGCAAAGAGCTCTTGGAGGAAGGGGGATGGAATGCTTGGCCAAAGAGAGCTTGGATTGCAAGGTGCCAGGAGATCTTTGTGAGGCACATTGTAACAAAAGTGCTAGTTCTCCAAAGAATGTCCGCACTAATCAACAATGAAGACCTGGATACTTTTTGATCCATGGTTGCGTAATTGACGGCCAATTGGGAGGATGCGGAGAAAGAAGTGAAAGAAACTTTTTAATTATAAATATATATATATATATATATATATATATATTTTATATAAATAGAATTTGTTTTTTTTTATAATAAGGAATGAGGTTTTATTTAGTAGAAATGAAAGGGAAATGAGAAAAAAGGAATAACACAGTGAGATGGATGATTTAACTGATGGAATGATGGTGTGAAATAAAATTGGATTAGATGAGATGGAATACGGAATGGAATGGGATTGGATGCAATAGAATGTGGAATGGAATGGAATGCGATTGGATGGGATGAAATGTGGAATGGAATGGAATGGGATTGGATGGGATAGAATCATGATTATCACGGTTTGCAAGGGTAGCTTGCATGGAAGTCTCAAATCAGATTGGGTGAATTGAGAAGGTGATGGGCTGGTTCCCACAAGGTGCGATCTTTGTCGGACTGGAAACCAGACCATTCAACGAGGTATTGAAGTTTTCCTTTGCGTAACCTGGAATCCAGAATATGGCTTACTTCCCACTCTTGATGATCAAGGAAAGTGACCGGTTCAGGAGGGGGATGAGTCTTGCCCGGGTATAGGACTCAAGCTGGCTCTAGGAGAGACACATGAAAGACCGGGTGGATACCTTTCCATTTTGCAGGTAAAGTAAGTTTAAAGGCTTTAGGGGAGATGACTGATTCTACTTTAAAGGGGCCAAGCTTTCCTTTGGAGATTTTGTGAGTTGGGCGAGTGCTGCAAATTTTGCGAGCATCAAGCCATACTAGATCTCCTACTGCAAAGGTTGGAGCCAAGTGCAAGATTGGTCTGCTTGCTCCTTATAGCACTGGTTTGCTTCTTCAAGGTTGGTTCAAATTTGCGATTGAAGGGATTGAATTTGTTCAAGGTAATTGGTAGCAGGTTGAGAAGGTGCTAAGTGAAGGGAAGAGAAAGTCGGTTTTCTACCATAAAGAGTTTGGAAGGGCAACTGTTTGGTGGAGGAATGAGTGGAGTTTTTGTAGGAGAATTTGGCTAGTGGGAGCCATTGCAACCAGTCGTCTTGTTGATAGGCAACATACATTCAAAGATATTGTTTGAGAATCTGATTAACTCGCTTGGTTGGCCCATCCATTTCTGGGTGGTAAGCCGTTGATAAATTGCAAGTGATCTTCAAATTTTGGTATAGCAAGGTCCAGAATCTTGAGACAAACAAAGATCCACGATCACTAACTATATTATCAGGGAGACCATGTTTTGAAAATACATATTCTATGAACAAGTTAGCTAAGTCTTCTGAAGAGGCCGTCACATTAATGCGCAGAAATAAAGCCATCTTTGAGAAGCAATCTAATATCACTAGAATAGCATCATATCCACTAGAAGAAGGTAATTGAGAGATGAAATCCAAAGACAGAAAGTGCCAAGGACAAGGCGGAATTGAAAGTGGCTGGAGCAGCCCATACTTCCTGTGTTTTGAGGAATTGTTACAATTGCAATCATAGCTCGCGCTAACATAGTCTTATACTTCTTTGGTCATACCAGGCCAGTAGAAGTCTTGTGCAATCAATTGGTAGGTTTTATCCTGCCCATGATGACCAGCAAGCGGAGAATCATGTCGTGACTTGAAGATATCTAACTTAATGCAATAATTATCTGGTACTACTATACAATTATCATAGACTAAAAAGTCATTATCATCAATACTGTAACTACTATCTAATAAGTTCGCACTTTTGCAAATTTTGATGCACTTGGGGTTGTTGCGTTGAGCTTTTTGGAGTTTGGAAGCCAAATCTCATAAGCGAGCGATGATCAAAGTGAGTTGGGCAGATTGGCTTTAGAAGAGTGTCCTAACGTTTTCAGGGTTGTTTTTGGCAAAGGTGCTCCCCCCCCCTGGGTAAATGTTGTCCCGACGTGATAAAGCATCAGGAACTACCGCTTGTTTCCCAGGACGGTACGTGATTGTAAAGTGGAACTTTGAGAGGTATTTGGCCCATTGTGCCTGTCTACATGTGAGGACTCTTGAGCTCATGAAATACTTCAAAGGATTATGATCAGTTAAAACCTCAAAGGATTCCCTAAGGCTCAAAAGGTATGAAGGCCATTTCTTCAAGCAATAAACGATTGCAAGAAGTTCCTTGTCATGAATCTCATAGTTAAGCTCTGCAGCAAGCAACTTGCGAGACTCAAAAGCTACGGGATGAAAGAGGGAAGTGGAGGAAGAAAACTGCAAGATTACTCCTGCGATCACATAGTCGCTTGCGTCTGTTTCAACAATAGTGCGAGCTAGCTCATTGAAGTGAGCGAGTATTGGAGCAGTGGTGAATGCTTTCTTCAGAGCTTCAAACTCCAAAGCAGCTTGTTTGGTAAAAACAAAAGGAGTGTCTTTTTGAAGAAGGTTATTAAGATTCAAGGTTTTTTTGGCGTAAGGCGCAATGAACCTTCTATAGAAATTACTGAAACCAAGGAAAATTTGAAGGGATTTAACGGAAGAAGGTGGGGGCCAGTCCAATATGTGTTTGCTTTTGGCTGGGTCCATCAATAGTCCTTGCTGCAAGACTACGACCCCTAGAAAATGAATAGAAGAGGAATGGAACTCGCACTTAGAGGCTTTTGCAAACAGGTCATTCTTGCAAAGTTGCTGCAGCACCTCTTGCACATGTGCGATGTGATCTTTGGGGTTCCTCGAGTAAACTAGTATATCATTGAGATATACCACAAGATATTTAACTACGATATTGAAGAAAATAATGTTGACAAAATGTTGGAAAGTGGAAGGAGCGTTACAAAGGCCAAAAGGCATGATGGTATACTCATAACTGCCAAACCAGGTTCTCATTGCAGTTAAATACTCATGACCTTCCTTAATGCAAATTAGGTTATAGGCACCTTGAAGGTCTAACTTCAAGAAATAAGTAGCTCCATGGAAGAGAGTGAGGAGATGTGACATTTGCGGTACTGGATAGGCATTCTTCCGGGTTACCTGGTTCACTTTCCTGTAGTCAACACAAAGGCAAATTCCGCCGTGCTTTTTTGGAACAAATAGGACAGGTGAACCGTTATTTGAATTGCTTGGTTGAAGAAATCCTTTTGCTACATTTTCCGCAATGTAGTCTTGAATCACAATTGATTCTTGCCTCAAGAGAGAGTAGACTGGTCCTGGTGCCGGAGGTGGGCCAGCAAGTTTGATCTTGTGATTGTAAGGATGGGATGGAGGCAGTTTATCTGCTTTTGCAGCTGAAAAGACGTCAGCAAAGTCATGATAAACCAAAGGTAAAACTCTCGAATGATTTCTAAATCTTCAATCCAGTTATCTTTGAGCACCGGGTTCGAGGTGCTTGCATGGTGCAAGAGGATTAGGGAGCTCAAAATACACTGTTTGGTTGGTTTCTGTTTCTCTTCAAAGGAACAGGAAAGAGGTAAGCTGGATAGGTAAGCAATAACTCCTAAAGCTGGAGTGGGAATTTGGGAATGAAGTTCAGGATATTGCAAATCTCCTGGCGGAAAAGTGTCATCCAACTCAATGACAGTGTCAGGTAGGCTGTTTAATTCCTGATTGACGGAAATTTTAGCGTTCTGGGGGTGAAAGGTTTGAAGGTTAATTACTCCTTCTTTCCAATTCACATCCGGATTCCAGTAAACTAGGAAATCATGGCCTAGAATGGTATCATCCATTCCGGGTATAGCCAAGACAAATAAATCCCATTCGAAGCTGGGGAAATTGGAGAATGCAAAGGTCCATTTTGCCTTTTGGGAAACCCAATAAGACGGTTCAGTCGCACTACTTACTAAATAGATAGGAAATTTATCTATCTCGGAACGCGTAAGATTTTTGGAAGTGGCAAAAGATTCACTGATTCAGGAAACATTAGCGCCGGAATCAAGTAATACTTGATAAGGAGTGTTGTTGGAATGGAATAGGATAAATCTTGAACTTGGAGAACCTAGTGAATTTAAAGTGCAAAGATTTACTTGCGATGATTTAGATAATGTGTAGTTTTCCTTGCAAGTATCAGAAAAACTACAAGCTAATTTTTTGACTGCTTAGCCGCTGTGGAAAGAATAAAGGTTATCCCCCTATAATTTTCCCAAGGTTTGGACGTTAACGGTTCCCTGCGTTTGAAAGGAGATGAGGATGTCCAAAGTCGCACTTAAATGAGAAATAGAAATAAGAGATAAAGAGATAAAGAAAAGTAGAGAGAGAAATTGCCAATCCTTCAATCCTAAGAACTTTCCACCTGGATGTGTATCCAGTATGAGTTCCCTTAATCTCCTGGTGAGATGAGTGATTCAATCTGATGATGTGTCTTTCTCCTCTTCCGCATTCCTTCATGCATGCTGCCCCCCCTCCTCCTAACCCAGAGTTGAGAGTGAGGATAAGTCCTCCCTCTCAACTCTAACCTAAGTACACACGCAAATAACAGTATGACAAAAAAACAGAAGACAATCTCAAAACAGAAACCCTAGCCTCCTCTCCCCACCTCCTCCGTACCAAACTCCCCCCGTCGTCCATACGCCGTTCTGTTCATCCGGTTCGTCCTTCTCATGACGCGGTCCTTGCACCGCGCCCTACTTGGAGCCCCCCGCGCCTGTCCGTATCCGTTTTTCCGCGCCCGTTGTGGGTTTTTGGTAATATCCCGCATGATCCGCGCGCTTCATCCGTTCCTTCATAGCCCGCGGATTGCTCCCCCCTACGTATCTGAACCGGCGCGCCTGCGAACCTAGTTGAGTGCACTAACTTCCAAATGGGATCTCCGGGGCGGATCGCCACCCACGCAGCATTCAATGCTGAGCCCAACCCTTCCACCAGGTGCAGAGCCAAACAGCGGCTGCTTCTGCTGAGCACTCCGCATACCCTAATGCTGAGCCCGCTTGCCCCCAATGCTGAGCGCGCAGCTGCAACGCAGTTCCCAATCCGTGTCTATAAATTGACACCACACAGCTTGACGCGCTAACCGCTTTGCAAAGCTGTTGACATCATGTTTTCCTCCACAATACATACACAGCCCGTTCTTTTCCCTTTGTAGCCGTTCCTTGTTTCAAAGCATCCCGGTTTCTTTGTCCAAGAACTTTGGAGTTTTGGCGACGGCTTTCCCTTTTGAGTTTGAGTTCAAAGTTGGGGTTGGTTTGGATGGTTTTGGGTTCCTCGTGTTTTGCTTTGAGGAGTTGTCCACCCTCAGAGCCAAGGTGGATGGTCCATGGTTGTTTTGCCAAGAGCGATTCTTGTCATGATAGCCATTATCAAGCTCAATCACTTGATTGATTAGCTGCTGAAGCAAGGTTGTCTTATGACCCCCAACGGCAAGCTGTTCAATTAAGCGTGCTGGTAGACCCTTTTGGCAATGGAATAGAAGAGCGGCCTTGTTCCACTGGATGCAAGACTGCAAGGTTTGAAAATGAGAAATATAAACGGAAGCTCTACTATTCTCCTTCATAACTAAACTATTAAGTTTGTATTTGGCATTTCGGACTTCATTGGGATTTCCAAACAGGGTTAAAAGTTGTTGCTCGAACCTGTGGCAGTTGTTGAGAATACAAGTGGGACTGTTGTTGGACAAAATTTTGAGGTACGGTTCAAACCACTGCAAGGCTCTACCTCCTAAGAAGGATGAAGCATTCATAACTTTATGTCTATTGGAAGGGAAGTTGTTGGAGTTGTTTGAAAAGATGATTTTACAAGACTTTAGGTAGGATCTAAGCTTATGAGGGTGTTCTCCAGTAAATTGATTGGTTTGTTTCATGCCCGGAGTGCGAAAGCTAGGAGTACTTGGACTAGATTGCTGGGCACCATGAGTGAGGGTCTGGATCAATGTTGAAAGCAGGGTTGGAGCTTCGGGCTTGGGAGCAGAATTGCAAACCCCTGGTCTACCACGAGTCAAGGTTTCATCGGAAGAATGGTTGGAGTCTGCCAATTCCGCAAGAGGGTCCGTTGGAGCATCCCTTGAAGGAGCCCAAGGATCATTGAGAGGTTCAACAGATGGCGATTTAGAAGGAGGAATGGGATCTAAGGGTTGTTGGGCCCAAGGAGCGCTGGTTCTCCCTACCAAATGGATCTCATCATTGTAAGGGGCAAGGGAAGCGTTCCCGGTTGAGCAAGTATGTGACATTGAGAAAAGAAGTCTACTATAGGTTGGCAAGCTACAATAGATGAATTGAGTTAGTTAATTTACTGTCACACGACCACCCCACGTACTATAGGGTCATTCTTGGATGATTGTGAGCGCAAAGGAATACCAAGTGCGAGGGCAAGTGCGAAATAGCAAGACTCAGTTGCAAAGTGCAAACTTGGTTATGCCACTCAACAAACGGCGAGAGGGATGGAATGTGTTCCAAAGAAGGAAACTCAACCTGATTCCAATGTGATAACTAGGTTGTAGCAAAATGCAAGAATGTATGAAATTAACTAACTGAGGAGACAATCATCAGGCAAGGGGATAGCCCTTATAAGGTAATCCAAAGTGACTATATACAACCTGGTGATGAGCTAACTACATTTGAAGCAGTGAGGCAATGAATGACAGGAACTGGATAGGAAATGAAGCAGTAGTACGGATCAGAGGTCATAGCGTAAGTGCGAGAAAATAGAATCTGAGCATACAATTGTATTACAAATTGGGACAGGAGCGAGTGACATTGAAGGTAATGCAAATGAGAGGTAATATTGTATGCAGGGTAGGGACTAGTCCAATTGCAAACTGTACAGTAGTGATGGCTTAGTTAGACGTAGATGCAAACTAACAAACAATGCATGACCAAAGATGGAAGTCCGAGGCTGTTGATTTGCCAGGGAAGGAGATTGGATCTCATAATGGATGGCCAACGGTATGGAGTTAACCGCAAATTTTGAAAGTGTATACTGAATTGGTTGCCAAGATTGCAAGGTCAGCGTAAGCCAGAGGAAATGGAGGATTGCACCATTGATGTTGTGCTTTTATTTGTGTCCAGCTTTTAGACTGAGGTAGATGGTACTGAGGAGAGGGCATGTCAAAGTGATGAAGACAATAATCCCTAAGTGCAAAGCGTGAAAGTCTGACACTGTCATTGAGTTTTATGATGACTCTCTGCCAGGAGATTTGCAATATTCTGACATTTATTCCCAAGTTCTTTTGTCAGATTTAGGAGTTATTGGTTAATTTTCCAACTTAACTCTTCCTTGTCTCTTTGAAGATAAACAGGAACCAAAAAAACTGTGTATTTTGAGATCTTTAATACTCTCACATTGTGCAAGCACTTCAAATCTGGTGCTGAAAAATCAACATATTGAAGATTTCAAAATAACTTGAGACTATTTAACTTCTGTTTATCATAACTTTTCTGACATATTTTCAGCTGTAAAGGAAAATAAACTACCCCCTTCCCGTACTTATGATCACAGGATCAAACTCACTGGCCCACTACCTGCACCCAGACCAGTCTCCTGTCTCTCTGGAAGCAAGAATAGGTTGCGCTTCAAGAATGCTTTGGGGAAAATGTATCAAAAGAATTTCTTTGACCAAGAAATTCACAAACTGGATTTCCCATCCTATTTGTCCCAAATAAATACAGCGGGCTTTGCCTTTGTGGTGACTACAGGAAACTAAACCAGGTAACCCAGAAGAATTCCTAGCAAGTACCACCTATGTTGCACCTCCTCACTCTCTTCCATGGAGCTGCTTATTCCTTGAAGTTAGAACTTTGAGGCTGCTGTAGCCTAATTTGCATTGTAAAATTCCATGAGTAATTCCCCACAATGAGAACATGGTTTGGCAGTTATGAGTATACCATCATGTCTTTTGGGCTCTGAAATGCTTCTTCTAGTCTTCAAAATTTTTTAAATGACATTTTTCTGACCTTGTAGACTGACCTTGTAGAGAAAATGCTCTTGGTATACCTTGATTATATACTTGTCTACACAAAAACTGTTCAGGATCAAATCACACATGTTCAAGAATTGCTGCAAAAACTTTCATAGAAAAATCTTTTTTCAATGTCCTCTAAGTGAAAATTTTATACTCATTCTCTCCAGTGTTTAGGTGTCATGGTCTTGCAGTAAACACTATCAATGGTCCAAGCCAAGAGCCAACTTTTATTGGACTTCCCACACTTTCTTTGGTCAAATTTGTTTAACTTTTTGTGGGATGCAGTAATTTTTACAGGAGGTATATTGAGCATGATGACAAGAAGACCATTAATCTCACCAACCTTCTTCAGAAAGACACTCATGTTGTTTTTACTGAACAAGCTGCTTTGGATTTTGAAGCTCTAAAGAAGGCCTTTACCACTACTTGAATACTTGCTCATTTCAACAAGCTAGCTTGCAGTTTTTTGGAAACAGGCGCAAGTGACTATGCAATTGCAGGAGTAATCTTGCTGTTTCTTCTTCTTCCTCTCTTTTTCATCCAATAGGGTTTCAGTCTTTCAAACTCCTTTCTGCAGATATTAATTAAAAGATTAATTACAATTAATGGCTTTCAATTTTTTATTTCTTGAAGAAATGGTGCTCATACCTTTCAGGTCTTCTGGAACCCTTTGAGGTCTTAACTGATCACAATTTTTTGAAATATTTCATGAGCTCAAAATTCTTTAAATGAAGACAGGAATCTTGTTCCAAATACATCTCTGAGTTGAAATTTAAAATCATGCACCTTCATGTGTATGACTCCCAATGGTCCTGAGCCGCAGGCAGTTCTGTGGAGGGGAAAGGTGCTGTTTGGCTGCCCCCCCTGAGTGTTCCAAAGATATTTAAGTTTAACTTAAACAAAAGCCCAGAATCTAATGAATGAGTAATCAATGGAAGGAATGATTTTGGAAGTATTTTGTAGCAATGAATCAACACCATCTGAGGCAAGATGGTGCGGGAAAAGACTTAAAAAAAATAAGTTATAGTTTGTTCAGAGATCAATAGAAAAAGGCAGTTTTAAGTAAAAACACCCAAAATCTAATAACTCTGGTTGTCAACAGAAGATTAGGAAATATCAACTCAATCCCAACAAACCTCCATTTTCTCAATGAACCTGCCTAACTCTCCGCAATTGAGACCTTGAAGGGTACCAGATAACTGTGGGTGGCTGTAAAAAAACAAAGCAATTTGTTATATGACGCTCTAGAAGGAAAAAAAACACTAACAGATTTGAAAAAGGATAATCCAACACTTCTCAACGGAATCAAGAATAGAATTTCAAAATTGGAATTTTAAATAAAAAAGAGAGGTTTAACACTCCAGGTTTGAAGCTTTTAAAGAAACCTCTCAGTTAAATGTGACTGGTTCTGGAAGGATGATCAAAAGAATGATCAAAACCAGTATGCTCAACAAAATGGATCAAGAGTGGTATAACACACTCAAGAATTCAATCGAATGAATTCTTCTTCAGCCAGAAAGACTATTGGTTGGTGATAATGAACAAGGCCACAGAGGGACGTATCAGAATTTGAGTATGGAGGCTCCAAGATCAAAGGCCAATCATAGATCTACCCAGGATAAAAGTTCTCAGATAAAGGAGAAGGGCCCCATGGATTTATTGATTGATTAAAGTGCTGATCATGATTCCCTGCAAGATGCAAAAGCCAGGGTAGAGACCCTTTTTTTATGGGAAAAAGATCCTGTAGACTACTTACAAGAAATAATGAAAAGTGAGTGCAATATATATATATATATTTATTTATTTATTTATTTATTTATTTAATAATTGAATGATGGAGCTTGATATGAGAAAAAAAAGGTCAAGAACAAGAAACCCAGTCTGGCAGTCGGAGATTGGCAGCAGTGAGCCACGCGGAAAATATAATGGCCAGGTGTTGATGGTTGCCGGCGAGTGGGCGGGACGGCGGCAAAAACAATGATGGGTGTCAGAGGGTTGGCGGAAAACCAATAAGGGAGGATAAATGAGGGAGATTCAGGGTGGAGAGCGGCATTGATCAATGGTTACAGATTGTTAGGTCAATGGAGATCATGCCCAACAGCTTTCTTGTTGTTGGATAAACAAGCTGGGGGTGATGAGAATGAACGGGTGGAGAATTTAGGCAAGGTTGCAACAGGTGGTCGCAGATGATGGGGGTGGTACAATCAATGATCACTGAAAATGGGTCTTAAAAACGCCATCATCTGGCCAGATGAAGGGAGGATTTGTGAGAGGTATCAAAGCAACAGCAAATTGGATGTGAATGATCAATGGAGGTTGTTATTGGCGACTGAAATGGCTGGCTGGTTTGAAGGGAAGGGGGATCATCAATGGTCTTGGGGGAAATCTTCATCTTTTTTGCCAATGTCAATGAGATAGTTTGGTTGAAGTTGATGAGGGTGGCATGATCCAGAAGGAGGGAGGAAATGATCAATGTTGGGATAGCGGCTTGTGCTTCATTTTTCCAAAAAAAAGCCACCTTGGGCACAAAGAGGGAGAGTTGAACATAGGTATGGGGGTTGGATTTCCCTGGAGAAGCCTACCTAGACTGCTACTACAATGAGAATTTGGGAGAAGGAGGAAAGGTCCTGATATTGTTACAGGAATTTTTTTTCTTTTTTTATCTGTTTTTTTTAATGATTATAATGATGATAGACTATAAAAAATTTTTTTTTGAAAAAAAATCCCGTTTACATAATGTGTGCTGGATTGGTCACCATATCTATCCCCAAATTACAAACTTTCTTTAGTCTGAATCTTGATTTTGAAGATATTAATGAAAGGAGGAATACAAATAAATTGAACAGAAGATTGGCCACTTCTTGATCTTGAAAGTGATTGAAAAGCTGAAAATATCTTTATCCATCAAAAAGAGCCCTATAAATTGCAGAGATAAAACAAAGAAGGTGTCCCAGGTGCTCACATATGTTGCATACAGTAGAGTTTTACAAAAGAAATGCAGCAAATGACCCTGGTGGTGCAAAAATTGGGAGGACTTACTTCTGAGATAAGTTGCCTCCACAAAAATGAAACTTGTTAAATTTATCAGCAGAGAACCTTCTGTAAAACTGAGTACCATCCAATTCTTACAAAACATAAGATCCACCTCTAACTTGGCAAACCACCCAATAAGGGCCATTCCAGCCATTTGAGAAAAGCTTCCCCCATTGGGTCTCCAAGGATAAATTATAATCTAAAACTAGATCACCAGGATTTAAGGGATCCCTGATACAATTTGAATGTTTATCTTCCCAATAATGAACCAATTTTTCTCTTGGTCCCATCATCTTCTGATATGCTTCATCACAAGCATCTTCACTTCTATCCAATTGCTTTTATCTGGCAACTGATAGATCAGTGGCTGAAAACACCTCTTCCCAAGAGATACCCAAAAAAGATTCCATTTCCAGATCCAAAGGAAGAACTGCCCTTTGACCAAAGATGACTTCATTAGGTGAGTATCCAGTGGTCCATCTGGTTGATATTTGATCAGAGAAGGGAAGAAGAGGAAGAAATTTTCAAAAATTCTAGCCACTTTCACCAGAAAGTTTAACAAGCGCAGCCTTCAAAGGAGAATGGCCTTTTTCTATCATTCCTTGGCCTTCTGTAAAATAAGGAGTAGTAACTCTATGTTTTCCAGGGAGGCATCAGATCATTTCAGCAAGTTTGCCACCAAATTAAGAGCCACCATCAGTGGATTAATATTGATCCAGATTTTAACGCATCATCCAAGTCTCATAGAGGAAAGCTGCAGCTGATTGAAAACTAAGATTGTTAAGGATTTTTGCTTCAACCCATCTACAAAAATCATTTCTAGCCACAATGAGGTATTTAGCACCACCTGCCTTAATATGAACCACATCCATAGCAATCCTTCCAAAGACAGTGGACTCCCCAGTAGGATAATTAATTTCAGGTTGATTTCTAAGATCATGTTTTTGACAAACTTCACAACTCTTGCACCATTGGGAGACAGATTTCTTCATAGATTGCCACCAGAATTGTTTGTATAATTTTTTATAGTTTTTGGCTTCTCCATGATGACCCAGGCCTTTGTGGCTACTTTCAAGGATCAAATCATGTTTAGAAGCAATAGTAACAATATTAAGAGCACAAGTATTTCCTCTTTTCATAATCCTAGAGCCTTTTACAAAGAAATTGGAGGACTTTCTTTTAAGAGATCAACATTTTTTAGCAGGGAGATCAGGAGGTTTTTGAAGATTTAAAATATAATGCTATAATTTAAGCCAGAAACCTTGTTGAAATCCAGAATAATCTTGAGAGGAGAAGGAGAAGACAGGATTGAGAAAATGTTTTTCTTCATTGAAATCAATTCCAAGATCAGATTTTTTTTCTCCAAGGGGCCATCAAGATAAACCATCAGGCATGGTGAGAGAATTTCCAGGGCTTTTAACAATATCAAAATAGAAAAGCTAGATAAAGGCAACCCAACAAGTCATAGGAGCATTTGAGAGACTAGAAGAATTGATAATTTCAATGATGGATTGAGCTTCAACTTGCAATTCAAAATCTTTACCCCAGAGAACAGTTTAGAGCCTCTTCATCATGCAAGCCATACCACAGATTTCCAGTTTTGGTTGAGAGTATCTGGATTCTACATCTTAAAATAGCAAAGACTCACAGAGAGCAGGATGGTCTCAACCATTTTCATCTTCCTGAGTAAGAACAGCACCAACAGATTGATAACTAGAATTGAAAGCCAGCTTGATCTTTCCACCTTCAGGTCAATAAAAGAACTTTTTCAAAACTATGTCTTTACCAAAATTCATTTTGAGTAACCAAAAGGAATGTTCACAATCTTTGGAAAGAATCTGTTCAGTATCTTTCCTGGTTAGACAATTCAAGGGTGCACAGAATTGAGATAAAGCTGGGACAAATATTTGAACATAAGTTACATTAACACCTGGAAAATCTCTAACTTCAGTACAGTTGATTTTTGTTGTAAAAAACTGATTTTGTTGACTTTGGCTGTTGCCATCCTCCTTCCTTCCTTGCAGACCACATAACCAACAATTTCCAGAGCAGGAACACAAGAAGCCAATATGGATCCAGAGACATTAAGGCCAGACACCTTG
This sequence comes from Puccinia polysora, assembly GCA_025617555.3. Classification (NCBI taxonomy): domain Eukaryota; kingdom Fungi; phylum Basidiomycota; class Pucciniomycetes; order Pucciniales; family Pucciniaceae; genus Puccinia; species Puccinia polysora. The sequence goes on from CM062631.1 coordinate 10,646,042, forward strand.
ATTAAAAACAGGATCCTTTCCAAATTAGTAGCATATTCCCAGATGAAATAAAAAATTCCTGGATGCCATGATAACAGCTCATTATCATAGTCAGAAAATGTACCTTTAATTTGTCCATTGTTAATAAAGATACCAGAATGATAAGGGATCTCATCCTGGGGGATCCACATCATCTGAACCTAATAGACTGCAACCACATTGGTGGCACACTGAGGCAATTGATTAAGTTGAAATCAAACAAGAGAATTATCAAAGGTAGTGAGAGGGAGAGAGATTGGATATAAGGATTTTTTTTCATAACCACCCATAATGTCCCCTAGACCATAGCAAGCTCTCCCAGAGAAATATTAGACAAATTCTTCAGTAGCAAGAGGAAAACCAGATTCTTTAATAGTAACTTTGTTAAAGCATTGAAGATCATGAACTATTCTAACTTTACAATTCTCTGGAAGATAAAGAAGGCAGAGCTGGAATAACTGGAAGTTGACTGCTCATATAGACCAGTAAGAACTTGTTTGCAGACCAATTTGATGATTTTTTTTACTTTAGCAACAGGAATTGGTATTTTTTTCTTTTGCCAAGGATTGCTTTCAATTACAGGGATGATATAAGGTAGGCCATAGAATTTTTTAAAGAGACCCCTCTCTTTTATCCAGAAAGCAATAGATTTTTCCCTTAGAGATAGGACATTTTTGATCAATTTTACTCATCAGGAAGAAGCCATCCATCTGGACCAAATATTACCACTTTTGGACGTTCTTCAGTGACCAGATCATTATTCACAAAGGGACAAGTAAGAGATTGAGATAAACTACAGTAAGGATCACAAGATAATGGAGGATGCATAAGAGGAGGATTGAGGTTGAGAGGTGTTGACTGGTTGGACCTCTTTTGCAACTGGCTTATACTTGATAGCAAAAGAGAGAATTTCTTGTTTCCTCCAAGATTTGACCTCTGGGACCTGACTAAAAAAACTGAGACCAAGTTCCAAAATTTTCCACGTCCTATTTTCTGCAACTTTTTCAAAGGGTGCCTTTTCCATAAAAGAAGATCCAAGAGATAATGCATTTCTCACATGTGTGAAACTAGGTAGGGTTTTGAAAATGACAGTAGGAGATTGCCCTAGCGGTGCACAATTGGGAGCGCTTACTTCTACCCCAAATATCCTCCACTGAAGCCCAGAAAAGCCACAAAGAATAGAATCAAGATCAGGATCTATTTTATACTCATTGTGGATATTTGAACCAGAACTGGGAGAATATTCATCAGGTTTAAAAGTACAAGGAAAAGAATACACAACAGATCCAGAGGGAGAAGAAATATTTTTGGAATTTTCTATTTTGACATGTTTTTGATTTCTTATACTCCCCAGCTTAGATGAAAATGAAAAGAAAACACAGAATTAAGCCCCTGGGATGAGATTTGATCCTTTGTTTTAGTTCTGAGGCTTAGAGGAAATTAAATTATCAGTATGATCAACTATTCCCATAAAAAATGAGAGGGATTGGAATTATCCTTCTGCTTTCCCTTTAGGGACAATTCAGGAGGATAACCAGAGAAATCTCTTTCCCAAAAACAGGAATCCAAAGAACAGAGGGGTGTTTTGAAACCTACATCTTTGATTCCCCACTCAAGACTGAAGCCTGCTATCCTGCCATTCCAGTGAAGGTACTTCATTTCATGTTTGACTCAAGTGGGCCCGCACCATCTCCTTAGTCCAATAAGCAAACTGAATGGGACCTGAATCAACCAATACTCATCACCATAATCCCCAGCTCACCTTATTGACTATTTCTTCTCCTATTACTTCACTCTCATCCCCTCAACTTCAACATCATCATCATATTTATTTGACAAAATCAGGAAACATCTCAAGTGGGTAAAGATTGATTTAAAGCATCTCAAGCGCTTTCATTTCAAAGCACTGACACTTCTCAACCCACAGATCCACCACTCCAACTCATCAGAAGGCCTCAAGGCGGCTTCCTCATACCAGAAGACTGGACTGTCCAAATATGAATGAATCACTCTCAACTTTGCATTTCTGCTTCTTTTTTCTGATCATTGTTAGCATCTGTCCGTGCTTTCCAGCCTGGTTGTGACTATTTTAAGCACGTGCTGATTCATGAAACTTTCATAATTTCTCTTGTTTGTTTAACTATTTCAATTGGCTAGCATTTTCTGTTCTGTTAACTTTTCTCATTCATTTCAATTATTTACTTTGTTCTGAACCATTTGAAATCAATCCAGTGTTCCTGGTAATCAAAAATCTTTTCTCATGTTTAAAATCCAAAGCTTATTGAGATGACCAATCAACAATCAAAAAAAGGACCAGGGGGCGACAGCACAATGCAAACAATCACGCTGAAGACACTTTTAGAATCAACTCTGCTCCTGAATGAAGACAATTACTCAATTTGGAAGGTCAAAATGGAAAGCCTATGGAATCTATGAGGTATCCTTCACATAATGGAAATCAAAAGCATAAATTTTTAGTTAGATCCATAAATTAACAAGGAAATTTCCCCATTTCTGTTGGCCAAGTTAGAACCAGCCACTCACAAAAATATTAGAAATCCCAGAAACTTTTGTAACACCAAAGAAATCTGGATTGCAACAAAGAGTTACTTTGACTCTTCCTAATCAGCAAATCAAGCAATAATATTCAACTCATTCCTCTATCTTCCCTTCAGCAAAGAAAACATTGATAGATTTGTAAAAAACGTACGGCTCCACCTCAACAAGTGTTCAGAAGTAGGAATTGAATTGCCTTCAGACATTCTTGCCTACCTGATACTTTTTAAATTTCCATCCACCCTAAAAATGATTGCCTCTCAAATAATGCATGGCAAAAAGGAAATAAATATCAAAAGATTCTTGGATCACCTGGTACAACACAAAAACAAGATAGACTCAAATATCAAGGAATGCACTATAATATCCAAAGATGACGTGAATCTTTATTTGAGCTATCAATTTTGCAAGAATGGCTTTCATAATCCAGATGTTCAAAATCATCCGCGCAGGAAATGTTGGATTAAATTTCCTGATCTTTTACCAAAAGTATTCAAGTTGCCCAAACCAGAAAAAAAGAAAAAGGATGAAGTCTCCAATTTCTTTTTGTACTATTTCTGCTTTTCAAACATCTTTTCAACAGATCTAAAACCTTTGATTTTAGACTCTGGATTTTCTATCCACATGCTAACTAAAGAAGAATTGTTCAAGCAGATGAACATTGAAGATGACTCAAATGTGATAAAAACTGGAAAACCCAGCGCAGCTGTTGAAATCAGAGGAAGAGGAACTGGATCTATCAATACCACTACTGGAACAATTGAGCTTCACAATGCCGCCTGGGCACCTAACGCCTGTTTCAATCTACTTTTGATGGGATTCTTTCTCAATAAGTGAGCAAAGCTAGTTGTTAACAACTGAGAAACTCCACCTCCCTTCAAGCTGGTTGCCAATAAGTCTACCATTCTGCAAGGGAATATTGTCAACAACCTCCTGCACATTGATGTTTTGACAAATCAAAGCTATCATAGTGCTGGCAATCCCAAGCTGGAGAAAATCAAAAACCTTCACCTAAAACTTGGGTATGCAGGAATTACCAGGATGGAAAGGTTCTTACAAAAACCCATTGCAGCAGACATAAAAAATGACTTCCTGTTCTCCAGCTGTGATAAAAGGAATATCACTCGGGCAAGTTTCAAATGTTCCTCATCTAAGGCAGAAAAGGTATTCCAGCATGTTCATCCGGACTTTATTGGACCAATCAAACCAGTGTCAAAGGGTGGGTATTGATATTCTCTAACAATGGTGAACACCTTCAGTGGCTATATCATCTCATTCTCTCTAGGAAACAAGATTGAAGCAGCTGATAAAATCAAATTCATAATCTTGAATGAATTCAACCAACTTGACCATTTTCCTTCAGAATTCTGCTGCAACAGGGGTGTTGAATTCATAAGCAACAATCTCACCATATTCTTTGAGAACAAAGTGATATGTAGAGTTTTTTCTGAACCATATCATCTAAAACACAATGGAAGGGCAGAAAGAGCAAATCAAACCATTGCCAAATCCGTCAGAGAAACCTTTGCATTTTCAAAACTCCCAAGGAACTACTGGCATGAAGTCATCAAAAACTGCACTCTTGCCTTGAATCAAATAACTAGCTTTGAATTACTCACTCCATTGGAATTAATGCATGGGAACCCTCTACAAATTGAATACCTTCAACCTATAGGAAGCAGCCTCTACTATCTGGACCTTGGGAACCAGTCGCCAAGGAAATTTGATCAGGAAGTGTTACCCGGAAGGCTCATAGGTTATTTTCCCAAAATCTTATCCTATTGAGTACTGACAAACACTGGTAGCATCATAGAAACAACAAATTTCAAGTTCTGCAAATCTCCTGTACCAACTTTGGACAAGTACCCAACAGATCAAAATGAACTAAAAGTGGGCCAAACACAATCTCCAATTGTTCCCCCAAAAAGCTCTGAAACCCCAGACAAGTTAGAACCACTAATCAAATAAGAACCCAAAGAGGCAAATTCAGAACTAGAAGACAATGTTGATGAAGATACAATACAAGAACTAGTCCCAAAACCGCAGAACCTTTGAAATTTTCAAGAGCTGCAACCACCAGAACAATAAAGATACTTCTCCAAATGGTTTCCCAAATTGGCTGAAGAGGATCTTTATTCACCTTTCTGGTCAAATTCCCTACACAAGGAGCTGAATACCTGTGAAGATTTCAAATTCTGGGAAGATTACAATGGACCCTATCCCAGAAACTTAATCAACGTAACCTATTCATTTTCAATCAAAGGGAATACTCATCGAGAAGCTCCAACTTATAAGTCAAGAGTCTGGGTACAAGGATTCAATCAAAGATGTGGGATTGATTACTTTCATACCTATGCACCCACTGGCAAGGTTGCATCCCTAAGGTCTGTTCTACTGCTAGCCATGGATCTTGATCTAGAGATGCTAAAATTTGACATCAAAGGAGCTTTCTTGCATGCTCCTCTTGATGAAGAAGTATTCATCCGAAAATTGACTGGCTCCACCAGAAAAACTCCGATCCTCAAGCTCAAGAAATCTTTTTATGGGCTCAAACAGGCTCCAAAGAACTGGTACAAGATGCTAAGCAAATGGATTCAAGAACAAGGTTTCATCTCCTCCAAAGCTTACCCATGTCTCCATCTAGAAACCAATCATAAATCAGCAATAGTTTTCTATTTCAATGATCTACTGGTGGTTGGAAATTTTCAAAAGTTTAAGAAAGCGTTCCTAAGCAACTTCAACAACTTTTTGGCACACTCACCCAACACTCTACTTGGTATGAAAGCCAAGAAATCTCCAGATGGAACAACACTGTCTCTTCCTTTGCATACTGGGAAGGGACTAGTAGATCTGGATCTGAAATAATGCAAGCCTAAAAGGACACCTTGAACCCTGGGGATTCATCTTTCTCCAGCCAGAAATGAAGAGATAGAAGCACTCAGAAAACTGGGAGTATCCTATTTTTAATCTATAGGACAACTTAATTTCTTCCCTGGAATTTCCAGGCCTGACATAAGCTACGCAGTCCTTCCTGTGGAAGAGTTCTCCAAAAATCCTGGGATTTCTCATTTGAAGGAAGTACTCAAGGTATGGAAGTATCTTGGTTTCTGCAAAAATCAGCAGCTTCTAATTGCCAATAAGAAAAATTTTGAAAATCTCATATTTTATAGCAACTCTACCTGGGTCAACAATCCATTTACAAGAAACTCTCAGATGTGGTTCATTTGCTTTCACCAAGGATAACCTCTCTTTTGGACCAGCCAACGTCAAAGAAATATCATGTACTCATCAACCAAGGATGAATACAATGCTCTCAGAAATGGTAAACTGGAATTTAGATGGATTAACTACCTTATCCTTCAAATTTGGAGAAGACCTATCAAAATGAGGATCCACATGATAGACAATAAAGGCCTGTATGATTAAATAAAAAACTTTGGAAGCAACTCCAAGACCAAGTTAATTGATTTGAAGACCAAAGGAATTTGAGGAGATGTATTCAACAGATTAATTTAAATCCAACTCATCAATTTGGATCAGATGGTGGCAGACGGACTTACCAAAGCTGCTAATAGAACTTCAATTCTACAAATTATTCATCATGTCAGTACTTAGACCTCTCACGCTTTAAATCAAGGAGGGCTGTTGTGAAACGTAAATTTTCAATTCACCACTCAAGACTGAAGCCTGCCATCCTGCCATTCCAGTGCGGGTACCCCATTTCATGTTTGACTCAAGTGGGCCAGCACCATCTCCTTAGTCCAATGAGCAAACTGAATGGGGACCTGAAACAACCAATCATCATCATCATCATCCCCAGATCACCTTATCAACTATTTCTTCCCTTGTTCCTTCACTCTCATCCCCTCAACTTCAACATCAACATCATAATTATTTGATCAAATCAGGAAGTGTCTCAAGCGGGTAAAGAATGATTCAAAGCATCTTGAGCGCTTTTATTTCAATGCAATGACACTTCTCAACCTACAGATCCACCACCGCAACTCATCAGAATGCCTCATGGCGGCTTCCTCATAACAGAAGACTGGACTGTCCAAGTATGAATGAATCACTCTAAACTTTGCATTCCTGTTTCTTTGTTCTGATTATTTTTAGCAGATGTCCATTCTTTCCAGCCTGGTTGTGACTATTTCAAGCACGTGCTGATTCATGAACCTTTCAGAATTTCTCCTGTTGGTTCAACTATTTCCATTTGCTATCATTTTCTATTCTGTTGACTGTTCTTATTCATTTCAATTCTTTATTTTCTTCTCAACCAGTTGAAAGCAATCCAGTGGTTCTGGTTATCAACAATCTTTTTCTCAAGGGGAACCTTTATTTTTCTACCATAAGCATCAGGGAGAAGAATTCTCTGCCCAACTTGATCCAAAAACATCAGGGTAGCATCAAAATCTATTAAGAAGGATTGACCCAAGATCATAGGGCCTTCCAAACAAGTGATCCAAAAGTGACAGGTTCCAACAATATTTTGACCAATCCTAAATTGGAAATCCTCAGCAATACCAAAAATTTAAAAAATTGATTTTCTATCTCATAAACTGCAGAATTGAAGCTGACCCTAGGACTTAGCTTGAGTTTCCAGGCCATAGCATCTGAAATTAAGTTTAGCTGAGATCCAGAATCCACAAGAGGAGAAACATTTTTAGCTGAATCAGCAAGATAACAAGGAAGAAAACCAAGAGGACAGGAGTAAAGGTTTGAATCTGAGGAAGCACTTTTTCTACCAGAGTTCTCCATGAAATTTCCAGAGGAGACCTTTACTTCTTCAGGACCAATCTCCACACAACAAAAAGAGACCCATTTCTTCATTCCATCAGAAACAGATGGAGAGATCAACAGCATCTCAGCAGCAGATACATCAGGACTTTTGAGGTCTGAAATTTTCTTCAATACCCCTTCCTCAGCATTGGGGTGGTCCTTTGAAATTCCCCTTTCAAACCAAACTTTGGGCTGGAGGGAGGGAGGAAGTTCAGGTGAAGCAGGAACTAAGATGGGATCAGAAGGTTGAGGCAATTTGGATGAGGGAGTCGGATCAAAGTGATCTTGAAACCTCTCCATGAGTTTCTTGTTTTCCACCTCCCTGTCTTCTACATCAGAGGAAGAAGGCTCAGGTGAAGATCAAAGTTTAACCTTTATTTGAAGAATTGAAGTTGGAAATGAAGGAGCCTTATGAGGCTTAGGTTCCTCATGTCATTTCCTAGCTTGATCACATTGATAAGGCCCAGAAATACTGGAGAAGGAGATGGCTGGAGGATACCAAGGTTTATGGGTACCACAAGAAGGTCAGAAATTGAAAGAAGCCAAAGAAGCCTTCATACAAGGTGGTGCCTGATAATAGGCCACCACATGAAAAATTGGACAATATTTATCAAAAGGGATCAGATAACTATTAGGAAGAAAGAAATTTTTTCCTTATGCTCCACCAAATTTTCCTCCTTATCCTTCTGGAGTTCAATTCATTGTCTGGTTCCATGGCCTTCCCTATAAAATTAGTAACGGACAAGAGTGGATTTAGGGACAGAAGTAGAAGTTTTAGGAGTAGCAAGAGAGGAAATATTTTGATCTATTTTGTTCTCAAAAGCTCAAAGTATTTTGGTTATTTTTTCTATAGTAGGAGATTCCCGGTTGGACTGAGGATCCAATTTAGGCCTGCAATCTTCCTCCATCTTAATCATAATTTTGTTTGACTTTTTGAAAGAAGGAGCATGGACAGGTTCAGTGGTTCTGGCTTTTCAAAATTTAAATCAGTTTGACCTTTCATAACTTCATCCACAGTACCCCTAAGGACAAGGAAAATAGGGAGCTTAAATTGATTATCCCTGGTGGTGATCATTGATCCAGATTTGACAAATTCATCCTTAATCCTTTCCTGTACTTCTAGAAAAAAAGATTGGAAAAATTTCACTCAAACTTTGTCCACTGTATCAATGTGATCATTTTTTATAAGATAATTTTGGACCCAATCCTATGACTTTCTAAGATACTGGTAGTCAGAGGCTGAAGAGACACAACCATTAAATCTACTGAGAGACAAGATTTTCCAGGTCCTGAAAAGTAAATCAAGCAACATCTATTTTTCCCCAATATGCCAACATTGCTTCCCTTGGAAGCGTCCAGGTATGGTATTTGAATCCATTGAATGACTCAATTACTTCCATGAATTCATCAGAGGAGATGAATGATTGTAACCAATAGGCCATGTTGTATTCACTTGCCCCATTCACTGCAGCAGTAATTTTGTAAGAGTCCAAGAACCTTTCAACATTTAACTCATTAAAACCTAAGTTATTGCTCTGAGGTTTCATCTTGACTATCCTAGGTTTAGCAGAGGTGGTCAGAGTACCAGTAGATGCCATTTTGAATAACAGAGTTCCTAGAGGATCCAAAGAGCAGATTTCCAAAGTGGCTCACAAGTGTGGCAAGAGTAGGGTTTCACAAAAAACAACAATAATCTTGCCCGAGAAATGCACAATTGGTAGTACATACTTCTGGTATAAGTTTCCTCCACGGGTCAGATCTAAGAGGAAAGAAAATAAAAAGAAAAAATGAAAAAGATTGTATTTCAAAGTTGATTCCAAACGTCTTGGGACTGTAAATACCAAGGTTTCTGTTTTGATCCTGGCCCGGGGGACCAAATGTAAGACTCCAAAAGCTGCTGAGCCACAGGCAGTTCTGTGGAGCAGAAAGGTGCTGTTTATGCTGCCCCCCTGAGAATTAAAAAAATATTTTAATGAAACCAGAATCAAGGTCCAGAACTTTATGAATGAGGAATCAATGGAAGGAATGATTTTGAGAGTAGTTGGTAGCAAGGAAACAACACTTTCTGAGGCAGAATGGTGCGTTAAAATACTTGAACAAAATAATTGAAAGTTTGTTCAGGTTTCAATAGAACAAGGCAGTTTTAAGTAACAAAGCTCACAAGCTAATAACTCTGGTTTTCAAGAGAAGATTAGGAAATATCAACTCAATCCCAACCAACCTCCAGTTTCTGAATGATCCTTGGAAACTCTCCACAAGCATATTCTTGAAGGGTAAAAGATAACTGTGGTTGGCTGTACAAAACAAAGCAATTTGTTTCATGAAGCTCTAGAATCAAAGCAGTAAAAAATTTGAACAAGAATAACACAGCACTTCTCAAGGGACTCAAGAATAGCGCTGCAGAATTAAAACTTTAAAGAAAAAAAGAGAGGTTTAACACTCCAGATTTCCAGCTTGAATAAATCTCTCAGTCATAAAGAAATAAAGAGAGGTTTAACACTCCTGATTTCCAGCTTAAAGAAACCTTCCAGTCAAAAGTGACTGGTTCCCAAATGATGATCAAAAAGAATGATCAGACTTAATGGTTGAAAAAAGGGATCAAGGAGTGGAATAACACACTCAAGAATCCAAAAAGATGGATTCTTGTTCAACCAGCAAGGCTATTGGTTGGTAATAATTTATAAGATCACAGAGGATTGACCAAAGGTTTGAGTATGGAGGCTCAAAATATCAAGGGGCAATCATAGATATACCAGGGATAAGGATGCTCAGATAAAGGGGAAGGGCCCAGGGATTTTACTTATTGATTATATGGTTTATGATGATAGGAAACCCTTGCTTAAGGTAGGGAATAGCCCCTCCTTTTATGGGCCAGAGGCCCTACAGAATACTTACCAGAGTATGGCACAAATGACAGCGGAAACTGAGCAGAAGCAAATGAACATCCGCAGATTTTAAAACAAGAGGTTTCAACTGCATGCGGAGGAAGTTTAACAGGTAGCAGTCAGACACAAAGAGAAAGTTGCGCAGCATCATCATGAATTTTTGCCAACAGTGTGTTTTGGCAATGATGAGTTTAGGGAAACAGGTGATGACACTGAAAGTTGCAAGCAATAGCCTGCAGTATTTCAGATGAGCAAAACAGAGTTTACTGCGTGGTAAATAGATGATTTTGGCCGGATGAAGGAGGGAGAGATCAATTATGGGTCCAAAGTTGGTGGGTGATGATTGGTGAGTTTGATAATTGGGCTTTCTGGGCACTGATTGGATGAAAACAAGCAACAGCGGAAGAAAAGCAGACAACCGCCCGCAAGAACCAAAAAAACTGCATGGTTGACTGGCTGGAGAGGATAATAAGGATGAAAACCAGATGAGCTGGATGACCATGCAATGATGATCCGCGAGGACAAAAGAAAACAGCGCGGGATAATGAGAAAGATGATGCTCAAGGGTGATGAATGATTGGTTGATGTTATGGGAAGATTAGCTCTTATTGGAAAGTTCAGGATCCAAGGCAGACACACAATGAGTGGTTGGACCGGATGGTGGAGCAGGGGGCGGAGCAGAACCAGTGCTCATGACAACAGGTGATGGAAGAAATCCAAATTCTGGTTTTGAAAGATTGGAAGCGCCAATTGGGGATGCTTGGAGGGTAGTGTGATGCCAACCAATGGATGGCAGGGCAAGCTTGAAGGTTCAAAAAAAAATTTTTTTAAGAAATTTCCCTTCTGGATGAGGTGTCCCAGATTGGTCACTAGACAGTTGCAAAGGGCAATCTCTTTCTACTTTACAATTGGAGTTTGGAGATGCAGTGGGGTAAGATATTTGTGGATTTCTGGAACATCCCTTATCAAATAATGCGCCAGGTTCCTGGAGGAAGTTATCAGCTAGAGGAATTGGAAAGTACTCCTCTTAAGCAAAAGGCAAAGGCAGCTGACATAAAGAAGTTTCAAAATTGGGGAACTACAGATTTTTACAAAACCTCTGGTTTGGGCAATGAAGACTGGGAGATGGCTGATGTGGATGAACTGGCTGGGGAGGAAAACAGGTTGTTGGGGGATGGGTCCTCAGAGGAAAGAATGGTTGGGGTCAAAATTCAATTTGTGGGGGGATAATGGGACAGGGAATCTCAGATCACTGGAGCAGCAAGGAAGGTCTAGTTTCTAGAGGCTTTTACCTGGGGTGGTCCAGTTCCCTGCATTTTTGTATTATTTGTGGTGTTCTGGCGTCTCTTTTCTTAGCTTAGTTTGCACAGTCTTTTTAGAATGATTATTTCTCTTTTAGTCTTATGGAGTCTTTGTGCTAAAGTTCTTTCTCAGGTTTGGTGTCTCAGTTTTTATCTCACTCTCAGATACAGAGGGGTTCTCACTTTAGGTTGTGGAGTCTTTATCTTCTTTTTTTTTGTGTTTCTGTTTTTTTTGTAGGATGGTGCGGGGAATAAAGTTGATTCCATTCTGGGGAAGGCCAGGCATCATATTCATTTCAAAAACTATATACAAGATACATGGAGGGTGGCAAAAAATCTAAAAAAATTTATGTGAAGTCTTTTATTGTAGTTTCTATTTATATATATATTTTAGTCTTTATTTATTTTATTTAGGGTACATCTAAGGCAGGAATATTTCACGGAAGATCTCCCCACTAGCACAATGATTCTCACAAAGGAGCTTGCGGCACTCCACAGCTGGAATCTTAACCAATTGTTGGAGGATGGCCATTATTTGCACATCCGATTTGCAGAGGTACTGGTTTATTTTTGCTTCCTCAATTTCTTGGCTGTGTTCTTTGTTGTTGCTTTGGCTGGCCGTGTGAATTGAGGGACCAGGAGGAATTTGGTTGACTGAGATGGGCGGGAGTTGGGCGATTGGAGAGAATTTTGAGGCAACCAATTCTGGATTGGGGAAAGACAACACAAAGATATTTGGACCAGTGACGGGGGCAACAGTGACTCTATGGTTGGCGCAGGAGCTGTTAGGATTTTTTCAAAGTTAGTAAAAAAAACTTACATGGTATTGGTGGAAAATTGTAGCTAATCACAATTTCTGAGCAGGGGGGACTCAGCCTCTGCAGGTGGATTTGTGGTCAGAGGGGACGCTTGTTTGATTGGTAAGCACCAGAAGATTACTGAATTGATGCCTGAAGAGAGGGAGACTGGGCGCAGACACAGGAGTTATTTGAGTCATAGCCACACAAACCAAGGTGGGAGCCGTGTCAGGTCTGCCCAGTACTTGGCCAAGCCCAAAATTCAAGTTATGGCAATGGCCCCAGGCTTGCGTGGCATCTCCCCAGGTGGCGGTGGTTGCATAGTCTGTGTGGTGAGGCAAAGGAGAAAGACAGTCCATGGCTTCTGCAAGGGGAAAAAGGGAAGGGAATTTATCCGGCTCCAGAGTCCAGGTTTCTGTCTCAATTGGTTCATCATTGTCAACTACAAAGTTGGCCATTGGGCCACAACGGTGGTGCTTGCGGCAGGGACTGCAGGTTGAATTGGGACAAGGCAGAGGACAAGTCTGCAATGATCCAGGGGTTGGGGAAACTAAAGAAACCCTGTGGTGGCCTAGATGGCAGGCATTGAAGGCCGGATGGCCAGCTGTGCCGGTGCAAGCCCTCAGTGTTTTTTTACAGTACTTGCACAATTCCATGGTAAAGATTTCCTTTTGGGGGGGTCTTGGTTTTATTTTTAGGATTAATGCAAAGTGGAGTATTTTGGAAGGGTGGATTTCTAGTGTTGTTGAGAGTGGATATCCTGGGGACAGAATTCAAGTTGTGGGGGATGTGGTGGTTATTTATGGACACAGAGGCAAGTAGGCTCAGACTTTTAAATTTGAACAAAAACGGCTCAGCAGTGGGTGGAAGTCTGCAGCACAATAGGCTTGGAAAAGAGTCTTGGCCGACTGTCTAATCCCGAGAAGAAAATTCAAGGCTCAGCATTTGGTGCAGCAAATGTTTTGGAAGCACAATAGCAAGGATGGGCTGGGGTTTTGCCTTTTGCCGACAACAGAGGTGTTAAAACATAAATTCCCCTCTGCAACTATTAATTTAAAAGTGCAGAAGAAATTGATCAAAGCTATTTATTAGAAGACCAAGGCCTGACTATGGGGTATGCACTGAGGTTGTTGTATTTTTGGACAATCACCACTAAAGATGAGGAGGCGGCTTTTGGATTGCTGGAGATCCATTAGGTTGCATGCAGGATTGTGGAAGATGTGCTTAGGAATATTGATGGGGATCTGTCACTAGTAATGCATTGGAACAACTCAACTGATAGGGAGATAGAGGAACATGATCACCAAATCTATTGTAAAAAAACGGATCAGCTGGGAGATTGTACTAATGGTGAGAAGGATCATTTCAGAATTCATGGATGGAGTTAGACGTAAAATTTTTTCTTTTGTTTTTTTCTCTCTTTTCAGAGTATTTTTTTGAGTTTTATATTAAAGGGGAACATTTCATGGATGGGAAAGGGGGGGTATCTGATCTTATTTTATCTTATGATCAAACAAAGGAATCAAAATTGGGGTATAAAAACAATCAAATTACAGGACTAAGAGGTGTTCAGTATTTTTCTTCTTTTGACAGTATTAGCTTGCTTAATTAACTCCAAGACTTTAATACGAAAAGTACAACTGTGGAACTTGTCAGGGAGTCCGTCTTGTTTATTGATATTTTGTCATTGCGTGTTAGCTTAAGGAGTGTCTGGCTTAGTAAAAAGTAGTTTTGCAGATAGTGTTGAAGGGATTTGTGCGTGATTATCAACTACTGTGGGATGTAGGAACTTTCCTTGTGGAGAGGATTTTATTCAATTTTGGAGAGGTACAGGATTGTAAACCAAGGGCTAAGTGGGCCTTCCAGAAATTGGAGTGGTATTTTTGCAGGGAATTTTTCAGAACACACAATCTGTTTCAACAAAGTACTCTCTCTACTCAGTACATAGTTTCATGACTCCCATGTACACTTTACATTCCCAAATAAGACACCGGTGTTAAATTGGGGTCTCTGGCTTGCCAGTGAATCTATTTTACCATCCAGTCCCATTTCCTGGCCCATTAAATCCCTTTACAGGAAAACTATATTCACCAATGAAGAATCTTTAATTCACCAAAATTTACATTGAAAAAAAATAGGATTCACATGTTATTCATCATGGTGGGAAATGGATGTCACTGGTAATTCCTAAAAGCAGAAACTGGCATTCACTTGAGCTTCCACATTAATGAAACTAGAACTCACTTGGAATTTACCTTGGAAGTAATAGCATATAAAACTTACCAAATCAAAATATTTTGCAGTGGAATAACCCCGCCATAAAACTGGTGATTGAAAATTTTAAAAAATAGTGACAAATTAAGGTTTGAAAATTTCAACAAAATCAGCACACAGCTCAAATCAGATGAATCTGAAGCTCTGTGAAACAAATTTAATATTTCACCAATACGGTAACATTGCTTTCTTTGAAATTTTGAAGGTATGTTGTTTGAATTTCACCAGGGTGTTTCCTGCCTCTCACCCATGCTTCAAATTTGTGTTTTGTGGCTGCTTACAAAGAGATGGACACTGAACCTGAATTAGCAGCTGAGGAGCTGGGTTTTTATGGCTTGAGAGGCTTTGGAGGTCTGGTAGGCTTCATTTGTTGTAACGGCTTGATTTCTATGCTTTCAAACACTAGCTCACTAGCTGCAGCCATTGAAAAAGATTTGGCTTCTCAGCCACAACACAAATCCTACATTACAAACCTTGGCCAATGTAATCCTCAAAGATTTCATTTCAACAATGTAAGACTCCAAAAGTTGCTAAGCTGTAGGCAGTTATGTGGAGGGGATAGGTGCTGTTTAGGCTTCCCTCCTAAGAGTCACAATAATATTTCAATGTAACCTGAATTGAGGTCCAGGAACTTGTAAATAAGGAATCAATGTAAGGGATGAGTTTTGGAATAGTTGGTAGCAAAGGAATCAACACTATCTGAGGCAAGATGGTGGAAGGAAAGATTTGAACAAAATAATTCAAAGTTCTGTTCAGAGTTCAATGGAACAAGGCAGTTTTAAATAACAACGCCCACAAGCTAATAACTCTGGTTTTAAGAAGAAGATTAGGAAAGGTCAACTCAATACCAACCAACCTCCAGGTTCTCAATGAACCTGCCCAACTCGCCGCAATCAAGCCCTTGAAGGGTACCAGATAGCTGTGGGTGGCTGAACAAAAAAAAATCAATTTTTTTATGAAGCTCTACAAAAAAATTAATAACAGATTCAAACAAGAATAACCCAACACTTCTCAAGGAACTGAAGAGTGGTGTGGTGGAATTCAAAAGAATAAAGGGAGTTCTAACATTCCAGGTTTCAAGCTTAAAGAAATCTTGCAGTTAAAAGTGACTGGTTCCGCAAAGATGATCAGGAAAATATCAGACCAGTATGGTCAGAAAAAGGGATCAAGAGTGGTATAACACACTCAAGAATTCCAGCAGACTTAATTCTCTTAAACCAGCAAGACTATGGTTGGTGATAAGGAAAAGGGTCACAGATGGATGTATCAAGGTTTGAGTATGGAGGCTCAAAGGATCAAGGGGAAATCAACAGATATACCCATGATAAAGGTTGCAGATGAAGGGGAAGAGGCCCTTCAGAATGATCAGATTATTTATTACTATGTTGGATGGATCAGATGAGATACTCAAAAGGGCAGGGGAGAGCCCCTCCTTTTATAGATCAGAGGCCTGTAGAGTATTTACAAGAGATGTTTAAAAATGAGAGCAGAATTTTTATTCTTTTTTTGTTTGCAGATAATTGAATGATGCCAAAAAATGGAAATGAAAATCAAACAATATCAAAAAAAATGATAGGGACATAAAAAAAAATGAAAGGAAGGAGACCAGCCCGCATCACAGATGAAAGCGGATAGCAGATGGACATTTGCAGACTTGTGGATGAGAGTTGATGAGCTGGAAACAGATTCTGCCAGCTGCAACCACAGTTGGTCCAGGGAGCATTGATGGTGGCAGTGAAAAGTCACCAATGGCCGCAAGCAAACTCTTGTGGTCATTGTTTGTGGCAGTGCAAAAATTGCAAAGGCTGAAAACAACAATTGTTGGTTTGCGGGCGTCAGAGATTAATCAGGGGGGCTGAGGTTGAGCAAGGTGATGATGGCGTTCACAAGAAGCAATGGCGTCATTGGTGTCAACCTTGCTATTAGGTAAGTGCAAGGTCATTGAAGGAAAGGATGGGGATGAGATTGGTCATGGGAGTGATTTTTCCCATGACCAATCTTGCGCAGGTGATCAGGTGGTGATGGGGGCCAGTCATGGGATCACCAAAGACAGCAAGAATTGCTTGTGTTCATTGTTTGATGGCGGCAAGGGTGGGAAGCTTGATGGCAGCAAAGATGGGGAGCTTGATTGACCATTTCAGCCTCCTGGATTCCAAGACCCTTGCCATCCTTTAGCTAACAGAGGTGATAGAATAAATAATAAATATATTATTCAATAAATGCAGCAAAAGTCTGTAAAATATTTGGATAAAGCTTATTGCAAGGTCAATTGGTTTGGATGTGGTTCATTGTTACTAATCAATATAGCTAAAATAATTATTAAATATTTTTATAGAGGGGCCACAATTATATTAGGGATCTTTAACAACTCTCTTCAGGGAATTCAGTATGAAAACATGTAGGCCTGGTTACTTTGGGCCCTTTAGTTTAAAGGATATTTTTCTCAAAGATAATATGTATATAAAATACATAGTGGAGTGGCAGGGCTTTGTAACCAAGTTGCCACAACAGATTAAAGATAATAAGACTCACTGGTATACTATTAAATCCTTTGGTTATCTGTTTGGGACAGGCACTGATGGGTTAAACCTGTATACTGGGGTTATAAGGTTGTTCAGAAGTTCAAATTGATAAAAAAAAAGGTTGAGGATGGATATTATTAATCAGACTAAAGCCATAAATCACTTCCTTATCTCTTATAAGTATTTGATTACCTTGGCACTGTTTCTGGATGTAAATATAACTGGGTATCTGGGTCTCAATATCCCCTAAAGAGCTCTTTATTTATAGCTTTTGGAGTCCCAATATTGTCCTTCTGAGGGGTAAAACTTCTCAAAGGGACGGACACTGGGGCTAGCAGGGTAGCCAGTTGTAGCCTGTCACGTGTTCTTGGTGCTTTAACACGGGTAGCATCTAATTCCACAGGGTACGGGAATTATTCTACTGTAGAATTAATGTTTGGAAGTGTGAATAACACTAATCTGTCCTTTTTATTTATTATTTAATTGTTTATCCTTATTAAATATTCTCAGTAATTTAATAATTATTTTAATAGAAATTTCTATGGATATTCTGATGTCAGGTGAGTTCTCATTATGTATTAAATATTTGGAGTAAAGTTATGATATTAATTTTACTCCTTATTTTCAAATTTCAGTTGATTTACTAAAATAATTACTTAAAAATATAACTCATGGTTATTCATGTAATATTACTACATCATTATTTTTCTTAGTATGTCACAAAAATATTTATTTCTAGAAATTTTCATAATATTATATTAAAGTATTTTAATATATTTTTAGAAGTAGTCATTATCTTATTTTCCAAATTTTTGGTAATTTGAATCATATTTAATAAAAAATACATAAAAATGTTATTTAAGTATTTTTATATACTTTTATGTATTTTTAGACTATCTACTATCCACGGGAACATTTATTAAATATTTAGAATGTTCCTGTTTAGGTTGTAGCATGTTTACGCAGTACCTAGGTTTCTCAGGTCGCCTGTCACGTTGTCAACCTGTAGTCCCGTGGCTGTGTACTTGTCAGAGGCCTGGGGCTGCATACATGACTTTGACAGAGTGACAGAGCTGTAGCTCAGCCGCGCGCAGGTGCATTGCCTGACGCAGCTGCGTGGGGGGATTGTGACAAAACACATTTCCATATTTAACTCCTAAAATATATACAAAACCTCAATTCTTATTGAATTTTAGGCGTGAAACCTATAAATGACAGTACATGTGAATTATTCAATTGACCAAAAAGTTCAATAGTGGTGCCGTGGTAATTTGATCTTTCTTTTCCTTAATTATTTAAAAATATAAGGAGCTGGATTTCAAGGGTGGGGTCAGTGAGGGACCCTACATAATTTTGGGTGGAAAATCCATTTTTGCAATAATATTCATGGTTTTCTTTCTCCTTTTTATTTTAATTGTATTATTATTATTTTTATCTTATTTCTGTTACTTTTTCAGCTTGCTCCGCAATAGTAGCAAGCTGAAAGACGATGAGATTGGCGGTTGATGGCCCATGAGATTGGCGGTTGATGGCCAATTGCGCCAAGAGATTCATGAAGGAGGTTAGTGGTGCTGAGTTGAGGAGGGAATGGCCTATTGGGCGCTTGGCCAAAAATTCAGGGGGGAGCGCGTGCAAGGGGGGGATTTGAACAGAGGAGGCAGGCATTGGATGACCAAGCAAGGCCTCCTAGACCGCTAGGACAGGGAAGAGCTGGTAAACTGGGAAATGAGTGGGTAACCATAGAGGAACAATTTTTTTTGTTTATGGATAGCAGGGATGGATGAGGGAATGTAAAAAAATTCAATAATTTCCATAATGCATGAGGTGTCCCCAATTGGTCACCACAATGGTTTTTTTAATTTTTTAATTTAAAATAACTTTTATTTTTAGTTCTATTTTTATTTTTATCTTTATCTTTATTCTTTTTTTATTTTATTTTATTTTTATTTTTGTGGAATTTTTTTTCTCACGCATCCAACCCTTTATTTCACGCATTTTGACATTGCCATGTGGTTGCGCCCTATTGGTATTTCACCCAAAAATACTTTATTTCATGCAACTTTCAAGAATTCATTTTTCTTAAATCATGACCGCCCAGCCCGTAGCAGGGGCTCTTGGGACCCCTAACCAAAATATTTGGTGATTTTGAACCCATTAGAATTCCTTCAAAGACACAATCAAAACATGAAACAATTCTGTAAAAACAAATTTTTGCATGGGTTTTTGGATCATCATTTTGGCTATTTTCATTGTTTTTTTTTTTTTTTGGTTATTTCAGCTGCCATAAATTTTCAAAAAATTCAAATATTTTTCCATCATTTTTTTCATATTTTTTGCATGTATCCTTTCACCTTAAAAAATTCCTCCAAAAAACACAAAAACACAAAAAAACAAAAAAATCAAATTTCTCTTTGGACATTCAAATCCTTTTATTTTCTTTTTATTTCATTTTTTGGTAACTCAAGCTATCAAAAATTTCAAACAACATTCAAAGAGAATTAAAATATTTTTTCCAGATTTTTTGGATGTATTATTTTACCTTAAAAAATTCCTTCAAAAAAGCAAAAAATTCAAAAAATTCAATTTTCTCATTTGACTTTTGGATCCTTATGTTTGCCATTTTGACTTATTTTTTTGGGTTTTTCAAGCTTTGACAATCGTAAAAAAGCTATTCAGAGCTTTGGAAATTTTTTTTCAGGATATTAGGATGTCATTTTTGACCTTTAAAAATTCCATCAAAAACTCAAAAAATTCAAAAAATTCAGTTTTCTCACTTGATTTTTGAATCCTTTTGTTGGAATATATAATTTTTTTTTTGTGTTATTCAAGCTTAAAGAATTTTCAATTTTAAAAATAAAATAATTAATACTTTTTGAAGATCATCTGCATTCTTTCATATACCTTACAAGCTTCATTCAAAAAATTAAAAAAAAGAAGAACAAATATGGATACAAATAGCAAAATTTATTCAACTATGGTTGGTTTTGTTTTTCTACTTAGCATTTGTGGAGGGAACAAAACCTCATTACCAAGATTCAAGTTTCTCTGAAAAATGGTTTTCCAAGATTTGGAATCCTTTTTCACAAAGCTTTTCTAAATTGGATTTAACCTGGGAGCTGGCCAATGATCAGACTTGAACTTGAATGAGACTATAGGTTTTGATTCTTCTGAAAGAATGAAGCAAATTGGAAGTTTTTTGGAATTTGGCATGGGAGGGCAATTCACAGGAAGATAAGGACAAGGCGTTAAAGAAGAAAACAGAACCATGGGAAAATTATATGTTTCAGCCAGAAGGAAACCATGGCATGTAAATTTCATCCAAATATTTATGGGAGCTGGGACATAAAGGTGGTTCAGTTGCCTTCTTTATTCTTGGAAAGTTTCACCCCAGATATCACACAGTAATCTTTTGTCCTTGAAGATTGGTTTTTAATCAACCTCTTTCAAATTTTCTTTCCTGACTTCAATCCAGTCTTCTGAGATCCTCCCCAAGCAAATGTGTCAGCTTACTGATACCAGGTAAATTTCTGTCCTTTAGCTACAGCAAGAGATATTGGTGTTGGAATAATTTTAATTCCAAGAAAATTACATAAAATGCTCAAATGGTTGATTTAGAAGCAAGTGAAAAGTTTGAGTGGTTTGGTTTGATTCAATTGGTTTAAATATATTTTTCAAGAGGGGCCACAGTTTATCCAAACAGGGGATCTTTATTGGATAACAATCTCTCTTCAAGGGGCTCTTTTGAACCAGGTAAAGACCTTTGTAACCTGAGGTCCTAAGGGATTACTCACAAGTGGTTTACTCAAGGGGATTGGGTAGACTGGCTGACTCACAGAACTTATGTCTGGGGGAAAGGAGGAGATAAATTACTAAATTAAGCAGACACTCCAAGAAAATTGAAGAAATTCCAGGTTGAAAGGGTCTCATGACAATTGTTGGGGATATTGCTGATACTTGTCAATGGAATTAACAATGGGTTAGAATTAATAATTCTAAAATAAGACTGAGGCCATAAATCACTTTTTTATCTTGACTAAACAGTTGATCACGTATGGAAAGGGGTCTGGATTGAAAACTTTGAAATTACTGGGGTTTTGAACCATCTGAAAGGAGCTGCTTATATACCTTTCTAAGTTAATAAAATTTTCTCAGGGCACATAGAGAGGGTTGTGCTTGTGTTCTAAGGCTAGCAGGCTAGCTAGGGCTAGTTTGGCACGTATTCTGGGTGCTATTAGCTGGCTATCCTTGCCTGTGTCATATTTTCATGTGAAATAATTTTCAGAAGGTATTTAAATGTAAATTTGTTATTTTTATGGTTCAAACACATTTCCTAATTTTGTATTACTTTCTTTAGAGTTGCATGGGCAGAAGTGGTTATTTGTAGATTCTACACCACCTTCTGCACATTTTGGTAATTTTTAATATATTTTTGGTAAACTCCTTGATGTGTTTTGTGGTCCATTAAGATTTGGTAATCCTATTTATGTGACAACCTTCATTTTTTTTCTCACAATTTATTTGATTTAATTTTTTAATTTTTGTATTTTTATTCAATATTCTTAGGTTTAAAACATCTCCCTATCCGTCAGTCAACTTGTTACATATGCATGATGTATGCATGCAAGTTTTAGCATGTGCTTGCGGTACCTGACTGTTAGAATTATTATAGTTGAATTTGAAACGCGCAGACTTGACAGCTGCGTGCGGGAATCCATGTTGACACGCGCAGGCATTCCAGCTGCGTGTTGGAATCCATCATCTGCGACCAGCCGTCATTTTGCATGCGGGTTTCTTGAAGTGCTCCTGTGTACTCAGCGTCAGATGTGTGTACCCTTGCTATATGAATGCAGGGCTGCGCTTGGGAATCGTGACACAACATTAATCCGCCTGTAACTCCTAAAATAAACACAACACTTCAATTCTGACTGAATTTTAATTTAAACCTATACGTGCCATTAAGTGCGAAATATTAGAATGGAAAAAAAGGTGCCATAGTCACCATGAAAAAAAGGCTGCACCTGACGGCAGGTGTAGAACCTGAAACTTGTTTTGACTTGGTTTTGACTCTGAGAAAACTCTGTTTCTAACTTTAGTTGGAACCTGATAAAAGTTGTTTGTATCAGTTCTTGAGGATTCCAATTATTTCTAGTGCATGCATGGAATACAGATGATTTGGAATTATGGGGAAATTAAATTTTATGTAAAGTGATAGAGGAGTGAAGCAGTGTGGTTTCACACCTGACACATAAAATTTACTACATGGGTTGGATAAGTCAAGATTTTGATGCTTTTTTCTTTCTATTTCCTATTAGATCATTACAAGAGGTTTGAGGGTCCTTTTTTTTGTTACTTTGTGGTTGAAAAAATTGTATTTTTTGAGAGGATTAAATTAATTTTTTAATATCTTCTTTTTCTTCTTGTGAAATGTAATAAATCTCAATTTGAAGTAGAAAATTGAAATTTCAATCTAAATTTGAACTGAAGATTCAAAAATCTACTCAGACATATTGGAAATATTGTACCACATAGATATTGAGTTCAGTTATACATTTTAAATAAATCAATTTGAAATTGAAATAATTGAGGAGTTTCACATTTTATTTTACAAAATGAATGAATTTACAAAAAGGAAAAACCATTGCCTTGAATGATTTTATTTCTCTAATATCTTTTTGCAGAAACTTTGTTTTAAATATCTCTTATAATATTGGAAGCTCAAAACAATTAATCTAGTGATATTGATTTTTTTTATTTAGCAGGAATTAATTAATAAATAAAAATGTTCTAAAATTTAGAGCTTTTTATATTGTTTTCTGGGTGACAACAGAGGAAATATAGAACTACTTGGAATTAAATTTATTCAAACCAACGTGGTGTTTCAAGTTATTTTGCTAATCTTTCTAGTTTATCCTCAACTGGCTTCAACTCCAAAACCAATTTCTCTGTCCAATTTAATGTGGCAAGAAATGGAGGGCAGTAACAATTAGAAGGGAGGGATTCACATGGTTTCATCTGATAATTTTGGACTATTTCATCATAAGTTCTTCCATATTCTACATGTTTTTTTAGCTTGAAGTTCACCTTTCATCTCAGATAAATAGTTGAGAGTGTTTTTATCAAGATTATGAAGAAATTGTGAATAGATTTTGCTTCTCCAATACACTTGGACAGAGTGATATTTCCCCTCATTGTCTTCTTCTGTATGTGAGCAGCATTCCTTACTAGGGAGAAGGCATTTTGCCAAATCCTTTCCCATATGGCGCTCTGCAGTGGCCAAGCGGTTTCTGTATATCTTGCATATTCAAGACCAAAATTTTAGCTAAGAGGATTTAGAAAATGGAGAGAAATCTTAAGCTTACTTTGTGTTTAACTCTAGACCTAGTCTTCTTGTTACGTGTCCTAGGCTTCATGTAATTATCCTTCTGCCCAAGTAGCCAACATTCCAGTAGGCCAAAGAGTATTTCCTTCTTGCAAAACTCAATATCCAGTGGATAATTTGTAAATGCATCATTTTCCTTAGCATTTAACCAATGTTTTATTATCACTTCTGACAATATTTGGTCCCACTTTGTTGAATTATGATGGTCCCATTGGAAAGTTGGAACATGTATGCCATAGTTTTCTAATTCTTTCTGGCATTGCTCTTTGAACTTTCCAGGAATGCTCTTCTTCCCTCCATAGAGGTTTTCATTGGTTGTTTCCATCTTGAAAAAGTTGTTGTTTGGGTCAATTGTATTGATGCTTTTTGAGTTTAAAACTTGTACTTGATCTTTGGTGGGCAGTGGCGGAACCCTGTCTCCTTGAGATTTCATTTTTAAAATAGTCTTTACATAGTCACATAGGCATAGACTTATGGGGTCATTGGAATTTGGAAAATGTTCTGCTACTTCCTTGTTTAATGTGCAAGTTTTGATGGATTTTGAACTATGAGGAGGTCTACAATCCATGTTATAATATAGGGAAGTCTTCAACTAGCACTTGAAAAGGTTGTGGGGTTGTTTGAAGTGTAGATTTTATGGAGGGAGAGAATTTGCAGGAAATTGAATCTGAAGTTATTGGCTGTTGAATATGATGAATTTTGAGAGATTATAAAGGGTTCATGTACAAATTGAATATCCAAAATTGGATATGCATCTACTCTATAATTCATTTCAAGCATGTGAGCCAAATTCTACATTGTGCAATGAAAAAAAAACATTTTCAGAAGGAAGAAATGTTTGGGAACTACAACTTGGATTTTGATAAAAATGACCACATTTTTTATTCATGTTTTGCTTTACCATGGATCTTGATTGAGATGATTATTTTTTATCATTTTAAATGATTTCAGGAATAATAATCATTCAGTTTCCTTAACAGGGGAAAAGAATTAATCCAAAAATAGATTGAGACTTATTATTAAGTTTTAAAGTTGAAATAATTTTATAGATTTTACAATTAAATTCAAAAGCTGGCTGTTGCAAACCAAGTTTTTTCTTTGGTACATTTATTTAAAATCAAGAAGAAACCTATTATTAAAAAAAGAAATTTTCTCAAATTACTGGGATTAGCACTTAAGTTGTGGCAAATTTAACCTCCATTTTTTAAATCCACGGTATGATCAAGAGGATCAATTTTACCCAGGTTTAGTATTGAAATTGATGAAATTCTTTTATCATTTTTTACATGGGGAGTCAAAATTCAATTGTGAATTGGTATGAAAATTCTTGAAAAAAAATTCTTCCTCTAATGCAATCAAGAGGTGCAATTTTGATCCAATTTGCAGTAAAATCTGATTGTGAATCTGTTTTGATATCTGCTACAGGTAA
The DNA here is from genome assembly GCA_025617555.3 of Puccinia polysora. NCBI lineage: Eukaryota > Fungi > Basidiomycota > Pucciniomycetes > Pucciniales > Pucciniaceae > Puccinia > Puccinia polysora. The sequence goes on from CM062631.1 coordinate 10,670,982, forward strand.
AGAAAATATTGAAAGTTTTCTTAATAACTGAATATTTCTGGTTTTGAATGAAAATTTACAAGGATTCATCTGAAATTTTGAGTTCTTAAATTCTCCCTAATTGAAAAGAGGGCCAAGGTAATATTCTTAAATCAAAAATGGTATGAAAACTTCATTTCTTGATCATTTACCACATTTTAGATAAAATGTTTGCAATTGAAAGTAGATAGAATTTAGTTTTTTGATAAAAATCATGTTCTTACTTCCTTTCATGTATTGAAACCATTTCATCTTATTTGGTTAAACATGACTTTGGAAGATTAAACTGAAATCTCTTGATACGTATCAAACCTGACTGCATAAATAAACACAAATCTTACCACCTTTCCTTTTGTGTTTACCTTCATGGGTGGGTTAGAGTTCATGAGAGGACAATATTCCACAAAAAGAGTTCAAGTTCCTTGCAATGAAAATCAAGCTTTCATTTTCAACTTTTATTTTTTTTAAGCCAAGAATGAATTGGATTTCTTTATAAAGAGAGCTGCTTATGAAAAATTGGTTCTTTCATTTAAAGTCATAGTGAATTTTTCAAGATTCTTTTGAGATTAAAATCAGGTGATCTCATCCAAAAATATATTGATTTTGTAGCTTTGAGGTAGCAAACCCCATTCATTTGAAAAATCCATGGATTTTCATAGGATGAAATAATTCATTTTATAAGGAAACCAATGGACAATAAATCTGATTGGATTTTGCCACATATCAAAACATGAATTGGACTTGAAAATTTAAAGATTATCAAAAGGTCAGACACTCCATAGTTGACAAACTTCCATGTATTATTGATTTTTTCGTGAAACAAAGATGAGGTTTTCTTTCCTCATTGCATAAAAAGGCTTTTTCTATCATTGACTTTGAGATAAGGCACTTATTATTCTCTGTTCTTGTCAACCCTTGTGTTATAATTGAAAAGAGGTGTAATTTTCATGAAAGATCAAGTAGAGAATCCAATAATTGTGAAAATTACTGGTAATCATTGATGAGAAACATCTAAAAGTCCAATGGAATTGAACTTCTATTGACCGTAAATGGAACAGCTGTAAAAGAAATAGAAATTAATGATAAATCTGATATGATTGTTGAAGCATAAGTACTTACACCTTCCAAGGAATTCACGGCTCTACATCCAAAGGTGCCAGAAATTTGGTATTAATTGTTCTGGAATATGCAATTCTAAGGCTTCCCTGTCAATTATTCTTTGAATTCTGCAAACCCAAACTCTTTCATTCTGCTCTTCATGCATCCAGATTTCACTTGGTTCCCAAATTTCAGGACATGGCTCAATTTTTTCCTTGAGCTCATGATCAATATGTTGTTGTGTTTCTTCCAACCATTCTTTTTGTTCATGGGATAATACAACTGTTTTCTTTGCTTGAGGTTTCAGCAGTATTGGGAGAAATTGGTGGATTGGATATGTGTTTTCTGTGAGGTATGAGTTGGTTTGATAAGTTGGGTACAAATCAATTTTGGTTTGATATTTATAGGAAATGAAAAGGAAGTATACTATTGCATGACTTCAAATTGAATATTGCATATATAAAAAACCTATGCATAAATTTTATGGAGATATTCATTGGTGCTTAGCATTATATGCATTAAATACAGTAATTGAAGAGTATTACATACTGTATTACTTTGGTAATGATTTGACGGATTTTAATAAATTCCTGTGGCATTTCAAAGCAGAAATGTTGAATATTCTTGGATCTTTAGGTTTGGAGATGATATGGAAATTGGAATGAAGTTTCCTTGGTTGATTCATTTTTTTAAGAAATGGATGATTTGTTTATAAATGAAGTTATTGTGAATCACTGATGTTGATAACCAAACAACAATCACAGCTAAACTTAAAATTAGGAAGGAGAGATATTTGCATCAATTTGGATATATATTTATTTATTTGATTAGTATTATGTACACTCAAACCAGCCATGATATGATCCCTTGCTTTGTTTTATTTACTTTAAGAAACCAATAATAATATTGAAAAGCAGTTTTTTGGAGATATCCAGTAATTTTTGAGCAGGGCGCTGTGCCTGTTGGAGTACTTGTATCTTCTCATTTCCTTTTCTTTTCAAGTTTCTTTGTTCTCTTTTTATTTCATTCTTACTTTTCATCATTTCATTATTCATTTCATTCTTACTTCATTATTTCATTCCATTCATCAAGTCTCACATATTTATCATTCATCAGTCTGCTTCTCACATTCATCTGGCGCGCACACATAGTTGCCATGTCCGCGCGCTACTAGCTATCATGTCACACAGCCTGTGACAGTTAACAGCTCCACCTATACCTGAGGACAGAATGGGAGCCAGACAGATGGACTCTTTCCTCATTCTTCTATTCTGTCTGACTCTCATCTCTGAATATCCTCAGGTAAGTTGTGTTTCTTATTCTATTTGTTTTCTCATTCTCACGTTATAAAACTTATCCTTCTATTCTGTCTGACTCTCATCTCTGAATATCCTCAGACTATCTCAACAGGTTATGAGCCCAGAGCGTAACGACTTACCATTAATCTTTTAAACCAACTTTAGAAGGATCCGACTCAATCTTGAGTTGTTAAACTATCAATTATCAATTCTTATTCACTTCCGACAATGGACAAGTCTAATACATCTCACGCGGTCCTCAAAACACCATCCATTGTTCCTCTGAACTCTCCAGGATCAGAATCTAACTACCTCGACTGGGCTATGATCCTCCGTATTCATTTCAGAGCCTCAGGAGTTAGTTATCTCTTCAGCAACGAACAAATCAAAACCAATCCAGATACTCTATCAAGAGATAATCTAACCGTTTGTTCAGTAATCTCAAGATTGATCCTTCCAGGAAATTACCAATATATTCAAAAACACAAGGAAAGTGCATTAGGAATGTGTAAAGCTCTCAAGGAAGCTCATCAAGATAATTCTTCAGGAGGAAGAATGTATTGGCTCAGGAAACTTCTCCTCACCAAACTGAACAACAAGGACATGCCGACTCACCTGTCCAAAATAGTTTCATATGGCAAAAAACTCAAATCATTGATAACACCCAAGAATCCTCTTACCGCCGACAATCTTCAATCTACAGCAATCCTGCGCTCCCTACCCAACAACTGGCTCGGATGCATTTCAAGCATGATGAATGAAGAATCTGTTCCATTTTCGAGAATAATAACGGCCTTGAAACAAGAACATCTAAGAAGACAGACTCGAAACAAAGATGAAATAGTACACTTGGCAAACACAAAATTTGGATCAAAACTACTGTCAAAAAAGAAAGAAAACTTTGTCCAAAACTCTAGCGGCTTCTCTTGTGTGTATTACTGCACAAATTGTAAAACAGAAGGTCACTCGTTTTCCAGATGCCCTGAAGTTCTCAAAATACTCGATTGGTCTAAGAAAAAGAATCTTCAAAGGTCAATTGAAAAGAGCGGAAAATCAAAGCATTCAAACATAAACGCAAACAAGGCTATGATCGAAAATGACTCTGAAGAGGATGATTCCAATGATTTCTCTGACTCGCAAATCATTGTCCATGCCGGTTCAACCACCTGCAATCTGACCCACTCAACTTTAAATCTGAAGCGTGATTTCAACATAGACTCGGGATGTTCGGTCTCAATGACTCCCCACAAATATCAGATCACCAATAGCAAGCCTAATCTGACTCCTATACGACTTTCCTACGGATCAACTATCACTTCTACAGCAGAAGGGACCCTCCATCTTCCTTTTTGTCAAATTTGATCTCTTGTCGTTCCTAAGCTCAATGAGCCTCTCCTATCTGTGTCAAATGTCTGCGACCTAGGCTTCTGAGTAGTGTTCTCCAAAAAAGGTTGCAATATCTATGACAGAAACACCACTGACCTAAAAGATCAACCTCTTCAATCCGGATATCAAAACGGTAATCTGTACTATCTTCCCAGACAGGTTGTAAGCGGACAAAATTCCTTCTCCACTTCTGTTACCCACTCCTCTGACAACAGTCTCTTCGGATACCACAGCAAACTGTCTCACCTCAACATAAAATCTCTCAAGAAACTTCTAAAATCTCAGAATATTTCACCAAACCCTTCCAATGACCTGGAAGTACAACAATGTCCAACATGTATTCAATCAAAAATGACCCAAACTCCTTTCCACTCTCGTCTCAGTCACAGATCCACCAGAGTTGGACAACTTATTCATTCTGATGTTTGCAGTTTCAGAACTACGTCTCAAGAAGGATACAAATACTTTGTTACCTTCATCAACGACTACTTGAAGGCTCTTTTTTCTTATCCCATTAAACAAAAATCTGATGTTTTCAACTGCACAAAAATATTCATTCCTTTCTTTGAAAATAAATATCAAGCCCAAGTCACCACTCTCCGCACGGACAACGGAGGAGAATACATCAATAACTCTATGAAAATCTATCTCAAATCTAAGGGAATAGCAATTGATCCTGGACCACCACACTCCCCTGAACTCAACAGCGTTGCCGAACGTTCTAATTGTACCATCTGCAACATGATCAGGGCCTCTCTCATTTCGTCAAATCTTCCCAAATTGTTTTGGGCGGATGATCTCCGCCACTCAACTTTTGCTTTTAATTCTTTTCCTTGCAAAACCCCATCAGGATTTGTATCTCCAAACTCTCTCCTCCGACACAAAGACACTCCTCTCTCTTATCTTCACCCTTTTGGCTGCCTTGTCTGGTATAAAATTCCTGAACCAAATCGTCTCAAACTCGACAAAAAGGGTCAAAGCAGAACTCTAATATCTTATCTGCCCAATGGAAAGGGCTATCGCATTCTCAACTCCGAAAACCGGAAAGTAGTTAAGTCTTGCAATTGCATCTTCAATGACACCGTCTTTCCAAATTTTCATACCTCCACTGCCAGGGACAACGCTCAGTCACCGTCCACCATAAATCTTCCACCCATTCCAACACCTGCCATTTCCCTTCCTCCAACTATATCAAATGACCCACCTCCCCAATCTTCCCTGACACCCTCCTCCTCTCTTCCTCCTAGTTCCCTTCCACCAACTATATCAAATGAACCACCTCCCCAATCTTCCTTGACACCCTCCTCCACTCTTCCTCCTATCACACCCTCTTCCACTCGCCCCTCCTCACTACTACAGCACTGCTTGGCAAGTATAGATTCTTCCAGCTCAGAATGGATTCCTCCTTTACATGACTCCAATCTGCCATCATTCTCTCCTACCTCACCGTTTTCTCCCATTCCCTTGTCCCTTCCTTCCCCATCTTCCCCTGTTCTCCCTCCCTCTGCACCTGTCTCTCCGGTGGTTCCTACCACTCAACCAACTGTTTCTCCGTCTCCGCCTCCTCCCGTTTGCAGTTCTTCCAGACGCCGACGGTCCCCTTCCCGTTACAGTAACTACTCTTGATCTGCCTCATTCAAAGACAACCTGACCACTCCTTCAACATGGAAGCAACTTCTCAAGTCTCCACACCGACATCGCTGGCTGCTTTCCGCTCAGGACAAGATGTCCTCTCTTCAAGGCATAGGCACCTGGAAGTTAGTCCCTCCGCCAAGGGGCAGGAAAATCATTTGTTGCAAATGGGTTCTCCGAGTTAAAAGACCTGAAGACGGTTTGATTTTGAAACTGAAGGCAAGATTGATCGCCATGGGTTTTTCTCAAGTCCATGGGCTCGATTTCTCTGAGGTATTTTCTCCAACTCTATGTCTTGAAAGTCTTCGACTTGTTCTCTCACTTCTCTGCCACAAGGATTGGGTCGGTCGGCAAATCAACTTCAAAACCACTTTTCTGAATGGTTGTTTGGACAAGCCTGTCTATATGACTAAGCCCCCAGGTTTCAAGGATCCAACCAGGCCGAACTGGGTCTGTGAAGTTTCACGAGCAATCTACGGTCTCCGACAGTCCCCCCGCCAATAGAATCTTGAGCTAAGCTCTGCAATAAAGTCACTTGGTCTATCTCAATCTTCCTACAACCCATCTCTCTACTACAAGCTCCACAACGGTAATCTTGTAGGGGTGGTCGCAGCTCATGTTGACGATCTTGCTGTTGTTGGAACGGCCTGTTTTGTAAGTGGCTTTGTCAAGGAAATCAGCCGGAAATTCAAGTTTGGTTCAGATGAAGATCTTCATCTGTTTCTATCCCTGTCCGTTCAGCGTGATCAAAAGAAGAAAACGGTCTCTGTTGGGAAATCTCACTACATTGCCTCCGTATGTGATTGCTTCCTCTCTCCAGCTGATTCCAAAACATCTCCATCGCCCACGTCTGTATCTTTCAAACACCTGCGGAAACGCCTACCGGATTCTCCTGCGTCCCCTCCCAAATACAATCAACTTATCGGGTCTTTACTGTGGGTCTCCCAATGCACGCGCCCTGACATTGCTTTCTCTGTCAACAAGCTTAGTCAATTCCTGCAAGATCTGTCGCTCAATCATTGGAACGCCGCGCTCCGAGTTCTCCAATATCTCAAAGGATCCAGCCATCTGCGGCTTGTCCTTGGAGGTCAAAATTTAAACCTCACCGGATACGCCAATTTGGATTGGGCGGAAGATGAAGGTGATAGAAGGTCCACCTCTGGCTACGCATTCCAACTTGGTCTAGGTTCCATCTTGTGGAAGTCAAAGAAACAACCAACCGTTTACCTCTTGAGCACCAAAGCTGAATACAAGGCTCTGTCCGACTTGTGCAAAGAAGGTCTCTGGCTCCGAAATCTCCTATCAGGACTCAATCTCCGCGGTTCTACTCCTGTCACACTGCTCATTGACAACAGCGGTGCTGAGGCTCTGGCAAGGAATCCTCTGCATCATTCAAGAACAAAACATATCAACGCTAGGCACCATTTCATCCCCAAATGCGTGACCAGATGTCTTTTCACCGTCCGCCATGTCGCCTCTGTGGGCATGCTAGCTGATATGTTGACTAAGCCTCTTGGCAGAGTCCTCCTCCAGAAGCACCGGCTTCTCTTTAATCTTGTATGATGTGCTCAGAAAGGGGGGGTGTTGGAGTACTTGTATCTTCTCATTTCCTTTTCTTTTCAAGTTTCTTTGTTCTCTTTTTATTTCATTCTTACTTTTCATCATTTCATTATTCATTTCATTCTTACTTCATTATTTCATTCCATTCATCAAGTCTCACATATTTATCATTCATCAGTCTGCTTCTCAAATTCATCTGGCGCGCACACATAGTTGCCATGTCCGCGCGCTACTAGCTATCATGTCACACAGTCTGTGACACTTAACAGCTCCGCCTATACCTGAGGACAGAATGGGAGCCAGACAGATGGACTCTTTACTCATCCTTCTATTTTGTCTGACTCTCATCTCTGAATATTCCCAGGTAAGTTGTGTTTCTTATTCTATTTGTTTTCTCATTCTCATGTTATGAAACTTATACTTCTATTCTGTCTGACTCTCATCTCTGAATATTCCCAGGTAAGTTGTGTTTCTTATTCTATTTGTTTTCTCATTCTCATGTTATGAAACTTATCCTTCTATTCTGTCTGACTCTCATCTCTGAATATCCTCAGACTATCCCAACAGTGCCTACTTGCTTTGAGTTGCATTCCATCACCTTTGTATGAGTGTTTGAGAAACACACAGAATCTATGCTTTTGGGCAAACCAAACATGATATTTTAATATGGAAGGCCCAAAATATTGGATCAATTCAATGTTCCATTGATGGTGTTTTTAATATGCAACATAATGCAATTCTTCATTGAGTTGTTGTTGACTCCCATAAAATCACAATATCAAATTAATTTGTAAACAAAAACTCAGCTGTTCTTGATTTAAAGAAAAATTTTAAAGACTTTTTCACAATTGTTATGCTTTGCAGCAGATGATGGAAAGAATTATGTAATGAGCAAATAATCTCATTATTTTCCAAAAATGTAGCGTTTGGTTTGAAATTAAAGGGCTACACTTAATCTTTTTTCAATTTTAAGTCAGCAACTTAGTCAATAAGTTTCAAGGACAGTATGATCATGAAGCATTCAATCATCCAAAAGAACCATGTTTCCAAGTAAAGAATTTGATTATCCCAAGATCAGAAAAAAAATTGAAAAGAAGAATTATCCATTGGGAAAAACTAACAGTCTAATTTCCTAAAAAGTCAACTGAATTAACTTTGGGAAGCTTGTGGTTCTGAGGTAACTTCAACTAAATTAGAAGAGGTAGTTTTTTCAACAGCCCAGATATTATTAAAGTGGCTACCCATATCATATTCATTAACCAGAAAAATATCCTCCAGAAGGATCTCAGCCAATTTTTCATAAGAAAATCTTTCAGTAAAAATTCTAATTACATCTCTTCAGTTTATTTTTTGGTCTTTACTAAAGCCCATATCAGGCAAGGCAGTAAGAATATATGCCCTTGTGTTACCAAGTTGGCCCCAGAGTGGATCAGCAGACAAGCCAACCTTCAACCTTGACTCAAGCAGAAGACTGCCAAATTCAAGGAGCATTCCAGACTTCCACTTGGGCATGACTTGTTGATTTCCTGTACATACCCATATAGCAGCAGGACCAAAAACTAAAATGTGTGAAACACATGCTAGAGAATTGGTTGCCCATTGATTCTTCTTCTCTGCTGAGTCCTTTGACATGAAAGGCTGCTGATTATCTTGTTTTTCATCAAGCCATAAGTTGATGAGCCCAGTGACTAGGGAGACAACATATTCAAAAACAGTATTAAGGCCACCTCTTCAGCATTCATCTTGGCTTCCTGGTTAGCACCTGACCTCTTATGTTGAGCAAAGGTGGAATCATTGATTACAGCTGCTTGAAGGTTGGAAAAGTAACTTTGTGCTTGGAGTAAAGCTTCATCTGAAGTCCCTTCAATACCTTCCATTGAGAAGAGGACATTTTGTGATATTTTGTGTGAGACTACACCTATGATGTCATTCAAGGTGTGCTTCAGTTTCATGTATGCCCCATGTATTGGCTCTCTGGTATAAGTTAGGATCTCATAGAGGGGATGCATATTGAGCTGCACTGTCTTCTTGGAACAAGATAGGGAGTTTGTGTTTAGGAAGGTGCTTCCAACAAAAACATCATCATCTTTTCCCAGAAAAATCTTTTCTGACAAATCAAAGAGTAAGAATAAGTTTATTTTCATAGGAGTGGAAGACAGAATCATGAAAATTTACCCTCTTTTCACCGTGTCAAACAGAGATCCAATTATTTTAAGATTTTGGATGACTCAGGGGGTTTTCACAGGATCCTTTGGCCAAGAAGGTTAAGGGTATTGGTAATTAGAAACTGGGTACTTCTGATAATTTTGGAATAGGTCAAAGGTGTTGCATTTTCCTTTAATTCTTCCCAGTATGAAAACCTCAAAAGGTCTTCCTTATTCAAGCCAACAAAAGGTTCTAGACAATGCAATAGAATTAGCTGCCATGATTTTCATTTCATCACAAAATAATTCCACTGACCAGGCTGATTTGAGCCAGGATTTGATGTTAGCCCAATGATGTGGGACTGGGTTTCAGTTTGGCTACTAGCCTGACCTCCAGGCTGAGATGAATGGGTCAATCAAGGGTTCTCAATCCTTGGCCTCAAAGTTCTCTGTTCCATATCCCTAGTAATGAGTCCGGCATCAGATGCATTCCGTTTTTGGAGTGTTGAAGATGGGCCACTCTGATTCAGAAAGGGAAAATTAATTTGGAAGTCAATTTTGGGTTGATTATCCAGCATAGCCTTCAAAATAGGAAACTGACTGGCTCAAAGGATGTTGGGACTAGGGTGGGTGCAGGTGTGGGACTCCTGGGTGATGGTTCAATAACAATGACTTCCGGTGTGGTAAAACAAAACCTAACCTATAGCCGTCAGACTCACTTTTCTTGTATAAGGAAAGCTCCAACCCTCAAATTATCCTCAAAAATGAATTTTAAACCAAAAATAACCTATAGTCACCCAGCCAAAGTACCCCTCTATCTCTCATGGTTTAGAAGATACAGCTTAAATCAACCCTGGCCTACCCATACCCCTACCAGTTGTCACAGACCAGTTAAGGTTCATGGACATACCCTGGATGCCTTCAAGTACATACCCCATACATTACAACCATACATCACCAAACAAACCTGCAGCAGTATACATAATTAATATATGCAAGACACTGCATGATGAACCAAACAAATCACCTGTATACACAGCAATATATGCAAGACACTGCATGCAGAGGCTGTACAGCATCATACAGGACATAATACAGAAGCAGTATATGCAAGGCACTGCATGGAGAACCAAACAAATAACCTTTATACACAGCAATATATGCAAGACACTGCATGCAGAGGCTGTACAGCATCATACAGGACACTATACAGAAGTAATTTATGCAGGGGGCACCTGTATCAATGCAGCACAGCAATGCATGCAAGGGTGTACATGCATGTAGATCCTGCACAGCCTCCTCCTCTGACCAGAAAAAATGCCTCATGAACTGTATTCACTGTACCAGGGAGACCCTCAGGGGAAGCCCTGAGGGCAGGATTTTCTATAAATAGAGGGCCTCTCTCCCCCATCCAGGTCCCATCATCAGTTCCCCCCATCCTCCCCTCCAGGGATCACCATGCCTCCTAGGCACCCTTAACCCATACTTTTACCATCCTCAACCATTATCCCATAACCCATACTGTAACCATCACCAATCCCATATCCCATACCAACAAACATCACCATTGCCATCATCATCAACATCAACCACCACCATTACCCTTGGCCATCCACCATCATCAACACATACTTTTGACCATGACCCAGCCCAATAACCCATACTTTTGACCATCCACCACCACCATTATTTGCTCCATACCCCATACATTTGAACATCACCACCATGTACCCATAACCTGAACATCATCATCACCTACCATCATCATCATCAGTCATCATCATCATCACCTACCAGCATCATCACCATCCATCATCATCCCCATCCATCATCATCAATCATCATCATCCTCAGTCATCATCAACTACCATCACCATCATCAGTCATCATCATCATCCATCATCATCATCACTTGCCATTTTCATCATCACCTACCTTGACCATCATCATTCATCATCATCACCCACCACCATCATCATCCACCATCACCACCATCAACTATCATCTTCACCTACCTTGACCATCATCAATCATCACCATCAGCATCACCTATTATCATCATCATCCATCATCATCACCTACTTCATTAATCATCATCATCATCAAACATCACCATCAGTCATCAACTATAGGCCCAACCATTTCAACCTTTATTCAAATCATCACCTGTATCACCAAAGGAGTATCAATCAGTAACCAATAAAATAAATATAAAAAAATATATAAAGGATAAGACTAGAGAAAGGATTCTTCCCTTACTCAGCTTCTATCCACCAGGTCACCTATATGTTCCACCATTTCTTCCTTATCAAGATTGAATACATTGATTCTAGCTGTTCTGATAGAGACTACTATAGTAGCAACTCTATTTGAAAATCAGCCACCATTTCTCTTTTCTTTTATTGTTGTGAGACTACTATAGTACTCAGAGGGACAGGCAATTAAAAACTACCCTTATTATTCCTCTATCTTATTTGAAGTTGTAATACTAAATTCCCCCTCAAGTTACTGCCAGCAAGCTATTTGCTAAACTTTACCCAATCCCAAAGGAGTCTCCACACCGGTTGCTCTGATTGGCCATCACTTGAGCGAGTGAATTCTGTTTTGGAATCAGAGGATTCAGAGGATGCTTGAGAGCTAGAGGGTGGCCTTGATTGGGATTGTCTAGCTGCTTGTCGAGCAGCTTGGGCAACCAGCCGGGCAGATTCCCTGGTTCCTGGAGCAATCCGGGGTCCTTCAGCTGGTGTTTCTGGGTGCAGCACTGGTGTATTGTCAGAGGCCTGGATGGGGGCAATATCAAGGGCAATAAACCCAGCTTCTTGAACTGGATCCTCCACAGGCACAGCTTCAGTTAATGTTTCAGGTTCACCTGGAGATATGGGAATGTATCAGCTTTGCATATTTGGATAATTTTTGATAAACACTTTGTTGCATCAAATGATTCTCTTGACACACTGGTTTGGTTGGCTGGGAACTCTGCTGGAACCACTGTAAGCTGGGGGGCAGGATGATCTTGTGAAGTTTGTGTTTCATCATTCACAAATGGTATGTTGTGATTTGATTGGACAGTTGAACTATCAGCTATTGTTGGCTGTTTTTGTTCTTCAGTTGAAGGCTCAAGCAGACCAAGATCTCTGGAGGTTTTGTAACCTCATCTTTTCCACCTTTGCATTGTACTTTTTCTGATAAAAATCAAGCATTGACTGCAATACTTGTTTATGGGATCTTTAACATATTCCACCTTAAGGAGTGCAGTTAATTGATTAAGAGCACGTTGTTCTAAAAATTGATCATACCAGTTCAAAGAATTATTAGAACACAAGGGACCCAGGGGATTTGGACACTTACCTGGGAAATCAGCCATGTTATAATCAAGAAAGTTTCCAAGGTGAAGAAGCTGGAGATGATGTGGTTGAAATCTGATGGGGACAATGAGGTTAAGATCAGAATGAACTGAGACCTCTAGGTGAAGGAGCTTTGGCTTATATACCCTAAAAAACCTAGTCACATTTTACATGTGTGTAATATGAATGACAGTTGCTCATTAGTTAGAATCTACATAGTACCATTTTTGTAAATAGCATGGGGAATTCTGAAAGTTTCCGCTCTCCTTCATATCACATATACATATAAATTTCATTTCAAGGGAGGTGGAGGACTTATGATAAGTCGTCCACCTCCCTGGACATAAAAAATGTCACATGGGAAAATCATGTGGGAAAGATGGGGAGGTGGACAACTTGTGCTAAGTTTTCCACTTCCCTTCAACAATGTGTAGCATGATTTTGAATATGTGAATCAATTGATGATGGCTGGGACAGTGGATAACTTAGCATAAGTTGTCCACCTCCCCTGCCTCTCCACCAGGATTTCACATGCCATGTGATTCCTGTATGCACACACGTCCAGGGAGGTGGAAAACTTATGATAATTTGTCCACCTCACTGGACATGTGTGCATACAGGAATCACATGGCATGTGAAATCCCAGTGGAGAGGCTGGGGAGGTGGACAACTTATGCTAAGTTGTCCACCTCCCCTAAGTGATCCCATCTTACATTCCAACAAGTACAAATGTTGTACAAGTCATGAACACTTTGACATCAGTTCATGAAGTAACTGGTAAGTGTTTTGGTACAAGGAGGTTATATTTGAATTATATACCTTGAAGCACATCTTTCACCATATCTAGCCTTTTTTCCATTTACTATAGTTACAATTTCAGAAGGAGAACAATTTTGAAGTTTAAGAGCAGCCATTGCTAGTTTTTTTTTAATTTGGAAGGAGCAACCAAAATGAGTATGATTTTAAGTTGTTTGAAGGCTCAGTGGAGGAAAAGTAGTTTGATGAGTAAAAACAGAAGTTTGCCATAAAATTTCTAATATGCCCCCAGCTTTTGCATAATCAACTATGAAACCAAGAGTTGGAAAGGAGAGACCATGGCCTGTTTCTTTAGAGGGAGGAGGGATTGGGGTTCCAGTAGGTTTTTCAATATAAGAGAAAAAACCATAAGTATAACCATTCAAGTCTTCTTGATCCATATGAGGAACATTGGAAAAGTCATCACAAGTGAAAATGACATTAGAAGCATGAAGAAAAGAATCCCTTTGGTCATTCCACTCTGGAGATGTCCAGTTTGGAATTTTGAACTCCTCTGATACTTCCTTGTTCTTCACATGAGCAGTGTTGGATAAAAATTGTATTCTATTGAAAATCAGTTGGTTATGTACTGGAAGCTTAGACCACAACAGATCATCATTTGCTATTTGGTCTGGGTTCATATCCTGTCTCCTTGCATATATTCCTATTTAGAAATATAGTTGGATGGAATTCAGTCAACAAAGACACAATTAGCAAGTTTGTGGTGATTCCCAATTACCTGCAGAATATCCTTGGTCAGTGCCCTGACAAAAGCCAATTCCAAACATAGATCCTGTTTTAGTGTTTTTGTTGGTTTTTTTCAGGTTCTGTCAATTGTTTTCCATCACATAGAGATCTTGTACCATCTCTGAAAATTGAGTTTCTAGCAATGTATATGGTCTTTGCTGCAATGAATGATACTTGAGAACCACATGGGTTTGGTACTTTCTGTTGCAAAGCACTTGTAGATTTACTGGTGGTCCCACCTTTGGTACTACCACTTGGCATGGACTCAGGCCCTTCTTCAGGGTGATGAAGTAGATTGACTCAGATACACACTCCTTCTTGCAATAATCACGCTCAGCTTTACAATGCTTTTTGTGTGCTCTGGATGAGCATGGGATGGACATCATTAAGGGTTGTGGTGGTTGCCTAAGAACAGAACAATCTTTGCTTGATTCCTGATAATGCTTTTGATTCAAGGGCTCATCCTCACTACAAATGTCTCCTCAAAAGCACCAACAGGAATACAAGGGACAAGGATTGAGATAAAAGCAAGAGGTTAAAGTTAGTAATATGAAAATCCTCCATGATGATTGAAATACATACATGTTGCTACCTTTAACCACTTTCAAAGACACATCCTCATTATTTGTTTTCACTGGAAACAGGTGGGCTTGAGGTTGGGTGAAGGCATTGGAGTTGACTTGATCCATGGTAAACTGTCAAAGATGATGAGGAGGACGTGATGAATGGTTTACAGATGGGTTCAAGGACAAGAAGGAATCAATTGAGGAGCAGTGGATGTTAAGCTTATTTCTTCATTGCTGCTTACTTTAAATATGAATACAAGGTGGATTTTGTCTAAGTTAATATTTGATGATCAAAGTTGAGTTGAGTGGGTCAAAACTGAAGTCCTGATTTGAAGAGGAAGAAAAGAATGGTGAGGGAAGAGAAGGATTGAAGTCAGTGTGTGATTGGTGAAGATGAATGAGCAAACAATTTGAAGTAGTTTGATGAAACCTTACACTTGAAATGGATTGATGATGAGGATGAAGTTGAAGATGGGTTTGCAGCAAATGGTTAGGAGGAAGAAGCCAATAGGTTGCTTGCTTTGGATGATGGCTTGATTGTTGTATGTTTTGATGATTGGTTATTGGAGAGGTGATTGAATCAGTGAAGAGGATGGTAAAACACAAAATCAATAAGCTGGTTGTTAAGATTATCAAAAATTTAAAAGCAGGCTTGAAACTTACCTGGATGGATGTGCTGTGTGATTTCTGAAGGGCTGGATTTGACTAGCTTGCTGGATTCTTTGCAGGGTATGCCACTGAACAACTCGTTGTTTTGCAAGCGCTTATTTTTTCACTTTCAAACGGCCAAGCGAAGCTTGCTGAAGCGCTTGCGTCAGCAAGTTTGCAGCGGCTTACGAAGTCGCTTACGCATTTGCCGACGCGTTTGCGGCAAGGGGGAACGTTGGGCAGGGTGCCAGGGCCCATTGACGCGCACAGACATCTCCCAGGGCCCTGGCAACCTGGGAGAGAGCGAAAGGGTCGCGTTCAGCGACCCTGTTGCAAAGCAACGCAATTTCGCTTGCTTGTATTGTTTGGCGACAGAAAACAAGCGACTGGGGCATTGCCCCAGGAGCTCCAGGCCCATTTGTAGCTTCTCCAGGGCCTGGAGCTCTTGAAAGCCCTCTGGGCTATTTTCATGGAGAGATGAGGGCAAGTGCCCATGGGTTTTGGCCCATGGAAAGGCCAAAACCCCTGATAGTGAGTTGGGGCCCTTGCAAAAAAAAAAAAAAAAACCATGTGTTTTCTTTTCCATGTGGTTGTGATTCAAGCCAGAAGGTTTTGATAAGCCTTTCATAAGATGTGTGTGTGAGTTTAATCATGATAAGTATGCGTGAATTTAACAAGTATTCATCTGCACAATGTGAGATGGAAAGATCCAGGGGATTATTTTGAATTTCAATAGCATTTTTTTGAGTATTTCATTTTGGTACTTTTGAGGATATTTTGGTAGAATTCCTGAGGATGAAAAAGGAGTGGAGAGAAATGCCTTTCATGTTTGATAATTGAAGGTATCTATTGATTATCCCTTGTCAATTCCACTCCTGAAAAGGTTGAAAATGATACTTTCAACTTTGAAGGCAATATCAGATGAAACCAACAGTCCCTGTTTGTCTCAAAGTAATGGTGACAGTAAGAAATTATTTTTGTATTTGGGTGCATTCCTGTGAAAATTGATTTATAATCATGATTTTTGTTTCACTACAGAAAAGGTGTTTTTTGAATACTTTTTTCTAAAGAAAATGTTTTCCAATGGATATTTCACTTTTTTTCAACTTTAAATGAATAACTTGAACTAGTTTCCTAAATTTCGTGATATGAATATTTCAATAAATCCTTTATCCTTATATTTTTTTACTCTAAATGCTTGGAATAGCACATAATGGTAATTAAAGTCTTCATACCGGGTCTGTAAGCCTCCTTGATGGAGTTGAACAAGGATTCATCCAGTTCACAGATGTGGATTCCTAGAATAGGAGCCTCAATATTCAGCATGTTAATATTCAGTATAGTAAATATATAATTATCTTCTGGGTCATAAGCAGGGTTACTTGTATTATTGGGTAGAGCATTCCTACTCAAAATATCATCAATCTGGTGTTTAGCACCAGCTTGATGGACTATGGGCATCTGACCTCTGTACTGTTGAATGGCTATCTGCCACCTTAACATATGCCTACTAGGGGTTTTCATGTTCATTAAAGTCCTGAAAACATTGCAATCAGTAATTGGCGTGAACTTGGTACCTTCTAAGTATTAATGGAGTTTCTCCAGAGCCCATGCTAAAGCCAGGCATTCCATTTGGCTTGCACCATACCTTTTTTCAGTATCTTTTACTTGTCTGGATATGAAGAGTATAGATTTTTCCACTGGTTTATCATTTTCTATGACTTCCTGGTGTACAGAAACTCCTAGAACTTCCATGCTAGCATCTATATAGAGCTTGAAGGGTTTAGAATAGTCATGTTGAATCAATACTGGAGCTGAGGTCATAGCTAGCTTGAGTTCTTCATAGTTCTTAACCCTTTCATGAGTCATCTCAAACAAGGTGTTGTTGTTGCAGATTTCATACAAACATTTGGTGGGAATTGAAAACCTAGGTAGATACTTCCTGTAGTAGCTGCAAAAGCTGACAAATTATAGGAGTTCAGTTTTATTTTGAGGCATGGGCCTATTCATCACAGCTGCTATTTTTCTTGTGTCAGAAGTTAAGGTTTGTCCTGAAAAAATATGCCCTAAAGCTTTGAGTTCTCAGTAGCCAAAGTTGCATCGTTTCATTGATACTTTTAATCCCACAGAAGAGATGGTTTTGAAGACTAGCCTTATTTTGTCCATGTGTGTATTCCAATCATCAGAATAAATGATAACATTGTCAATGTATACCATCATCTATCTTTGTCTGATGAATAATCCTAAAACTGTATCCATCATCCTTTGGAAGTGAGAAGGAGAGTTTTTTATACCAAAAGGCATCCTAAGGTACTCATAAATGCCCAAATGACATATGATCCTCATGAATTTCCAGCTATCAGGACTGATAGGTATCTGGTGAAAACCTTTCAGCATATCCGTAGTAGTGATGAACTTAGCTTTGGAGAGGTTATGCAGAGCATGGTCAATCCTTGGAATAGGGTAATAATCAGCTTGGTCATATTTATTCAGCATTCTAAAATCTCCAACCATTCTTGACTTATCATTTTACCAAGCTATGATTACTGGAGTAGTTTTTTCCACTTGTTCATTGTTTCCTACTTAATTCCTTAAGACTTGTAAGTCAATCAATTCTTGGATATGAGTTTCCAGAGAAGTTCTAGATTTTGGACTAGAAGGGTAAGAGGTCTCCTGAGGTTGGGAGGATAAGGAGGTTTAATGGTTAAATTTAGAATAATTTCATGTCCTTTGATGTTACCAATTGGATGATCCTTAGTACAGAAGGCATTCTGATTTTCAGAGCAAAGTTGGAGAATGTCCCATTTTTTATCTTCACTCAGCAGGGGGTTCAGAGAAGCTTTGGAGAAGTACTCTTGTTTGAACTTCTCCAAGTGTTTTTCATAACTTGAATCAGAAGTTTGAGCATTGACATGGCATATTTGGAACTTCTTTTTCCATTCTCCTCCTATGGTGAATTATCTTCCTTTACTTTGGAATACATCTAGACCATATAAGCAAAGAGAATCATTCCCTAAAATAAAGTAATCACACACTCCATTCTGGAGCACTTCAAATTCAATTTTCAGTTTGAGTGATCCTTTTTGAGTGTGGGAGAATAATATCAGAGGACAAAACTCCAATGGCATTAAGGGAAGAGTTACAACTGCTGAACTTAGCATGAGGTACTGGTAATAAGTCCACTTTCCAATTTGGATCTTGCTGTTCCAAATAGGTTGAACTAACACAAGAGCAAAAGGATCCACTTTCTAAGAGTAACTTACCAGGAGAACCTTGGATCAAATCAGTAGTATAGCAGGTTTTCCCAGAGGTGTAAATTTTACCAGCAGAAGGTTTGAGAGTCAAAGTTTTGGCTTCAGAAACATGGTGAATTTTCATATTAGGATTCCATTTTTGTTGTAAGTTGGAGTATTCATTAACAGAGTTAATTTCTAAGGGAGATGCTATAATTCCTTCAATTAAATTTATAAGGTTAGCAATCATTAATTCATACACATAGATTGATCCATCAGTGTTATCAAGGTGAGGGTCAGGGTCATTGTTATCTTCTTCTCATTCAATGAGATTGATCTTTCTCCTGGGCTGGGGACAGTCAGGTCTCACATGTCCAGTTTGATTACAATTCCAGAATACCTTTTCCTTAGTCTCAGAAGTCTTCTTAACTTCTGATTGGGGAGTGGTAGAGTCTTTGGTTTTTGGATTGTATTCTTCTCAATTCTTGGGAGCGGATTGCCTAGGTCTATTTTTTCTTTTGTCAAGACCATTCATATCAATGGTTTCTTCCAGAATACCAATGAGAGTGCAGAGATCAGCATCCATTGACATTCTACACCTCACATTGTGGTTAAGGTGTCAAGGAAATAGGTTGAGGAGCCTTTCATTGATTTCTTCTTTGTAAGCTTCAGGATAAAAACAATCTAACCTCTTCTTTTTTTCCAAACACCACTTGTGGGGTTTGTCTTTTGAAGGGTAAAAAGGTGATTTCTCAAAGGTTTTCATCATTTTTCTTTTCCAGATTCTAGTACCAAAATGTTCTTTGATGAGACTTTCCAAGAGTTCCAAGTTTGGGATCCAAATTCTCCTCTTTTTTTGATAAAAAAATCCAATGCTACTCCTTCAAAAAAACCTGGGTAGTCTCACCCCTTCTAGTGTCTGGTAGTTCATAAGAGGCAAGGTTATATTCAATGAATTTAATTAACCTGATATGGTTTTATTCTCCTTCAACTGAGAATTTAGGCCATTCAGTTACAGGGGGCAAGAGTTTCAGAGCTTGTTCTACCTCAGGGGTAGGACTTGGGTGGTAGTACTCATTCCTGTTCATTCCAGAATTGAGAGAGATGTTAGGAGTGATACTGGTCCTTGTAGGTTTTTAATCTTCTACGTTGACTCGAGGAGGGGCAGTTGATTTAACTTAAAGGTCTCTTAAATCATTCTTAATCATACCTAGTTCCAAATCCATTTTTTTGCTTAATAAATCAATTTTATTAACAATGTGAACAGAAGGGGTATCAGTTTTGTTTCTTATTTCTCCTTTGACTTTCTCAAGGAGAAGGAGTATCTCTTCCTGTACAGAAGAACAGGTGGTGCTGATATGATTATTTAAAGATTTGTTGTTTAAATTAATGGTATTCCTCAATAATTAGATTTCAGACTCATTGGCTCTCAGATTTTCAGCTTGAATTTGGATTATTTTGTTATAATTTTTAATTGCTTTATCAAGTTGTTTGTGAATATTGTCTATATTGCCACTCAAGATGTTAAAGTTATGAAAAAAAATTATCAGATAATTTTTTAAACAATGGATTAATATCATCAGAATCTTATTGTGATAAACTTTCTTCCACTTCTGAGCTAGAGATATTGTTTTGTCCAAATCTTTTGAGTTCCTCAAACTTTGATGATTTTAGGACCTCAAATTTTTGGGATCCTTTCCCTTTAGCTTGGCTAGTTGATCCCAAGGGTTCCATTTTTCTACATATTTCTCTACTTCTGGCCTGGGGATCAATTTCTGAAGGGCTATTTGAGAGGACTTGGCCTTTGAAATAGTGTCAGCTTGCTACTATGTACAGAGCAACCTGTCAATAGCAACACAAAACTATGAAAAATAAGAATATCTCAATTAACAAAAGAAGGAGTGAGAAATCCATAAATATTATTAATGAAATGCATCCCTCACCCAAAATTAGGTAGGGTCACTCACTGACCCCACCCTTGAATTCCAAGTCCTTACATTTTTAAAATAATTAAAAAGAAAAGTACTAAAAATTATGGCACCAGTATGGCACCTTTTGGCCATTCTCATATTTCACACGCGTTGTCAGGTATAGGGTTTACACCTAAAATTAACTCATAATTGAGGTGTTGTGTATATTTTAGGAGTTACACGTGGAAATGTGTAATGTCACAATTCCCGCGCGCAGCCCCGCATCATTACATATCCCTACGTACTAATAGTAGCAGATTACCGCGTACAAGAGACCCGCGCGCAGATAATTCTGCCACGCACGCAGCGGATCCTACCCCGTGCGCATTGGTACTAACTGATGCCCGCGTCTGGATTGGTTGTGACTAATCTGACAACCAGGTACCGCTCAGAAGAGCTACAACCTGGTTAGAGTTGCCTAGAATATGTAATGAGTTGAAATATGCATTAGTAATAGTCTAAAAAGATCAAAACTTAAATAAAATTGATAAAAATTGAGTTTAGAAAATTTTCAATAATATATCAAAGATCAAGGATTACCACGTAAATCACTGACTCTGATCTTTGAAGACCACAAAACACTACAAGGAGTGGTCATAAAAATTATTAAAAATTACCTACGTGATAAACAGATGATGGGAAATCAGTAAACATCCACATCTTTTTGCTTCAAATCAATAGAAATAGTACAAATGAAGGATGAGTACAGAATGATCAAATTTACGGCATTAGAGGTTAACAGATCCTGTGGCTAATATAGTACAGAAATCCAGCAGATCTAAGGTCAGCTGATTGACAGCACCAAGTGGACGTGCCAATCTTGCCCTGACTGGCTTGCCAGCCTCAACCCACAAGCAGAACCCTCTCTACGTGCCCTGAGATGCTCAAAATAACCCCAAAAAGGTATTTATACAGACCTCTTTGGATCCATTAATCCATCATCAGTTTACCAGGAATTATTCTTATCAATCATACACCATTTCATTGTTAGTCAAGTTCTTATGAAGAGTCTAAGCAAGTGATTTATGAACAAGTCTGTAGTATTATTATTTATTTCTTGGAAACAATCAACCCTTGAAGTTTAGTCAGGCAATCCACCCCATCAGCTCTGAAACCCTTCCCATTATTGCAGGATTTTTGTGAAAAAAATGTTATGACCAAGTCTGTAGTATTATTATTTATTTCTTAAAAACAATCAACCCTTGAAGTTTAGTCAGGCAATCCACCCCATCAGCTCTGAAACCCTTCCTATTATTGCAGGATTTTTGTGCTAAAATGCTCAGAGTGAGTGTTTCCCTTCCTGTCTAGGCCAGTGGGCTGTTATGCCTGGCCATTAGTGGAATAAGCCCTTTCTAAGGCACCCATCTTCATTCCAAGTTTCTTAAACTGCCTAAGGAGGCCCCTTGAAGAGAGGTTGCTTTGTCTGTAAAGACCCCCAGTAGTATAATACTGTGGCCCCTCTTTTATATACATATTGAAAACCTTTTATTACCAAACCAATTAAACCTTGCAACTGCTCTTATTATATTATTTATTTGAGCCTCTAAGCCTTTATTTTTGGAATAATTATTATTATTATTATTATTCCAGTATTTTCATCACTCTCTGTAGCTAAAAGACTGCAAGGTTCCTGGTATCAGAGAGCTGACAACTGGGGGTCTGGCCAGGAAATATCCTTAAATAATTAATCTTTGATTATTTATTCCTTGGACCAGTCTATTTATTTGAAAATAAGTTAAATTACTTATAACATATATTTGTGATCCTTTGTTTCTCTGGGGGATCTTAAGACCAACAGACAATTGATCAATTATTATTTGAACCTTCTTAAAAAGAAAAAAAGAAGAAAAAATCCGTAAATTTGTCCCTTTTATTATAATTACTGAGCAATAACAAGAGAAATTGCTTTATTATAAACAGCAGGTTGTAAAGGACAAAGAACTTGAGCTTGAAATAATTATCAATTTCAATTCTTTATTAAGGCAACATAAGGAGTGGAAGATTTATCAAAGGAAGCTTTATGTTTATAAACTAAATAATCCTGAAGACAAAGAAAAATCCAAAACCAACAAAAGTGATTATTTTTCTAAAAATATCATCTTGCCACGTAAAAATACAAAAAAAATATTAAACTTATTTTTTTTTGCCTTTATCCATATCAGTGGATTTGGTTTTTGGTGATCTCATTGACCAGGACCTCGTAGAGAACATCCAAGACAGTGTACCCTTGGAATTACCCTTGGATTTATCCCAGGATCTGATTGGAACTCACTCAGACCACATTGGAGTACCCCCCAAGGACAGTTGTGATACCAACCAATTGTTGGTACCCTTGAATTTAACTTTACGTAAGTTAAAATATATATAAAAAAAATTATTAAAAATATAAATACACAAAAAATATTATTTTTTATATTTTTAAGTCTTTTCTCAAAAGTTTTGACAAAAGACTTACTCATTTTTTTGGTGCTATGTACCAAAACAGGGGCAACACCCATGAAACAGGTAGAGCCCCATCATATGGATCTCTGCCCAGAGAAACCCATAGGCTCAAGGACTCCAGTCACGAGCGCAATGAGGGGGCTTGAACCCGTGACCATAGCGTCACGCAAGACGACGACAGCGACAAATGGGGCCACCAACTCGACCAACAGAGCGTTGGAGAACCACCCATTGCCCAACAAGTTATCCCAGGAGGATAACGGTCCTCCTATGCCACCCAAGCTGGACTCAACCAAGGAGGAAAGAGTCAAGGTGTTAGTGAAAGAGCACGTGAGCTATTGGGAAGAATTCAAGCTGGCTCAGACCCAGGAGGATCATCCAGGTATGAGAAAAGCTATTTCTATGGTAAAGAAATCTCAGATTTCTCTGCAAAGTTTGATCCCAAAGAATGAAGTAGAAGGCTACATGCAGAACTGGAATCCTTGGGATCAGTTAGCTTCCTCAAAGGGAAAGGACCCAAAAAAGAAGAGGTCCTCAGTCCATCAGAAGTTAAGGAACCCAAAGGATTGGGAAAGCATAATATCCCTAGCCCAGAAATGGAAAAAGGTGTACCACAATTTGATGTAGAAGCTCTTAACAGCTTTTCTGTAAATGTGTCTCACAATTTTACGGTAATCAGCCAATTTTTTGACAAAGTTTATCAACAATTTGACAGATTAAGTCTGAGTATTTTCAGAGCAATTCATACCCAGTCTCAGACCATGAGAATTGATGAGTTAGAAATACAAAAAATCAAGGATAGTATGAAATCTGGTAAGTTGGACCTGATGAAACATATTGATGATAACCAATCAATTCTTCAGGAAGATATTCTTGCAACCATGAACCAGCTTAAGGAAGAAGTTAAGAAAACTATTCCTACTCCTTCAGCTCATCTGATTAACAAAATTGATTTACTAAACAACAAACTTGATTTGAAGCTAGGTATTATTAATGATGATCTCAGAGATCTTAAAATCAATTCTACTAACTCCCAAGTCATTGACTTGGAAGAAACTAGACCTGCTAGATATACCAGTACTCCTAGTGTTCCTTCCAGAACTAGGATAACTAGGGATGAATCTTTTAGGCCCAGTCCTACTCCTGAAATAGAGCAGGCTTTGAAGTTACTTCCTCCCATTACTTAATGGCCTAAATTCTTGGGAGAAGGAGAATACAACCATGTCAGTTTCATTCAATTTATTGATTATACCCTTGCTTCTAATGAAATCCCTGATGCAATAGCTGTGGTAAGATTTCCCAGACTATTTGAAGGAGTAGCGCTTGATTGATTTATTAATAAAAGAGAAGAAGTTGGATCTTTATCCTGGAGTTCTTGGAAAGAATTACTCAATTTACAATTTGGTACTAGGATTTGGAAAAGAAATATGATGAAAACTTTTGAAACGTCCCAGTTTGATCCATCCAAGGACAAACCTGATAATTGGTGCTTAGACAAGAAAAAGAGTTTAGACTTTTTTTATCCGGATGCTGATAAAAAAGAAGTCAATGAAAGACTTATCAACTTATGTCCCGGACAAATCAATCACAGTGTAAGGTGCAGAATGCCTATGGACTCTGATCTTTCTACCCTGATAGGTGTATTGGAAGAAACTATTGATATGAATGGTCTAGATAAGAGAGTCAACAAACTCCCCATAGAAAAAAATACTAGGAACAGGGAAGAGTATACTGCCAAAACTAAGGAATCCCCTGCCACTAATCCAACTACCTTGGAAGTCAAGAATACTCCAGAGTCAAAGGAAAAAGTATGTTGGAACTGTAACCAAACTGGAAAGGTAAGACCTGATTTTCCTCTACCTAGGAAAAGTATTAATCCTATTGAAGGAGAATAGTATGATAATCCTGACCCCCACCTTGATGATACTGATGGATCACTTTCTGAGTGTGAATTGATTATCACTAACCCCATCAATTTTATTGAAGGAAGTATTGAGTCTTCTCTAGAAATAAATTCTGTTAAGGAGGATTCTAACTTACTTCAAAAATGGAATCCCAATATGAAGATTCACCACATCTCTGAGGCTAAGGCCTTGGCTCTAAAACCTTCTGCCGGTAAAAGTAACACTTCAGGCAAAACATCCTATGCTACTAGTTTAATCCAAGGTTCCCCTGTTAAGTTACTTCTAGAAAGTGGAGCCTTTTGCTCTTGTTTTGGTTCAACTTATTTGGAGAAACAAGACCCAAACTGGAAACTGAACTTATTAACCTTACCTCAGGCTAATTTCAGCAGTTGTAATTCTTCTCTTAATGCTGTTGGAGTATGGTCCTCTGATATCATACTCCCTCACCCTAAAGGGTCACTTAAACTGAACATCTAATTTGTAGTGCTCCAGAACAGAGTATGTGATTACTTCATCCTTGGTAATGATTCTCTTTGCTTGTATGGTATAGATGGATTCCAAAGCAAGGGTAGATACTTCACTATAGGAGGAGACTGGAACAAGAAGTTTCAAATATGCCATGTCAATTCTCAAACTTCTGATTCAACTTATGAAAAACACTTAGAGATTTTCAATCAGGAATACTTCTCTCAAGCAGCTTTGAATCCCCTGCTCAATGAAGAACAAAGACAGGACATCCTAAAAGTATGCTTTGAAAATCAGAATGCTTTCTGTACCAAGGATCACCCCATTGGTAACATCAAAGGACATGATATGATCCTGACTCTAACCATTAAGCCTCCCTACCCACTTAACCTCAGGAGACCTGCTTACCCTTCTAGTCCAAAATCTAGAGCTTCTCTAGAAACTCACATCCAAGAGTTTGTTGACCTACAAGTCTAAAGGAAAGTAGGACACAATGAACAAGTAGATATCACTACTCCAGTGATTATAGCTTGGCATAATGATAAGTCAAGGATGGTTGGAGATTTCAGAATGCTGAACAACTACACCCAAGCTGATTATTATCCAATTCCAAGGATTGACCATGCTCCGCATAACCTATCAAAAGCTAAGTACATCACTACCATGGACATGCTGAAAGGTTTCCACCAAATACCTATCAGCCCTGATAACCGGAAATTCATGAGAATTACCTGTCATTTGGGAATTTATGAGTATCTAAGGATGCCTTTTGGTATAAAAAATGCTCCTTCTGATTTTCAAAGGATGATGGACACAGTTCCAGGATTTTTCATCAGAGAAGGATGGATGATTTTTTACATTGATGATGTCACATTTACTCTGATGATTGGGATACCCACCTGGATAAAGTAAGATTAGTCCTCAAAACCATATCTGCGGTAGGATTAAAGGTATCAATGAAAAAGTGCAACTTTGGCTACAGAGAACTCAAAGCCTTAGGACACATTTTCTCTGGACTAATCTTAGCTGCTGACCAAAACAAGATAGCAGCAGTGATGAATAGGCCAATTCCTCAGAATAAAACTGAACTCCTATCTTTTATTATCTTTTGCAGCTACTATAGGAAGTACTTACCAAAGTTTGCTCTTCTAACCAAGTGTCTTTATGAAATCTTCAACAACACCACCTTGTTCAAAATGACTCATGAAAGAGTTAAGAATTATGAGGAAGTCAAGATGGCCATGGCTTCAGCTCCAGTACTGATTCAGCCAGACTATTAAAAACCCTTCAAGCCATATATAGATACTAGTATGGACGGGCTAGGAGCTGCATTACACCAGGAAGTCACAGAGGATGAAAAACCAGTGGAAAAACCTATACTCTTCATATCCAGAAAAGTTAAGGATACTGAGAAAAGGTATGGTGAAAGCCAAATGGAATGCCTGGCTTTAGTATGGGCTCTGGAAAAACTTCACTACTACTTGGAAGGCACCAAGTTTACAGTGATTACTGACTGCAATGCCATCAGGACTTTGATGAACATGAAGACCCCTAGTAGGCACATGCTAAGATGGCAGATAGCCATACAACATTACAGAGGTCAGATGACCATAGTTCACCAAGCTGGTACTAAACACCAGAATGCTGATAGTTTGAGCAGGAATGCTTTACCCAATGACCCAAGTAACCCTGCTTATGACCCGGAGGATAATGATATCTTCCCTATCCTTAACATTAACATGTTGAGCATTGAAGCTCCTATAATGGGAATCCACGTTTGTGAATTGGATGAATCCTGGTTCAACTCAATCAAAGAATCTTACAATTCTGGCATGAAAACTCTGATCACCATTATGGAAAGTACTTCTCCACCATCTGAATTGATCAATAGCCTACCTGAACCTCTCTTGAAACCATACAAATCTGGAAGGTTCACCATATGGGATGGTCTAGTATACTATAGGCATCAACATTCAAGTGTTATATTCTTAACTAAGGATGACTATATCAAACATGTCCTGGCTGAATGCCATGATAACTGTTCATCTGGTCATTTATCTGCTGATAGAACGTTAGATAAGGTTAAACAAACTGCTTGGTGGATCAATTGGAGAGACTAAACTATCCAGTATGTTACTAGTTGTGAAACTTGTCAGAAGTCCAACAGGACCACTGGTAAAAGGTTTGGTCTACTGCAAAAGATTTCTAAACCCATGAAAATATGGGAGATCATCAACATGGAATTTGTAACTGGACTACCACCAGGAGGAGCCTATTCCTAAAACTCAGTGCTAGTCATCGTGGATAGGTTCTCCAAGAAAGCAAAGTTTCTACCTAATCACAAGGAAGACACTGCTATAAAAGTTGCCCTACTATTTTGGAACAGACTCATTGCTGATGTTGGAGTTCCCAAGATCATTACCAGTGACAGAGATTGTAAATTCACCTCTGAGTTCTGGAGAAACCTTCATGACATGCTGGCAACCACCTTAGCTTTCCCTACAGCTTATCACCCTCAGAAAGATGGCTTAGCTGAAAGAATGGTTCAGACCCTGGAAGACATGTTCAGGAGATTCTGTGGCTTTGGTCTAGAATACAAGAATTCTGATGGCTATTGCCACAATTGGGTTAGCCTTTTGCCTGCACTAGAGATGGCCTAAAACAGTAGCAAGCACTCTACCACTAAGGAAGCACCCTACAGACTGGAAAGAGGATGGATTCCCAAGTTACCCAACAATAAAGTTAATCACCAGCTAACAAATATTCACCCTACATCACTTGATTTCAAAAACATGATAGATGTAGCCAATAAACATGCTGTTAAGTGTGTCCAGGATTATGTGGAGTATAAACAACAAAGGTGGGATAAAACCCATAAGGAGCCTGATTTCAATATTGGTGATCAAGTCTTGATCTCTACCACCAACTTGATCAACTTAGCTGGAAATAGAAAGCTTAGACCAGCTTTTGTCAGACCTTTCACCATTAATAAACTTCATGGTAAGAATGCTGTGGAATTAATCCTTAGGGATGAGATTTATAGAAAACACCCAGTCTTCCCAGTAAGGCATATCAAACACTACCACCCAAGGAATGGAGAATATACTCCTTTGCCTGAAATACCTCTTGCAGAAGAACCTGAAAAAGACAGATAAAAAATTAGCATGATCCTTAAAGATAAAAAAGAAATGATCAATGTAAACGATGTCAGAACCTACCTAGTTAGATGCAAGGGAGAATAAGCTGATTAAGATGAATGGTTGCCTGAAAATAATATCCCTGACGGACCCATACACCTAAGGAACTACAGAGCCAGCAGAAGGAATTGACCCAAAAATATTTTTTTCAGATATAGACATATCTTGGAGTGAGGGAATGTCATCTTGCTAGTATGTACAGAGCAACCTGTCAAAAGCAACACAAAACTATGAAAAATAAGAATATCTCAATTAACAAAAGAAGGAGTGAGACATCCATAAATATTATTAATGAAATGCATTCCTCACCCAAAATTAGGTAGGGTCACTCACTGACCCTACCCTTGAATTCCAAGTCCTTACATTTTTAAAATAATTAAAAAGAAAAGTACTAAAAATTACAACACCAGTTTGGCACCTTTTGGAAATTTTAATATTTCACACTCGTTGTCACGTATAGGGTTTACACCTAAAATTCACTCAGAATTGAGGTGTTGTGTATATTTTAGGAGTCACAAGCGGAAATGTGTTATGTCACAATTCCCACGCGCAGCCCTGCATCATTACATATCCCTACGTACTCATAGTAGCAGATTCCCGCGTACTAGAGACCCACGCGCAGCTAATTCTGCCACGCATGTAGCGGATCCTACCCCGCGCGCATTGGTAATAACTGATCCCCGCGTCTGGATTGGTAGTGACTAATCTGACAACCAGGTACTGCTCAGAAGAGCTACAACCTAGTTAGAGTTGCCTAGCATATGTAACAAGTTGACATATGCATTATTAATAGTCTAAAAAGATCAAAACTTAAATCAAATTAATATAAATTAAGTTTAGAACATTTTTTATTAATAAATCAAAGATCAAGGATTACCACATAAATCACTGACTCTGATCTTTGAAGACCACAAACCACTACAAGGAGTGGTCATAAAAATTATTACAAATTACCTACGTGATCAAAAGATGATGGAAAATCAGTAAACATCCACATCTTTCTGCTTCAAAGAAATAACAATAGTACAAATGAAGGATGAGTACAGAATGATCAAATTTACGCCATAACAGATTAACAGATCCTGTGGCTAAAATAGTACAGAAATCCAGCAGATCTAAGGTTGGCTAATTGACAGCATCAATTGGACGTGCCAAACCTGCCATGACTGGCTTGCCAGCCTCAACCCACAAGCAGAACCATCTCTACGTGCCCTGAGAAGCTCAAAATCACCCCAAAAAGGTATTTATACAGACCTCTTTGGATCCATTAATCCATCATCAGTTTACCAGGAATTATTCTTATCAATCAAACACCGTTTAATTTTTAGTCAAGTGCTAATGAAGAGTCTAAGCAAGTGATTTATGACCAATTCTGTAGTATTATTATTTATTTCTTAAAAACAATCAACCCTTGAAGTTTAGTCAGGCAATCCACCCCATCTGCTCTGAAACCCTTCCCATTATTGCAGGATTTTTGTGATAAAGTTCTCAGAGTGAGTGTTTCCCTTCCTGTCTAGGCCAGTGTGCTTCTTTGCCTGGCCATTAGCGGAATAAGCCCTTTCTAAGGCACCCATCAACATTCCAAG
Source organism: Puccinia polysora (assembly GCA_025617555.3). Classification (NCBI taxonomy): domain Eukaryota; kingdom Fungi; phylum Basidiomycota; class Pucciniomycetes; order Pucciniales; family Pucciniaceae; genus Puccinia; species Puccinia polysora. Next base: position 10,701,015 of record CM062631.1, read on the forward strand.
GTTCATAAACTGCCTAAGGAGGCCCCTTGAAGAGAGGTTGCTTTTTCTGTAAAGACACCCAGTAGTATAATACTGTGGCCCCTCTTTTATATACATATTGAAAACCTTTTATTACCAAACCAATTAAAAATTTCAACTGCTCTTATTATATTATTTATTTTTGGAATAATAATTATTATTATTATTCCAGTATTTTTATCACTCTCTGTAGCTAAATGACTGCAAGTTTCCTGGTATCAGAGAGCTGACAAATAGCCTTTCTCCTAGCTGCTGAGTCCTCTCACTCTTGGGTTAGCTTTTATGCCTCCCAATGACTCCCATGATCTTTCACTAGATCCTTTATTTTGGAGTCTTTGGCTAAGTGCAGACTGGGAGGCGTAGGAGGAGGGGTGGCTTTGCGGGAAAACTGTCTGGGCAAAGGACTCATCTTCAATGGTTTGTTGGTTAAGTTGGCAGGTGCGGGTGCTGGCGGGTTTTGTGGCACTCAAGGCAGGGGTTCAAGCCCCTTCATTGTGCTTGCTATGGGAACTTGTACGGGCGCATGTTCCTCCGGGCAGAGGTCCATAGGACAGGGCTTGTCAAGTTGCGCGGTTTTTGGGTCTTTTTGGCAACATGGTGAAAAAATAACTATAATTCTTTGTCAAAACTTGGTAAAAATAAAAAAAATAAAGAAAAATTTTTATTTTATTTTAAAATTCATTTAGGCTCACTTAGACTCAAGTTCAACAGTACTAAGGCTTGGTTAGGTTTGAAAGAGTCCTTGGTGGGCAATCCAGGGGGGTCTTTGTGGGTACTAATGAGGTTATGGCTTAAATCCAAAGATCTATGGTGAGAACTGTTTTCCAACAGTTCTTGTTCAATAAAATCTGCAAGGGAAAAGGTCCTTTCCACTGCAAATAAGATAAAAATTGAATTTAAAATTATTTTTGTTTATTATAATTTTTATTAATTTTTATTTAATTTTTCAATTTTTTTAGAATTTTCAAAAGAAATATAAAAAATATATTCAGCTTAATTTCTTTATTTTTGTTAGAGAAATAAAGTTGTTTCCAATACTTCTGTTAACATTATCCTCCTCTTCCCTATGCTCTGATTCTCACTCAGTCTCTGTCCCAGCTGCTCTGCGGACAAACTGAGACAAGTCTTTGTGACATGTCTGTACCAACCCAGTCTTCCACCTCCTGACACCACCCGGGTGAACCTCCGGGGACCTTCCTCTCTTCAATTTCTTCCCCTCTTAAAATTTCTTTCTTCTCGTCGATTTCTCATCTTTCCCATTCTCTTCTCTTGTTCATTCTCTACTTTTATTGTTTCTACTTTTCTTATCCTCTCGCCTGGAATCCTCCTCAACTCTATCCTTCCACCCTGGTCTGAAATCTCTCTGTCATCCAATCTATGCCTGGTAAGAAACTAATCCTCAAGATTGTGTCCACATGATTGTTCTGACAACTCAACTCAATCTTGTAGTTATCTTCTTTATTGCCTGAGCTCCATCAACTTCCTCGCTGCCAACACCTTATGTTTTCTTGTCTGATCTCTCTCTTCTTTTCTAAATAACTCAAGCTGTTGGTCTTCTCATCCTTCTTCATCTCAGTCCTTGTCTTGTTTCTCATGGCTCTAACTCTTTTTCTTCAGTCCGCTGGTTTTTAGTCCTTAATTAATTGATCTAAATCTTCTCACGGTTAAAAGCCAAAGGACAACTCCGTATTATCAAAGATGAACAAACCAGCTGGAGTGAATGATTATTTCCACCAGGTAGCTCTTAAGGCCTCTGTCAATGCCATCTTCCCGCTCAATGAAGATAATTATTCCATCTGGCGCAACAAGATGTTGATTTTGTTTGATCTCAAATACATCAAGGACACTATGATCAAGGACCTTGGACAACTGCCAATACAACAATACCAAGAGATTCAAGCAATTATCTTATCCAAACTAGACAGCACCACACATGCTAATGTTGTTAATGCCTCAAACATCACATCTTCCAAGCTACTCTGGACCAAGATCACCCAAATATTTTCCTCATCCAAAACAGCCAACAGAGCAAGGATCTTCAATCAATTTCTTCACGCTCCATTCAACAAACATGCTATCAAAGTATTCATAACTGACATCCGGAAATCTCTCACTCGCATGGCGGATGTAGGAATAGATCCACCAAACGACATATTGGCGTACTTAATATTATTCAAATTTCCACCTACTCTAGAGAACTTGAAACAGCAAATTATGCACGGCGAGAAGTTGATAACAGTAGAAGTTGTATTTAATCACTTAACTCAATACAACAACAAGAGGAAAGCGCAGCTCAAGACTGGTAAATCTTCCACCAATGTCTCACTAGTGACCTTCAAGAGCAGACCCAACAAAGACAATAGGAAGCCTTGGATCAGATGTAAAGAAGGGTTCCACGACCCAAATGCCCCCCATCCTGAATCCTCCTGCTTCCACTTGCATCCTCAAATTGCTCCCGACTGGTGGGTTGAACAGCAAAATGAGTGGAAAAACAGAACAAAGAAGACACCCACCATCAATTATCATACTCTCCTAACTCTTTGGATTAATGCTGATAGTACTCCCAATCTTCTTCTTGACTCAGGAGCAAATATACATATATTCAACAATCTAAAATATTTTACTTCTATTGATCTACAAGAGGAATTGGAAGAAATCAAAACAGGAAAGTTGGAAGCAAACCTCAAGATACGAGGGACAGGTACTGTTCGACTCAAGTGGAAAGACTCCATCATCACGCTTGAAGAGTGCATGTACGTTCCGGATATTGTTGTCAACTTGATCAGCCCCGGTCTCTTGGCAAAGAAGGGATGCAATCTTTCTCAAACGCAAGATCAATTTTGCATCACCCAAGACAATCAGATGGTCCTCAGAGGTTTAATTTGAGACAACTTATTTGTAATTGAGAAACCCCAAAGTTCTAGAAACAACCTCTCGGTCAATCTTTCTATTCAATCATCCACATCTCCTCCAAATCAACCTCAGTTGTTGTCTGATATTCACAAGACGTATGGACATGCTTCAATCTCAATGCTCAAACCCATCCTCAAAGATTGATACTCCAAAGAAAAACTTGATAAATTTCAATGTGACGGCTGTGTGAGGAGTAAGATTACGCAAGCACTGTTCTCAGGCACCTCATCACCTACATCTAAACCACTCAAAAAAATCCATCTAGACCTCATAGGACAGATCACTCCCCAGTCAAAAGCTGGCCACCAATACATCTTGACGCTTGTGGAAAAATTCACGGGCTATCTGGCGCCTTTTCTGCTCCAATCCAAAGAAGAGACTCCCAGCGTCATCATCACCATTCTTGAGACAGAATACAAGCGACTAAATTATTACCCCACAGAAATATTTTCTGACAAAGGAACGGAATTCACCAACACCACCCTGAAAGAATTTGAAAAGTCTAAACACATCAAACTCTTAACATCAGAACCGTACCATTCTCAACACAATGGTTGAGCCAAACAAGCCAACCGGACAATCATAGAATTTGCTTGCGCAACGTTCTCATGATTGAGGCTGAACAAATGCTACTGGCATATTGTGGTCCGGAGCTCCTGCTTTATGCTCAATCAAGTCCCAAGGGAAGATAATGACCTATCCCCTTGGGAACTTATGTTTAAAAAGAAGCTCCCTACTAATTATCTCAAACCTTTAGGATCCTCAGTCATCTATCTGGCAAACAGACTAAAAAAAGGAAGAATATTTGATGAGACAGGATTAGAAGGGATTTTAGTTGGGTTCAATCCCGTTTTTCATTCTTACCTGATCCTCAGCTCATCTGGCGCTGTTATTGAAACCAAACATTTACAGTTTCTCAAGAACCCGCTCCACAACTTTCCGCTCCTCAAATCACCAGGGATTGATCTCTTTACTCAAACCAATCCCAAGCCGAGAGGTCCCAACTTTTTGTCGTTCAAAAAGAAATACAACTTTTGAGAGTCTCAAGATGTTCTCTCCAAATCAGACTCAGATCAAGATGATTTGACATCTGCAATTTTTTCACATTCTGATCATTCTACTCTACCCTCACCAGTTCCTGATGTTCCTGCTCAAATTCCCTCTCAAAGACCTGGAAGAGAAATAAGAAAGCCCCAACGGTACGGTTTCCATCAATACTACGAGCCTCCCTCCTATAAGGCAGCACGCAAGTGTCCAGAATGTCCTAAGTGGAAGAAGGCCTTGGAAGACGCACTAAATTCAATTTAACTCCACGTTTTATGGGAGGAATACGACAGTACCCTGGAGAATGTCTTAAATACAACATGGGTCTTCAAAGTGAAACAAAATTGCCACGGTGATACAGTCAAATATAAAGCCCAACTCTGTGTTCAAGGATTCAATCAAGTTCTGGGAATAGACTACAACAAGACTTGGGAACCTACTGGCGAACTTGGATCACTTTGAGTGGCTCTTGTCTATGCGTTGAAGAATAAAATGAAGCTGACGCAATTCGACGTAAAGGGTGCATTCCTTCATGCTCCTATTGATGAAACCGTCATTATTCAAACTCCTGAAGGATCTGCCAGAAAATCTCCTTATCTAAAACTAAAGAAATCTCTCTACGGTCTGAAGCAATCTCCAGAGAATTGGTACAAAACCCTGAGGTCTTGGATCAAATCGCAAGGATATCACAAATCTACTAGTGACCCCTGTCTCTATCTCCACACCAAAACCGGTGAGATCCTCTACTTCCACGTAGACAACCTCATACATTTAGGCAACTCCAATCTCTTTGAAACCAATTTTCTCCAAAGATTCAAGAACTCCTTGTGTCATCCACCCAACACTATACTGGGTATGCTCATGGAAGTCAACAACAATAGGATTCTCTTGAGCCAGCCCAATCACATTGCAAGAGGGCTGGAAGAACTTGGCTTAACCTCTTGTAAGGACACTCACACTCCATTGACTCAAAATCTGAACCTCAAACCCGCCTCCAACGTCGACCACGCCAGGTTTTGTCAACTTAACATCAATTATAGATCGGCTATTGGACTCCTAAATCATTTGGCACACTACTCCCAACCCAACATCTCTTTCTCTGTCTCTAGCCTGGCTAGGTTTAATGCCAAACCAGGCATGACTCATTGGAAGGAAGTCAAAAAGGTATGGAAGTACCTCAAGACAACAAAAGACCTCAAACTTATAATCAAGTAAAATTCGGAGCAAAAAGTGAAGAATATCACTTATTCTTCTACCAAATCCGAGCTGAATGCCCTACTTGACTGCTACCTTGAAATCAAGTGGATCAAACATCTCATCAGCAAGATACATCAAATTGCCAAACCCAAGCCAACTCTACACATTGATAATAAAGGTCTAGACAACAAAATCAAGAAGTTTGGATCACACTCTAAATCCAGGCACATAGACATCAAAACCAAAGGATTAAGTGAAGACTATGAGGACGACAAATTTATACTCAATCTAATCCAGAGTCACTCCATGATTGCGGACTCTCTTACAAAGGCTTCTTCAGAAACCTTGTAGCAACTACTTCAGAATACAATCTTCAATACTACCAATGACTGATCTCTTGGATTACCTTCTCACCAGTCACAAGGGGTGTTAACATTATCCTCCTCTTCCATATGCTCTGATTCTCACTCAGTCTCTGTCCCAGCTGCTCTGCGGTCAAACTGAGACAAGTCTTTGTGACATGTCTGTACCAACCCAGTCTTCCACCTCCTGAGGCCACCCGGGTGAACCTCCGGGGACTTTCCTCTCTTCAATTTCTTTCTCTCTTAAAATTTCTTCCTTCTCGTAGATTTCTCATCTTTCCCATTCTCTTCTCTTGTTCACTCTCTACTTTTATTGTTTCTACTTTTCTTATCCTCTTGACCCGAATCCTCCTCAACTCAATCCTTCCACCCTGGTCTGAAATCTCTCCCTCATCCAATCTATGCCTGGTAAGAAACTAATCCTCAAGATTGTCTACACATGATTGTTCTGACAACTCAACTCAATCTTGTAGTTATCTTCTTTATTGCCTGAGCTCCATCAACTTCCTTGCTGCCAACACCTTATGTTGTCTTGTCTGATCTCTCTCTTCTTTTCTAAATAACTCAAGCTGTTGGTCTTCTCATCCTTCCTCATCTCAGTCCTTGTCTTGTTTCTCATGGCTCTAACTCTTTTTCTTCAGTCCGCTGGTTTTTAGTCCTGAAGTAATTCATCTAAATCTTCTCAACTTCTTCCAGGCCCTTTGTTGTCTGAGTAAAGAATTAAAATTCATAAGTCTTTCAAGTTCCAATTCTTTATCTTTTAAAGGTTTTTGTTTGTGATAATTTAATTTTGCTTGTTGTTGCTCAGGATTTATGATAAAAGGCACAAAATTACAGATTCTCTCTTCTTTTTTCTGTTTAAAAAGATTAATATAATAATTTATTGATTCTCCTTTGGTCTTAAGATCCACTGGAAGAAGTAACAATAAAAAAGGATGATAAGTATTTTTACTTATATTTACGTAGATAATCTGGTCCAAAGAAATAAATTAATTAAAAATTAATTATTCAGGGATAGTTCCCAGCCAGACCCCCTGTTGTTGGCTGACTGATACCAGGAACATTTCTGTCCTTTATCTACAGCAAGAGATATTGGTGTTGGAATAATAATAATTCCAAGAAAATTATTTAAAATCCTAAAATGGTTGATTTAGAAGCAAGTGCAAAGTTTGAGTGGTTTGTTTGGATTAAATTGGTTTAAATATATTTTTCAAGAGGGGCTACATTTTATGCAAACAGGGGATCTTTATTGGATAAAAACCTCTCTTCAAGGGGCTCTTTTGAACCATGTAACAACCTTGGGACAGTGAGGTCCTAAGTGATTACTCAAAAGGGGTTTGCTCAAGGGGATTGGGTGGACTGGCTGACTCAAAGAACCTATTCCTGGGGGCAAGGAGGAGATAACTTACTAATTTAAGCAGAAACTCCATGAAACTTGCAGAAATTCACAGTTGAAAGGGTCTCAGGACAATGTTTGGGGATATTGCTGATATTCTTCAATGGAATTTAGAATGGGTTATAATTAATAATTATAACATCAGACTGAGGCCATAAATCACTTTTTTATCTTGAATAAACCTTTTATCACGGATGGCAAGGGTTCTGGATTGATTACTTAAAAATTACTGGGGTTTTAAACCATCTGAAAGGAGCTATTTATATACCTTTCTAAGGTAATAAGATTTTCTCAGGGCACATAGAGAGGGTTTTACTTGTGTTCTAAGGCTAGAAGGCTAGCTAGGGCTATTTTGGCATGTAGTCTGGGTGCTGTCAGCTGGCTAGCCTTTCCTGTGTCATATTTTCATCTGAAATAATTTTCAGAAGGTATTTAAAAGTGAATTTGTTATTTTTATGGTTCAGACACATTTCCTTATTTTTTATTACTTTATTTAGAGTGTCATGGGCAGAAGTGGTTATTTGTAGATTCTACACCACCTTCTGCACATTTTGGTAATTTTCAATAGATTTTTGGTAGACTCCTTGATGTGTTTTGTGGTCCATAAAGATTTGGTCATCCTATTTACGTGACAACCTTCATTTTTGTTTCTCACAATTTATTTGTTTTAACATTTTTATTTTCATATTTTCTTATTCAATATTCTTAGTTTTAAAACATCTCCCTATCCATCAGTCAACTTGTTACATATGCATGATTTATGCATGCAAGTTTTAGCATGTTCTTGCGGTACCTGACTGCTAGAATTAGTATAGTTGAATTTGACGCACACAGACTTGACAGCTGCGTGCTGGTATCCATTTTCACACGCGCAGGCCTGAAAGCTGCGTGTGGGAATCCATCATCTGCGGCCAGCAATCATTTTGCATGCGGGTTTCTTGACGTGCGCCTGCGTACTGAATGTCAGGCGTGTGTACCCTTGCTATATGAATGCGGGGCTGTGTGCGGGAATTGTGACACAACACTAATCTGCCTTTAACTCCTAAAATATACACAACACTTAAATTCTTACTGAACTTTGGTTGTGAAACCTACAGGAGCATTATGTGTGAAATATTAGAATGGCCAAAAAAGGTGTGATAGTGGTCCCATGGTTTATTGGTCTTTTCTTCTAAAATTATTAAAAAATGTAAGGAGTTGGAATTCAAGGGTGGCTTCAGTGAGTGACCCTACCTATTTTTGGGTGACAAATTTATTTCTGTAATAATATATATGGATTTCCTACTCCTTTCAATTTGATTATTTTTTTTCTGTTTCTAATCTGCTTTGGCAGGTTGCTCTTGTCAACTAGCAAGTTGACAAAATGCCTTCTGCTCTAAAGCCACAGTTCCCATCCCCTATGACATTTTCAACATGGGAGATATGCGGAATGGCTGTTTGGGGGGAAATGGAATCTTTGTATTGGAACTAAAACCAAAAATCAGAATTTTTGACAACAGAAAATATGGACTAAATATATTACTCACTTCTTCAATTGGAACTTTGTCAAATATTCCAGAAGAAGAAGAAGATAATTTTCAGGAAACCTAGAGGAAACCCCCACAAGAAATCAGACAAAATAAAAAAATGAGAAAATACCAAATGTACTCACTTTCTCACTGATTTTTGGTGCTGCTAATACCTTCCCATCAGGAGGATGGTAAGGAGCATCATCATCTTCATTGGATACCCTTAGTCTCTTTATTTTTGTCCCAGGGTTGTATTCAGGAGAAGCAAGTTGCTTATTCACAGTGGTTGCAGACCTCTGGTAAAGATTTTAGGAAAAAATTAATGAAAAATAATATTGAACAAATTAGCCAAAAATAAAAGAAAATGAAAGCTCACCATCTTAAATAAATCCACATCTGGAAGCTCTTCATCTGCTGAATCTTCCCCTTCATCCAAATCTGGGACCTTTTCATCTTCTGAATATTTCTCTTCAGTCAGAAATTCACTCTTTTTTAAAAAAATGAGAAGGACTCATCAAAAAAACAACCCTTTAAGAAAAAATAATTATAGTTATAAAATTACCTCTTCCTCTGATTCCTCCTTCTTTTTTCCCTTCCCCTTCCCTTGGATGGCCTTGCACCTTCTTGAAACCTGAAAACATTAGAAAAGAAATTCATTATGAATGTTGAAATATTTTTTTGTGCACAAACGTGGTGACTGACCTTTAAATTTGCTAAAAATTTCTTCTTTGGCCTTCCTCTCCTCCTGGTTTCTTCTAAATATTCAAAACCAGATGGATCTATTTTTCTTGAAGACTGAGATATCTTCTTGAACTTATGGGCTTCTCCTTTGGGTCTTCCTCTAACTTTGGATCTTTTAGTGGAATTTGGCTCTTCAATCAGGTTAAGTTTATATCTTCCACTGTAAAGCTTCATACTTTTTCCCAGATGATATAGCTGTTCTCCAGGTGGAAACTTGCAGAATTCTTCATATATTTTAGTGAAATATAGGTTTTCATTACTGTTTTTGGTTAGAAATTCAATTTTTTCTAAATCTTCAGTTGATGAAGGGTTCACAGTTAACTGGATAAAGGAAGGAAAATCAAAATCAATCAGGAAATTATTCATTTGAGCTTGAGTCCCAAAAAACAATAAACCAAAAAACTTACTGAGATGGGAGCTTTGACACGTTATTGAGGATAAAAATAATCAAGTTGGAAGAGTTCACCCTTTCTGATGACCAATTTGACTTTTTGAAAACATGGTTTACCCATGTAAGAAGAGTAATAACAGTTGTTTCAATTGGTGGAAGAATCAGGAACTTGATGAGATGAATTAATTATTTTGAGGGAAAAGTGGCTGATCTTTCCATAAAGATGATCAACACAGTTAGGCAAACCAATGAGATCCTTGAATTCTTTCTGAGAGGCTTCAATGTCTCTCTCACGGGTTTGGATGGTGATGGAACTGAAAATTTTTGAACTAAATTATAGAAAGAGCCAATAGAAGAATTGATGAATCTTTTGATGTAGGATTGAGAACCTTCTATTCTTGATTTACTTGTGTTTCCAAAGTGAAACTATTTGTTTTCCAAATAGGAGACAAATTTTCTTTTGAGAGGAATCCAGTTTTCAAGAAGGTAGTCAGAAGTGGGAGGATTCCAGACCAGAAAAATATTTTCAAAGTTTTTTTTATAGCTTGATTGAGATTTTGAATGGACCAAATGATGGCATTTTTTTCTGGAATAGCTTCCATTCATCTTCAGATTTAAAGTGCTTCCTGCTATGAGTTTGAATATTCTTGAAAATGTTACAGACACAGAGAAGATGATGAGAGGAAGGGAAAACTGATTCTATTGAGCTAATGAGTGCTTGTTCCTTGTCTGTCACAATCACACTAGGTTCTTTATCTTCAAATATTTCCTGAAGTTGAGTCAGGGCCCAATCATAGTTTGGTTTTTTCTCTTGATATAAGAAAAAGAATTCAACCAAGAAGCTTCTATCAGAACTGTTTATCCCAAGAATATGAAGAAGTGGAATTCCAAAGTTGTTGGTTTTATATGTGCAGTCCATCATAATGAGAGTAAAGAAAATGTTGAGAAGTTTCATGGAATCAGGGTGTGAAATAAATAATGAAGTAATTTGACCATCCACATTGTTCATTTTTGAGTAAAAAGAAGAATTACTGAGTTCCAGTATGAGTGCTTCCACAGGATTTTTGCCATCAAGGGCATTTTTTTGTATTTGGGATTTTTGTTGTAAATTTTGGGGAGATTTTTATGGATAGTTCATGATGAGTTTTGCATAAGAGAGTTGAGAATTTTCAAAGGGGGAACTCCTGATGAAGAACTGAGAATTCATTCAAAAGAAACCAGTGTGCTAACAGGAATAAGGACAAAAAGATTGAATGAGAAAGCAACATGGGAGGTCTTGTTGAGAGTCAAGAGATACCAACAAGTTGTTGAAGCAGTTGAGGTGGTCAGCACAAGGTTTGACAGTGATGGCCAGGCATCAACGGATTCAGAATAGGTTGTGAGGGTTGGTTGTGGTCTGGGTTATTGAGCTGAACTCAGGTGTTGGGAAATTGAGGACAAGAGCAAGCTGACTCTTACCAGTTATAGGACTTTGAGCTTTGAGTCTGTGACAATGGTTGAGTTGATTTCTTCAAGGCTTGCGGGATGATGCCGTTGAGACAAGTTGATAAAATGATGAGGAGTGAGACTGATAAGATGAGAAAAGAGAATGAAAGAAACAGAAGATGGAAAAATAATGGGACAAGTAACAAGAGAAGAGAAGACAATGAGACTGGTAATAATCAATAGGAGGAAACCCCAATTCCCTTCTTCCTGGTTCCCATTTGGAAGTCACCCCGGGGTACCTGGGGTCCGCATGGTGATTTCAATCTCAGCTGGGAGGAGATACTGTCAAGCAGGTGTGACTGTTGACAGAAGTCAACAAATTCAACACCCCCCATAGCTGGAAACAAGAAGAAGAGGTCAGTTTGAAGTTGAGTAGGAGGGGTGAACAAGTTGAATAAGCTTTTCCAGGGTGGCCTTAGGCATAGACTTGGTGAGGGGATTAGCAAGCATCTCATTGGAAGGGATGAGTTGGATGATGAGGTTCCCAAGTTTGAGTTCCTCTCTGAGTCCTTTGGTCTTGAGTTTAATGTGATGGGTTTGGGAATTTAAACCAAACCTTTTTAATTTTTCCTCCAGTCCCTTATTGTCTATGAGATGGGTTGAGTTGGGAACTTGGATTGAGAATACCTCTCCAAGCAGGTGTCTCAGCCACTTACCTCCTAAGAAGGAATCTAGAAGATTGTTGAGTTCTGCTTTGGTGGTTGAGTATACAATATTGCATTGTTTGAATCTTTCCCAGGAGATCAGAGATCCAAAGGCCAGATCTAGGTAGCCCAATTGTGATTTCCTGGTAATGGGATCCTTGGCCCAGGAGGCTTCACTGTAGAAGACCAAGGGATCAGCTTTGCCATTTTACCCAATGGTGAGTTTCATGTCTTTTGTCGCCTTTAGGTATTGCCAGGTTCTCTTGAGTTCCTTCCAGTGGGAGAGACCACGCTTGTTCTGAAAATGAGCCAGGCTTGACACAGAGATGCTCAAATTGGGTCTTGTTCTGCAGGCAATTTTGTAGAGGAGCCTGATTCTGGATCTGTAGTTGATGTTGAGTGCCTTGAAGTATTTGAAGTCTTTTTCTGTGGCCGCACTGAGTTGAAGGTTGGGAGTAAGAGGCGTAGACACAGGTTGACAATCCTGGAGTCCAAGTTCCTCTAGACTGTGATCAATGTGCTTGGGTTGGCTGAGGAAGATGATTTTGTCATTTCTTTCAAATTTCATTCCAAGGATGGTGTCCAGGTTGTGGAATTGAGATTTGGGAAATCTGAGATTGGATTTCTCTTCAAATTCATCCCCTTTGCCAATGAGGACCAAGCTGTCAACATGAAAGAATAAGAAGGACTTTTTTTCTTTTGACTTTTAAAGACAGGGATTGTTGTCAGATTCAATGAAGCCTGTTAATTCAATCCTATTGGCAAGAGTGTCCTACCAGTTCCTTGGGGATTATTTCAGTCCTAGAGGCTCTTTTTGAGTTTGAGCAATTTTGAAGGTCTGTTGCAACCATCTGGAGTCTTGATGAACACCTCCTCATTTATTGGAGCATGTAGAAAGGCCAATTTGACATCAAACTGCTTAATGGGGAGGCTGTTTTTGAGCTCAAGCTGCAGTATTGCTCAAAGGGAGGTGATCTTTCCTGTTGGTGCGAATGTCTCTTTGTAGTCTAGACCATAGATCTGATTGTATCTGCAGATGCAAATTCTTGCCCTGTGGATGAGTGTGCCATTGTGGAAGTTGTTCTTGATCTTGAATACCCATGTAGTTTTGAGGGGATTGGCCGGGTTGGGTCAATCATATTCCTCCCAGAAGTCCAGGTCCTTGAACTATTGTAATTCACGTCTGATGTCTTCTGTCCACTTCTTGGCTTCTTTGCACAACATTGCCTTTATCTAAGTATTTGGTTCATAGTAGTGGTGAAATCTGTATTGTTGAGTGGGCTTCAAGTTGGATCTGTTTCTCAGAGATTAACTTGGTCAATCAGGAAGTTTGGGAGCCTTGGAGACAGTTTGTGCTGTCTGAGTGCCTCCCCCATCTAATCTGGTTGTCTCCTCTGGAATCACTTGATCATCTCCTGAGGAGTCCAGCTGATCATTGGCAGAAATCAAGCCAGTGGAAGAGAGAGAGTTGGATGACTTGTTGCGGTAGTGACTGGTGTTTTTGATTTGAATGGAATTTTGATTCACCAGTATTGGTGATTCTGTAGGGTTTGATTCCATCCCTTGTACTGCAAAGTTGCAGTCAAGGTGGCTGTTATTCCCCAAGTTTTCAACCAAATTGAGGTCAAAACTCACATGTTTGGAAGAGATGATGGTGCTGTTGGGTTGAATTATTCAATATGATCTGAAGTCTGGGTTGTAGCCAATAAGCTTGCCTTCAAGACCTTTAGGATGAAACTTCCATCCTTTACTTCTGTGTGCATTGAGGTAGATGATTGTGGCTCCCAGTAGTTAGAAGTAGGACAGAGGGATGGAGCTCTTGTGCATTAGTTCCCCGGGAGAGATTTTGTTTCCCCTTCTGGGAATTTGATTGAGACTGAGACAGCAGGCCTTGAGGACCTCAGCCCAATGCCAAAAGGGTAGTTTACATGAGCTGATGGTGGATTTTACACTTTTGACTATGGTTTTATTTTCCCTTTCTGCCCTGCCATTATTTTTGGGATTGTCTGGTTTTGAGATCAGTTGTTTGATTGAGTTCTCCTTGCAGAATTGAACTAACCTATTGTTTGTGAACTCTTTCCCTCCATCCAAAAAAAAAATAAAGGGAAGTATCCCAGTTTTAATTTTTGGTGTTCCAAAATTCTAATGAGGACCTTGGTGGTTTGGTCCTTGCCTTGAAGTGGTATTCCACTCAGGTAGCCAGAGTAGTTGCCCACCACCCTGAGGATGAATCTTTCTTTTTTCACAGAAGTAGGCTTGATTGGGCCAATCAGATCTAGAAGCACTTTCTCAAAGAGTTTTGAGGCGCTTGCAGATTGGAATTTAAAGGGTGCTTTGGTGATCTTTGTTAGAATTATGGCCAGCAATTAGCTTAGGCAAATGAGCAGTATTTAAAGCAAAAGAAATGCTGGACACTGGGTGTCAATATTGGCTAATGGGGCTCTCACAATGGGGCAATATCTTGGATGAATTTGATTGGAATGATGAATGAATAGATGGAAAACAGCAAGGAGAAGAGCTCCTTAAGTACAAAAGATTGGCCTCTTGTGAGCCCATGATACAACAAGCCAAAAGGCAAATTTTCCGCCCCAAAAGAGCTCTACAGGCTCTACTGGCCTTGTTACTTGGTTTGGACTACATCAGCCCACATGGCATCAGTCCCTGTAACCTTACAACCAGCCTATTCTGGTTATTTCTGGTGTTTCCACCTCAATGGGGCTGAACCAGCCCCTTAACTGTTCAATCACCTTGGCTGGTTGTCATTTACAGCCAGCCATGATGACCTCATTGCCTTGTTTACGGGCTGGTTGCCTCATGCAGCCAGCCCCTGGCTCCTCAAATGGGCCATGTGGGACCCAGGGCACACCTGGGTCCGGTCTCAGACTCACATGGGGGGGTGTGACCAGCAGAAATGCTGTCCCCCCCCCTCTTTCTCTCAAATCCCTGGTGGGGGAGGTCAAATCCCCTCACCAGGGGCCCTGGGGGTCAATACCCCCAGGGCGTTGTCAAGTACGTTGGCCTGGGAGGTGATCAGGTCCCCCCAGGCCCATTGCTCCTCCCCCTTGTTAAAGGGGGGGGAGAGCGCCCCTGTCCTGCTTGGTTGCCTCAACCAATCAATGGTGGGGGGTGATGAATTCCCCCCCACCTGCCAGTTGCTACCCTTGCGGCCGGCGCCGCCACCTCCTTGGGCAAGGGGGTGGTCAGGTCCCCCCTGCCCTGACTGACCGCACCGTAGCGGTTGGTTGCTGACTGGTTCAACCCAGCCAGCTCTCCCCCATCCCCCTCGCGACGGCAAGCGAGGGGAGGGGGAGCAAGCCGGGGCCGCAAGCCCCGGCTCCGTGGTGCTGGTTGCTGAGCGTGACCAGCCGGACCCGCGCGGCATCCCACCGCACAACAGCCCTGCGCAGGCTGTCAGGCCCCACGTGGGCCGTACCAAGGAACACAGGCGGCCCTAAACGGGCTGCAACACGGGCAGCGGCCCCAAGCGGGCAGCGGCCTTGAGTGGGCGGCGGCCCCTAGCGGGCCGCGACAGGGGCAGCGCCCCCAATGGGCCGCCCCAAGCCCAAATCATGAGAATTACATACATTGGCGGGCCAGCCTTTTTGGCCAAGTATGTCCATAATAAAGCTTGGGCCGTTTTATGCCCAAATAAGCCCATTTGGCTTGGGTGGCCCATCCACCCTGGCGGGCCCGTGAGGGCCCCTGTCCCAAAATACCATAAAAACGTGTTTTGGCGCCCAAATGCCCAAAACCAATAACACCCACATAGGCCCACATGGCCCACGTGATATCCAATGGGCTGTGGAGGCCCATTTTTGCATCCCATTTGGATTACACACTCCTATGCACATTACCTGAGTGCATCCGCATTTTAACACACCCCCTTAATTGGAAAGGGATGCCATACACATACTAGACACAAAACCTTCATGTTTGTTCCTATCTAACGCCTTATTTAAGATATCCGCAATCATTGCCCCAGTAGGCATGTACCGTAACACTATCTCTTTGCAGTTAACTGCATCCCGTATATAGTTATAATGAACATCAATATGTTTTGTTCTAGAATGGAACACTTGATTTTCTGCCAACGCAATGGCACTCTGTTTATCAGAATACAACAATGCAAACCCTTGTGGTTTATGAGTATCCTCTAAGACCTTTCTCAACCATTTTTCTTCCTGTGAAGCTGACAAGTACGCTCTGTACTCTGCTTCTGTTGACAAAAGACTTATTGCTGACACCTTTTTAGACATCCAAGACACTAGATTCTTTCCTAAGAAGAATAGGAAACCACTTGTTGATTTGCTAGTGTTACCATCTGCCCAACTTGAATCACAATAACCAACCAAGTCAAAGTTCAATGACTTTGAAGACTGCAGTCCCAGACTGCTTTTTCCTTTAAGATACCTCATAACTCTCTTAAAGGCTGACCAATGCCTCATTCATGTTTTCTCTAAGTGTTGTGACAAAATCCCAATTGCATAAGTAATATCTGCCCTTGTAAACTGCCCCAAATAATTCAAAGATCCAATAGCTGATCTATAATCATTCCAGGATTGAACAAACTCTAGATGCTCTTCATCTGTAGACTTTTCTAACCAAATTTAGACTGCATTGGAGTACCAAACTCCTTTGCATCTTCTAAGGCATACTGCTTAAGTAGAGCTGACACATAATGGTTCTGATCCAACCTGATCCCATTCTTGCTCTTACTAACTTTCATTCCCAGCACCTGCTGTGCCAGACCAAGATCTTTTATCTTGAACTCCTTTTTGAGTGTCTCCATGACTCTCTCCTTACCATTCCAAATAATGATAATGTCATCAACCCAAACAAACAAAATTGCATCCTTTCTCACAAAGAGACAAGGGTCAGAAAAACTTGTTTTGAAACCAATCTCTATCAGTTTCATGCTCATAGTATTATACCATGACCTAGCTGCTTGCTTCAATCCATACGGGGATCTACACAGCTTGAGGACATACTCCCCTTTATCTGCTGACAGGAAACTTCTCACACAGATTTTCTTCATAGTTTCTGGCTTGGTCTCAACCAGCCATTCCTTGAAACCATCAGGAATTGACATATAAAAAGTCTCTTCCTCTCCAAGTTTTGCATTCAAGTATGCAGTCACAAAATCAGCCTGTCTGATTTCTTCACCCAACTCCACTGCCAAAGCAATGATGTACATGAAGGTGGACAGCCTTCCAGTTGGCAAGAAAGTCTCCTGGTAATCAATACCCTCTCTCTTTTTGAAGCCCTGTGCAATGCATCTAGCCTTGAACCTCTTCAAAACTCCATTAGTATCAAACTTCTTTGTTAACACTAATCTAGACCCAACAATGTTCTTTCCTTTTGGAACTGAATCCCACTTAACCACTTCAAACATACTATTATTCTCTAGAGAATCAAATTCCTCATAAATAGCTGTCTTCCAATTGGCTCTCTCATCAGAATTCATAGCTTGGCCAAAGCTATTTGGGTTAACTCTATTACCCATTTCTGAACTCAACTGTAGAATCTCATTAAGCATACACTGTTCCTGAAGTGTATCTTCCTCATATTCCGCAGAAGCATAATGGGACTTCCATTCCCCATACCTATCAACAGGCATTCTCATCCTGCCACTCCTTCTAACTGGAGTTGGAGGCTCATCAGGTTCTGATTCCACAGACTCCCCTGAAGTGGGTACTGAAACCATAATAGTTCTGAATTTGTCCAATAAATTCCTATTCATCCTCTCAACTATTCCATTGTTTTTTGGAGTACTAGTAGTAGTAAATATATGAGTGATACCATAATCATTCAATAGTTTCTCAAAATCTTTACTCACAAACTCACCCCCTCCATCAGTAATAACCCTCTTGATCTCCCTCATCAAACCATTCTGTTTCCAGACTTTGAAGATTACTGAAACCTCCTCTGTGGTTTGATCCTTTGATCTTATTGGTTTTACCCAAAAAAAATTAGTTGCTGTATCAACCAAATTGATGAATTATCTTGCCCCTCCAAGAGACACTGGTGAAAATGTCCCTGCCAAATCAATGGAGAATTCCTCTCTAGGAACTTCTGTGTGGTCTCTACTCTTTGAGAACACATTCCTGATCTTGGCCCCTAAGGTACAACTCTCACAGTTGCTGTCCTTTACCTTATGGCCACTTCTATTGTGAGCAACAGTGCTCAGAGCTGAAATATTGAACAATTCAGCACAGAGCAACTTATTCCGAACTTGTCCACTCAGGATAGTTCTCCCATTCAAATAAATAACAAACTTATCTTCTTTAAGATAACAAATCTGGAAACCCTTTTTCCAGAGCACTCCAAGAGACACAAGTTTATAAGGCAAATCTGGTACATAGAAAACTTTCTCAAAAATCATTTTGAAACCCATGTGATTTGCAAAAATAACTTTTCCAATCCCCTTAATCTGTATTGTTCTTCCTTTTTGGCCAATATTTACAACACCATCAAAATCTCTAATATTTGAAAACAAATTTGGCTCAAAAAATATGTGGTCTGTACAACCAGAATCAATCAAGACAAGAACATCCTCCTTCAAAAATCCTCCTGTAAGGAATGAAGAATTACCAGCCACTGATAAGTTCTCATTTTCAAGGTTAAGATTACATACTTCATAATCAATAAAGTCCATCTCTTAATCCTCTTTGATTTTAACCTTCTTGTTGGGGACTTGTTCCACAACAGCTTGTTCCATTGGAACATCCACTGCCACCATAGCAACATTTTCCATGATAAGGTTGACCTCTTTGTCTTCCTTTTCACTTTCCTTGGATTTCTTCCTCTTCTTGGCCTCCTTGCAATCCTTTGCATAGTGCCCCTTCTTCTGAAAATTATAACACAAGACCTTTGATAAATCCTTTTTGGCCTTTGCCTTCTTCCCAGATTTTCCTTTCTTGCCCACCAGAGCAGTTCCTGTGCTATCCTTCATCTTGAATTTAAGATCATCCTTTTCAATCCTTCTAAGCACATCCTCTTCTCCTGGAAGGGGATCCAACTGAGATATGATTCTGACCAAGGACTCATATTCTTTTGGCAGCTTTTGAAGAATTAAGAGTGAAAACACTCAGGATTGATGTTCAGCCCAGATGACTTGAACTTAGCAATACTAGATCTAGCTTCCCCCAAAAATTGTTTACAGTTGCCAAATTTCAACTTAAACAATCTATTGAAATCAATCCCCTTTTGATGAACAGAGTCACCAGCATACTTTCACCTGAGCATTTTCCATAAAACACTCCCCTTCCTCTTCTGTTCCTCCAACAGAGTATCAGCAACCCATGTTACATGATGCTCATCCAAGTGTCTAAGAATAAGATGATAGGCCTTCTTCTCCACCTCTGAACTGATCAAAGTATCATATCCTTTCATAATATCCCCACAACAGATGTTATCCAACTCACTGTCCATAAGGATAGCCCAAGCATTATAGTTCTGACTATTCAAAACTACCTTGGTGGAGCTGGACTCTGGGATATAAGACATCTTCTTGGAAAACTCAAGGTCCTTGAGGTTGTCCAAAGTAAGGTATAAGGGTCTATCTTGATTGGAAATAATGATGATGATGGTACTGATAATGTGTTAGAATTATGGCCAGCAATTAGCTCAGGCAAATGAGCAGTATTTAAAGTAAAAGAAATACTGGACACTGGGTATCAATATTGGCTAATGGGGCTCTCACAATGGGGCAATATCTTGGATGAATTTGATTGGAATGATGAATGAATAGATGGAAAACAGAAGGGAGAAGAGCTCCTTAAGTACAAAAGATTGGCCTCTTGTGAGCCCATGATCAAACAAGCCAAAAGGCAAATTTTGCTCCCCAAAAGAGCTCTACAGGCTCTACTGGCCTTGTTACTTGGTTTGGACTACATCAGCCCACATGGCCTCAGTCCCTGTACCCTTACAACCAGCCTATTCTGGTTATTTCTGGT
This sequence comes from Puccinia polysora, assembly GCA_025617555.3. Taxonomy (NCBI): domain Eukaryota; kingdom Fungi; phylum Basidiomycota; class Pucciniomycetes; order Pucciniales; family Pucciniaceae; genus Puccinia; species Puccinia polysora. The sequence goes on from CM062631.1 coordinate 10,720,669, forward strand.
GTTTCCACCTCAATGGGGCTGAACCAGCCCCTTAACTTTTCAATCCCCTTGGCTGGTTGTCTGTTACAACCAGCCATGATTACCTCATTGCCTTTTTTACGGGCTGGTTGCCTCATGCAGCCAGCCCCTGGCCCCTCAAATGGGCCAGGTGGGACCCAGGGCACACCTGGGTCTGGTCTCAGACTCACATGGGGGGGGTGTGACCAGCGGGCATGCTGTCCCCCCCTCTTTCTCTCAAATCCCTTGTGGGGGCAGTCAAATCCCTTCACCAGGGGCCCTGGGGGTCAATACCCCCAGGGCATTGTCAAGTAAGTTGGCCTGGGAGGTGATCAGGTCCCCCCAGGCCCATCGCTCCTCCCCCTTGGTAAAGGGGGGGGGAGAGCGCCCCTGTCCTGCTTGGTTGCCTCAACCAATCAATGGTGGGGGGTGATGAATTCCCCCCCACCTGCCAGTCGCTACCCTTGCGGCCGGCGCCGCCACCTCCTTGGGCAAGGGGGTGGTCAGGTCCCCCCTGCCCTGACTGACAGCACTGTAGCGGTCGGTTGCTGGCTGGTTCAACCCAGCCAGCTTGCCCCCATCCCCCTCGCGACGGCGAGCAAGGGGAGGGGGAGCAAGCCAGGGCCGCAAGCCCTGGCTCCATGGCGCTGGTTGCCAAGCGCGACCAGCCAGGCCCAGGCGGCATCCCACCGCGCGACAGCCCCATGTGGGCCGTACAAAGGAACACAGGCAGCCCCAAACAGGCCGCAACATGGGCGGGGGCCCCTAGCGGGCTGCAACACGGGCGGCGGCCCCTGGCGGGCCGCAACAGGGGCGGCGGCCCCAATGGGCCGCCCCAAGCCCAAATCGTGAGAACTACATACTTTGGCGGGCCAGCCCGTCTGGCCAAGTATGTCCATAATAAAGCTTGGGCCCTTTTATTCCAAAATAAGCCCATCTGGTTTGGGTGGCCCATCCACCCTGGCGGGCCCGTGAGGGCCCGTGTCCCAAAAGACCATAAAAACGTGTTTTGGTGCCCAAATGCCCAAAACCAATAACACCCACATAGGCCCACATGGCCCACGTGATATCCAATGGGCTGTGGAGGCCCATTTTTGCATCCCATTTGGATTACACACTCCTATGCACATTACCTGAGTGCATCTGCATTTTAACAATCTTGCTCAGGGCGCGGTCCTTGCAGTAGAATCTGTCAAAGTTGTTGGAATTTAGCTTGATGTTGCCAATTTCCTGGAGTCAACTCGTTGAGGCATGACCAAGAGAAAGGTGCATGTCTTTCAGGCTTCTTTCTCAACAATTGCTGACCAAAAGGAAGCAGTGGTCCTGTATGACTGACTTTGGGTTCTGCACTACAAAGAGTTTGTTGTAAAGTGCCCCTTGGATGCGGATCACACCTTCAGAAAACATTTGAAAACTTCCTTTTTCTGCCCAGAGATTGCATCCCTTTTCCATTAGGATTCCCCGACTGATGAGGTTGACCACAATCTCTGGAATGCAGAGACATTGCATGAGTACAATGACTTGATTCTTCCAGGTGAGCTTCACTGTGCCGGTTCCCTCAATGGGGAGATTGGCTCCATTCTTCCCCATGGAGATGCTTTTGGCTGAAGATTTGTCAAGAGAGATGAAGAATTTCTTGTTTTTGATAATATGCGCAGAGGCACCGCTTTCAATGATGATGTTTTGACTTGTGAGCGCCTTAGATTTGATCCATTTGGTGACAAAAGCTTGGTAGTGGGCCATTTCATTTCTAGGTTTCTGTTTCTCCTTCCACTTGGCCTGGTTATTGATCCAACATTCTTGTGCTTTGTCTGGATGGAGGTGAAAGCATTCCTTTTTGGAGTTATTCTTGTCTTGTTTGGCATTGTGGAATCCCTCAACACATTGGTTGGACTGCTTGTTCTTGAACTTGGTCTTGCCTGTCATCAGAACTGTATCTGAGAGGGAAGCTGGGTTGTTGATGTTCTTGGCCTTGAACTTGTTTTTGAAATGGGTGAGATGGTTGCAAACAAAGTCAACATGAACGTTTTTGTTGGAGTGCATTAGTTATCTCTTGAGATCCTGAAGTGAAAATGGTAATTTGAATAGAATGAGATAAGCAAGAATATCTTGAGGCAGGTCAATTCCAATGTCTGTCATTTTCTTGATTGCTGTCCTGACCTTGGTAACAAATCCCTCTATATTGTCTTCTTGAAAGGAGATGGGAAGAAAATTGTTGAAGATCCTGGATCTTTTGGAGGCTTTGGAAGACACGTATTACTCTTTTATGGCGGTCCATATGGATTTTGCTGATTTTATTTTTTCTGCGCTAATTACGTTGTTGTGCGTGACAGAGTTGACCTTAGAGATGAGGAGCAATTGGATTTTGTTGTTATCTTGATCAGAGAGCGGTATGGACCCTAATTTGAGCACATGGAGGATTCCTCAAATTTTGAGCAGAGAGTTCATCTTATCTTTCCAGATACCGTAATTGTCCTCTGAGAGAAGAGGGATTGTCTTGAGAGCCGTTTTGAGCATAACCTGTCTGAAACTGTCATTTTCAATTATTTTTTGAGAGGTGGATGCCATGGTGACTCCAGCTGGTTTCTTCAGTTGATGGAGCATTCTGCTTTTAACCATGATCAAGGACTGAGAATTGATTCAAAATAAACCAGCGTGATGACAGGAATAAGTAAAACAAAATTGAATGAGAAAACACCATGGGAGGTCTTGTTGAGAGTCAAGAGATACCAAAAAGTTGTTGAAGCAGTTGAGGTGGTCAGCACAAGGTTGGATGGTGATGGCCCGGCATTGAAGGATTCAGAATAGGTTTTGAGGGTTGGTTGTGGTCTGGGTTATTGAGCTGCAGTCAGGCGTTGAGAAATCAAGGACAAGAGCAAGCTGAATTTTACCAGTTATAGGACTTTGAGCTTTGAGTTGGTGACAATGGTTGGGTTGATGTGTTATAGGCTTGCAGGATGATGCGGTTGAGGTGATTTCATAAAATTATGAGGAGTGAGAGTGATAAGATGAGAAAATAGAATGAAAGAAACAGAAGATGGAAAAACAATGGGACAAGTAACCAGAGAAGAGAAGGCAATGAGACTGGTAAGAATCAAGAGTAGGAAACCCCAAGTCCTTTCTGCCTGGTTCCCATTTGGCAGTCACCCTGGGGTACCCAGGGTGCGCGTGGTGCACGTGGCAATTGCAATCTCAGCCAGTAGGAGATACTGTCAAGCAGGCATGACTGTTGACAGAAGTCAACAAAGTCAAAAACTCCTGCTTTGGGTAAATTTTCAACCACCTCCTTTTGCTCCCCTTGGATTCTTCTGTCAATGGTATGAGTGGAAGGATCAATGGAAGGTGGATATTTGCGCTCTGGAAATATAATTTTCACCCCCCAAACACCCAATATTTTTTAAAAATTCCCTAATAACCTGAAAGGACAATTTTTCTTTGTTGATTTTGTAAATTTGGAGGTATCTTTGCTGGGTTTATATTCCCCAGATTTATCACATTGGTAAGTGTAAGCCTGATTCTTGCAATTTGATACTCTAGTAGATATGGAATATCCGGGGGAATTTTCCCATGATTGGATAGCCTCAACCAGCTCCTCATTTTGATTATATGATGGCTCAGGAGGTGGGGCCAGAGAAGTGTAATCAAGAGTTTGAGTAGATGAATGAGGAGCAACAAGATTTTAATAACTATTTTGATTAGATGAGATAATGGAGGATGGGCCTGGTGAGATGGTTGAAACAGTTCTGAAAAGTGGGTGGATGTTTTCTTGAGTTGTTGGAAAAAGAGATGTTCTTGTTTGGAAGTATCTGGAGTGTTAAGTTGTTTTGATGAGTGGTTGTTGGTGTGCTTTGAAAAGGTGCGGTGTGGTGTGGTGTGGTGTGGTGTGGTGTGGTGTGGTGTGGTGTGGTGTGGTGTGGTGTGGTGTGGTGTGGTGTGGTGTGGTGTGGTGTGGTGTGGTGTGGTGTGGTGTGGTGTGGTGTGGTGTGGTGTGGTGTGGTGTGGTGTGGTGTGGTGTGGTGTGGTGTGGTGTGGTGTGGTGTGGTGTGGTGTGGTGTGGTGTGGTGTGGTGTGGTGTGGTGTGGTGTGGTGTGGTGTGGTGTGGTGTGGTGTGATATGGTATGGTAGTGGGATGGTGTGATGGGGGTGATGGGATGGTGGAACAGTTCAAGGGGGTGGTTTATAAGATAATTGGGGCGCTCCAAGATGGTTGGTGGTCCTAGGAAAAAATTTTCAATCATATTGAATATATGCATGTGAAAGGCTCCCAGAAGAGTGAATTTTTCAAATTGTTTGGTTTTTTGATGGAATTTTTAAAGGTCAAAAATGACATCCAAAAATCCTGAAAAAAAATTAAAAGGCTCTTGAATAGTTTTCTTACAATTTTCAAAGCTTGAAACACCAAAAAAAAATAAGTCAAAAATGTAAACATAAGGATCCAAAAGTCAAATGAGAAAATTGAATATTTTGATTTTTTTTTTCTTTTTTGAAGGAACTTTTTGAGGTAATATAATACATCCAAAAAATCTGCAAAAAAAATTCTCTTTAAATTTTTGTTTAAATTTTTGATAGCTTGAATTACTCAAAGAAATTAAATAAAAAGGAAAATAAAAGGATTCAAATGTCCAAAGAGAAATTTGATTTTTTTGATTTTTTGTTTTTTTTTGAGGGAATTTTTTAAGGTGAAAGGATACATCCAAAAAAATATCAAAAAAATATTTGAAGACTCTATGAACGTTGTTCAAAATTTATGGCAGGTGAATTTTCCAAAAAAAAAAACAATGAAAATAGCCAAAATGATGAACCAAAAACCCATGCAAAAATTTGTTTTTACAGAATTTCTTCATTTTTTGATTTCATTTTTGAAGGGGTTCTAATGGTTATAACATTACCAAAGATGTTGGTTAAGGGTTTAAGAACCCCTGCTTTGGGCTGCGCAGTCATAATTCAAAAAAATGAATTTTTGAAAGTTGTGTGAAATAAAGTATTTTTGCATGAAATACCAAAGGGGCACAACTGCTCCCCAATGTTGAAATGCGTGAAATTAAGGGTTGGATACATGAGAAAAATAATGCCCTTTTTTTATTTTTATTTTTTGTATTTTATTTTTATTTTTATTTCATTTTATTTTTATTTTATTTTCATTTATTTATTTTATTTGTTTATTTTTAGTTTGTTTTGCTTCCACAGGATTAATCCAAAAAAAACTCCATTGAACCAAAATACTTGTGTTTTGAGGCATAAATCTAAACACAAGCATTTTGGTGCAATGCACCTTGCCTGTTCTTCCTCCCCCTCAGTAACAGGGGGGGGAGACAGTACCTGTAGGTGGGAGGGTGGTCAGGTCCCCCCCCACCACCAGTCGCTTTGATGCAACCATCCCGCTCCTTTTGTCCCCTCCCTTGAGGCAATGGAGGTGAGGGGATGGGGCAGCAATTTTTGCCCCCCCCCACCAATTGCTGTGATGTGACCGGCCCACTTTTTTTTTTCCCGTCCTTGTGGCAACTGAGGTGAGGAGGTGGGGGGAGTGATTGCCATCCCCCCCCCCCCACTGGTTGCTTTGATACAACCGGCCCACTCCTTTTGTCCCCTTCCTTGCAGCAATGGAGGTGAGGGAATGGGGGGAGCAATCATTGGCCCCCCCCCTCTGGTTGCTTTGATGCAACTGGCCCTCCAGGCCCGCTCCTTTTGTCCCCTCTCTTGCGGCAATGGAGGTGAGGGGATGGGGGGATAAATTCTTGCACCCCCCCCCCACCAGTCGCTTTGATGCAACTGGCCCGCTCCTTTTTTCCCCTCCCTTGCGGCAATGGAGGTGAGGGGATGGGGGAAGCCATTGTGGCGCCCCCCCCCCATCCGGGGTGGAGGGACTCCAAATGAGTCCCTCTACCCCCTATGCTGGTCATGGGCGGGCAATTGGGCCCCAAAGTGGGCCAAAGACAGGGAAATGTGGCCCCAAGCGGGTTGCAACACAGGAAAAGGTCCCGACGGGATGTTCAATGCCAAAAAAAATAAATGAATACTTTGGAGCTCCAACCAGGCTGGCTCAGTAAGTCCATAATACAAATTGGGCTCAATTATTTCCCCCGGAGCCCATGTTGTTGGAATGGCCCATCCACCCCGCAGGCCTGTGAGGGCCCATGTCTCAAATAACCTATTTCATGTTTTTTGAGGCCATTTTCCCTAAATCAGTGCCATCCACACAGGCCTGTATGGTCCGTGTGATTTTCAAATGGGCCCTAGAGACCCAATTTTTGCATCCCATTTGGAAAAGACTCATTTGTGGCACACATGTAAATAATTTGATGAAGATGGGATTCACAATGTTCATGAACCCTTTAAGGAGTATTTACCTGATTGAAAAAAAGTGCACCATTAGTATTGCATGTCCCAGAGTATGAAGTTTTCTTGAGTTCTGTTCATTTTACTAGGTTGATCCCAGCCTGGGATTATTTATTGATCATTTATTGTTACACAATCTCTGTTTACTGTGGCATTGACCTTCTTGTTTGTCTGTAAATTAATATGTTTAAGGTCAGTCACACCATATTCATATTTAAGCCATCTTGTGGTTATGCTTTATTTAGATGTTTTATTTTTATGTTTGATTTAATTGACTGGTCAGCACATGATGCCATTTTGGCCCTGGTGGTAAATCAGTTTGACTTTCATTTTCCACAAAAGTGAAATCAGACTGACTTTGATTTTCAACCAAGGTGAAAACCAGTCAACTTTTATTATCCATCAAGGTGAAATCCACAATATACCCTAAATATTTTAATTTGAATCACAGAATCCATCATTTTGTTTTAATGGTGAAAATTTTGATACTTATTTGAGACACTATTGGCCACAAAAGTGAATTCATGTCACTGGTCAGACAGAGGCCCCAATTTGCCCCTGGTGAGAAAGCCCAGACCTGTGGCCTTTCCCCAATGTAGTATCCAGCCTATTTCAATGTAGAACACTGCCTGATTAGTTCTCTCTGTTACCTTGACTGCTCTTTTCATTAAATATTTAGTCCAAGTCCCAACCTGCTATACCTCTGTTGTAGTTCTATTACTTTGTCTATTTGAACTGTCCCACTCTCCCTCCTTCCTGATTTTTCCCCAAGAAATCAGTTCACTACTTCTTACTAGGGAATCCGTTCCAGCAAGTGTCATCAAAGCACTCTAATCTTACTCTATCAACTGCTCTGCTCCTTGTAGTATTTCCTCCTTAGCCTTTCCCCCAAGACTACTGTGAGTAGAGCCCCCTTGGGTCAAGCCCTGCTTGCACCCCAGCAGCCCTTGTGACAGAAGCTGTGAACATTCCATGTGACTAAGTTCTGTGTGTTTAATTTGATTATAAATAGGCTCAAATTTCAGATATTTTCAGGAACTTGATCACTTGACTACTTTGCATGCATTGATTCAGGTACCATGCAGCTGTGTGTGGAATTTTTCAGAAGGGAAATGTTAAATTTGCAACCCCAGTTTGCAAATGCATGTGAAACACCTTCACAACTCATATGGGTCACAAGAAAATTTTTTTCCGACTTGCACAACACTGGGGGGTTGAAAAATACCTTTTTTCAACTCTTTAGGGTTGCAAAATACTCATTTGCAGCCCCATTTGCAACCCCCCAGGGGTTACCCATGTCTAGATTGAAAATTTTGGTGCAAAAGAGCCATTTGAGGGGGGAGTTAAGGGTACCTAGGCACCCCTGGACCACATTTTAGTGCCATCAACCCAAACATTGGGATGTGGAAAAACATCTCGGGAATATTGGACCACAAAAATAACCAAATTAAACACTCTGAAAACTTGTAAATTGCATTCTTTCTATTGTCAAAACAAATACTACTGGGAGACTGCATTCTTTCTATTGGAAAAACAAATACTTGTCCCCATTGGATAATTTTATTTTTCTCAACCCAAAAGTGAGCACAATTGGGATTTGTTTTATTAAAAAGGGGATTAACTACTAAAGTGTCTTTTCATTTTTTTGGATTACGGGAAAAGTTCCAAGCCCAAGCCCCCCCGGTTTTAAGATGGCTGTTTTATAGGACTTAATGGAAAGTTCTATTAACAAAGCTGTGGCAGAAGCTAGTGATTTGGGTAGGGATTTTGGAAATAGAACATTGGAAGGCCCAATTGAATCCTTTTCTAGGGTTATAATTGAGGAATAAGATGTCTCAAAACTTGAATTGACTGTTGGTGTTGGGTAACATCTAATCTGAAATTTGGTTTATTTGTTTTGATGCAAACTAATGTGACCATGAGGTTCCAGAAGAATGCCTTAAACCTCTAACTTTGAGAGCCTTTCCTAGCTGTTGAAAGGCAGAATTCCTTTTTCAAAATTGGGAGTCCATGCATGGCTACACTCTCAAAAAATGGAATTCAAAGAGAGACAAGGATGTAGACCTAGCATGCAACAGGCATGGAAAATACAGAGGCCCATTGGAAACTAAAGGGAAAAGGGAAGCTTGCACAAGGAAGGTTGGCTGTGAATTCATGATCCATGCCAGTAGGACATTAGCAGATCCTACGTGGCGCCTCTCCATCAGAAGTGACCAACATAATCATGAAGCATCTTCAAACCCCTCAGTGCATACTCAACTGAGAAGAATCTCTGGTGTTAAGGGAGGCATGAAAGATGGGCTCAATAAAATTCAACTCAAAAGGAAATTGAGGAGGATTAATGATGGAGAATATGTTGACTATAATTCTTCCAATTCAGTTAGTTGAATTTTTGGATTGTTTGAATGGCTTTTTGATTGATTATTCCAATTTAATTAATTATTCAAAATTTGACATGCATCCAGAGCTCAAACCCTCTCAACCTTTTGAGAATCTAATTTCAATTGTTATGGAGCAACCTGAAGAATTTAGAGTGCAAATTTTAAAGTCCTTAGTCAAGAATGCAAAACATTTGTTGCTAAGCTTGCTAAGCCAAGGCTTGAGCCAAAGGTCTTCCTTTCCAGCCACAGTTGACAAAAATTGAAAGACACCTCATGTCAAATTTCACGATTGGAAAATTTTGAAAGGGAACTTAATACAGAAATACAGGTTAGAAGGGCACCAAAAAAACCAAAAATAGTAAGTCTTTTATTTTGAGAATTTTTCATTCTCTTCTTTCAATTAAATGATGGTGAAATGATTTTTATAGTCCAAGTCAGGCTCATAATCTGAATTTAATAGTTTAGAGGAAGAGACTGAAATTGAATTAGGATCCCTTCATTTGGAATCTGAATCCTCTTTTTAGAAAGAAGAAGAATTGAATAAGTCAACCAGAAGATCATCTTTGGTGAGTATTCATTTCATTAATGTGATCAATGAAATGAATAATAAGTATTTTTTGATCATAAGAACCAAAATTGAAATAGCTCAATAAAATACCTGAGAACTTACATAAGTTCTGGGTGAGTTTTTGGATTATTTTGGAAATGAGAATTGCAGTTTTAAAGTCATTGCTAAATCACTTGGGTACAATTGAAATAGATGGTTTAAATCCTGAAGAAAAACAATTGAAAAATTGAGGAAACATCAGGCATTCTATGCTGAGATCCATGGTGGCATTAAAGAGGTACAAACAATAGGCCAAATAATTGATGTTAAAGACAAAAATGAAAAAATTTCCTTGTCAAAATTGCTCTCAAATTTGGATGTGGGTAAAACCATGGCAGATACTCATGCAAGTCCAATTTGTTTTATTTAATTGGCTTCATTTGGTACCTTAACTCCTATTCAAATGGGTGTACAAGAAAAATTGTATGCCATCTTCATTTCCTTTGTTAACAATGACCACTGGGTTCATCCTATACTTGAGGAATATATGATTTCAATCACTCCTATTGTATCAAAACCATATTCTTTGACTTCCAAGAAAGCTTCTGGTTTTGTTGATCATCTAAAAGATCAACTGAATTTGTATTTTAACTTATAAAAATCATTTTCATTTCATAATTTGGGTTTTTGTTTCATTATTTGGGTTTGGTCTAATATTTACTTCTGATACTTATCTTTTAATTCTATTAATACAAAGGTTTATCAAATTTTTAAAATCATTATGTTGATTTTTTTGAACTAGCATCATAAATTTGAGTGTTTTGAATGAGAAATTTTGTTCAACTTGTGTTGGGCTGATTCCATCATAAGGATTATTTTTAATTCTTGTGATGAGATCAGCTTACCACAATTTGAACTTTTTTTTATTTGTGGTCTTTTTACTTTAGGGCTAGTGCATTGAGTTTGACTTGATACAAGTCTTTTTTGGTGTTTTTACTTCAGGGCTAGTCCATTGAGGTGGATTTGATACAAGTCCACCTCATTTAACTAGTCCTATTTTTTGGGGGGGTTGATTTATTATTTTGCTAGTTCAATGAAATAATTTCAACTTGTGTTGGGCTGATCCCATCATAAGATGTCTTTTTACTTCTTATTTTGGGATTGGCTTAACACAAGTTGAACTTGTTTTTTTTGGAATTTTTAATTTAGGGGTAGTCTATTGAGGTAGAGTTACATTTTTTTGGTAGGGGTTGATTGATTGACTTTATCAAATGATAAAATGGAATGATATAAATCAAATTTATTTTGTTTATGATAATTTAGTTGAATTTCTTTTTGATTAAATTCAATTTCTTTTTTAATATACAATAACATTTTTGTGTTTTATTGTATTTTATTCAAACATTATTTTGCATTGTATTTCATTCCAGGTTTTTAATGCATATATATTTCCTATGGTGAAATACAACAATATTCCCCACCAGAAAAATGGAAATTTACAATACATCTGGGATGAAACCTCTTCAATTTCTCTATCACACTCCAAGAGCCCTGATCTCATCACTCCAATTCCTTCACCAAAGTATGGAGGAAAACATTGGTGACCATGCATGTCAGAAATACATCAAGATGGAACATGAGAAAATCAGCATGAACTCAATTCTCAGTGGCCAGCCCAAATATTCAGCAGAAATACACAAAATTCTTGCAACATTGAAAAAAAAAATTAAATTAAAAATGATCTAGTGGAAAATGTTGTTTGTGAAAATTGTTACCAACTTCATCCTTTGACTGAAGTACTGTCTTCTTCAGAAATCAAAACTGGTGAAGAAATTCAACAAAACAGGAATTATCCAACATGCCATAATATGGTTAATTCAATAGCTGGGGAGCCTTTTACATGTTGATCCAAACTTTGGAAACAAGACAAGAAAAAATCTAAATTTTATCCTCTGAAGCAGTTTGGGTACCAATTGCTCAAGAAGTGGATTTCCAGGCAATCACTGCTCCCTTGCTTTGAAGAATTACTCAGTGCACCTCAAGAGCATCAAGCCAGTAATCCTACTAAAATTTGGGATATTTGGGATGGAACTATGTGGAAAGAATTCAAGGATCAAACCAATCAGATTTACACAGAAGAACCAGTGAGCCTTTTCTTTTGAATTTACATTTATTGGATGAATCCCCATGGAATCAAGACTAGTGGGAAAGTCATCTCTCTTGGTGTAATATTCTTAATATTTTTCAATCTTCCACCTAGTGTGGGTTACAAGCCACACAATATTTTTTTATATGGCTTCACACCAACACCCAAGGAATGCACCTCATTCCAACTGAATAATCTACACAAGCCTCCTTTCTCTGAGTTACTGGATCTTTGGAAAGGAGTATTCTTTACAAAAAACAACAAATATCCAGACGGGCAAATAATATGTGCTTCCATATTACCACTGATTGGTGATACACCCGCATTACATAAAATTAGTGGATTTTTATCCCACTCAGCAACAATCTTCTGTGCCCACTGTAGCCTCAAGCTGAATGATATCTGGAACACCAAAAAGGATACTTGTCCAGTAAAAAATAATCAACATCACATCAAATTGGCAGAGAATTGGAATAATGCTCAATCATTCAATGAGAAAACCAACATTCTCTAGCTACATGGTTCCTGCTACACAATTCTCCAAACTATACCATACTGGGAACCAAAAAACATTACAACAATTGATCCAATGAATACCTTTATCTTGGGAATGCTATGGGATTACAGCATCACCTATGTTTGAATAATGACTGCTGGCCAAAGTCTTCAAAATTTGGAAATAAGGAAAAACACTTACCCAAGAAGTGAATTACAATTAGTGAAGTCAGCAGCCTCAAATCTGGATCCAAACAAAAGTGCTATTTGTCCCAGAAAATACCCAAAGAATCACCAGGAGGAGAGTTTGAATATCTCTAGATAACTCCTCAAAAAACCTGGAATATATTGCACTAAATCCAATTGAAAAGGTTAAAAATTGGGCAAATCAGAAGCAAGAAGGCTCATCAAATATGCAGCATAGAACTTCTGTACCAATTTTTGTAGTCCAGAAAATCCCAGGGCTCCATCCTCCCAGCTCTTCAAGAAGTTGGGAGCATTCTGCATATGAACCCCTCCAACAAACTTCAAGACATTCTCAAAGGCTTCTTGAGAATGAATCCACAAGGAGCTCATGCAAATGTGGGCCTAAATCAAAGTAAAAAGGAAAGCAAAAAGATAACTCACCAGGAAAAAATACAAGTAGATCTATTAGAAGCAAATCAGGAAGCCAAAATGAATCTGGGAAGAGCAAGCAAAGATCCATTCAGGAAAGCTCCTACCGCTCTTTTGAAGATCAAAGCAATCCACATCAAGCAGGTTCATTGATAAAAGAGACAAGTATTGCATCAAATGAATTGGGCCTTACTACTCAAGAGCTCAGAATTCTTCAAGAGGGTACCAATTCAATCAAATTTCCATCTTGGATTACTAGGTTTCCTCAAAAGATAGGTTTGCCTGCTGCTGGTACTCCTAAGGCTGCTGAATGGTTGGTTTTGTACACCATTCATGTAGTGCTTGTTTTGATTCCAAGATTGAATTTGAACTCAGCCAACAGCTTGAGGGAGAAAAAGATTGTCTCCACTACTTCCAAACTTATTGGTATCATCAACTTGGTAATGTCTCATCAACTTACAGATCACCAGTTGTGCCAATTGGATGAATTAATTTTGGCTTACCAGGAGGAATTATTGCTTCATTGGGGATCTGAAATCAAACCCAAGCCAAAAATCCATTTTTCTCAGCATATGACTAAGATGATCAAGCTCTATATTCCTCCCTCAATATTTTCATCTTTTTCAGGAGAAAGGCTGAATCACATCTTGACCTTGATTAAAAAAAATGAAAATAAATGTAGGTAACACAGATTTCTCAAAAGTAGATTCTTGATGGCACACTTTGAACTGATTGTTTTTTTAATTTGAAGGTTTCCTTGATAAGTCCCTCTTGAATGTATTCCTTGAAAGGGCCTAACTTCAAGGCTTGGTTGACCAAATTGGATCCAACTGGAATATTTTGGGGATCAATTCTGACCAACTCCAAGATCTGCAAAATTTTTTCTATAAGACAGGTGATGTTTCAAGGGCTAAAAAAGAGATGAATTTTTTGGAAGAAGAAAAATTAAGAAAATTCGTTGAAAATAACTCAACATACAATGTCTTGCCATGGGATCAGCTGGATTGGTTGCCTTTCAAATCAATGCTCTTCCATGGTCATCACATAACACCCCATTGCTACAATAAAATTAATTCTCATATTTCTTTTTCATCAACATCAAATGAAGGCCCTTGTGAGATGGGGAAGGTATTGACCATCTTTCATGAAAAAAACTGTGCACAATATTTCCTCATTGTTGAAACCTTTTCCCCTTTGGAACAAATTGATACTTCAAGAAATCCCTACCTTGGCCTCAATTATCTCAACGCTCAAATGGTTTATCAAGAAGGTGAATCAATATCTGTGATTCATCAAGATAACATATTAGGTTTTTTGGCAAGCATGGCTTATAAAGCAAAAAAAGCACAAACTTCCAAGAATGTTTATTATGTTGTGGCAATTAACTGTTTGTTAAGTTGATATTGAAAACACTAATTTATGAAGAAATTTCATTATTGATTTCTCTGACTGGTATTTCCTTACAAAAAAGGAGGAAATATAAAAGTACATATGGATTAATTTTTTTATTTTACTAGATATTGGTAAAAGATGAAATCAGAGGAAGTGGTATTGTGTTGCATATCTATCTAAAAAACATGTATAAGGTACAGAATTCAAAAATAGAAATTAGATTTAATCTCAGAAAACTGAAGAATCAATCCTAACAGCAAATTGGAAATCTGAGTTTGCACCATTTATTTGAAATGATCATTATCTAAAAATTTGATTTCTCATTTTGGAACTTTGTACCATTGGAAATCATGGCCCAGAGGAAATATAAAAATACACATGGATTAATTTTTTTTATTGTACTAGATATTGGTAAAAGATGAAATCAGAGGAATTGGTATTGTGTTGCATATCTATCTAAAAAACATGTATAAGGTACAGAATTCAAAAATAGAAATTAGGTTTAATATCAGAAAACTGAAGAATCAATCCTAAAAGCAAATTGGAAATCTGAGTTTGCACCATTTATTTGAAATGAACATTATCTAAAAATTTGATTCTTCTCATTTTGGAACTTTGAACCATTGGAAATCATGGCCCACAATGTTAAATTCCAATCATAACAGCTGAAAAGTTGTTCAATCAAAATATGGTCTTAAATTTAAATGAAGAATTCTCAATCATCCCTTTTATGTAATGAATTTCAATTCAATCTATGCATTGCATAAATATTCTGCATAAATCTTCTGAGTTCATCCAGAAATCAATTTGATGTTTGGCTCAAAAACCTCAACAAATTCAAAACAGGTTTCAATCACAAAACCGGGTTCTACACCTGCCTGCAGGTGCAGCCTTTTATTTCATGGTGAATGGGGTTCAAAAATGGTGAATATGTGGAAATTCAAGATCAATATCATTGGTGGCCTTCAACATATTTTCAACATTTTCATCCTCTTATCCTTTGTGAATTGGTGCATTATCAAGGATAAAAATAGTGGAACTTTGGTGTTTGGATTGTAATCTGGCCAAAACTCCAGAGAGGTCACTTGCATTCAAACCTTGTTGCATTTTCCCATCACTGTTGAAGATTTCATATTAGATGTATCCTGTTTCAGAAATTCCAGCAATCATCATCTGACTCAGCCTGGGGACTAGATTTAATACTGCCAGTTCACCTGTATTTCTGTACACATGAGACCAATCAAAAGTCAGTATACTCATTAAATAATTTTTTCAAAGCAGGTAGCTACTCATTGATTAAAGACCTACCAGCCAAAGAATATCCATGAGACCTATGAGTACAAAGATCAGATCCAGTTTCATCAATAAAATGTACTTCTATGTTCACATCAGTTGCACAAAGAAGGATGTAATCTTGTCTTATTTTTGAGTTCAAAATTGCATTAAATTTTTTTGGAATTGGATATGCAATCTTCCAAGTGACATCCATCCCTTTGAAAACACTTTGGATAGCTTGAGAGGAGAAAAGTATTCCTTTTTCAGTATCAAGTTAAGCAGCCATTTTTAAAGTGATTACTGGTGGTTTTTCAATTTTTAAAAGCAAGTCACAGATAACATCAACTGTGATTTTGGTCTGGGCCCCTCAAGAACTTTGAGTAGCCAGATTTTTCTGTTTTTCATGATTGATGATGCAATGCATAGTGCATTCAGATACAGCAAAAGTTTTAGAAACTTGATTGTAGTTTGTGCCCTTCTGGAAGAAATTTTTCTCAATCAGTTGCTTCACCTCACTGGTAACTGGCTGGTGTTGCAACTGCAGCTTTGGAACAGGTTCAGGTTTCTTGGAACAATGATCTTGGAGCATCTCCAACTGGCTTTGAACTAATTTATGCAATTGGAGCTTTTTTTTTTCTTGAGTTCCAAAGCAAGACAATTGATCTTGTTTTGAGTATTGTCAATAGAATCATCTTTTTGGGTTTCTATTGCTGCAACAGGCTTGGCACAAGAGATCAAGCCAGAATACAAAATTTTTTCATGGGTTGAATGTTGGTGGAACATAGTATGGTGGTGTACTGGATGGCCAATTCTGTTGACCACCAGCCTTTGCACCCCAGTCAACAGGCATGATTTTATTCAAATCATTACATCATTTCCCACCAAAACCTGGCCTGTTGTCAAGCAAGCAAGGCTTGGGGACCTGGTATACAAGTCCACCAGACTTGATCCACGTGTATTGTGGACTTGTTTACTAGGAAGGTAGTATGTTACACCATTATTCCTGCAAATGGACTGGTTTTTCAGCCATTCTCATAGCTTTTTTTCAAGCTGTGCCAATTTTTTGTTGCAGGATGCCAGTGGATGACACGAGGTCCATATTGAGTCAAAATCATGGGCTGGATGTGCATTCTTGATATTCATCCAAATTATGTGGATTGTTGCCTCATTTACTTTTAGGTTCAATTTAGCATGCCCTTGGTCCTTTTCTTAAACTGTGTGGCCCTCAAATGACAAACTTGACCCTTGAAGTTCAGTCAAATTGGGCCTTATTTTTCTTTGCTCAAAAATAAGCATCATATTATTTTTTTTCTGGTTTTCTCCCTTTTCTTGGGGAGGGGTGGCAAATAGTGGCAGTCAATAAGGATAAAGAGTCTTTTGAATTTGATCAGTCATAAGTTCTCCCAATTGTGAAAGTTTAGTTTGAACTTCATAATTCCTGGCATTAGTGGTGGCTTGCAGTTATTGGGGTGCATGTCCATTCCTTAGAAGAGCACAAACCAAGGAGGCCATAGACGATGAAGCCAGAATTTGATGAGTCAAGGGTAGGTCTGAATGAGGTAGTGAGGTGAAACTGCAGCTTACGAGTGACCTGTCACTAGTATTCCCTCTGCA
Source organism: Puccinia polysora (assembly GCA_025617555.3). Taxonomy (NCBI): domain Eukaryota; kingdom Fungi; phylum Basidiomycota; class Pucciniomycetes; order Pucciniales; family Pucciniaceae; genus Puccinia; species Puccinia polysora. The sequence continues at coordinate 10,737,467 of CM062631.1, forward strand.
AACAAAACTGAATTATTGAGGCCTAACTTTGACCCAACCTTAGTGAAATAGCCGTTCTTTTGTTGAATTTTTGAATTTTCAATGGCAGTGGTGCTTGGAACCTGACATGCTTTCTCCTTTTTAAAGACGCGCCAACTTTGATACCAAGCTAAAACTTTGAGGCCACCCAAACTCAAGTAACTCTCCTGATTGCAGCCCTCTAAATGTTGCCTATTCTGGTAACTGGTACCAAATAACCTTTTGTTCATCTGGTATTGATGTCCACGTTAGCCATAATGCTACTAGATTCATTCCTTCAAGTCCATTCAATTGGTTTCGTTATAAATGTCACCAACAGTGTCAATTGCCATCTTTCGCCATTCCAGGCGAAGCCCCTGTTTTCTACAAGACTGCTCCTTTCCTCGTCTCCGAAGTTCTTTCAAGAGATTACATGCCTTCAGTAATCAGGTTTATGCTTTTACAGATATAGGTAGGCAATGTCCCGAGACAAGATCTTCTCCCACCGTGAGCATGAACCGCGCAGCCCAAGCATATCAAGCTTGGTTGCAAAAGAATCAGTCATTTAGAGCCAAGTTGAAACGAATACTGATTGCATACTTTATGCACTCCCGGCGAGAACTGGTTTGGGGTTCAAGTGAAAATATTCGAGCAAGGTTTCTTTCTTAGTTTCAGTTTTGGACGAAACAACCCGATGTTGAACAGATTGTCAGGCGAGGGGGAAAGATGAGCTAATGTACAAAAAAATGCGCGAGTCAAAACCCATCAACGGAGATCAATATGATGAGGGTCTGTGCCCCAGTACGACCACTGGATTTCTTAGAGCACTTGCGCAGGGCTGTGAACGAAGAGACCACTTTAGTCCTTGTAAGTCTCCCGAGCCCATTTAGCAGCAGCAACCATGTTTTTCAGGGAAGCCTCGGTCTCTGGCCAAGCACGGGTTTCTAGGACGGGAGGGAGAGTGCGGTGAATCAATAAACTACCACGCCAGAATTCCGCTTGCGTACGACTTACTCAATCCACAATCAGGGTTTATGAAGAGGAGGTCAGATTTGACAACCTTCAGGGTATCAGCGATTTTCTGTTGGATTTCTTGCTGGGAGGGAACTCGAGGGGAGTGAATATCTAACCGGGAAGGAAGAGGACAGTCAGCAAAGCGCAAAGCGCGCTGGCATATAAAAAACATGGAAATGGTTGATTGAAAAGGTAGAGTAATACCATAGACACCAGGGCCAATTTGGTTGGAGTAATCAACCGAGGCAAAGACCTTCAGGAGCTTGTGGTCAGATTTACTGGCCTCGATGGAGATAACATCGGCGTCCAGTCGAGCGATGTCTGAAAGGACATAATCCAAGGCAACCGGTTCTCAGCAAGCACTGTAAACCACAGAAGTGAATCGAAACATATCTTCGAGTAGAAAACCATAAGCTCACGAGACATGATTTCATTGAAATCAGAGTAACAAAAATGGGAGTGAGTTTGAGTACGGTCTTCAACACCAGCCGTAGCTAGCTTAAAGCTATCAACAGCCCAGTGGAGGTATTCGTCCCAATCCGCTTTTCTGAGAGGCATGCCCTCACGAATGGCTGGCTCGTCAACTTGAATAGCGAAAATTCCAGCTTTTTCCAGATCGCAAACCTCGTCACGAAGCGCAAGGGCCAACTGCCGGGACTGGACTTCTCGTGAAACATCAATACGAGGGAAGGACCAAGCCAAAATGGTAACAGGACTTTATAGCAGCGAAGCAAAACGAAAAACGGCTCATGATTCAACTTATCAGAAACCTTTGGAGTAGAAAAGTTGTCCCAGCATACCCAGTTAGCATGCCCTTTACAGGCAGTTTAGAGAGAGACTGGGCGTATGAAGACCATCGAATGGTCATCGCCGAAGGGCGAGCCACATCTGCCACGATGATGGGAGGGCGCACACAACGCGAGCCATAGGATTGCACCCATGCATTCTCAGTGAAGACGAATCCTTTCAGTTGTTCACCAAAGTACCTGAGCAGAAATTGCAATCATTGAGGACTCGACCACGCTAGCTAGGCAGGCGAGCCAGAACTTACATGACCATATCATTGCGCTCGGCTTCGCCATGGACTAGTAAATCGAGACCGCATGACTCCTGGAAACGAACAACGAGCTCGATCTCCTTCGCAATGAAATCATCGTACTCTTTAGCTGAAATTTCGCCCTTGGTGAATTTGGCACGCGCGACTCGGATCTCCTTGGTTTGAGGGAAAGAACCAATTGTGGTAGTAGGGAATTTAGGCAGCTGGACAACTTGACGTTGGGCAATACGACGTTGAGCAAAGGGGCTCTTTCGGTTGTACATCTCGGGGGTAACCTTGGCCAATCGCTCCCGTACAGAGGCATCGCTCTGCGCCTCGAAGTCCCGTCGTTTCTTGATGGAAACTGCGTTAATGTCTAATTTTTGCTTGATGGCATCATCCGCGTTGGACGAGACAGCCTTGGCTAACGTGCTCACTTCTTCACACTTCTCAAGAGCAAATGAAAACCAATCTTTCTGTTCTGGTGCCATTTTGTGCTCATCGGCAAGAGAGATTGGTGTATGAAGCAATGAGGAGGACGTAGCTACAATGACACGGTCGTCACCCAATGTTGAGATTGCTTGCTTGATGATACTAATTGAATGAGCCATATCATTTTTCCAGACGTTACGACCAGAAACCAGCCCAAGAGAGATGGCCACTTTAGTCGGCTTGAGTAACTCGAGGGCTAACTTGACTTGCTGGGGCTTGCCTCGCTCGGTCAGATCCAAGTGAATAGCATGAACCGGGCATTTGACAAGTGAAGGTAGTATAGCCTCGGCGCTACCAAAGAAGGTGGTGATGGTGATAGGAACCGACTGAGCCGCCTCGGCCAACGTGGTGTAGGTCTCCACTAGCTCCTTGCCAAGTGGGTCCGCGGCGTCCAGAACCAAGGCTGGTTCGTCAAGTTGAAGGGATTGAACTCCGGCTGCGACCAATTTCTTGATCAGCTCAACATACACAGGCACAAGTTTCTTCAGTAGTGAGATCGGCTCATAATCCGCATTTGCCGATCGAGGAGTTTTTCCCATGAGGAGGAAAGATAAAGGACCGAAGAGGGCTGGTCTGGTCTCAATGCCTGCAGCCTTTGCCTCCAAGTATTCATCGACCGGCTTTTGGTGGCATAATTTGAATTCGGTGCTCTTAGAAACTTCAGGGACAATGTAGTGATAGTTGGTACCCAAGTACTTGTTCCTGTAACACATTTTAATGCGGCGCTCAGCTTGATGTTTCTTGAATATGATCACGCGAAAAAACCCCTCTTACATCTCACAAGCAGGAAGATCCACTCCATCCCTTTGGCGACCACGTCCCATGGCAAAGCTGAGGTCCAAGGGGGTTAATTTAGCATCATAGTACTTGGAGGGCACGGCGTTAAACATGGTACAATGGTCGAGCACGTGGTCATAGAGGGTGAAATCGTTGCTGGGTACGAGGTCAACCCCAGCAGCCTTGATTCTTTTCCAGTTTGAGATTCTGACATCCTTGGCAACAGCCAACAGTCCTTCCTCGGAGAGTTTATCGGACCAATAAGCTTCAACGGCCTTCTTTACCTCTCTTTTATCACCAATTCGAGGGAAACCCAATACTGCCGATGGCCAAGTTAATTCGAACGTCCGGAGTTCAAGGGTATCCGATCTATCTGTCAGCAAAATATTATTTAGATTGATAGGGATGTAGGGCACATGGACCCACCAGCAGACTGGACCATTTTTCCAATCGGTTACAGAACAAGCAATCTGAGTGGAAGATGGAGAATAGGCAAGCTAAATCGTATCGAAGGGTGTGTATGAAGCAGAGGCGGAACTAATGCCTGGTTTGGAAGTAGGCCGATGATTTAAATAGGGGCTGACTACACCTGGTGAGAAGAAACAAACCAGGGGGCCTAGGGAAGGTTTAACGTAGCGCGATTAGGGTTACCATGTAAATTTTCGAAGGAGGCCTAACCGAAAATTTAGCAACCACAATCGCTTTAGTAACTGGAAACCTAAGAGCGTCCACCCCCGCTTCAGAGCTTTTCTAGTGCGCCGTGTAGCTCAAGTTGAAATCCAGTGGCAAGCCGGTGTTGCCTTTCACAAGATTGTATATTACATACACACATACGTACCAAAATGTCCCAATATGTAACGAATCTTACCGGCAATCTTATTTCAAATAATAACTAAATCGAGAAGATTCCCGTTAGATATTAGAGCATCTACCCCCGTCTCGACAAAATCCTCGACAACTTTGCTCGACAACTTTGACAAGTTGTCGAGCCGCGCGAGGGTGGATAACTGTCGAAACCCGATTTCGCACCCTCGTTGCGATAAATCGGGCCCGCGCGACAGTCATCAAGCTGTTAGAGAGCGGGACCCACCATTGTCGCTTCCGCAAATCCCCGCTCGATAAGGGTTGGGACCGCCCCCGAACAGGGCAAAAAAAACGGTCGTTGGTTTATTTTGAGTTAAAAAAAAAATGCAATCGATTGAGGAGAATGTAAAACGGGTGAAGGGTCGTTGATGGGACTGATGAAGTTCGAAGGGAGGGGGGGGGGGGGTTTGGTAGGGTGAAGTTATGGAGGGGGGGGGGCAGGGGGCTCGACAAAATTTTGCTTGTCGAGGATTTTGTTGAATTGACAGCTGTTGAGCCCTATCGAGCGCACAATGGTGGCTCGATCGGAAAAATCCTCGATAAGTCGGCTTATCGAGCCAACTTATCGAGACGGTGGTAGATACTCTTAAAGATTTTGATTTACCATAGCGCCACTCTAGTTATTCATCAGACCTCTTGTCTGCCAAATTCAGGAAACATTTGGAATTCTGTTTTCTTACTTAAATTACCAAACCGCTCCTTATTTCACCCTCACCTTGTATAAATAGCACTAAACCATACGTCGAGGGGTGCCTGTTCTCCATGGCAAAATTTCTGCTATTTAGCTCTATTTACTATACAAGTCTTACAGCTCTGAGGAATCATACAATATTTGCAATACGCACCTTATTCTCTAAGAGGTTTTTCAGTACGCTAGCTGGTACTGACAACCTGCCAAAATATGGCCCCATTAAATTTGAAATACTATTCACACAGTGCTCCCAAGCGGCTTGTATGTATGTATGTATGTATGTAATACTAGAGTATTGCCCCCAAATTTGGGGACTGATTGGGATTTAAATTGTTTAAATGATTATAATCAAGTAGTAAATCTGTGGAATTAATTGAAAACATTGACCCTGGTGTAATTTGAAAATGTGATGAATTAAAAAAATTGACCCTAGTGTAATTTGAAAATGTGATATTTTTTAAATAATTTCAATGAAATTGGAAATCTAGGGAATGGATTAAACAAATTTTCTGTAGTGTATTGCCCCCAAATTTGGGTAATGGATTGAATAAAAAACATTGATTTGAAAAAATTGGATGCTATTTAAATGTGGGAAATCTGGGGAATGGGTTAGAAAAAAAGGAAATGAACAATTCCTCAAGTATTTCAACAGGTAAGCAATTAAACCAAATCATATATATCATTTAAATCTCATTATTTAATTTCAGTGATGGATGGCATTCAAGACCTTATGATAAAAAATGTTGTCAGTTTCAAATGGAATCTTTTTTCCAGTTTGCAACCATGTCCTTTGTAAAAATTCTGGATCTAAACCTTGAAAATTCAAACTATATCTAATCATGGAAGGGCACTGGATCTTCATTATAAAGACCAAAATTTGAAATTTTATAAATTTTTGGTTTTTTATTTTTCAATGAGAATTCCCAATTGAATGGGAACTGTTTTAAAATCATTGTGAAAGGTAGAAAAAATTTATCTGTGTCAGAAATCAAGGTTACCCATAGAATTGCCATCACTCATCCTAAGGAATCCATCACCTGTAGCTATCTTGGCAGATATCACCTCTGTTCCCAAGCTGACCACAATCAATCAATTTCGATGTCAAAGGCCAACTTTGATATTTTTGAAACATAAATAACACAATCAATTAGGTAACTGGTATCAAGGTAGTGGTTTTGTAATTTTAGGAATAAAATATTAATTAATCTTTCTCAAGAATGATATTCCTTATTTTCATGGATAATTTTTTGCTGAGGGAGAAGTATTTTATTTGAAACTTTTATAAAATTGAGACAATCCCCAACAGAAATTGTAGAATTTCAAAAATAAGGATAACCTGCCATGCACAAAATTGAAGCAAGGTTCCAAATTTGGAAATATCACCAGCATGCAGAATTTTCCAAAGTTTCATCAACTATTTGAGGATGTGTCACCTTTTTAAAAACAGAAAAACACTTCCTGAATTCACTGCCAAGAACCATTAACTTTCCCTTAAAAGGTATGATAGAATCCATTACATCTTGAAGTAGTGTGTCAGGCAACTAAATAGCATGCATATGAGTCATAGGTGCTTCATCACAGATTATCAAAGAATCTTTTTTGAGATATTAATCCTTTTTGGAATTCTTTGATATTTTTGAAGCATAGTTTTGATCTCCAAGGGAATTCCACAGGTGAGATGAGTTGTTCTTCCATTTGATAGATTCACGGCTGCTATCCCATTTCCAGCACATACAAAAAGGTTTTTACTGACCCACCAGGCCATGAAGAAACAATGAAGAGGGTTGAGAGTAATTGTATGCATGGATTAATATGCTTCTTTTGACTGTCAAAAACCTACATTTTTTGCAGATCCAATTGATTTATAGCAGGATTTTTTTCTTCAGAAAAGATCCAGTCCCTGTGTAATCTTTTAAACTCCATTGTTTGATCAAATCTTGCAAAATCTGGAAAATCTTATTCAATAGTTGTTCCACATCTTTGAAATATAATTGTGGTGATTGATGTTGATATTTCATTTGTGAGAACTCTTGGATCTGTAATCCCAGAGTGAATTAAATCTTCCACTGTGAAATTGAAGCAAGAATTTCATAGTAAAAGTCAATTTTCTGGCTGAAAAATTTCCAATGGCATTCTGAACAACTTACTAAGTTTGAAAGGGTGAATATTGTCATTGGCTTCTTGCATTTGGTTTTTTGAAATGATGATCAAACTTGAGTAAGCCCATGGTCAAATCTGCCTCTCTGAAAGTTAGATAAGCAATTCTATTGAATTGATTTAGGTTTTCAAATGAAGTATCACCAACAGAATTATTCAACAACAACCTAAGAAACCACCTTTCTAAATCTGAAGGATAAAAAGTGTGAATTCTCAAAATTGAAAAACCACCCTGACAGTGCCTTTCTTCTATTCTGAGTGAATGGAATGTGAGATATGGTGGAAATTCAGAATATTTAATTCTCCTTGCAAAACCATTAATTGGATTATTTTGAACTATTATGTGAGCATAGTTGTTCCTTGGGTTAATCATTGAATAAATTCATCCAGGGCTTCACCCAACTCAAAAAAACTTGTTGATGGTCAGGAATATGAACATCAAACCTATACCTGCACATATGTTAACTTTGATGCAGGGCATTGGTAATTTGTTGAAAGGTAAGGATTGTAAGGAACAAACCAGGAATTACCAATGTGGAAGTTTGTATGATTCCTCCTTGGTGAAATGTCAGTTCCATTCTGGTGTTTTCTATGTATGAGATGACTGCTTTAGCCCCCAATGGTAAACAACATGTAGCAAATTTGGAGACACAAAGTAAGGGGAGGAGAGAACTCTTCTTTGTAATTAATTTTGGAAGTGACAAAGCCTTATTAAATTTACAAGTGAAAAAACTGAAATGTGTTAATTTCTGGGTTGGGGGGGGAAGTACATCAAATCAAGGTGGGATGGAAGGGGGTTTAATAAATTTTCAATGTTCCAAAAAGAAGCTTGAACTACATGAGAAACAAGTTTTTATTACATGTGTTGTCAATTTCCTCTGTTACAGTCCTCTTTTCCTTGTTAAATTTGTTGGCCCTACATATTTGTGATATTAAAAAAGAAAACTAACAAAAACAAGCTTGAACTACATGAGGAATCATTGTTTATTACATGTGTTGTAAATGTCCTTGGTTACATGTCCTCTGTCACAGTCCTTGTGTTCTTTTTACATTTGTGGTCCCTGTATGTGTGTGATAGTACAAAAAAAAACTAATTTATACATAAAACTAATATATGCATAAAACTAATATATACATGAAACTAATATATAGATAAAATGAATATATAAATAAAACTAATATATACATAAAACTAATATATACATAAAACAAATATATACATAAAGCTAATATGTACATAAAACTAATATATGCGTACAAAGAGGTGGTTGAAAAGTATTAAAAAGAAATTAACACAAACCTTACATATGTACATACATCACACAAACCTAAATACATAAAAAGAGGTGGTTGAAAAGTATTAAAAAGAAATAAAAACAAACCTTTCATATGTTAATACATCACACAAACCAAAATACACAAAAAGACGTGGTTGAAAAGTATTAAAAAGAAATAAACACAAAGCTTAAATATGTAAATACATCACACAAACCCAAATACAGCAGTTGAAAAGTATCAAATCTTAGAATCTATGTAAACACATTAGTTGAAAAAAGCAGCCTGGAAAAAAAAAGAAGACAGAGAAAAAAAAGCTGACATGGACACAAAAAAAGTGGACAAAGAAAAAAAAGCAGCTGAAAAAAAATGAAAAAAAAATGAAAAAAGGCAGACTGAACCGGATGCAAGAGGTTCACCCTAAGATTGCGGAGAACAACACCGGCTAGTAAATGGGTTTTTGAGGGAGTTTTCTCAAGGAGGCCAACATTGGTATTTGACAACCCTCAAAAAACCAATCATTTTATATTTATGGATGTGCGTCCACTGGGGGCAAAGCAGATGACAGCTCTTCCACCCTCCTTTTTGCTCCCGTGCTTTCCCTGGCCCCTCCCTCCCCCCTCACACACTCTTTCCCCCTGCCTGCCCCTTGCTGCTTTCTAAGAGCATTGATCACCGTGTTGAAAAATTCCTGAACAACTTTGAAAAGTTTTTGAGGCTTGCAAGGGTGGATAACTGTAAAAACCTGATTTTTCCCCCTTCTTGCAATACATCAGGCCCATGCAACAGTCATGGAGCAGTTAGGGAGCAGTTCCCACCATTGTAACTTCTGCCAATCCCTGCTTGATAAGGGTTGGGACCTCCCCAAACAGGGAAAAAATAACAACAGTTGCATCATTTGGAGTTCAAAAAAAAAGTAATAAATTGGAGGAGAACGTAAAATGGTTGGGGGAAATTGATTGAACCAATCAAGTTCAAAGGGAAGGGGGGTATGGTACAGTGAAGTTATGGAGGGGGAGGGCAGGGGCAGAAATATTACAGTGGGGCTAGACAAAATTATCCTTGTCAAGCCTTGAAAAGAATCCATAAATTTATGGATCCTTGTCAGGGATTTTGTTGATTCCACAGCTATCAAGCCCTATCAATTGCACAATCGTGACTTGATTGAAAAAATCTTCAATACGTCCGCTTATTGAGTGGAATTAATAAAGTGTTTCTGGGAAGACCATGAGGATGTGCTTCAGTATATCAAAAATAACATCTTCTGTATCAAAGAGAAGTTTGTAACAGCTTGGACTTAAAAAAAACCTGAATTTGGAAATAAAACCATGTCTTGGGTGGAAGGGACCCATGCTAAACTCAAACAATTCCTTACAAATTCTATGGGAAACGGGTTGAATTTTTGGAAAAACCTAGATGAAAAAGTTTCAAATCAAATTAAATTGCTTCAGGCATCCCTTGAAAACTCTCAAATAAAGTTAGGAATAGTTCTTCCCACTGAACTGTTACCATTGGGATACAAGTTGTCTTTAGAGGCAATTAAACTTGTTGGGGAAAAATTTGAGAAATCAAAGCAGAACCATGATGGGGAAGTGTGCACCAAGTCATACTCCAAGACTATGGGTTTGCCCTTTTCCCACCAGATAGGTGACCTACTGGCATCAAGAGGACCCATTGTGCCTGGGGATGTGAATACTCAGTGGAGGTTGGATTATTACCCTTGCAGTTCTAGTTCTGTAAGTTGGTTTAAGTTGGATTGTTGGATTTTTCAAATCAATTTGTGATTAATTATTTTTAATCAATGCCTTTTGATGGATAATTCCTGCTTTACTAATATTTTATACTTTTGAATTTTGAAAGGTCAATGTTGATGAAATGATCAACAGTTCTCAGTTAAATAAAAAGCTCAATGCAATGATCTTGGGATATCCTGAACAAGATCACTGCAAGCTGTTGAAGTAACTGATTCAGAAGACCAAAAATTATCAATCAAAGCCAAGAATTGAACCAAAAGTCTAGCAAGCAAGTAGAGGTAAGCCAAAATTTATAGATATCTGCTGAGATCCTTCTCAATTTGAAAACTTTGAAAAGGAAATTATAAAGCAGCAAAAGGGAATTAGACGGTTTGGTGTCATTATATATCCTTGGATTGGGAACTAAATCATGGCCTGCACTCTCAGCATTAGGTAGGTCAGTATCAGCAGTAGGCACTGTGGGTCTCAGAACACCAGGTATGGGCCAGGCCTTACCAAGACACGGCAGGCAACAATCCTCTCAGACGTTGCAGACCAAGGAATGGAGCCAGCCTAACCAAGTTTGGGGAGTTAAGGGCATGGAAATTGTGGGGTTATGTGCGTGGGAAGACTCGCACAAGTGGAGGCTAACCCACGGGACCAGGGAAGTCACAATGGTGCATTGGGCAGATATGGACAAGCAGTGTGGAAATCAGAAGAGGACTTCTCTAATAATGGTGCCCAAGTTTGGAAGTTATTGATCCCTTGCGTCTGTAAAACCTGAGTGCAACTGTTCACCCTACAACTGATAAATAGAGAGGTAGAGAATAAGAGAGATGAGTGTAAAGAGCCTTCCAACCTGATGTGATGATCTGATGTCCTCCTCCCATGCAATCTGGGTTGAGGGTGCGGTTTTAAGTAGCCTTCCCCTCAACCCTAACCTAAGTACAACCGCAAGTAAACAAGAATAATGAAGTACAACCCCCAAGTACAGAAGCCTAGCCCAAACTCTATCCTTCCATCCCCATCCCATGATCCATATCCCATCTGTATTGCCCACCTGCCATTACGTCCATCCGGTTTGTCCTTCTCATGAATCGGCCCTTGCGCCACGTCCAACTTGGAGCCCCCCGTGCATTCCCATATCCGCCTGAAGCGCCATTCCAGATATCTGAGGTACATCTGCGCATCTTGCAATGCCCAATCCGTCCAATCCAATCCAATCTGCCCCGCATCTCCAGATGCCAAGCCAAATTTGACTGCTTCTGAGCCGCAGAATGGCTTTCTGCAGCAAAGCTGCACCCATTTCTGAGCGCGCTGCCACTTCTGAGCACACAGCGCACAGCCCATTCCAACTTGCGTCCATAAAAGACCACCACATCCCCCCCCCCTTGGGAAGGCTACTTAAAACTGCACCCTCAACCTGGATGGCATGGGAGGAGGATATCAGATCATCACATCAGGTTGGAAGGCTCTTTAAACTCATCTCTCTTATTATCTACCTCTCTATCTCTCAGTTGTAGGGTGAAAAGTTGCACTCAGGGTTTACAGACGCAAGGGATCAATAACTTCTGAACTTGGGAACCATTATTAGAGAAGTCCTCTTCTGCTTTCCACAGCGGGGGGGGGGGGGGGCTCCAAGTAGGACGCCGCGGAGGGCTGTGTCATGAGAAGGACAAACCAGATGTGTTTAATGGCAGGCAGGCTTGAGGGATTGGGCAGTATGGATTAGGGTTAGGCTAGGGTTCTGGCTTTTAGGGTTTCTTCTTTATTTGTCTTCCAGGCTGTCTTTGAGTTTATACTTAGGTTAGGGTTGAGGGGGGAGGGAATAAAAGCCTTCCTCCCTCAGCGCGGTTTGAAAGGGGGCGACACAACCACGGATCACAGTTCTTGGAAAAGAAATTCATCATCATCTCTCTCTCTCTCTCTCTCTCTCTCTCTCTCTCTCTGAAAATGAGCATCCCCAGGCCTTAAAGATGCTAGAATCATTGAACTTGTAACCAAGGGGCAACTTTCTGCAAGTTTGTCTCTCATTTTTTCCACAAAGGACACCAAATAAGAAAAGAAAAATGATTTTAAGTCTTTTATTTTGTGAAATTTTCATTTTTTGGTTTAATGAACTGATGATGATATGATGATAATTGTTAGTCAAAGTCTGCAGGATCAGAATCTGAGTTTTATAGTTAAGAGGAAGGGACTGAAAGTGAATTAGCTTCACTTCATTTGGAATCTGAATCTTGTTAAGAGGAAGAAGACCTGCAGGAAGCATCAATGATAAGCTCATCTTTGGAGATTATTGTTGTGATTAATTTATGTCATTGGAATATTGGCTGAGTGGGTTTTGATTATAGGAAACCAAAGTGAAATACCTCAATACTGTAAAAGATGGAAAGATCTAAAGCTCAAATCAGGTACAAGGGTTAATAAAATGAGTGAAAGGGGCTTGTAACACAAAGTTTAAAGGACCTTGTAACAGGAGGAAAAGGGCACTCTGGTTGATTGGTTGTCTGAACAGATGATGAATTCCACTTGAGAGTACCATGTTTATAAAGACTAAGCACAAAACAGGCTGAAAAGTGGTTGAGTACAAAATGAATAAGGTAAAATTAGCATAAGCAATTTAAGTGACATGGTAAGTGAAATTTTATGATTAAAAAGTCTGATAGCTATGACTAAACAGTCTGATAGCTATGACTAAACAGTCTGATAGCTATGACTAAACAGTATAATAATCACAATACTACAACACAGCCCAGTTTAATTTTACCTGTTGTTTTAGTACTTTAAGATTAACAATAGTAAGATCAAATCAATCCAATCAATGAGAATCTGAACTACAGCAAATGTCACATAAATGAAAAATCAAAATCTAACAAATAAAATACCTTAGAGATTACATAAGTTCTTGGGAAAGTTTTGGGATTTGATTGGTGATGGGAATTGCAGATTTAGCATCATTGCTAAATTGCTTGGGTATGATGAACACAGTTGGTTTAAAGTGAGGAAGGAAATGATTGAAAAATTGGAGAAACGTAAAGAATTCTATATTAAGATGCTTGGTGGTGCAAAAGAGTTAGAAAAGATTAAACAAAGACTTGATGTTGTATCCATCAATGCAAAGATTCCCTCTTCAAAATGGGTGGCTGATTTGAATATGGGTCAAATAATAGCAGACACATATGCCAGACCTATATGTTCCATTTAATTGGGTCATGTTGTTCTTATACTCCAATGAAAAATGGTGTTACAGATCAATCAGGGGCTATTCATATTTCCTTTGTAAACAAAAACCACTGGGTTCTATTAGTAACTGAGGGAGAAATGATTCCAATCCTGCCCATTGTAGCAAAAGCCTCTGATTTCATTTAAAAGAAAGCTTCTGGTTGGGTTGATTATCTCAAAGATAAACTGCACGTGTATTCTAGATTATAGAATTCAATTATAAACTTCATATTTCATAATTTGGATTTGGTTTCTGATACTGAACTTGTAATTCTATTGATATAAAGGGTTATCATGTTTTTAACATCATTATGTTGAGTTTTTTGAGTTAACATCATCATGTTGACTGTTTTGAATGAGATTTTATTTGTAATTCAGTTAAACCTGTGTTGGGCTGATCCCATAATTATGAGTATTCTTATGTCTTGTGATGGGATCAGCTTAACACAAGTTGAACTTGTTTTTTTGATGTTTTTAATTTAGGGCTAGTCAAGTTGAACTTGTATTTTTTGGTGTTTTTAATTTAGGGCTAGTCCATTTGAATTGTATTTTTTGGAACTTATACTTTAGGGCTGCTTGATAGATTCTTTCATTGTTTATTTCATTTTTGGTGTTTTTACTTTAGGGCTAGTCAAGTTGAACTTGTATTTTTTGATCTTTTTTTCTTTTTTAATTTTTTTGAAATATCAAAGAATAAACTGGTTTTTGATGTTTTGGTGGTATTCAGTTATTTTTTTATTTACTTTTATGTCCTTGTTATGTTATTTTTTATTTTTTTTATTTTTTTATTTTTTTATTTTTTTTTATTCTTTTAACCAAATAATCAACATTTTCTGATTTTTTGGTTGATTTCTGTTTTTTTTTTTTTTTTTTTTTTTTTTTTTTTTTTTTTTTTTTTTTTTAACTCAAATGGAGTTGTGTGTGGTGCCACATAAAATTAAACCATTGTGTGGGGGCTACACAAATACAGTCCAGTTGTGGGGAGGCTACACAACTTGATTAGAGTTGTGACTTGCTGCACAGCCCATTTGAGTTGTGAATTCAACATTACCCTTTTCTTAATTTTCTTAATTTTTTTAATTTTTTTAATGTTTTCAATTTTTTAAATTTTTTTAAGGGTAATGTTAAGTTCACAGCTCCAGTTGTGTGGGAGTTATTTAGGGTGCCCACAAACTGTGGGAGTTGTGTAGGGCCCCAGACAATCTGTGGGAGTTTTGTAGGGCCCCTCAACGTGTGGGGGCCCATTACTCCAAACAGTTGTTTTAAACACGCTCAACCCCTGGGGGGGCATATACCCCCCATAATGGGCATTTTTGATTTTTGTACCCCTGTACACAACCATATTATTTATGAGGGTAATGTTAAATTCATGGCTCCAACCATGTGGTAGTCTTGTCGGGCCCTACACAGCTCAAATGAGCTGTGGAGGCCCCAAGAAGGCTACAAAGGGCCATTTCAAACATGTGCAACCCCTGGGGGGTCATGTAGGAGCTGTGTAACCCCCAGAAGTTGTGCCAGAATTTTGGGCACCCCCTGGACCACACTTGGGTTCTGTAAACCCAAATTTTGGATTAACGCATACTTTGTGGGACTGTTTTTCCACACCTAGAAATCCCAAAGAGACATTAAAGTGAAACCAAAGTGAAATTAAAGTGAAAACTCAAATCATAAATCATATTGAAATCTGCAAACAATTCTTTCTCAACTCAAAAGTGAGCAAAATTTTTTTGATCAATTGAAATTTTGATTGAATACTGAAGTATACCATTGCATTTTTTTGCATGGGAACAGTGGCAAGCCCTCCTTCTTCTGAAATGGCTGCATGGAAGGTCTAAATTCATAGTGCCATCAACAAAGCTTTGGAAAAAGAAAAAAAGGCTTTGGTTAATGAAACATTGGAAGCCCCAATTGCATCCTCATCAAGGGTGACAATTGAGGAACAAAATGATTCACAAATGGACATGACCGCTGGTGGTGAGTAACATTTTATGTTACTGGTCTTTACTGTACTTAATTTGATTTAAACTGATGGACTGAATGCCATCAATATAACTATGTAACTATGGCAGATCCACTTGACCCACCTCCCTTGAGAGCTTTCCCTACTAGGGAAGAGGCACAAAAATATTTTCAAACATGGGCAATGAAGCATGTTTACGCTTTAACATTTTTCAACTCAAAGCGTGACCAATATGTGGATTTAGCCTGTGATAGACATGGTTCCTATTCAGGAAATCTTCTTACCAAATGGTCTAGACAAACTCACACAAGGAAGGTTGGGTGCAAGTTTTTAATCCATGCAAGTTGCACAAAGGCAGACCCCTTGTGGCGCCTCTCTTACAAAGAAACCCAACATAACCATCAACCATCTGAACATCCCTCTGTGCCTCCTCAACTGAGTAGAATCTTGGAGGTAGCCTCAGAAAATCTAGTAGAAGGCATGAATGATGGGCTCAATAAGTTACAACTGAAGAGAAAATTGAGCAGGATTGATGGGGGGATTATGTGAATGATCAAACAATCTATAACACTAAGCAGAAGGTAATGCTTGCAGAACTCAAGGGAAAAAGTGTCATGGAGGTAATCTATGAACAGCTTGAAGAAACAAGTTGGATTCACTGGTCAAAGCTCAGTGGAGAGGGTCACATGGAGGCCCTGTACTTAGCACATCCAGAGGCAGTAAAGCTTTCAAAACAATTCCATCATATTTCTATGTTGGATTGTACTTATAAAACAAATAAGTACAAAAGCCCACTATTGCATTTTGTAGGAATGACAGCCAATTGGAAAACTTTCACAAAAGCTCTTGTTTTTATAACAAAAGAAACGTTTGAGTTCTACAGTTGGTCTGTAAATGCATTAAAGGAGTTGGCTTATGATCCTGAGAGACTTCCAAAAGTCTTTGTGACGGACCATGAAAAACCTCTGATTTGTGCAATTGAAACTAGTTTCCCAGAGTCATCAAGACAATTTTGCATTTGGCAATTGTCTAAAAACATAAAAGCAAACTGTAAAGTGCGCTTTTTTAATAACGTTTAAGGATGGAAAAGCTTTATGAATCTGTGGGTGAATTATGGGGCCTCAAAGACCAAGGAGGAGGCAGAGGTCAATGATGCGGAACTCAGAGTATTTTGAAATAACTGCTTCTTATTCTTCCTAGTTTTGGGTTCTGACCTTTTGACTTGTATAGTGTTTCTTGAGAGACTATGAGGATGTACTTGAGTATATGGAAAATGAAATTTTCCCTATAAAAGGGACATTTGTAACAGCGCGGACTGGTATAAACCCAGATTTTGGAAACAAAAAAACATCTTGGGTTGAAGGGGCCCATGAAAATCTCAAAAAAATCCTTGCAAACTCTTTGGGAAACCTGTTGGATGTTTGGAAAATCCTTGATGGAACAGTTTTGAATCAAATTAAATCAGCTCATGCATCACTTTATAACTCTCAAATTAAGTTAGGGACAGTTATTCCACCTGCAATGTTACCATTGGGTTACAATTTGTCTTTAGAGGCAATCCATCTTGTCAGGGAACAATTTGAGAAGTTCAAATGTGATCTAGATGGAGAAGTCTGCACCAAGTCATATTTCAAGACTATGGGTTTGCCCTGTTCCCACTAAATAGGTGATTGTCTAGCATTCAGAGGATCCGTGGTACCCCAAGATGTTCATCCTCAGTTGAGGTTGGACTATGACCCTTGCAGTTCTTGTTCTGTAAGTTGGCTTAAGTTGGATTGTTCAAATCACTATGTGATTAATGCTTTTTGATTAATGAATCCTAATTCACTAGTGTTTGAGCCTTTTGAATTTTTCGAGAGAAATTTCAATGAAATTCTCAGCATTACTCAGTTAAGTGAAAAAGTCAATGCAATGATCTTGAAATCTCAAGATCATGAGCAAAGTGGACTATTGAAGTATATCATTCAGAAGATTAAAAAATATCAATTGAAGCCAAGACATGAACCTAAAGTCTTACAATGAAGTAGGGGCCGGCCAAAATTGACAGATACATGGCAAGAACCATCTCAGTTTGACGTTGTTGAAAAACAACACAAGGGGGAAAAAAGAACTAGAAGGGCTCCAAACAAGAAAAGACAAAAGATTGTAGGTCTTTTCTTTTGGGATATGTTCATTTTTTTGGTTTAACAAACTTAGTTACTAACTAATGATGAATTGTTAGTCAAAGTTTGCAGAATCTGAATCTGAATTTCATAGTTCAGAGGAAGAGACTGAAAGTGAATCAGGATCACTTAATTTGGAATCAGAATCCTCTTCAGAGGAAGAGAACATGCAGCAAAACTCAACCAGAAGCTCATCTTTGGTGAGTTTTCATTTCATTGATCCAATTAAAGAAATGAATACTAAGTTAGTTTGAATGATAGGAACCAAACTTGAAATACCTCAATAAAATACCAAAGAAATTCTGTAATTTCTTGGGTGAGGTTTGGGATCCAATTGGAGATGGGACTTGCGGATTTAGAGTCATTGCTGAATCTCTTGGTTATGAAGAACATGTTTGGTTTAAATTTAGGAAGGAAATGATAGAAACATTAGAGAAACATCAAGCATGCTACATTAAGATGCTTCATGGTTCAAAGGAGGTTGAAAGTATTAAAAAAAGACTCAATGTTGAAGAGATCAATGAAAAGATTCCCTTCTAAAAATGGCTGGCTAAATTGGACACAGGTCAAATCATAGCAGACACATATTCCAAACCTATATGTTTCATTTCATTGGAGTCATGTGATACTTATAATCCAATTAAAAATGGTGTTACTAATGAATCAGATCCAATGTTCATTTCCTTTGTAAACAATAACCACTGGGTTCTATTAGTACTTGAGGGAGAAATGATTCCAATCCCACCCACTGTAGCAAAACCACGTTCCTTGATTTCTAAAAAATCCTCTGGTTGGGTTAATCATCTCAAAGATCAACTGCAAATGTATTCTAGATTGTAATAGACTTTGAATTCATTTAATTGTTAAATTGGAATTCTAATGCAGCTAACAAGTTCTATTAATATAAAGGGTTATCACATTTTGAACATCATTATGTTGAGTATTGTGAGTTAACATCATTATATTGAGTGTTTTGAATGAGTGTGGAATGGTAAGTAAGTTCAACTTGTGTTGGGCTGATTCCATCACAAGCTTAACTTATGTTAAGCTTGGGATGGGATCAGCTTAACACAAGTTTAACTTGTTTTTTTTGGTGTTTTTACTTTAGGGCCTGTCAAAATACTTGTATTTTTTTGGGCACTTTTACTTTAGGGCCGGTCAAAAGACTTCTTTAATTTTTGGGCCCTTTTACTTTAGGGCTAGTCAAGTTGAAATTAATTTAGGGCTTGTCAAGTTAATTGTCTTTTTTTTTGGTGTTTTTACTTTAGGGCTTGTCATGTTAATTGTCTTTTTTTTTGTGTTTTTAGTTTAGGGCTAGTCCAGTTACTTGTGTTTTTTTGAGTCTTTTTAATTAAGGGCTATTCCATTGGATAGTACCAGTTTTTTTTATTTTTTTATTTTTTTATTTGTTTTTTTAACCAAAAAATGAACATTCTTTGATTTTTTGGTTGATTTCTGTTTTTTGGAAGGTTTATTTAGTTTAACAATTGTGTTAGTACCCTTTCATTCATTTTCCTTTTTTTTTTTTGGCTCAGCGCGGTCCCGTGCCGGGTGGGATGCCACACAACTACACTTCAGCCTTGTACAACTCCATACGGCTCAAATGTACTTGTGTGGAAGTTCACATGGCGGCAGACCAGGCTGGGTGGGCCGCAGAACTCTTTGAGCTGTGGGGGGTTGGGGACGGCCCAAATTGGACCATGTGGCGTGCCACACAGCCCGATTTAAACCGTGTGCACGGCTCAATGAGCTGTGACTTTGACATTACCCTATTTATTACTTATTATTTATTATTTATTATTTATTATTTATTATTTATTATTTATTATTTATTATTTATTATTTATTATTTATTATTTATTATTTATTATTTATTATTTATTATTTATTATTTATTATTTATTATTTATTATTTATTATTTATTATTTATTATTTATTATTTATTATTTATTATTTATTATTTATTATTTATTATTTATTATTTATTATTTATTATTTATTATTTATTATTTATTATTTATTATTTATTATTTATTATTTATTATTTATTATTTATTATTTATTATTTATTATTTATTATTTATTATTTATTATTTATTATTTATTATTTATTATTTATTATTTATTATTTATTATTTATTATTTATTATTTATTATTTATTATTTATTATTTATTATTTATTATTTATTATTTATTATTTATTATTTATTATTTATTATTTATTATTTATTATTTATTATTTATTATTTATTATTTATTATTTATTATTTATTATTTATTATTTATTATTTATTATTTATTATTTATTATTTATTATTTATTATTTATTATTTATTATTTATTATTTATTATTTATTATTTATTATTTATTATTTATTATTTATTATTTATTATTTATTATTTATTATTTATTATTTATTATTTATTATTTATTATTTATTATTTATTATTTATTATTTATTATTTATTATTTATTATTTATTATTTATTATTTATTATTTATTATTTATTATTTATTATTTATTATTTATTATTTATTATTTATTATTTATTATTTATTATTTATTATTTATTATTTATTATTTATTATTTATTATTTATTATTTATTATTTATTATTTATTATTTATTATTTATTATTTATTATTTATTATTTATTATTTATTATTTATTATTTATTATTTATTATTTATTATTTATTATTTATTATTTATTATTTATTATTTATTATTTATTATTTATTATTTATTATTTATTATTTATTATTTATTATTTATTATTTATTATTTATTATTTATTATTTATTATTTATTATTTATTATTTATTATTTATTATTTATTATTTATTATTTATTATTTATTATTTATTATTTATTATTTATTATTTATTATTTATTATTTATTATTTATTATTTATTATTTATTATTTATTATTTATTATTTATTATTTATTATTTATTATTTATTATTTATTATTTATTATTTATTATTTATTATTTATTATTTATTATTTATTATTTATTATTTATTATTTATTATTTATTATTTATTATTTATTATTTATTATTTATTATTTATTATTTATTATTTATTATTTATTATTTATTATTTATTATTTATTATTTATTATTTATTATTTATTATTTATTATTTATTATTTATTATTTATTATTTATTATTTATTATTTATTATTTATTATTTATTATTTATTATTTATTATTTATTATTTATTATTTATTATTTATTATTTATTATTTATTATTTATTATTTATTATTTATTATTTATTATTTATTATTTATTATTTATTATTTATTATTTATTATTTATTATTTATTATTTATTATTTATTATTTATTATTTATTATTTATTATTTATTATTTATTATTTATTATTTATTATTTATTATTTATTATTTATTATTTATTATTTATTATTTATTATTTATTATTTATTATTTATTATTTATTATTTATTATTTATTATTTATTATTTATTATTTATTATTTATTATTTATTATTTATTATTTATTATTTATTATTTATTATTTATTATTTATTATTTATTATTTATTATTTATTATTTATTATTTATTATTTATTATTTATTATTTATTATTTATTATTTATTATTTATTATTTATTATTTATTATTTATTATTTATTATTTATTATTTATTATTTATTATTTATTATTTATTATTTATTATTTATTATTTATTATTTATTATTTATTATTTATTATTTATTATTTATTATTTATTATTTATTATTTATTATTTATTATTTATTATTTATTATTTATTATTTATTATTTATTATTTATTATTTATTATTTATTATTTATTATTTATTATTTATTATTTATTATTTATTATTTATTATTTATTATTTATTATTTATTATTTATTATTTATTATTTATTATTTATTATTTATTATTTATTATTTATTATTTATTATTTATTATTTATTATTTATTATTTATTATTTATTATTTATTATTTATTATTTATTATTTATTATTTATTATTTATTATTTATTATTTATTATTTATTATTTATTATTTATTATTTATTATTTATTATTTATTATTTATTATTTATTATTTATTATTTATTATTTATTATTTATTATTTATTATTTATTATTTATTATTTATTATTTATTATTTATTATTTATTATTTATTATTTATTATTTATTATTTATTATTTATTATTTATTATTTATTTTTATTATTTATTATTTATTATTTATTATTTATTATTTATTATTTATTATTTATTATTTATTATTTATTATTTTTTATTTATTATTTATTATTTTTTATTTATTATTTATTATTTATTATTTATTATTTATTATTTATTATTTATTATTTATTATTTATTATTTATTATTTATTATTTATTATTTATTATTTATTATTTATTATTTATTATTTATTATTTATTATTTATTATTTATTATTTATTATTTATTATTTATTATTTATTATTTATTATTTATTATTTATTATTTATTATTTATTATTTATTATTTATTATTTATTATTTATTATTTATTATTTATTATTTATTATTTATTATTTATTATTTATTATTTATTATTTATTATTTATTATTTATTATTTATTATTTATTATTTATTATTTATTATTTATTATTTATTATTTATTATTTATTATTTATTATTTATCATTTATTATTTATTATTTATTATTTATTATTTATTATTTATTATTTATTATTTATTATTTATTATTTATTATTTATTATTTATTATTTATTATTTATTATTTAATATTTAATATTTAATATTTATTATTCATTATTCATTATTCATTATTCATTATTTATTATTTATCATTTCTTATTTCTGATTTATAATTTATAATTTATAATTTATAATTAATTATTTGTTAAAATGCGGATGCACTCAGGTAATGTGCATAGGAGTGTGTAATCCAAATGGGATGCAAAAATGGGCCTCCACGGCCCATTGGACATCATGTGGGCCACGTGGGCCTATGTGGGTGTTATTGGGTTTGGGCATTTGGGTGCCAAAAACTTGTTTTTATGGTTTTTTGGGGCACGGACCCTCACAGGCCCGCCAGGGTGGATGGGCCACCAAGCCAGATGGGCTTATTTGGGCATAAAAGAGCCCAAGCTTTATTATGGATATACTTGGCAAGACGTGCTGGCCCGCCAAAGTATGTAATTCTCACAATTTGGGCTTGGGGAGGCCCATTGGGGCCGCCGCCCTTGCCACAGCCCATTGGGGCCGCCGCCCTTGCCGCAGCCCGCTCGGGGCCGCTGCCCGTGCCGCAGCCCGCTTGGGGCCGCTGCCCGTGCCGCAGCCCGCTTGGGGCCGCTGCCCGTGCCGCAGCCCGCTCGGGGCCGCTGCCCATGCCGCAGCCCGTGCCGCAGCCCATGCCGCAGCCCGTGCCGCAGCCCGCTCGGGGCCGCTGCCCGTGCCGCAGCCCGCTCACGGCCGCTGCCCGCGTTGCGGCCCATTTGGGGCCGCCTGTGTTTTTTGGTACGGCCCACGCAGGTCCAAATGGGATGCAAAAATGGGCCTCCACGGCCCATTGGACATCACGTGGGCCTATGTGGGTGTTATTGGTTTTGGGCATTTGGGTGCCAAAACACGTTTTTATGGTCTTTTGGGACACGGACCCTCATGGGCCCTCCAGGGTGGATGGGCCACCAAGCCAGATGGGCTTATTTGGGCATAAAAGGGCCCAAGCTTTATTATGGATATACTTGGCCAGACGGGCTGGCCCGCCAAAGTATGTAATCCTCACGATTCGGGCTTGGGGCAGCCCATTGGGGCCGCCGCCCGTGCCGCAGCCCGCTTGGGGCCTATGCCTGCGTTGCGGCCCATTTGGGGCCGCCTGTGTTTCTTGGTACAGCCCACGCAGGGCCCGACCGCCCGTGCGGGGCTGTCGCGCGGCCGAGGGATCCCACGCGGTGGGATGCCGCGCGGGCCCGGCTGGTTCGCGCTAGGCGACCAGCGCCACGGAGCCGGGGCTTGCGGCCCCGGCTCGCTCCCCCTCCCCTTGCTTGCCGTCGCAAGGGGGATGGGGGAAAGCTGGCTGGGTTGAACCAGCCAGCAACCAACCGCTACAGTGCAGTCGGTCAGGGCAGGGGGGACCTGACCACCCCCTTGCCCAAGGAGGTGGCGGCGCCAGCCGCAAGGGTAGCAACCGGCAGGTGGGGGGGAATTCATCACCCCCCCACCATTGATTGGTTGAGGCGACCGAGCAGGACAGGGGCGCTCTCCCCCCCCCTTTACCAAGAGGGAGGAGCAATGGGCCTGGGGGGACCTGATCACCTCCCAGGTCAATTTACTTGACAAAGCCCTGGGGTTATTGACCCCCAGGGCCCCTGGTTAGGGGATTTGACCGCCCCCACCAGGTATTTGGGAGAAAGAGGGAGGGGAAAGCATGTCCGCTGGTCACACCCCCCCATGTGAGTCTCAGACCGGACCCAGGTGTGCCCTGGGTCCCACCTGGCCCATTTGAGGGGCCAGGAGCTGGCTGCATGAGGCAACCAGCCCGTAAACAAGGCAATGAGGTCATCATGGCTGGCTGTAACGGACAACCAGACAAGGGGATTGAACAGTTAAGGAGCTGGTTCAGCCCCATTGAGGTGGAAACACCAGAAATAACTGGAATAGGCTGGTTGTAAGGGTACAGGGACTGATGCCATGTGGGCTGATGTAGTCCAAACCAAGTACCAAGGCCAGTAGAGCCTGTAGAGCTCTTTTGGGGCGGAAAATTTGCCTTTTGGCTTGTTGTATCATGGGCTCACAAGAGGACAATCTTTTGTACTTGAGGAGCTCTTCTCCCTGCTGTTTTCCATTCATTCATTCATCATTCCAATCAAATTCATCCAAGATATTGCCCCATTGTGAGAGCCCCATTAGGCAATATTGACACCCAGTGTCCAGCATTTCTTTTGCTTTAAATACTGCTCATTTGCCTAAGCTAATTGCTGGCCATAATTCTAACATTATTCATTATTTATTATTTATTGGAGGATACAAAACTTTCTTTTAGTTGTTTAGCATGCCACAACACTCAAATGGGACATGTAGCATGCCACAAAGCCCATTTGAGTCATGTAGCTTGCCACACGGCCCATTTGAGTTGTGTAGCATGCCACACGGCCCATTTGAGTCATGTAGCATGCCACCCGGCTCAT
This sequence comes from Puccinia polysora, assembly GCA_025617555.3. Classification (NCBI taxonomy): domain Eukaryota; kingdom Fungi; phylum Basidiomycota; class Pucciniomycetes; order Pucciniales; family Pucciniaceae; genus Puccinia; species Puccinia polysora. Next base: position 10,762,059 of record CM062631.1, read on the forward strand.
TTGAGTCATGTAGGGTGCCACACGGCCCATTGAGTTATGTACAGAGTTGTGAATTTAAAATTACCCTTTTTGTAATTTTTGTAATTTTTTTAATTTTCAAATTTATCAAATTTTTTTGATTTTTTTAATTTTTTTAATTTTTTTAATTTTTTTAATTTTTTTAATTTTTTTGATTTTTTTAATTTTTTTAATTTTTTTGGATTTTTTTGATTTTTTTGATTTTTTTAATTTTTTTAATTTTTTTAATTTTTTTAATTTTTTTAATTTTTTTAATTTTTTTAATTTTTTTAATTTTTTTAATTTTTTTAATTTTTTTAATTTTTTTGATTTTTTTTGATTTTTTTAATTTTTCTCATTTTTTTAATTTTTTTAATTTTTTTAATTTTTTTAATTTTTTTAATTTTTTTAATTTTTTTATTTTTTTTAATTTTTTTAATTTTTTTAATTTTTTTAATTTTTTTGATTTTTTTGATTTTTTTAATTTTTTTAATTTTTTTAATTTTTTTGTATTTTTTTGATTTTTTTAATTTTTACAATTTTTTTAATTTTTTTATTTCTTTTAATTTTTTTATTTTTTTTTAATTTTTAATTTTTTTAATTTTTTTAAATTTCTTAAATTTTTCAATTTTTTTCAATCTTTTTAAGTTTTTTAATTTTTTTTAATTTTTGTAATTTTTTTAATTTTTTTTACTTTTTTTACTTTTTTTAATTTTTGTCAATTTTTCAATTTTTCAATTTTTTTAATTTTTTTAGTTTTTTTATTTCTTTTACTTTTTTTAATTTTTTTTAATTTTTAATTTTTTAATTTTTTTGATTTTTTTAATTTTTTCAATGTTTTTAATATTTTTAATATTTTTAATTTTTTTAATTTTTTTAATTTTTTTAATTTTTTTAATTTTTTTAATTTTTTTAATTTTTTTAATTTTTTTAATTTTTTTAATTTTTTTAATTTTTTTAATTTTTTTTAATTTTTTTAATTTTTTTAATTTTTTTAATTTTTTTAATTTTTTTTAATTTGTTTAATTTTTTTAATTTTTTCAAGTTTTTTAATTTTTTGAATTCTTTTATTTTATTTATTTTTAATGTTCTATTTATTTCATGTTTTGGCCAACCTTAAATTCCCAACGCACGGTTTTAAAAGTGCATAAAAATTCATTCACAACCCACATGAGTTGTGCACAAAAATTTCAAAATTAAAAAATAAACAAAATAAATAAAGAAGCAAATCAAAAATGAATGAATAAACAAGAAAATTGAAAATAAACAAATAGAAAAAAATAAATAAATAAATGAATAAGAATTAAATGAATAAATACATAAATAAATCAATGAATAAAGAAATGAAAGAATAAATAAATGAATAAACAGATAAATGATTGAATAAATAAAAAAATAAATAAATTAACAGCTAAAGAAATAAAAAATTTAATAAATTAATAAATGAATAAATGAATAAATGAACAAAAAAATAAACAAAATAAAAAAATAAATAAAGTACATTAAAAAAAAGAAAAAAAAGGGTGATGATAAATTCACAGCTCAAATGAACCATCAGGCTACATCCAAGCCGTGCAGAGCCCCAAACAATTTGAGTGTGGTTGGGCTGAACTCCACACAGCACTGGACTGCCGTGTGGGGGCCTCACGACTACATTCAAGCCCTGTAGAGCCCCACACTGCTCAAATGTAGTTGTGTTGCCGTGCCACACGGCCAGCCCAACCACATTCCAGTCATGTGGGGCTCTGAATGACAAAAATGTAGTCATGTAGCCGTGCCACATGGCCACAAGTCTGATGGGCCAAAAAAATGAAAAAAACTAAAGGGTCTAAATTACACTAAAATAAACTAAATACAAATACAAAAAAAAAAACAGAAATCAACAAAAAGATCAAAAAAGGTTGTTTTTTTGGTTAAAAAAACAAAAAATAAAAAATAAAATAAAAATAATTAAAATAAAAAAAATAAAAATAAAAACAAAAAAAATGAAGAGAACCAGCTTCTTGTCTTCAGATTCAAGTAAAAAATTCAAGTTCAAGTTGACTAGCCCTCAAGTAAAATGGCAAAAGAATACCATTAGTCTTTTGACCAGCCCTAAAGTAAAAGTGCCAAAAAATACTAATATTTTGACCAGCCAAAAATACAAGAAGTCTTTTGACCAACCCTTTAGTAAAAGTGCCAAAAAAAAATTCAAGTCTTTTGAACAGCCCTAAAGTAAAAACACCAAAAAAATCAAGTTCAACTTGTGTTCAGCTGATCCCATCACAAGTTGAACTGAATTACCATTAAAACCTCATTCCAAACACTCATCATAATGATGTGAACTCAAAAAAATTAACATAATGATTTTCAAAATGTGATAAACCTTTATATTAATAGAATTACAATATCAGCATGTTTGACCAAACCCAAATGATGAAATTAATCTATAATTTAGAATACAAATCAAGTCAAAATTTGAGGTGATCAACCCAAAAATCTGCTTATTTAGAAATCATTGAACATGGTTTGGAAACTATGGGCGGGATTGGATTCACATCTCCCTTAAGTAAAAGCAGGACCTGTTTGTTATTGTAAACAAAGCAAATAAACATAGGATCTGATTGTTCTTTTAAAAAAATTTTCTAGGAGTAAAAGAACAACATTATTCCAATGAAATTAAACATATTGGGCTTCCATATGTACCAGCTATCATTTGACCCATGTCAAGCTTTGAAAGACATTTCATAGAGGGAAAAATTTCATTTATGTCATTGAAATACAGTCTTTGTTCTATCTTTTCAACATCTTTACTGCCGCCAAGGATCTTAGAATAGCATCACTTATTTTTCCTCAATGTTTCAAGCATTTCTTTTGAAATATCAATCCATCCATTTTTTTCATACCCAAATTATTTAGCAATGAATCTAAAACCACAATTTACATCACCAACTGGGTCCCAAACCTCACCCTAGAACTTAGGTAAGTTTTCAGGTGTTTGAGTGAGGTAATTTAGTTCCTAAAATCAAAAATTAGTTATCCAAACTTCTAATCTCATTCAAGGAATCACCACGCACCAAATATGAGCTTCTGTTTGACTCCTCCATTGCATCTGCTTCATCCTTTGAAAAGGAATTGGATTCCAACCGCACCAAACCCAATGAACTTTCAGTCTCTTCCACTGAACTATGAAATTCAGATGAGGACCCTGACTTGGACTGTAAATCATTCCCAATCAGTTCATTAAACCTAAAAATGAACCTTTTACAAAAGAAAAGACTTACAATAATTTCTATTTTCTTCTTTGGTGCCCTTCTACTTCTCTTTTCCTGCTGAAGTTCCTTTTCAATGTGTTCAAATAAAGAAGGATCTCACCGGGTATCTGTCAATTTTGGATTGCCTCTGCTTGATTTCTAGACTTTAGGTTCAAGTCTTGGCTTGAATCAACAATTTTTCCTCTCCTTCATCAAGCGCTTCAACAGCCAGAAATAATCTTGATTGGGATGACTCAAGATCATTGCAATGGGCTTCTCATGTAACTGGGAATTTTTGAGCATTTCATGAAAATTGACCTTTAAAACTTCAAAAGGATCAAATATTGTTCAATTAGGAATCACCATTGTAGTCAAGTAGGAATCATCATCCAAAAAGTATTAATCACAAAGTGATTTTAACAATCCAACTTAAACCAACTTACACAACTATAACTGCAAGGGTCATAATTCAAACTCCACTGAGGATGAACATCTTCAGGCACAATGGACCCTCTTTACAATAGAAGGACACCTATTTGGTGGGAACAGGACAAACCCATAGTCATTGAGTATGAATTGGTGCACACTTCCCCGTCATGGTTCCGCTTTACCATCTCTAATTGATCCCCAAAAAGTTTGATTGCTTGTAAACACAAATTGTATCTCAATGTTAACAGTTCAGTAGGAGGAGATATTCCAATCTTTATTCAAGAGTTGTAAAGGGCAGCCTGAATAAATTTAATTTGATTGGAAAATGTTCCCTCTAGGTTTTGCCAAACATCCAACATGTTTCCCAACAATTTTGCAAGGAATTGTTTGAGAGTAGCATGGGCCCCTTTAACTGGAGACATTGTTTTATTTCCAAAGTCAGGGTTGTTGCAAGTCCAAGCCGTTTCAAATGTCTCTTTGATACGGAATACATTATGATCCATATACTCAATTAAATCCTCACGGTCTACCAAAAAACACTTTATACAAGTCATAATGTATGCAAACCAAAACTAGGAAGATTAACAGTAGAGGCAGTGATTTGGCACTTACTCCAAGTTCCGCATCATTGAACTCAGCCTCCTCCTTGGTTTTTGAGGCCCCATACTTAGCCCACAGAGACATAAAGCTTTTCAACCCTTCAAAGTCATTATTGAAGCTCAATTTACAGTTTGCTTGTATGTTTTTAGAAAAGGGCCATTGAAAGCACTGTCTTGTTGACTCAGGGAATATTTTCTCTAGAGAACAGATCAAAGCTTTTTCACCGTCCATCACAAAGACTTTGGGAAGTCTCTCAGGATCATAAGCCAACTCCTTTAGCACATTTACAGAACAAATGTAGAACTCAAACATTTCTCTTGTTATGAAAACAAGAGCTTTTGTGAAAGTTTTCTGTTTGAAGTAATTCCTACAACATGCAATAGGGGGATGTTGTACTTTTTTTTCTTATAAGTACAATCCATCATAGCTATATGATGCAATTGCTGGCAAAGCTTTAATGACTTGGGGTGATCCAAGAATAGGGCCTCCAAGTGACCCTCTCCACTGAATCAAAACACTTCCAGAATGAAGTATGGAGGGTAAAAACCCCTCCAGAATGAATTATGGAGGGTTAAAAACCTTCCAGAATGCCCTCCAGAATGAATTATGGAGGGTTAAAACCCCTCCAGAATGAATTATACAGGGTTAAAAACCCCTCCAGAATGAATTATAGAGGGTTAAAATCCCTCCAGAAAAAATCATAGAGGGTTAAAACCCCTCCAGAATGAATTATGGAGGGTTAAAACCCCTCCAGAATGAATTATGGAGGGTTAAAACCCCTCCAGAATGATTTATGGAGGGTTAATACCCCTCCAGAATGAATTATGGAGGGTTAAAACCCCTCCAGAATGAATTATGGAGGGTTTAAACCCCTCCAGAATGAATTATGGAGGGTTAAAACCCCTCCAGAATGAATTATGGATGGTTAAAACCCCTCCAGAATGAATTATGGATGGTTAAAACCCCTCCAGAATGAATTATGGATGGTTAAAACCCCTCCAGAATGAATTATGGAGGGTTAAAACCCCTCCAGAATGAATTATGGAGGGTTAAAACCCCTCCAGAATGAATTATGGAGGGTTAAAACCCCTTCAGAATGAATTATGGAGGGTTAAAACCCCTCCAGAATGAATTATGGAGGGTTAAAACCCCTCCAGAATGAATTATGGAGGGTTAAAACCCCTCCAGAATGAATTATGGAGGGTTAAAACCCCTCCAGAATGAATTATGGAGGGTTAAAACCCCTCCAGAATGAATTATGGAGGGTTAAAACCCCTCCAGAATGAATTATGGAGGGTTAAAACCCCTCCAGAATGAATTATGGAGGGTTAAAACCCCTCCAGAATGAATTATGGAGGGTTAAAACCCCTCCAGAATGAATTATGGAGGGTTAAAACCCCTCCAGAATGAATTATGGAGGGTTTAAAACCCCTCCAGAATGAATTATGGAGGGTTAAAACCCCTCCAGAATGAATTATGGAGGGTTAAAACCCCTCCAGAATGAATTATGGAGGGTTAAAAACCCTCCAGAATGAATTATGGAGGGTTAAAACCCCTCCAGAATGAATTATGGAGGGTTAAAACCCCTCCAGAATGAATTATGGAGGGTTAAAACCCCTCCAGAATGAATTATGGAGGGTTAAAACCCCTCCAGAATGAATTATGGAGGGTTAAAACCCCTCCAGAATGAATTATGGAGGGTTAAAACCCCTCCAGAATGAATTATGGAGGGTTAAAACCCCTCCAGAATGAATTATGGAGGGTTAAAACCCCTCCAGAATGAATTATGGAGGGTTAAAACCCCTCCAGAATGAATTATGGAGGGTTAAAACCCCTCCAGAATGAATTATGGAGGGTTAAAACCCCTCCAGAATGAATTATGGAGGGTTAAAACCCCTCCAGAATGAATTATGGAGGGTTTAAAACCCCTCCAGAATGAATTATGGAGGGTTAAAACCCCTCCAGAATGAATTATGGAGGGTTAAAACCCCTCCAGAATGAATTATGGAGGGTTAAAACCCCTCCAGAATGAATTATGGAGGGTTAAAACCCCTCCAGAATGAATTATGGAGGGTTAAAACCCCTCCAGAATGAATTATGGAGGGTTAAAACCCCTCCAGAATGAATTATGGAGGGTTTAAAACCCCTCCAGAATGAATTATGGAGGGTTAAAACCCCTCCAGAATGAATTATGGAGGGTTAAAACCCCTCCAGAATGAATTATGGAGGGTTAAAACCCCTCCAGAATGAATTATGGAGGGTTAAAACCCCTCCAGAATGAATTATGGAGGGTTAAAACCCCTCCAGAATGAATTATGGAGGGTTAAAACCCCTCCAGAATGAATTATGGAGGGTTAAAACCCCTCCAGAATGAATTATGGAGGGTTAAAACCCCTCCAGAATGAATTATGGAGGGTTAAAACCCCTCCAGAATGAATTATGGAGGGTTAAAACCCCTCCAGAATGAATTATGGAGGGTTAAAACCCCTCCAGAATGAATTATGGAGGGTTAAAACCCCTCCAGAATGAATTATGGAGGGTTAAAACTCCTCCAGAATGAATTATGGAGGGTTAAAACCCCTCCAGAATGAATTATGGAGGGTTAAAACCCCTCCAGAATGAATTATGGAGGGTTAAAACCCCTCCAGAATGAATTATGGAGGGTTAAAACCCCTCCAGAATGAATTATGGAGGGTTAAAACCCCTCCAGAATGAATTATGGAGGGTTAAAACCCCTCCAGAAGTTATGGAGGTTAAAACCCCTCAAGAATGAATCATGGAGGGTTAAAACCCCTCCAGAATCAATTATGGAGGGTTTAAACTCCTTCAGAATCAATTTTGGAGGGTTAAAATCACTCCAGAATGGATCATGGAGGCTTAAACCCCCTCCTGATACATACCAACAACAATTTCAGTGCAACAGGGGGATGTAACCAAGATGAACACCCTTCTGCCAGACATGTAACAGAAGATAGTGTACTGGTGGATGTAACCAATGAGATCAACTTCAGTTTACAGGGCTTGGGTGTAAGTTTTTTTTACATAAATACCCCCTGCTGTTGCATTTCCTCATCTTGCCACACCACTAGTTGCATTTTTGATCTCCTGAACTCCCTGCATAAATCAACCACAAGTAATTTTTCAATCTACATAGAAGAACATCCTCAGTTCCTTTTATGGAGGTTCAAAATGAAACACACAACCCCCATCCTCATGCAATTCTTCACAATTCTCATCAAGATCACTTGAGATATCCAATCACCTATGATGATTCTTACTTGAGTCATTCAACCACCTTTAATTGTTCTCACATGAGAAATTCAACCACCTATAATCATTATCACTTGAAAAATCCAAAAACCTATTACTATCCTGATCTTAATCATCAAACATTTCTCAAACCCAAACTCAGAACTGGGTTGTAGATTGATTAACTTTCCCAAGAAACAAGACACAATTCTTTTTCTAGCAATCATCAACATAGAAGACGTAATTCTTTGATACAGAATCATAGGTACTTACATTTTGAGTATTTATCCTACCAACCATCTCACAACATTTTCAATTTGCCAGCTCAACCCTCTAACAATAAATTTAACCCACAAAATTCACCAAATGTACAAAGGTATCCTCATTACTCCAATTCAAATATACAGCATCCACATCTGTTCCATGAGGAACCCCTTCAATCAACCTCATTCAAAGTTCAAGAAGATAAATCCAAACTTGCAATCCCAAAAAACTTCTTAAATTCACAGAATTTCAACACCTCATTCCAAAGACATGTACAAAACTCACATACCCTCAACCTGAAAATCTCTGCTGGAACCCACCCTCATTTTTTTACAACAATCACTGCCCAAAAAACTTGCTCAACTTTTTGAAGTTGACATGCAGTTACATCAGCCATGCTACACTTCAAGTTCATTCCATACTCCAGATTTTTGGTGGCACACCGGGTATTATGTGTTTAGGATAATCTGAGAATGCCTTTCTTCACAGCTTCAGGGAGTGCCCCTGTACAGTACATAAAGGATTGGGTGGTTGAGCCAACTGACATGACTCAACCTCCACTATCAGTTACCCATTCAGCTCAAGGCACTGTGTGAAGAATGGCTCCTCCACGCTTGTAGCTTTTGAGAAAAAAAATTAAAATATATAGGTTTACACAATCACCTGTCTCATCTGCTTCCATCTTTTGGTGGAATTGCTATCAAGGATTCTTGACCAGACAATGTGTATGTGATCCTGAAGTGTAACAGTGGTGGGATGAAAGGATTCCTCCCATGGAATTATACCAGCTTGTTGACTTCTTCTTTTTTGTTTCTTTACCAAACAGAGAAAGGGGTCAATGCTGGTAACATCATTCAGATGGCACACTAACTTGATTTGTTGAATCCATTGTTGTTGATAGGATGAAGTGCCCAAAGTGATTACTTAGTCTTAGAAGAACCACTCTTAAAACATCTAGAGACTCACAAAAAATCCTTCAAGTTGATTAGGAACTACACATTAGAGGACAGAGAGCACTGTTATACATTTTGGCATGCCAATGCTGTTGAACTTTGTTTCCAGCTCATAGTTGGTGTAAGAATCCAAAGAGTGCTAGGCCGCAGGCAGTTTGTGGAGGGGAAAAGTGCTGTTTAGGCTGCTTTCCTCAGTGTTACAAAAATATTTAAGTGTAACGGGAATCAAGGTGCAGAACTTTTGAAATGAGGAATAAAAGAGTAGAGGATAAAGTTGATAATAATTGGTATCAAAGGAACAACACTATCTGAGGCAAGATTAGGTGGGAAAGACTTGAACAAAAGAAGTTAAAGTTTGTTTAGAGTTTAAAATAACCAAGCTGTTGTATGTAAACAAAACCCACAGGCTAATGACTATGGCCTTCAGCAGAAGATTGGGGATGATCAACTCAAACCCAACCAACTTCCAGGTTCTCAATAAACCTATCCAAATATCCGCAATCAAGTGCTTGAAGGGTACCAGGTAACTGAGGTTGGCTGTAAAAAAAAAAGCACAATGTTTTAAGAAGCTCTAGAAGCAAACTGTAACTGATTTGAACAGGGATAACCTCAATATTTCAAGGAACTCAAGAATAGGCTGGTAAAATGCGCCTTTGAAGAAATAAAAGGAGGTATAACACTGCAGGTTTTAAGATTAATAAAACCTCTTCAGTCAAACATGACTGGCTCCAGAAAGATAATCAAAGAATTTTCAAGACCAGTATGGTCAAAAAAAAGGATCAAAAAGTGGTGTAACACACTCAAGAATTTCACAGAAATAATTCTCTTTAACCAGCAAGGCTATGGTTAGTGATAAGGATCAGGCCACAGAGGGGCAGAGTCAAAGGATCAATGGATCAGGGGGAAATCCTAGATATACCCAGGATAAGGATGAGGATTAAGTTCTAATGATAACCAGGGGGGCATACGCACACACTCCCATGGATGATTCAGAAAAGGTAGGGGAGAGACCCTCCTTTCATGGGTCATGGGCCCCTGTAGACTACTTACAAGTGATAACACAGATGGAAAAAAAAACAATCAATTTTTTTTTCCAATGATGAAATCAGAAAAAAATTTTGATAAAAAACAATTTAGGACAGTGGAAATGACACATATGAGAAACAAAGAAGACGTGGGAAAAAGATGCCAGCCCGGGGTCAAGGATGGCTGTGGGCAGGTGATGAATGGCAGCTAAGCTGTGCAGACAGGCAGATGAGTGGCCCAAGCAACAGCCGCAGGCAGAAAAATGGGGACCTGCTTGGACAACAGATGGCTGCGTGGGTCTTAAGAGGTCTGAGGCTGGCAGGATGATTGATCTTGGACAGGAAAGTATGGAGAAAGATTGATTTGGATTTCAAGTGGTGAGGTGGATGAGGAATGAGATGAGGTTGATAATTGATGAGGACTTGGGTGTCATGATACAATTTCAAAGATGATGAATGCATGGTCCTGCAGGAGGTTGATGGGGGAGCAAGGGTTTGTGTGGATGGTTCAAAAAGAAGAAAAACAAGCCATCTTTTTCAATATCAACAACAATAGTTGGTGGTGCTGATCTTGAGGGTGCTTGCCATTGTTGTTGTCAACAATTGTGGCAAGCTGCTGATTGGTTGGCTTGCAAGAGGAGTGGCAAATCAATTTTTCTGGTGAGATTGACCGCAATTGGTGCCAATGATAATTCCAGGATGACAATCTTCCAATTCCAGAAAGTGAGAGAGCCAAGCCAAGAGGCCAGTCTTCAAAGCGCCCTGGCCAAAAATTAGTATCTGTCACCAAATGAAATGGGAGGGAGTTGAACAGAAGACCCGGGGATTTGGGGACCCCAAGAGCCCCTCCTAGGTCGCCAGGAGAAGAGGATGCTTGAATGATAGAAGATTTGAAAGAAACCATTCAGATAAAAGAATTTTTTTTCTTTTCTTTCTATTTTTTCTTAGGATGAATGATAATAAAAAATCATTAAATTTTTTTAAAAAATTTTTGTATTACTCCTGGGGTGTCCCAGATTGGTCAACAAAAATCTCTCCAACTTACAGAATGTCCCTAGTCTGCACCTGAGTTTTGACAATCTTGATAAAAAGAAGCAAACAAAGAAATTGAAACCAAAAAATGGCCATTTGATCATGAGAGTGACTGGGAAAAGATATCTTGATCCATCCAACAGGGCCCTAGAAGCGGCAGAGATAAAAAAAACAGGGAATACCAGGTGCTCATGTATGTGGAATACGGTAGAGTTTCACAACAAAATGCAACAGCTAACCCTAGTGGTGCACAATTGGGAGGAGTTACTTCTGGAACAAAGTGCCTCCACAAAAATGAAACTTCTTGACTTGATCAGCATAGAACCTTCTTTTCAGCCTCCTGGATGCAAAGACTCTTGCTATTCTTTAGCTACCAGAGGTGATAGAGTAAATAATAAATATATTATTTAATAAATGCAGAAAAAATTCATAAAATATTTGGATTAAGCTTATTGCAAGGTTAAGTGGTTTGGTTATTGTTTATTGTTTTAAATCAATATGAATAGATTGATTATTAAATATTTTTATAGAGGGGCCACAATTATATTGGGGATCTTTAAAACCTCTCTTCAGGGATTTCAGTATGAAAACATGTATTCCTGGTTACTTTGGGCTCTTTAGTTTAAAGAATATTTCAACCAAAGATAATATGTATATAAAATACACAGTGGAGTGGCAGGGCCTTGTAGCCAAGCTACCACGACAGAGAAAGGATAATAAAACTTACTGGTATATTATTAAATCCTTTGGGTATCTGTTTGAGACGTGTACTTATGGGTTAAACCTGTATACTGGGGTTATAAGGTTGTTCAGCAGTTTTAATTGATATAAAAGAGGTTGAGGACAGATATTACTGATCAGAAATTGCCATAAATCACTTAATTATCTCTTATAAGTACTTGATTACCTTGGCCCAGTGTCTGGATATGAATATAACTTGGTCTCTGACCATCAATATCCTCAAAAGAGCTCTTTATTTATAGCTTTTGGAGTCCCAATATTGTCCTTCTGAGGGTTGTAGGTGCTCAAAGGGATGGACACTAAGGCTAGAAGGGTAACCATGGGTAGCCGGGCATGTGTTCTTGGTTCCATAGCACGGGTAGCATCTAATTCCTCAGGGTATGGGAATTATGCCGCTTTATAATAAACATTAGGACGTGTGAATAACACTAATCTGTCCTATTTATGTATTATTTAATTAATTATCCTTAGTAAATGTTCCCAGTAATTTAAAAATTATATAAATAGACATTTCTACGGACATCTTGATTTCAGGTAAGTTCTCATTATGTATTATATAACTGGAGTAAAATTCATAATATTGATTTTACTCCTTATTTTCGAGTTCCAGTTGATTTACTAAGATAATTACTTAAAAATATAAGTCATGTGAATTCATGTAATATTTTTACATCATTAGTTTTCTTAGTATGTCAAAAAAATATTGATGTATAGAAATTCTCATAAAATTATATCAAAGTATTTTAATATATTTTTAGAAGTTGTCATTGTCTTATTTTTGACATTCTTGGTACTTTGAATTATATTAAATAAAAAATATGTATAAGGATTATTTATGTATTTTTATATAATATTATGTATTTTTAGACTGTCTACTATCCATGGGAAAATTTATTACATATGTAGAATGTTCCTGTGTAGGTTGTAGCATGTTTACACGGTACCTGAGCCTATCATGCCGCCTGTCACTCTGTCAACCCGTAGTCCCGCGGCTGCGTACTTGTCAGAGGCCTGGGGCTGCGTACACGACCTGGACGGAGCAACAGATCTATATCTCAGCCGCGCGCAGGTGCATTGGCTGCCGCGGCTGCGTGCGGGAATTGTGACAAAACACATTTCCGCCCGTAACTCCTAAAATATACACAACACCTCAATTCTGACTGAATTTTAGGTGTGAAACCTATAAGTGAAAATGTGTGTGAAATATTTAATTGGCCAAAAAACTCAATAATAGAGCCGTAGTATTTTGGTTTTTCTTTCCTTAATTATTTAAAAATATAAGGAGTTGGATTTCAAGGGTGCGGTCAGGGAGTGACCCTACCTAATTTTGGGTGGAGGACCCATTTCCATAATAATATTTATGGTTTTTCTACTCCTTCTTAGTTTAATTGTATTATTATTATTTTTATGTTATTTTTGTTACTTTTGCAGCTTGCTCTGCAATAGTAGCAAGCTGACATTCCTGCACTCCAAGATATGGCCATATCTGAAAAAAATCTGGAGGAAGTTGGGAGACAAAATTAACTTCATGTGTGTTTCAGTTCCTTTTGCTGGCTCTTTATTTTCTGAGATGTATTGGTCCATCACGTCTATATATTATTTTCTGGTAACCATTCATCTTTGTCTGCAGATTCTCCTTTGTATCTTACTTAGTATAGTCTGATATCTTTTCCTTGTACCCTCTGTTTCTTATCTCTCAATATCCTGCTGACTTTCCCTTTTTCTTTCACATGGTCAGGTTCTATTGGGAATATTGCTGGAGGGAGGTTGCTGCCTTCTCTTGGTTGAAAGTGTTTGACTAGGCTAACAGGAAATACTGGATGTTTCCTTGATAATTCTTCACTCAACATTACTTCCACAGCATTTTCGCCATGCATCTTCTTGATAAAAAATGGTCCAACAAAGGCTGGTTTCAGTTTTCTGTTGCCTGCTAGGTTGTTGAAATTGGTTGTAGATATCAAGATCTGATCTTCTATTTTAAAGTCAGGTTCTTTATGTGATTTGTCCCATCTTTGTTTGTTGTATTCTACTGCTTCTTCTACACATTTCTGAGCATGATTATTTTCCAGATCTATCATCTTCTTAAAGTCAAGAGATGTTGGATGAATAGTGGCTAAGTTATAGTTCAAGTTATTCCTAGGGAGTTTTGGAATCCATCCTCTTTCTAGTATGTAAGGAGCTTCTTTGGTAGTAGAATGTTTACTGCTGTTATAAGCCATTTCTAGGGCTGGAAGTAGGTTTACCCAATCATGGCGATAAACATCTGAGTTTTTGTATTCTAGATCAAAGCTACAGAACCTCCTTAGCATATCTTCTAGGGTCTGTATCATCCTTTCAGCTAATCCGTCAGTTTGGGGATGGTATGCTGTAGAAAATGCTAGATTAGTACCCAGTATATCATGTAGATTCCTCCAAAACTCAAAGGTGAATTTGGGGTCTCTGTCACTGATTATAATCTTGGGTATACCCACATCAGCTATGATCCTATTCCAGAATAGTAAAGCTACATCCATAGCACTATCTTCCTTGTGGTTAGGTAAGAATTTTGCCTTTTTGGAATATCTGTCAACTATAACTAGGACAGCGTTATATGAATGAGTACCTCCAGGGGGGAGGCCGGTGACAAAATACATATTGATGATTTCCCATCTGGTTGTTGGTTCAGATACCTTCTGTAAGAGTCCAAACCTTTTTCCAGTAGTTTTATTAGATTTCTGGCAGGTTTCACAGCTAGTAATATATCCAGTAGTGATTTCTTTCCAGTCTATCCACCAAGCAGTTTGTTTTACTTTTTCTAAAGTTCTCTCTGTGGATAGATGCCCTGATGAACAGTTGTCATGGCATTCCTGGAGTATATGTTGTATGTGTTCTTTGTTGCTTAGTACTAATACGCTGGAATGTTGGTGTCTATAGTAAAGGAGACCATCCCAAAAGGTAAACCTTCCTGCTTTATAGGGTTGAAGTAGTGAAGCAGGCAGGCTATTTATCAAAGCTGCTTCTGGGGATTCACATTCCATAATGGTAATCAGCAGCTTGATTTCAGGAGAGTAGCTATCCCTTACTAGCTTGAAGAAAGCAGTATCTAATTCACATAAGTGGATCCCCATTATTGGAGCACTCAATTCAAAAAGATTGATGTTCAGGATAGGAAATATATCTTGATCTTCAGGGTCATATGCTGGATTTTTAGAGTCATTAGGCAAAGCATTCCTACTTAGACTATCAGCATTTTTATGTTTAGCTTCAGCTTTATGCACTATAGTCATCTGTCCTCTATACTGTTGTATAGCAATTTGCCACCTGGGCATATGTCTGCTGGGAGTGTTCATGTTCATAAGAGTTCTTACAGCATTGCAGTCCATGATTACTTGGAAAGTGGTGCCTTCTAAGTAATAGTGTAGCTTCTCTAAAGCCCATACTAGTGCCAAACATTCCAACTGACTGGCCCCATATCTCTTCTATGTATCTTTGATCTGTCTAGATATGAAGAGTCCGGGTTTTTCTACTGGTCTGTCTTCTTCTATCCTTTCCTGATGTAAATCAGCTCCTAGCCCTTCCATGCAAGCGTCAATGTACAGTTTGAAGGGCTTGGAGTAATATGGTTGGATAAGTAGAGGAGTATAGGTCATAGCTATTTTTAATTCCTCATAGTTTTTTAGTATCTCAAGAGTCATTTCAAATAGGGTGTTGTTGTTGCATACTTCATACAGACTTTTAATTAGCATAGCAAACTTTGGTATGTATTTTCTGTAATAACTGCAAAAACTAATGAAAGACAGTAATTCTGTCTTGTTTTGAGGCATAGGCCTATTCATGACAGCAGCTATCTTATTTTGATCATCAGCTAGAGTTAGACCAGAGACTATATGTCCTAAGGCTTTCAATTCTCTATATCCAAAGTTGCATTTCTTCATGGACCACTTTAATCCTGATCTGGAGATTTTCTGGAGTACTAATCTTACTTGGTTAATATGAGTATCCCAGTCATCAGAGTATATGATAACATCATCTATATATACCATCATCCATTCTTGTCTGATGTAAGTACCTAGAACTGTATCCATAGTTCTTTGGAAGTTTGATGGAGCATTCTTTATACCAAAGGGCATCCTAAGATATTCATATATTCCCAAATAACAGATTATTCTCATAAGCTTCCTGCTTTCAGGGCTTATTAGTATCTGGTGGAAGCCTTTAAGCATATCCATAGTAGTGATGTACTTAGCCTTAGACAAGTTATGCAGAGCATGATCAGTCTGGGGTATAGGATAATAATCTGCTTGAGTGTAATTGTTGAGAATTCTGAAGTCTCCTACCATTCTTGACTTGTCATTATGCCAAGCTATGATTACAGGTGTGGTCACATCTACCTATTCATTATGCCCTACTTTCCTTAATACTTGTAAGTCTATCAGTTCTTGGATATGTTCCTCAAGAGCTTTTCTAGACTTGGGACTAGAAGGATAGGCTGGCCTTCTTAAGTTAGGAGGATAAGGAGGCTTAATGGTGAATGTAAATACCATATCATGTCCTTTAATATCACCAATGGGATGATCTTTAGTACAAAAAGCATTCTGGTTCTCAAAGAAGACTTTCAATATATCTTTCTTCTGTTCTTCAGAAAGTTTCATATTCAGAGCTGCTTGAGAGAAATATTCTTGGTCAAATTCTTCTAAATGATTTTGATAAGTAGAGGAAGGGAAGTTAGACTGAATAGTGCATATCTTAAACTTCTTATCCCAATTTCCTCCTACTTTGAAGTATCTTCCTCTACTCTGGAACACGTCTATACCATATAGACATAAGGCATCATTACCCAGTATGAGGTAGTCACATAGTCCATTGAGCAATACTACAAATTCCACTTGTATTCTCAAAGATCCTTGAGTGTGAGGTAGTATTATAGGAGCAGTCCATACTCCAATAGCATTCATGGTAGAGTTTCAAGAGCTGAACCTGGCTTTTGGGACGGGAAAAAGGTGTTCTTTCCAATTGGGGTCCCATTTGTTTAAGAATTCAGCACAGACACATGAGCAAAAGGCTCCAATATCAAGTAATAACCTTATAGGTCTGTTTTTATACAATCCTGTTGCATAAAAAGTTTGACCAGTGGTATAAATTTTCCCCTTCATAGGTTTAACTGTTGATGGTTTGAAATCCATAATATGCCTTGGAATCATGGTAGGATCCCATTGTTGGGGCAAGCTAGAATCCCCATGGATGTTATTGATTTCTGCAGAAGTGCCTATATCTCCTTCTATAACATTAACAGGGTTGGTCTGGATCAATTCACATTCAGAAAGAGATCCTTCAGTATCAGCTATATCTTCATGGGTCTGATTCTCTTCAACCTCCTGCTCTCCTTCCAAGACTGCTATCTTCCTTTTTGGTAATGGGAAGTCTTGTCTCATATGCCCAGCCTTGTTACAATTCCAACAAGTTGCCGGCATCCTCTCTTTCTGCCTATTCTCATTAGGTTTCTTATTATCAGAGGCATTTATCAGAGGAGTTTGTTCTCTGGTTTTGTTGATGTTATTGTTCTCTTTGGGTCTGTAAGGGGCTTTCTTGTCCAACCCATTCATGTCTATTACTTCTTCTAGCACATTGATTAGAGTGGGAAAGTCCGCATCCATACTCATCCTACATCTTACACTATGGTTAAGGTTGCCAGGACACAGGTTGAGGAGTCTTTCATTTAATTCCTCTTTATCAGCATCTTTAAAGAAGAAATCCAACCTTTTCTTCTGTTCCAAGCACCATTTGTGAGGTTTATCCTTGGAGGGTTCAAATGAGCAATTTTCAAAATTTTTCATCATTTTCCTTTTCCACATTATAGAACCAAATTGTTCTTTAATAAGAAGTTTACAAGAATTCCATGGCAAGGATCCTACTTATTCTCTCTTACTGATAAACCAGTACAATGCTACTCCTTCAAATAGCCTGGGTAGCCTGACTACAGCTATAGCTTCTGGTAGGTCATAAGAGTGAATGGTGTAGTCAATAAATTTAATAAAATTTATATGATTGTATTCTCCTTCACCGGAGAACTTGGGCCATTCAGAAATAGGGGGTAAAAGTTTGAGTGCTTGCTCCATCTCAGGAGTAGGACTAGGCCTAAAGGTATCACTCCTATGCATTCCTAATAAGGGTGGTGCATAAGGAGTAGTGGTTTGTCTGGGAGGTTTTGGTTCCTCTGTAGTACTCCCCAAGGGGTTGGTCAGACAGACTTTCAAGTCCTTAAGATCATTTTTGATCAGATTAAGTTGCAGGTCCACTTTGTTATTAAGCACATCCAATTTTTCACTAAGGGATAGAATAGAGCTGTTAGTGGTGGTGGCCAATTCTTCTTTTAAGGGGTGGAAAGACATAATAAAATCTTCTTGGATTCCTGATAACATATTCTCAATTTTTTGAGTCTGTTTGATACTACCTTGATTAATTGTCTCGAATAAGTGTTCTGTGTGTTTTTTAATTTCTTCCATTCCTACCGTCTTTGTTTGGTTATTAATCAATTTGGCTACCACTGAGGTTAATTTATCCCTTTTGGTATAAACACCGTCCAAATTTTCACAAAAAATTTTGAAATTATGACGCATATCATTAGAAAAGGAAGTCATTACATCAGAGGTTTGTTTGGGCTCAGAATTAGAAGCTAATTGTTGTAAAACTTTTTCCACTTTTGAGCTAGGTATATTATCTGGTCCCAGTCTTTCTTTCCCTTTGGCTTGGGATGGGAAGAGGATCTCTTCTTTCCTGATCCTTTGACTTTCAGTTGGAATAATTGATCCCAAGGATTCCACTTTTCTATGTAGGATTCTACCTCTTTCCTTGGAATCATTTTCTGAAGAGCTATCTAGGTGGCTTTTGCCTGGGAGATTATCTTTTTCATAGATACCATGTCCTCCTTGGCTTGGGCTTCTTTGAATTATTCCCAATATTTCACGTGCTCTTTGACTAAGTCTTTGATCCTGGCTTCCTTGGACAGATTCTGCTGGGGTGGCTGCAGGGAATCTTTTTGTAAAGGAGGGTGGCTTGATTCTACTACCTTCTCCGGCTCTAGGTTGGGAGAGGGCAGAAGTGATTGGTGCTGCTCCTTGTCCATCAACATTTGATTCACGGGTTCTAGTCCCTTCATGGTTGTCCTTATTGGTGGTCTCACCGTTACTGAGAGCTTTTGGCAAAGATGCATAGGAGGGAATTCTTCCTGAGGCTCTTGTGTTACGTCTATTCATTTTTAGAATGATATGTTTGTGAGTATTTTACAGAAAAAATCCATAAAAATAAGTTTCATTTCAAAAATCACTTAAATTGATGTTCAAAGGTACCAAGACCTTATTGGGGTTAAATTGATCCTTAGTAGGTAATCCTATGGGGTCTTGGTTTGTTCCAATGAGGTCTTCACCTGCCCAATTAATATTTTCAGGGCTTCCAGAGATATCTGGGATTTCCTGATCCAATAAATCAACTTCAGTGGCGGTGGTTTCTGGTACAGGAGGGTTCACTGATAAAAAGCGTATTTTATTGGTTAATAAAATATATCAATATTATTTCTTTTTAAAAAATAATATGGTAATGCAAGTTGTATACTTAATTTTATATTTCAAAAAGTAATTTATATTTTATTTCTTCCAAGCTTCATGTTTCCTTAATAGAGCCTGAAAGTTGATACGCCTTTCAAGATCTCCTTGTTCAAGGAGTTTACCTAAGTGTTTATGTGCAGAGGAGATATCAAGTTGCTCAGCTTGAGTTAAAGCTTTCCAACCAGTAGGTTTATAATTTTTAATATATTCTTCTTTTCTTATCTTTAAAAGATTTGAATAATAGATTATTAATTCTGCATTAGTTTTTTAATCCACTGCAAAAGAATTTAATGATAAATCACGGTTATAAATTCAGATAAATTTATCTTTGATTTTATTTTTTTGTGAAATGTCTGGTCCAAGGTATTAAATATAATAAAAAGGAATATTTCCTGGCCAGACCCCCAATTTTCAGCCTCCTGGATGCCAAGACCCTTGCTATCCTTTAGCTACCAGAGGTGAAAGAGTAAATAATAAATATATTATTTAATAAATGCAGCAAAAATCTGTAAAATATTTGGATTAAGCTTATTGCAAGGTTAAGTGGTTTGGTTATTGTTTATTTTTTTAAATCAATATGAATAGATTGATTATGAAATATTTTTATAGAGGGGCCACAATTATATTGGGGATCTTTAACACCTCTGTTCAGGGATTTCAGTATGAAAACAAGTAGTCCTGGTTACTTTGGGCTCTTTGGTTTAACAAATATTTTACCCAAAGATAATATGTATATAAAATACACAGTGGAGTGGCAGGACCTTGTATCCAATCTACCACGACAAAGAAAGGATAATAAAACATACTGGTATATTATTAAATCCTTTGGGTATCTGTTTGAGAAGTGTACTGATGGGTTAAACCTGTATACTGGGGTTATAAGGTTGTTCAGCAGTTTTAATTGATATAAAAGAGGTTGAGGACAGATATTACTGATCAGAAATTGCCATAAATCACTTCATTATCTCTTATAAGTACTTGATTACCTTGGAACGGTGTCTGGATATGAATATAACTGGGTCTCTGACCATCAATATCCTCAAAAGAGCTCTTTATTTATAGCTTTTGGAGTCCATATATTGTCCTTCTGAGGGTTGTAGGTGCTCAAAGGGACGGACACTAAGGCTAGAAGGGTAACCAGGGGTAGCCCGGCATGTGTTCTTGGTTCTATAGCACGGGTAGCATCTAATTCCGCAGGGTATGGGAATTATTCCACTTTATAATAGACATTAGGACGTGTGAATAACACCAATCTGTCCTATTTATGTATTATTTAATTAATTATCCTTAGTAAATGTTCCCAGTAATTTAAAAATTATATAAATAGACATTTCTACGGACATCTTGATGTCAGGTAAGTTCTCATTATGTATTATATAACTGGAGTAAAATTCATAATATTGATTTTACTCCTTATTTTCGAGTTCCAGTTGATTTACTAAGATAATTACTTAAAAATATAAGTCATGTGAATTCATGTAATATTTTTACATCATTAGTTTTCTTAGTATGTCACAAAAATATTGATGTATAGAAATTCTCATAAAATTATATCAAAGTATTTTAATATATTTTTAGAAGTTGTCATTGTCTTATTTTTGACATTCTTGGTACTTTGAATTATATTAAATAAAAAATACCTATAAGGATTATTTATGTATTTTTATATAATATTATGTATTTTTAGACTTTCTACTATCCACAGGAGCATTTATTACATATGTAGAATGTTCCTGTGTAGGTTGTAGCATGTTTACGCGGTACCTGAGCCTCTCAGGCCGCCTGTCACTCTGTCAACACATAGTCCCGCGGCTGCGTACTTGTCAGAGGCCCGGGGCTGCGTACAATACCTCAACAGAGTGACAGGGCTATATCTCAGCCACGCGCGGTGCATTGGCTGCCGCCGCTGCGTGCAGGAATTGTGACAAAACAAATTTCTGCCCATAACTCCCAAAATGTACACAACACCTCAATTCTGACTGAATTTTAGGTGTAAAACCTATAAGTGACAATGTGTGTGAAATATTTATTTGGCCAAAAAACTCAATAATGGAGCCGTAGTATTTTAGTTTTTCTTTCCTTAATTATTTAAAAATATAAGGAGTTGGATTTCAAGGGTGGGGTCAGTGAGTGACCCTACCTAATTTCAGGTGGAGAACGCATTTCCGTGCTAATATTTATGGTTTTCCCACTCCTTCTTAGGTTAATTATATTATTATTATTATTATTTTATTTTTTTTACTTTTGCAGCTTGCTCTGCAATAGTAGCAAGCTGACACTTCTGGCCATCTGAGTACCATCCAGCTCTTCCAAAACATAGAATCAACCTTTGACTTGTTTGACCACCCAATAATGTCCATTCCAGAAATTTAGAAAAGCTTTCCCTAATGGGTTTCCAAAGATTGATTATAGGCTAAAAATAGATCTTCAGGATTCAAAGGTTCCCTGATTTGCTTTGAATGCCTATCTTCCCAATACTGAACCGATTTTCCCCTTGATTCCATCATCTTCTGATAAGCTTTGTCACGTAAAACTTCACTTTGTTCCAGTTGCTTGGATCTGGCAACTAATAGATCAGTGTTTGAAGAAACCTGTTCCCAGGAAACACTTACAAAAGATTCCATTTTCAGATCAAGAGGAAGGACAGCCCTTTGAAAAAATATAATTTAGTAAGGTGAGTAGCCAGTGGTTCTTTGGTTGAGACTTGATCAGAAAAAAGGACCAGAGCAAGAAATTTGTGACAATTCTTTCCAATTTCACCAGAGAACCTGACAAGAGCAGGCTTTAAAGCAGCACGGACTCTTTAAATCATCCCTTGGCCTTCAGGATAATAAGGAGTAGTGACCCTATGTTGGCCAGGAAGCAATTGGATCATTTTGACTAGTTTTCCACCAAACTCAGAGCCACCATCAGTTGAAAAAGATTGGGCCAAATCCTAATGCATCATCCAAGTCTCATGGAGAAAAGCTGCCACTGATGCAGAGCTCATGGAGAAAAGCTCCCAATGATGCAGAGCTGAGATTCTTAAAAAAAATTTCTTCAAGCCATCTAGAAAAATCCTCTCTAGCCCCAACAAAGTAATTACCTCCATCAGCCTTAATGTGAACCACATCCATAGCAATCCTTCCAAAGACAGTGGACTCCCCAGTTTGATAGAAAATTTCAGAAGGGTGACTAAGATCACGTTTCTGACAGACTTCACAACTCTTGCACCATTGAGAGATGGATTTCTTCAAACATGGCCACCAGAATTGTTTGGATATTATTTGATAAGTTTTGGTTTCCCCACAATGGCCAACACCCTCATGGAGACTTTCAAGGACCAAATCTTGTTTAGAAAAAATACTAACAACAATAAGAGCACAAGGATTGCCTCTTTTCATGGGTCTAGTACCTTGGACAAAGAAGTTGGAGGAATTTCTTTTGAGAGTTCAAAAATATTTAGCAAGGAGTTCAGAAGGCCTTTGGAGAGTGGAAAGGTACTGCTCTAATTTAAGCCAGAACCCTTGTTGGAAGCCAGAATAATCTTGGGAGGAAAAGGTGAAGAGAGGACAAATTAAATGTTCTTCCTCATTGAAATCCACTACAACATCAAATTCTTCATCTCAAAGAGGTGTTGAAGTGCCATACCACCATCCTTGACTGTTGACCCTGTGACCTGTTGTTGCAGGTAGGTTCAAAGTATTTCATCCTCATACTCCCAGAGAGTCAACTGGTATCCAAGGTCTTGAATTGGAACTCACTCCTCCTTCTTTTTTCCTTTGTTTGGGTGTTTCTCCATAGTGTCAATTTCTTCATTGTCTCTGTTTCCTCTCCCTCATGGTTTCAGCTTCCTTTGAATTGACCTACTCAACCTCAAGCTCTTCAGGACAGGACTACCAACCCGCTGATTCTCAACTAGTGACTGCTTCTCAACCTCAACTCTCTCAGTCTCACCATGATGGGCCAACCAAAATGACCAATTCCTGCTGCCTCAAAAGTTCCTCAACCTGTTCTGTTGGTAACCTCTCATCTTCTGCAGACCTACTTTTCTTTCATTTTTCAGTTGTGTTCCTTTCTCAACCATCTTCCTGACTTGATTCCCTTAGTCTGTTGGTCGCAGTTCATCTCAATTAATCAGATTGTTTCATGGTTAAAAGCCAAAGGCTCTTTAACACAACAAACAAAGGGATCCACAATGGAATCAAACTCCTCAAGCAACTTCTCAGGAAATGGGTTCCTACAAGCAATGCTCAAAACCGCCCTGGAAACTATCCCTCTGCTCTCATAGGACAACTACGGCATCTGGCGAGACAAGATGAACAGTCTTCTTAGACTCAGAGGTGTGCTGTAAATCCTAGGATCCAAATCCAATCAGCTGTCCCAACTGGATAATGACAAAATCCAGCTCCTCCTCATCTCCAAGGTTGACTCAGTGACCCACAACAACATCACCACGGCCACCAATGTAAACTCCGCCAAAGCCATCTGGCAGGCAATTGAGGAATGCTACTCCTCATTGGAAGCCTCGAACCGCACCCGGATCTTCAACAACTTTCTCCATATCTACTTCAAGGAATACAAAATCACTCACTTTTTCACAAACATCAGAACATCAATTAATAAAATGATTGAAATTGGCATAAATCTTTCTCAGGACATCATGGCCTATCTCATCCTCTTCAAATTTTTTGTTGAACTTCACAATCTCAAATGCCAACTAATGAACTCTGAGAAGACTGTAGGATTCAACTTTTTATGCAATCATCTCATTCAGTACAACAACAAAGTAAGGGCTGAATCCTCCAACAAAAATTCTCTATTGTGAAGAAAGCCCTTGTGTCAAACAAGAATAAATTGAAATCACAGTCTACCAACTGCTGCGTGGAAGGCTACCACAACCCAAAAAAAGATAAAAACCACTTGAAGAGGAAATTTTTGCATCTTCACCCAGATAAGGGCCTGGAATGGTGGAGGGAAAACCAAGCCAAGTGGAGAGAGAAGCAAAATTTGAAATCCAAATCAGCTCACTTCCACACATTTGTCACAAAATGGATCAAATCCAAAACAGTCTTGAGCCAGAACATGCTTATGGAAAGTGGGGAATTGGAAAACTTCTTTGACAACAAAATGTTCTTCACCAATCTGTCTAAATACAAAAAAGGCAAACACATCTCAACCAGGAAAGATGGTGCCAACCTTCCAATAAAAGGAACTTCAAAAATCAAACTTTCCTGGAAGAACCAGACCATTTTTCTCAACAAATGCCTCTTTGTTCCCAACATTGGGGTCAATCTGATAAGCCCCGGTGATCTGATTTCCGAAGGATGCTTTCTTGAATTGTCAAAAGGCTGGTTCTCCTCCATGACAACCACTGTCTAATTGAAGGCAAAATCCTCAAGAACCTGTTTTTTGTCAAAAATCCCGAGAGGATTGGACGGAAAAACTGTTGCTTGTTCACTCTCACAAACCTCAAAAAATCCACCAAAAGTCTCCACCTTGCCCTTGGACACGCCTCCATGGGCAGACTTAAAGAAATACCAGGCCTCAAGCTTGACAAGGAAGAATTTTTCTGGAATGACTGCGCACTCAGTAAGATAACCAAGTCTCCTTTCAGAAACCAGGCCACCCTTGCTTCAAAACCCTTTGAATGGATACATCTTGACCTCATTGGGCCAATCAGACCAAAGAATCACAGACGCAAGAAGTAAATCTTGACAATTTTGGACAACTTCTCAGGATACTTAAGTGGGATTTCTCTCTTCAGCAAGGAAAACACCCCGGAAACCCTCATAAAAATCATCAAAAAACACAAGTCCAAACTGGGTTACTATTCCTGGAAAGTCTGCTCCAACGGAGGATCCAAATTCAAAAACAGCAAACTTTCCTCTTTCCTCAAAGTAATATTGTGCAAACAGCTCATTTCCAAACCCTACCATCCCAAGCACAATGGCGGGGCCAAAAGGGCCAACAGGAAAATTTTCAAAAGTGTGCGTACATCTCTCAGCTCCTCCAACCTTCCCAAGAGGTACTGGTTGGAGATACTCAAAGCCTGTTTACTTGCTATGAATCAGATTCCCCAGAAGGGCAGTCACCAATCACCTTGGGAAATTATGCATGTTAGTTCCCTTCCTCTGTTGTATTTCAAAACATTGGGGATCTCATTCATCTACCTCAATCAACTCAGAACCAGAGGAAATAAATTCCATCCAAAGTGTCTAGAAGGAAAGCTGATTGGATACACCCCAGAATTCTGCTCCTACAGAATCCTCTGTCCCAATGGCTCCATCATCTCAAGCAAACACATCCAATTTGACAAGTTTTTGATTGATTGCCTTGGGTGGACCAGTGAGTGGAGTCTAGACCTCTCAATTGACAGCTTCAAAACCTGCAACACAAGCAACCCCCCACCAACACAGGGAGCAGAAACCAACATCCTGGCACCTCCTCTTGACAGGAAATTCACCAAATACATAGAGACGCTGGACCCTCTGTAAGAATTATCAAAATCAAACCCCCCAGAGGTCAGTGACTCTGAGGCCTCAGATTCTCCTTCCTGGGGAATTCAAAAATCCTCACCATTTCCTGTTACCAAATCTCAGCCTCATTCAATTCCTCCATGAATCCTGCGGAATTGCGCAAACCTAAAGCCTCCACAACACTATGGATTTCACCACTACTTTGAGCCCAAAACGTACCTCAAGGCCATCACCTGCAAAGAAGCCAAGAAATGGAGAAAAGTAATTGAGAAAGAGCTGAACCAGTGTGAGGATCTTGAGGTATGGGAAGAGTATAACGGGACCAAACCCATCAATCCACTAGAGAAAAGTTGGGTCTTCAAAATCAAAGAAAACTGTCACAATGATGTTCTAATCTTCAAGGCCAGAGTGTGTGTGAAGGGCTACAATCAAATCCATGGACTAAAATTTGAAGAGAACGTTTCCCCCACAGGAAAAATCTCTTCACTCAAAGCCATCCTCCAGCTTTCCCTGAAGGACAATCTTGAGATCAAGCAATTCAACGTCAAAGCAGCCTTTCTCCATGCTCCAATCAACAAGGAAGTAATCATCAAAAAGCCCAAAGGTTCCACTCAAAATTGTAAATACCCCAAGCTCAAGAAGAGCCTCTACAGACTGAAGCAAGCCCCTAAGAACTGGTATCACACTCTCACAAGCTGGATCAACTAAACTGGTTTTGAGGAATCTGACCGAAAACCTTGCCTTTACAAATCAAAGGACAAGAAATCCTTCATATTCTTCCACATTGACAATATCATCCTTGTGGGCAATGGCGAAGGCTTCAAAGGATATTTCAACAAAAAATTCAAGAATTCCCAGCGCCACGCCCCCAACACTGTCTTAGAAATGAAATTCAAACGGACCAGGGACTCCATCCAGCTAAGCCAACCAAAGCACATAGCCCATGGACTGGAAGAGCTGGTCCTGACAGACGCCAGAGAAACCCAAACTCCTCTCACCCCTCATCTTCAACTCACCAAAGCATTTGAAAAGGATTTCAAAGAATTTAAACACCTCAAAATCAACTTCTGATCTGGGGTGGGTCTCCTGAACTACATTGCATCTTGGACCTGTCCCAAACTCAGCTTTTTGGTCTCAAGCCTTGCCAGATTCCAGAACAATCCCGGCCTGACTCATTGGAAAGAACTCAGAAAAACTTGGCAATAATTGAAGGCTACCAGGGATGTGAGACACACCCTGAAGTACAACGCCTCTTCCAAACCCCTAGTATTTTATAGCAACTCCTCCTGGGTTGAAGATCCCACCTCCAGGAAGTCCCAATCCGGATCTATGTGCTTCTTGTTTGGCTTGATCATTTCATGGGAAAGCTTCAAACAATGCAACATCACTTACTCCTCAACAGAAGCCAAAATAAACCCCCTCTTGGCCTCCTTCCTGGAGGGAAGGTGGCTCAAACATCTTCTGGGCAATGTAATCAATATCTCAATCTCCTTTACTACCCACTACATTGAAAACAAGGGACTCAACGACAAATTGAAGCAATTTGGGTCCAATTCAAAGACAAGGCACATGGACCTCAAGACCAAGGGCTTGCAGAAGGAACTGGCACTCAGAAATCTGAAAATCAAACTCACAACCACTGACCGCATGCTGGCCAATCCGTTGACCAAAGCAGTAGGCAAACCCGCCATCTCCACTTTCCTGCAGATCCTCAACCCCCAGTTTGAATTAGGCAATCAATCAAAATCAAAACTCTCTCCAGTCATGGGGAGTGTTGAAGTTTCATCCTACCATCCTTGAATGTTGACCCCGCAACCTGTTTCTAAGGGTAGGTTCAGATTATGTAATCCTCATACTCCCAGAGAGTCAACTGGTCTCCAAGGTCTTCAATTGGAACTCACTCCTCCTTCTTTTTTCCTTTGTTTGGGTGTTTCTCCATAGTCTCTTTTTCTTCATTGTTTCTGTTTCCTATCCCTCCTTGTTTCCGCTTCCTTTGACTCAAAATCCTCAACCTCAAGCTCTTCAGGACAGGACTACCAACCCCCCAATTCTCAACTAGTGACTGCTTCTCAACCCCAACTCTCTCAGTTTCACCATGACTGCCCTACCAAGATGACCACTGCCTGCTGCCTCTAAGGTTCCTCAACCCGTTCTGTGGGTAACCTCTCATCTTCTTCAGGACTGTTGTTCTTTGATTGTTTAGTTGTGTTCCTTTTCTCAACCAGCTTCCTGACTTGATTCTCCTAGTCTGTTGGTCATAATTCATCCCAATTCATCAGATTGTTTCAAGAGGACTTCAAGATAAACCATCAGGCATGGTGAAAGACTTCCCAGGCCTGTTGAAAATATAAAAAGAAAATAACTGGACAAAAGCTACCCAACAAGTCATTGGAGAATTTGGAACGCTGGGAGCATTGATCATTTCAATAATGGATCAGTCATTGACTTATAATTCAAAGTGTTGACCACAGAGAACAGTTTGGAGTTTCTTCAACATTTGGGCCACACCAAAGAGTTCCAGTTTTTTTGGGACTGCCTGGATTCTACATCTTTAAAAGAGCAAAGATTCATAGAGAGAAGGACAATCCAAACCATTTTTTTCCTCCTGAGTAAGGAAAGCCCCAAAAGATTGATAGCTAGAATTGACAGCCAGCTTGATCTTGCCAGCTCCAGGTCCATAAGTGATCTTTTTCAAGACCATTTCTTTTCCAAAAATTTTTTTGATCATCTGAAATGATTGTTTGCAGGCTTGGGTCCATATCCATTCAGGTTATTTTCTGGTTAAGCAATGCAAAGGGATGCAAATTTTGGATAAAGAAGGGATAAAGATCCAAACATAGATTAAAAAACCTAAGAAAACTTTAACTTCCATTGGATTAATTGGAGTGGGGCAAGAGAGATTTTTTTGACTTTGAATGAAGCAATACTTCTCCCTTCCTTGCAGACCACATGACAAAAAATTTCCAAAGCAGGGACACAAGCAGCCAATTTGGATCCAGAGACAGTAAGGCCAGACTCCTTGATTGAAACAGGATCCTTTCCAAAGTGGTCACATATTCCCAGATAAATTGAAAAATTCCTGAATTGCAGGGTAAGAACTCATTATTATAATCAGAGACTGGACCTTTAATTCCGCCATTGTCAATGAAGATACCAGTATGATCAGGGATTTCATCTTGGAGGATACAAACCATCTGGGCCTGATAGACTGCAACCAAATTGGTGGCACCTTGAGGCAAAAAAGTTAGCTGGAAGCAACCAAGAGGAGTATTTAAAATAGTAAGTGGGTGAGAAATTGGATGTAAGGATATTTTGTAATAAACACCCATAATGTACCCTAAAACATAGAAAGCTCTCCCAAAGAAGGATTTGACAAATTCTTCAGTAGCAGGAGTAATTCCAGAGTTTTTAATAGTTACTTTATTTAGGGGCTGGAGATCATGAACTATTCTGAGTTTACCATTTATTTTAAGGATGCAGAAAACAGGACTGGAATAACTAGAGGTTGACTGTTTTTATCAACCGGTACGGGCTAATTTGCAAACCAATTTGATGAATTTTTTGAATTTAGCAGCAGGGATTGGGATAATTTTATTTTGCCAGGGATTGTGTTCTACTACTGGGATGATGTAAGGCAGGCCATAGGACTCTTTCAAGTGACCTCTCTCTTCTTCACAGAAAGCAATAGAGTTTTCCCTCAGGGCTAAGATATTTTTGATAAAATTTAACTCATCAGGAAGAAGGCATCAATCTGGACCAAAGTTGACCACCTCCAGACATTCTTCAGTAACACAACTGCAGGGAACAAAGGGACCAGTGAGAGATCAAGATAAGCCACAGTAAGGATTGCAGGATAGAGGAGGACAAATAAGAGGAGGAGTGAGATTAAGAGGCATTGGTTGGTTGACTGGCTGAAACCTTTTTGGAACTGGTTTATAATTAGTGGAAATGGAAAGGAATGCTTGCTTCCTCCAAGAATTGACACAAAAAACCTGACTACAGAAAGTGAGACCAAGTTACAACATTTTCCAAGTCCAATGTTCTGCAACCTCCTCAAAAGGTGCCTTTTCCATAAAAGAAGATCCAAAGGATAACACACTGCTCACATGTGTGGCACAAGGTAGAGTTTCAAAAATGAGAGTAGCAGAATCCCCTGATGGTGCATAATTGGGAGGACTTACTTCTACCCCAAATTTCCTCGACCAAAGCCCATACTCCTTCATACCAAAACCACCAAGAAAAGATTTGAGATTTGGATCTAGTTTAGACTCATTTTGGAGATTTGAACCAGGGCTAAGAGAAGATTGATCAGGCTGAAGATAGCAAGGAAGGGAAGATACAAAAGATCCAGAAAGACAAGAAATATTTTTGTTTTTTTTCTGATTTTTCATGTTTTTGATTTTTGATCTTTGCTGAATGAGAACAAAATGATGAGGAAAAAGAAACATATACCACAGAAATGGAAGTTGATCCTTGAGTTGAAGTTTGAGGCTGAGGAGAACTACAACTGTCAGTAGGATCAACTATTCAAATAAAAAATGAGAGGAATGAGAATTATCCTTCTGTTTCCCCTTAAGGACTTATCTTGGTGGATGACAAAGAAAATCTTTTTCCCCACAACCAGAATCCAAGGAAAAAAAAATACTCAAATTTTCCTGCCATAAGCATCAGGGAGAAGGTTTCTATCCCCAACTTGATCAGAGAACATCAGGGTTGCACCAAAATCCATCAAGAAAGGTTTTCCCAAGATCATAGGACCTTCCAAAGGAGTAACCCAAAAGTGGCAAGTTCTAACAATATTTTTCCCAATTTGAACAGGGAAATCCTCAGCCATACCAACTAATTCACAAGACTGATTTCGTATACCATGGAATGTAGAGTTGAATCTGATCCTAGGGCTAATTTTGAGCTTTCAGGCCATGGCATCCAAAATTAAGTTGAGCTGAGATCCCAAATCCACCAGAAGAGAAACCATTTTAGCTCATTCACCAAGATAACAGGGGAAGAAACCACAAGGCCAATAAAACAGGTTGGCATCTAAAGGGGGATTGGTTCCCCCAGAATTCTCCATCAAAGTACTGGAAGAAACTTTTTAATTTTTCCAGACAAATCTCCTCACGCCAACAAGAAACCCATTTCTTCATGCCTTCAGCAAAAGATGGAGAGATTGATAGCAGTTCAGCCACAGATAGATAAGTACTTTTTAAATCAGGGATTTTCTTCAATATGCCTTCCACAGCATTGGGGTGGTCCTTAGAAATTCCCCTCTCAAACCAAACTTTGGTCTGGGTGGAGAGAGGAAGATCAGGTGAGGCAGGAACCAAGATAGGATCAGAAGGTTGAGGGGAATTGAAAGATTGAGGAGGAGGAGGATCAGATAAGTCCTGGAACCTTTCCATAAGTGATTCCTTTTCTACTTCAATTTCTTCCACATCATAGGAAGGAGGCTCAGGTGAAGCTTGATGTTAATTAAAATGTTTTCAAAGAATTGAAGATGGAACAGGAGGAGAATTATGATGTTTGGGTTCCTCATTTTTTTTTCTATCTGGATTACATTGATAGGTGCAAGAGAAACTGGAAGAAGAGATAGCAAGAGGATAACAAGGTTTTAGAGTATCACTGGAAGATTTAAAATCCACAGAGACCAAGGATGCCTTCTTTGGAGTTGGTGGTTGATAAGATGCCACCACATGACATATTGGAAAAGATGAATCAAAAGGAATTAGAGCACCATTAGGAAGAAAGAAGTTATTCCCCTTCTGCTCCACCAACTTCTTCTCCTTTTCCTTCTGGATTTCAGGACATCTCCTGGTACCATGGCCTTCCCTACAAAAGTAATACCATACCCAAGTATTTTTGGGAACTGAGTTAGAGGGTTGAGGAGTAGCAAGAGAAGAAATTTTTTGATCCATCTTATTTTCAAAAGCCTGGAGTAGCTTAGTAATCTCATCTATAGTGGCAGTCTCCCTGGTGGCCTGAGGATTTGGTTTAGGTCTACCATTAGCCTCCATCTTGTTCATGATTTTGTTGGACTCTTGAAAGTAAGGAGCATGGACTGGTTCAGTAAATCTGGGTTTTCCAAAAGTAAGATCTGTTTGACCTTTCATAAATTTATCCACTGCACTCCTAAGGACCAGAAAAACAGGGAGCTTGAACAAATAATCCCTGCTAGTGATCATAGATCCAGATTTGACTAATTAATCCCTAATCCTTTCCTGCACTCCTGGAGAAAAAGACTGGAAACACCAAACTCAAATTATTTCCACCATGTCAATGTGATTGTTTCTGAGGAGGTAACACTGAAAAGGATCCCAAGATTTTCTAAAAGACTGATAATTGGAGGCTGAAGAGACACCACCATTGGAGATCCATTGAGAAACCAGAGAATCCAAGTCCTTTAAGGTAAACCTAGCCAAATCTACTTTTCCCCAATAAGCCAACATAGCCTCCTTCAAGAGCCTCCAGTCATGAGTTTTGAATCCATCAAAAAATTTGATCACTTCCATAATTCATCAGAGGAGATAAAAAATTGTAACTGATAAGCCATATCATATTCACTTGCACCATCCACTTCAGAAGCCATCTCATAGGAGTCAAGGAAACATTCCACATTTGTTCCATTGAAACCCAAGTTCTTGTTCTGAGGTTTGATTTTGACAATCTTGGAAAACACAGAGGAGGAGGAGGTACCGGCAGATTCCATTTTGAAAAGCAGAGTTCCCAAGAGATCCAAAGGGAAGAATTCCAACATGGCACACAAGTGTGGAAAGAGTAGGGTTTCACAAAAAACAACAAGGATCTTACCTAGATGATGCACAATTGGGAGGGCTAACTTCTGGAAAAAGTTGCCTCCACGGATCAGATCTGGATGATAACAGACAAACACAAAAAAAATAAAAAAATAAAAAAAGAGAAAGGATTGGATTTCAAAGTTGATTCTTCAAGTTTGGGACTGCAAATCCCAAGGTTGCTGGTTTGATCCCCGCCCAGGGGACCAAATGTAAGACTCCAAACAGTGCTAGGCCGCAGGAAGTTCTGTGGAGGGGAAAGGTGCTGTTTAGGCTGCCCTCCTCAGGGTTACAAAAATATTTAAGTGTAACAAGAATCAAGGTCCAGAAACTTTGAAATGAGGAAAAAAAGAGTAGAGGATAAAGCTGATAATAATTGGTAGCAAAGGAACAACACTATCTGAGGCATGATTTGTGGAAAAGACTTGAAAAAAAGAACCTAAAGTTTTTTTAGAGTTTAAAATAAAAAAGCTCTTGTATGTAAAAAACACCCACAGTCTAATAACTCTGGTTATCAGCAGAAGATTGGGGATGATGAACTCAAACCAAACCAACCTCCAGGTTCTCAATAAACCTGCCTAACTCTCTGCAATCAATCTCTTGAAGGGTACCAGATAACTGAGGGTGTCTGTATAAGAAAAAGCACAATGTTTTAAGAAGCTCTAGAAGAAAAAAGTAACATATTTGAACAGGGATAACCTCAAAATTTCTCAAGGAACTCAAGAATAGGATAGCCAAATACTCCTTTGAAGAAATAAAAGGAGGTATAACACTGCATTTTTTGAGCTTAATAAAAACTCCTCATTCAAAAATTATTTTCTCCAGAAAGATAATCAAAGAATGTTCAAGACCAGTATGGTAAAAAAAAGGGATCAGCAGGTGGTTTAACACACTCAAGAATTACACAGAAAGAATTATCTTCAACCAGCAGGGCTATGGTTGGTGATAAGGATCAGGACACAGAGGGTCAGAGTCAAAGGATTAATGGATCAGGGGGAAATCATAGATATACCCAGGATAACAATGAGGATCCACTTCTCATGATAAATGGGGGGGCATATGCTGTAAGACTCTAAACGGTGCTGGTAGTTGGCCGTTCTGTGGTAGGGAGAGGTGCTTTTTTAGGTGGGCCTCCTGAGTGTTACAAAAAAATTTAGATGTAACCAGAATGTAGTAAACAAATGCAAGGAAGACAACACACTCTGAGACAATTTCAGCTCTCTGATACCAGGAACCTTGCAGTCCTTTAGCTAAAGAGAGTGATAAAAATGCTGGAATGATAATAATTATTATTATTCCAATAATAAACACTTAGAAGCTCAAATAAATGATATAATAAGAGCAGTTGCAAGGTTTAATTGTTTTGGTAATAAAATGTTTTCAATATGATATAAAAGAGGGGCCACAGTATTATACTACTGGGGATCTTTACAGAATAGCAACCTCTCTTCAAGGGGCCTCCTTAGGCAGTTTAAGAACCTTGGAATAAAGATGGGTGCCTTATAAAGGACTTATTCCACTAATGGATGGGCTTAACAGCACAAATGGCCAAGACAGGAAAGGTAACACTCACTCTGAGCACTTTACCACGAAAATCCTGGAATAATTGGAAGGGTTTTAGAGCAGATGGGGTAAATTGCTTGACTAAACTTCAATGGTTGATTGGTTAATAAGGGTAAATAATACTACTACAGACTAAGTCATAAATCACTTGCTTATCTTCATATAAGCACTTGATCAACAATGAAACGGTGTCTGATTGATAATAATAATTCCTGGTAAACTGATTAACTGATTGGATCCAAAGAGGTCTGTATAAATACCTTTTTGGGGTGATTTTGATCTTCTCAGGGCACGTAGAGAGGGTTCTGCTTGTGGGCTGAGGCTGGCAAGCCAGTCAGGGAACGTTTTGCACGTCCACTTGGTGCTGTCAATCAGCTGTCCTTAGATCTGCTGGATTTCTGTACTATTTTAGCCACAGGATCTGTTAATCTGTTATGGAATAAATTTGATCATTCTGCACTCATCCTTCATTTGTACTATTAGTATTACTTTAAAGTGAACAGATGTGGATTTTGACTGATTGTGCATCATTTGCTGATCACGTAGATAATTTTTAATAATTTTTATGAACACTCCTTGTAGTGTTTTGTGGTCTTCAAAGATCAGGGTCAGTGATTTGTGTGATAATCCTTGATCTTTGATTTATTATTAAAAAATGTTTTAAACTTAATTTTCATTAATTATTATTTAAGTTTTGATCTTTTTAGATCACTAGTAATGCATATGTCAGTTTGTTACTTATACTAGGCAACCCTAACTAGGTTGTAGCTCTTCTGAGCGGTACCTGGTTGTCAGATTAGTCATGACTGATCTAGACGCGGGGATCAGTTAGTACAGATGCCCGTGGGGTAGGATCCGCTGCGTGCGTGGCAGAATCAGCTGCGCGCGGGTCTCTAGTACGCGGGAATCTGCTACTACTAGTATGTAGGGATATGTAAGGATGCGGGGCTGCGCGTGGGAATTGTGACATAACACATTTTGGCGTGTAACTCCTAAAATATACACAACACCGCAATTCTGAGTGAATTTTAGGTGTCAACCCCATATGTGACAACACATGTGAAATGTTAGAATGGCCAATAGGTGCCATACTGGTGTGGTAATTTTTAGTACTTTTCTTTTTAATTATTTTAAAAATGTAAGGACTTGGATTTCAAGGGTGGGGTCAGTGAGTGACCCTAACTAATTTTTGGTGAGGAATCCATTTCTTGAATAATATTTATGGATTTCTCACTCCTTATTTTTTTAATTGAGATATTCATTTTTCATAGTTTTGTGTTGCTTTTGACAGGTGGCTCTGTACATAGTAGCAAGATGACATTCCCCCACTCCAAGATATGTCTATATCTGAAAAAGAATTTTTGGGTCAATGCCTTCTGCTGGCTCTGTAGTTCCTTAGGTGTATGGGTCCGTCAGGGATATTATGTTCAGGCAACCATTCATCTTAATCAGCTGATTCTCCCTTGTATCTAACTAGGTAGAGTCTGACATCTTTTCCATTGATCCTTTCTTTTTTATCTTTAAGAATCTTGCTAATTTTTTGTCTGTCTTTTTCAGGTTCTTCTGCAAGAGGTATTTCAGGCAAAGGAGTATATTCTCCATTCCTTGGGTGGTAGTGTTTGATGAGCCTTACTGGGAAGACTGGGTGTTTCCTAGAAAGCTCATCCCTAAGGATTACTTCCACAGCATTCTTACCATGAAGTTAATTAATGGTGAAAGGTCCGACAAAAGCTGGTCTAAGCTTTCTATTTCCAGCTAAGTTGGTCAAGTTGGTGGTAGAGATCAAGACTTGATCACCAATCTTGAAATCAGGCTCCTTATGGGTTTTATTGCACCTTTGTTGGTTATACTCCACAGCATCCTGGACACACTTAACAGCATGTTTATTGGCTACATATATCATTTTTTTGAAATAAAGTGACGTAGGGTGAATATTTGTTAGCTGGTGATTAATTTTATCCTTGGGTAACCTGGGAATCCATCCTCTTTCCAGTCTGTAGGGTGCTTCCTTAGTGGTAGAGTGCTTTCTACTGTTTTAGGCCATCTCTAGTGCAGGTAAAAGGCTAACCCAATTGTGGCAATAGCCATCAGAATTCTTGTATTCTAGACCAAAGCCACAGAATCTCCTGCGGATGTCTTCCAGGGTCTGAACCATTCTTTCAGCTAAGCCATCCGTCTGAGGGTGATAAGCTGTAGAGAAAGCTAAGGTGGTTGCCAGCATGTCATGAAGGTTTCTCCAGAACTCAGAGGTGAATTTAGGATCTCTGTCACTGGTAATGATCTTGGGAACTCCAACATCAGCAATGAGTCTGTTCCAAAATAATAGGGAAACTTTCATATCAGTGTCTTCCTTGTGATTAGGTAGAAACTTTGCTTTCTTGGAGAACCTATCCACAATGTCTAGGACTGAGTTTTAGGAATAGGCTCCTCCTGGTGGTAGTCCAGTTACAAAGTCCATGTGATGATCTCCCATCTTTTCATGGTTTCAGCAATCTTTTGCAGTAGACCAAACCTTTTCCCAGTGGTCCTGTTGGACTTCTGACAAGTTTCACAACTAGTAACATACTGGATAGTTTAGTCTCTCCAATTGATCCACCAAGCAGTTTTTTTAACATTATCTAAGGTTCTATCAGCAGATAAATGACCAGATGAACAGTTATCATTGCATTCAGCCAGGACATGTTTGATATGGTCATCCTTAGGTAAGACTATAACACTTGAATGTTGATTCCTATAGTATACTAGACCATCCCATATGGTGAACCTTCCAGATTTGTATGGTTTCAAGAGAGGTTCAGGTAGGCTATTGATCAATTCAGATGGTGGAAAAGTACTTTCCATAATGGTGATCAGAGTTTTCATTCCAGAATTGTAAGATTCTTTGATTGAGTTGAACCAGGATTCATCCAATTCACAAATGTGGATTCCCATTATAGGAGCTTCAATGTTCAACATGTTAATGTTGAGGATAGGGAAGATATCATTATACTCTGGTTCATAAGCAGGGTTACTTGGGTCATTGGGTAAAGCATTCCTGCTCAAACTATCAGCATTCTGGTGTTTAGTACCAGCTTGGTGAACTATGGTCATCTGACCTCTGTACTGTTGTATGGCTATCTGCCATCTTAGCATGTGCCTACTAGGGGTCTTCATGTTCATCAAAGTCCTGATGGCATTGCAGTCAGTAATCACTGTAAACTTGGTGCCTTCCAAGTAGTAGTGAAGTTTTTCCAGAGCCCATACTAAAGCCAGGCATTCCATTTGGCTTGCACCATACCTTTTCTCAGTATCTTTAACTTGTCAGGATATGAAGAGTATAGGTTTTTCCACTGGTTTGTCATCCTCTATGACTTCCTGGTGTAATGCAGCTCCTAGCCCATCCATACTAGCATCTATATACAGCTTGAAGGGTTTATAATGGTCTGGCTGAATCAGTACTGGAGCTGAAGCCATGGCCATCTTGAGTTCCTCATAATTCTTAACTCTTTCATGAGTCATTTTGAACAAGGTGGTTTTGTTGAAGATTTCATACAGACACTTGGTTAGAAGAGCAAACTTTGGTAAGTACTTCCTATAGTAGCTGCAAAAGATAATAAAAGATAGGAGTTCAGTTTTATTCTGAGGAATTGGCCTATTCATCACTGCTGCTATCTTGTTTTGGTCAGCAGCTAAGGTTAGTCCAGAGAAAATGTGTCCTAAGGCTTTGAGTTCTCTGTATCCAAAGTTGCACTTTTTCATTGATACCTTTAATCCTACCGCAGATATGGTTTTGAGCACTAATCTTACTTTATCCAGGTGGGTATCCCAATCATCAGAGTAAATGATAACATCATCAATGTAAACCATCATCCATCCTTCTCTGATGAAAAATCCTAGAACTGTGTCCATCATCCTTTGAAAATGAGAAGGAGCATTTTTTATACCAAAAGGCATCCTTAGATACTCATAAATTCCCAAATGACAGATAATTCTCATGAATTTCTGGCTATCAGGGCTGATAGGTATTTGCTGAAAACCTTTCAGCATGTCCATGGTAGTGATGTACTTAGACTTTGATAGGTTATGTAGAGCATGGTCAATCCTTGGAATTGGATAATAATCAGCTTGGGTGTAGTTGTTCAGAATTCTGGAATCTCCAACCATCCTTGACTGATCATTATGCCAAGCTATAATCACTGAAGTAGTGATATCTACTTGTTCATTGTGTCCTACTTTCCTTAAGACTTGTAGGTCAACAAAATCTTGGATGTGAGTTTCTAGAGCAGCTCTAGATTTTGGATCAGAAGGGTAAGCAGGTCTCCTGAGGTTAAGTGGGTAGGGAGGCTTAATGGTTAGAGTCAGGATCATATCATGTCCTTTGATGTTACCAATGGGGTGATCCTTGGTACAGAAAGCATTCTGATTTTCAAAGCATACTTGTAGGATGTCCTGTCTTTGTTCTTCATTGAGCAGGGGATTCAAAGCTGCTTGAGAGAAGTATTCCTGATTGAAACTCTCTAAGTGTTTTTCATAAGTTGAATCAGAAGTTTGAGCATTGACATGGCATATTTGAAACTTCTTGTTCCAGTCTCCTCCTATGGTGAAGTATCTACCCTTGCTTTGGAATACATCTATACCATACAAGCAAAGAGAATCATTACCAAAGATGAAGTAATCACATACTCCGTTCTGGAGCACTACAAATTAGATGTTCAGTTTAAGTGACCCTTTAGGGTGAGGGAGTATGATATCAGAGGACCATACTCAAACAGCATTAAGAGAAGAATTACAACTTCTGAACTTAGCCTGAGGTAAGGGTAATAAGTTCAGTTTCCAGTTTGGGTCTTGTTTCTCCAAATAAGTTGAACCAAAACAAGAGCAAAAGGCTCCACTGTCTAGAAGTAACTCAACAGGGGAACCTTGGATTAAACTAGTAGCATAGGATGTTTTGCCTGAAGTTTTACTTTTACCGGCAGAAGGTTTTAGAGCCAAGGCCTTAGCCTCAGAGATGTGGTGAATCTTCATGTTGGGATTCCATTTTTGAGGTAAGTTAGAATCCTCCTTAACAGAATTTATGTCTAGAGAAGACTCAATACTTCCTTCAATAAAATTGATGGGGTTAGTGATCATCAATTCACACTCAGAAAGTGATCCATCAGTATCATCAAGGTGGGGGTCAGGATTATCATACTCTTCTCCTTCAATAGGATTAATCCTTTTCCTAGGTAGAGGAAAATCAGGTCTTACCTGTCCTGTTTTGTTACAGTTCCAACATACTTTTTCCTTTGACTCTGGAGTCTTCTTGACTTCCAAGGTAGTTGGATTAGTGGCAGGGGATTCCTTAGTTTTGGCAGTATACTCTTCCCTGTTCCTAGTATTTTGTTCTCTGGGGAGTTTGTTGACTCTCTTATTTAGACCATTCATATCAATAGTTTCTTCCAATACACCTATCAGGGTAGAAAGATCAGAGTCCATAGGCATTCTGCACCTTACACTGTGGTTGATTTGTCCGGGACATAAGTTGAGAATTCTTTCATTGACTTCTTTTTTATCAGCATCCAGATAAAAACAGTCTAAACTCTTTTTCTTTTCTAAGCACCAATTATGAGGTTTGTCATTGGATGGATCAAACTGGGAGGTTTCAAAAGTTTTCATCATATTTCTTTTCCAAATCCTAGTACCAAATTGTACATTGAGCAATTCTTTCCAAGAAATACAGGATAAAGATCCAACTTCTTCTCTTTTATTGATAAATCAATCAAGCGCTACTCCTTCAAATAGTCTGGGAAATCTTACCACAGCTATTGCATCAGGGATTTCATTAGAAGCAAGGGTATAATCAATAAATTGAATGAAACTGACATGGTTTTATTCTCCTTCTCCAGAGAATTTAGGCCATTCAGTAATGTGAGGAAGTAAATTCAAAGCCTGCTCTATTTCAGGAGTAGGACTGGGCCTAAAAGATTCATCCCTAGTTGTCCTAGTTCTTGCAGGAACACTAGGAGTACTGGTATACCTAGCAGGTCTAGTTTCTTCCAAGTCAATGACTGGGGAGTTAGTAGAATTGACTTTAAGATCTCTGAGATCATTCTTAATCATACCTAGCTTCAAATCAAGTTTTTTGTTTAGTAAATCAATTTTGTTAATCAGATGAGCTGAAGGAGTAGGAGTAGTTTTCTTAACTTCTTCCTTAAGCTGGTTCATGGTTGCAAGAATATCTTCCTGAAGAATTGATTGGTTATCATCAATATCTTTCATCAGGTCCAACTTACTAGATTTTATACTATCCTTGATTTTTTGTATTTCTAACTCATCAATTCTCATGGTCTGAGACTGGGTATCAATTGCTCTGAAAATACTCAGACTTAATCTGTCCAATTGTTGATAAACTTTGTCAAAACATTGGCTGATAACCGTAAAATTGTGAGACACATTTACAGAAAAGCTATTAAGAGCTGCTACATCTAATTGTGGTACACCTTTTTCCACTTCTGGGCTAGAGATATTATTCTGTCCGAATCCTTTGGGTTACTTAACTTCTGATGGACTGAGGACCTCTTCCTTTTGAAGTCCTTTCCCTTTAAGGAAGCTAACTAATCCCAAGGTTTCCAGTTATGCACATAGCCTTCTACTTCTTTCTTTGGGATCAACCTTTGCAGAGAAATATGAGATTTCTTTACCATAGAAATAGCTTTTCTCATACCTGGATGATACTCCTGGGTCTGAGCCAACTGGAATTCTTCCCAATAGCTCACGTGCTCTTTCACTAACACCTTGACTCTTTCCTCCTTGGTTGAGTCCAGCTGGGGTGGCATAGGAGGACCGGTATCCTCCTGGGATAACTTGTTGGGCAATGGGTGGTTCTCCAACGCTCTGTTGGTCGAGTTGTTGGCCCCGGTTGTTGCCATTGTTGTCCCGCGTGATGCTATGGTCAAGGGTTCAATCCCCCTAATTGCGCTCGTGACTGGAGTCCTTGAGCCTATGGGTTTCTCTGGGCAGAGATCCATATGATGGGGCTCTACCTGTTGCATGGGTGTTGCCCCTGTTTTGATACATAGCACCAAAAAAATGAGTAAGTCTTTTGTCAAAACTTTTGAGAAAAGACTTAAAAATATAAAAAATAATATTTTTTGTGTATTTATATTTTTAATAATTTTTTATATATATATTTTAACTTACGTCAGGTTAAATTCAAGCGTACCAACAATTGGTTGGGATCACAAATGTCCTTGGGCGGTACTCCAATGTGGTCTGAGTGAGTTCCAATCAGATCCTGGGATAAATCCAAGTGTAAGTCCAAGGGTACACTGTCTTGGAAGTCCTCTACAAGGTCCTGGTCAATGAGATCACCAAAAACGAAATCCACTGAGATGGATAAAGACAAAAAAAAATAAGTTTAATATTTTTTTTTGTATTTTTATGTGGAAAGATGATATTTTTAGAAAAATAATCACTTCTGTTGGTTTTGGATTTTTCTTTATCTTCAGGATTATTTAATTTATAAATATAAAGCTTCCTTTGATAAATCTTCCACTCCTTATGTTGCCTTAATAAAGAATTGAAATTGATAATTTTTTCAAGCTCAAGTTCTTTGTCCTTTGTAACCTGCTGTTTATAATAAAGCAATTTCTCTTGTTCTTGCTCAGGAATTATAATCACAGGGAAAAATTTACGGAGTTTTTCTTCTTTTTTTCTTTTTAAGAAGGTTCAAATAATAATTGATCAATTCTCCGTTGGTCTTAAGATCCACTAGAGAAACAAAGGATCACAAATATATGTTATAAGTAATTTAACTTATTTTCAAAAAGATAGACTGGTCCAAGGAATAAATAATCAAAGATTAATTATTTAAGGATATTTCCTGGCCAGACCCCCAGTTGTCAGCTCTTTGATACCAAGAACCTTGCAGTCCTTTAGCTACAGAGAGTGATAAAAATACTGGAATAATAATAATAATTATTATTCCAAAAATAAACCCTTAGAGACTCAAATAAATAATATAATAAGAGCAGTTGTAAGGTTTAATTGGTTTGGTAATAAAAGGTTTTCAATATGTATATAAAAGAGGGGCCACAGTATTATACTACTGAGGGTCTTTACAGACAAAGCAACCTCTCTTCAAGGGGCCTCCTTAGGCAGTTT
Organism: Puccinia polysora; assembly: GCA_025617555.3. NCBI lineage: Eukaryota > Fungi > Basidiomycota > Pucciniomycetes > Pucciniales > Pucciniaceae > Puccinia > Puccinia polysora. The sequence goes on from CM062631.1 coordinate 10,804,092, forward strand.
GAGAAACTTGGAATGAAGATGGGTGCCTTAGAAAGGGCTTATTCCACTAATGGCCAGGCATAACATCACACTGGCCTAGACAGGAAGGGAAACACTCACTCTGAGCACTTTATCACAAAAATCCTGCAATAATGGGAAGGGTTTCAGAGCTGATGGGGTGGATTGCCTGACTAAACTTCAAGGGTTGATTGTTTTTAAGAAATAAATAATAATACTACAGACTTTGTCATAAATAACTTGCTTAGAATCTTCATTAGAACTTGACTAACAATGACACGGTGTAAAATTGATAATAATAATTTCTGGTAAACTGATGATGGATTAATGGATACAAAGAGGTTGTATAAATACCTTTTTGGGGTGATTTTGAGAATCTCACGGCACGTAGAGAGGGTTCTGCTTGTGGGTTGAGGCTGGCAAGCCAGTCAGGGCAAGATTGGCACGTCCACTTGGTGATGTCAATCAGCTGACCTTAGATCTGCTGGATTTCTGTACTATATTAGCCACAGGATCTGTTAATCTGTTATGGATTAAATTTGATCATTCTGTACTCATCCTTCATTTGTACTATTGCTATTTCTTTGAAGCAAGAAGATGTGGATTTTTACTGATTTTCCATTATCTGTTGACCACGCAGGTAATTTTTAATAATTTTTATGACCACTCCTTGTAGTGTTTTGTGGTCTTCAAAGATCACAGTCAGTGATTTACGTGGTAATCCTTGATCTTTGATTTATTATTAAAAATGTTCTAAAATTAATTTTTATTAATTTTATTTAAGTTTTGATATTTTTAGACTATTACTAATGCGTATGTCAACTCATTACATATTCTAGGCAACTCTAACCAGGTTGTAGCTCTTCTGAGGGGTACCTGGTCGTCAGATTAGTCACAACCAATCCAGACGCGGGGATCAGTTAGTACCAATGCGCGCGGGGTAGGATCCGCTGCGTGCGTGGAAGAATTAGCTGCGGGCGGGTCTCTTGTACGCGGGAATCTGCTGCTATGAGTACGTAGTGATATGTAATGATGCGGGGCTGCGCGCGGGAATTGTGACATAACAAATTTGCGCGTGTAACTCCTAAAATATACACAACACCTCAATTCTGAGTTGAGTGAATTTTAGGTGTAAACCCTATACATGAAAATACGTGTGAAATATTAGAATGGCCAAAAAGTGCCATACTGGTGTCGTAATTTCTAGTGCTTTTCTTTTTAATTATTTTAAAAATATAAGGGCTTGGAATTCAAGGGTGGGGTCAGCGAGTGACCCTACCTAATTTTGGGTGAGAAATCCATTTCTGTAATAATATGCATGGATTTCTCACTCCTTATTTTTTCAATTGAGATTTTCTTATTTTTTCATAGTTTTGAGTTGCTATTGACAGGTTGCTCTGTACATAGTAGCAATCTGACAAACAAGAGGGTGAGGAAAAGACTTGAAAAAAATAAATTATAGTCTGTTTCAGAGTTCAATAGATAAGTGCAGTTGAAAGTAACAGCTCCCACAAGTTGATAGCTCTGCTTGTAACAAGAGGCCCAAGAAAGATCAACTCAATCCCAATCCCCCTTGAATTTCTCAATGAACCTGCCCAACTTAGAAAATCAATTGCTTGAAGTTACAAGGAGGTTACCAGATAAATGCGGGAGGCTGTACTAACAATTCAAGTTTTCCATGAAGTTCCAAAGCAGAAAAATGATGCAGTTGGACAAGAATAAACCAAAACTTCTCAAGGAACTCAAGAGTAGTGTGGTGGAATGCAAATATCACGGACATACAAGGAGGCTTAAAAATCCAGGTTTAAAATTAATAAAACTATTGGTCAAACATGACTGTTCCAGAAAGACAATCAGATGAACAATAAAGACCAAAGTGGTCAGAGAAAGGCATCAAATGAGTGGTTTAACACAATCAAGATTTCAACCAAATGAGTTCTTCTTCAACCAGCAAGGCTATTGGTTGGCGATAAGGATGAGGACCAGGGGATAATCAACAGATATATCCAACTTTATGATGATGATGATGAAACACAGGGGGATACCCTTATTTATTGATCAGAGGATTAGATGATGGATGGATACCATAAGATGGATGATGAATGGGTCTTATGGGACAAAGGCAGGGAAGAGCCCCTCCTTTTATGGGAAAGGGACCCTGTAAAATATTTACAATGGGATAACACAAATGAGAGCAATTTTTTTTTGAGGAAAATGAAATGATAAGGGAAACTAGTAATGAAAAAAAAAACAAAAAAGAGAAAGGAAGATAGTGAGATGTGAAGAAAAGTTTGAGACAACAAGGAAAAAAGCCTGTTTATGGGGAGGAGAGGCAGATGGATGATTGTCCATGGCTTCGTGGATGCAAGGCTGCAACAGGAAACAATCAAGCAGAGAGTGCCTGAACCTGAGAAGAGCAAGGTGCAAGCCGTTGCTGATGGGCGCCAGCCAATTGGCAAGTGGCCACAGTAAAAATGATTATGGGGGGCTGATATTAATGACTTTAAGAGAGAGAGAAAGCAAGGATCTGATACTGAGGAGGAGATGATAATTGAGATTGATAAATTCAATGGGGAATAAATGATTGGAGGATGAGATTGGTAGAAAGTTGATGAGACCAATCTAATTGCCAACCAATCCAGGATTGGTGCCTAGGATGATGATGATCTGAGGATGGGAGGAGGAGGATGAGGGGTGGCACTTGTAGGATGATTGATATGAGGCAGGAAGGTGATCTGAATGAATTGATGATGAAGATTGATAAGGAATTTGGAATGGTGGGAGGATGAGGAGGGGAATGACTGTCTGTGCGCTTGGCCAAAAAAAAAGGGCACCAAGCGCAAAGAGGAGGAATTGAACGCTGTGGTGTTGTATTTATAACCTTGGATTGGGAACTGCGTTTCAGGCTGCGCACTCAGAAGTTGGGTGGGTTGGGCTCAGCATTTGGGGTGCGCGCAATCTCAGCAGTGCCTGCTGCCAACTCAGCAGCAGAAATTTCAGGGCTCAGTACCGGGTGCAAGTTGGGCCTACTCCAAGTGTGGCGGGCTTGTGACCCGCTTGGACAATGCAGACCATGTGATGGAGCCAACCCAACCAAGTTTGTGGGTGGCTAGTCCGGGAAGCAGGAGCAGGTAAATAGCAGGGAAGGTCTGCGTGAGCATAGGCGTGGACCAATCTTCCAATCACAGGATTTGCAGATTGGCATGGATGGATAAAAAGGGGGGGCTCCAAGTAGGGGGCATCAGAGGGCCTTGACATGAGAAGGACAACCCAGAAATACGTAACGATGGAGGGAATGGTTTTGGAGGGAGTGGACAGATTGGGTAGGGTTGGGCTAGGGTTATGGGCCATAGGGTTTCTTTCTTCGTTGCTAGGCTCTCTGTTTGTCCTTGTACTTAGGTTAGGGTTTAGAGGGAGGACTTAAATACCTCACTCTCAGCTCCAGGTTTTCAGGGGGACATCTTATGAACAAATGATCAGGGAAGGAGAGCATCAGACTGAATTGGAAGGAATACAAATCATCATTTGTTTACCTCTCTCCCCTCTACAATTGTCCTTTTCTAATCAAACTCATCAATCCCAACCTCCTTACAGATTCTTGGACCAATAACTTCCAAACTTGAGGACAGCTAAGGGCAATATGGCTCTTCTATTTCCACATCTGGGGGTCTGGCTGGGAAATAATCTTTTTTCCTAGTCTCTCAAAGGTATTGGGTGCAATGTTTCCAACAACTACTCCAGGTTCAAAAATTCCACTATTATTCCCTCCTTGGTCAGGACCTAGTGGGCCAACTCCTCCTCCACCACCAACCGCTGGGCCCGGTGGCTTTGCTCCTCCTCAGTCCAATTCCTCAGAGGTGATGGAGGCTCCCGTTGGGTATGGCTCAGGCAGCCGGAAATCTCACACCTCCAATTCAAAACTGCAGATATTGGGCGTTTCCTGGCAAGGTTTGAGGAGATTGAAGACTCCCAGCATGCAAAAAGCAAAGACAAAGTCCGGACCATTGTCCTATTCATCACAGAAAAGAGTAAGCTTTGGGATGTGGAGGATATGGCTTGCTATGGGGCCCAGGAGTGGGCCAGATTGCGGAGCAAGATGATGACAAGGTGGGGGAAGCGCAAGCCTGTCTTCTGGGAGAGTGACTCCAAGCAGGTGGCAGCGGAAGCAATTGCACCCAGGGGAGTACGGATGTGGGCTGATTTGGCCAAATACATTTCAATGTTCAAGCACATCTATGGCTATTTGGAGAAGAACCAGGTGATAGCAGGGAAGACGGGGGCAATGAAACGGGCGTTCCTGGGTGGGCTTGCGCCAAAAATCTGGTTGTGGGTCCAGCGGTACTTGCTCAAGCATGGCTTGGTGAAGCGGTCAGTGGACGGGGGCATTGCGCTGCTTCTGGACCTAAGCTTCATCTGTGAGGCAGTGGAGAGAAAGATTGATTTGGAGGAAATAATTGAGGATATGGCCAGGTTGTTCCTGAAAGTCTCAAAAAAGCTGGCAAATCCCTCAGCCCTTTCTCCAAAGCATGCACCGCCCGTGGGCCCATTGATGCTGGAATAGCCAGCAGCTACCCCGCGGTCATTGGACCTACCGGTGAGCAAGGTCACCAACATGTTACGGGACCTCTGGATTCTCCTCAATTGGATGACGGCTCAGCCGCGCGGGGTGCCGCCCCACATGGGGGAGGGCTTCCAACCCACTGGCAGGCCTTTGAGCGGCTTCAAAGTCCGCAAGTGTACGTATTGCGGGAATAAGGTAATTGAAGGTCTGGTTGCCTGGAATTGACAAAGGAAATGGAAAAGGGATTGGTCTGCACGTCCGGGACAACCTACATATTCCCAACAGGCAAGAAGGTGGACCTGGGGGCCAGTCCGCAACCCCCAGTGCAGCAGGTTTGAGAGCGCATTAGGTCTCCTGTGGGAGCCGCTTGAGTATCACTTGGAATTGTTACTGCGCCCAAGATGTGGCAAGCTCCGCGCGTGGAGGATGAAGTAAGGGCATTGGCAGCTGAAAGGCGGGTGGTTACAGAGAGGATGGATGTGGATGTCAAGGAAAAACCATTGGCCCAGGCCCCAAAAATTATTGCACAAGGTACGCTAGGCAATGCGTTGCCAATTAGCTCTGGAGGGAAGAGAAAGGCCGCAGAGATTGTGCAACAGGTAATGGAGAATGAAACCCTGATACCCCACACCCTGTGGGAGTTGGCCGCGGTTTTGCCAATGGTCATCAACAAAATGGTGCAGGAACTGAAGGAGTATGGGCAAAGTTGGGTTCCAACAATGGTCCAGCCGGTGAATGCAGCAGAGGAGGAAGGGGAGCGCGAGTTGTGCCTGTCCAAGTCCGTGTTGGTGCCGCTTTCTTACATCTCAATAAAGATTGCAGGCAGGAAGGTGTGGGAAATGGTGGACAGCAGGTCAATGGTTAACCTGCTTCTTTCAAAGTTGGTGGATGAGTTGGAGCTGGTTTGGAGGAAGTGTGCTATAGGATTGCAGGCGCTGAATGGCTGGGAATTTTAGGTAAATGGAGTGGAGGAGGAGGAGGAGGTTGAGGTTGCAAAGGTCCGGAAGCCACTGTTGTTCTTCTTGGTCAATTGCGGTGACGTAATCCTAGGAAAAAAGTTTATGCTTGGATTCTGGGCACAGAGGAATGGACAGAAGGGCTGACGGTAGAGGACGTTTCCGGGTCCAGGTTCAAGACAAAAATCTGCAATCCCAGGAAGGGAAAGTGGGTGAAGTTGGCGGGGGCTGGTGAGGAGAGTGAATCCCACTGGGGAGATGACTGTGAGGGTCACCCGGCGGAGGATTTTGCCTAGTTGACCGTGGGTTCCTCCTGGGACAGGCTCCAGTTTTGTGCAGACGGTCAACTAGGAAGTAGCAGGAGGGGGGGGGGAAGCGCACCGAGGGAAGGGGTGACAGAAGTAAGTTCTCTTCCTCAGTATGCGCTTCTGGAGGGTACTGTGTTTCAAAAACCCTACCATAGTGCCACACTCATGAGCAAAGGCAAGAGCCGCGGTTTGATTGTTGCCAGGATTCACAATGAGGATAGCAGGTGTGTGCAGATGGTCAGGTGTAACACGGGATGGTACAAGCCCATTGCACCAAAGGTCCGGCCCTGGAACAAGCCAATGCCACAGGGATTGAAAAGACCTCTTTGACCAATCTCCTGGTCTTGGGATCCCTGGGAAAATTTTCTGTAGAAATGAGGGTTGGTAATGCCCTCAGCGTGGATAATGGATGAATGGATTGCATTGCTTAATTTTGGACCACCAGGGTGGTTGAGCGTGGAGGAGAAGGCTTTGTTTGAATTGATGTTGGTGCTTTGTGAGAAGGCCCTTGCCTTTGGACAAGACAAGCAGGGATTGTTGAAGGGCAAGGTCAGTGATCCCTACATAATTCCCACGGTGCTGCACAAGCCCTGGCAAATCAAGCCAATTCCAATTCCTTGGACCGTTTGGGAACCCTTTTTGAAATTATTCTGGGAGCGCATGAGGACAGGGTTGTATGAGAATTCCACGTCAAGCTACACTGGCCTGATATTTGTGGTGGTTGTCAGCTTGCTACTATTGCAGAGCAAGCTGCAAAAGTAACAAAAATAACATAAAAATAATAATAATACAATTAACCTAATAAGGAGTAGGAAAAACATAAATATTATTAAAGAAATGGATTTTCCATCCAAAATTAGGTAGGGTCACTCACTGACCCCACCCTTGAAATCCCACTCCTTATATTTTTAATTAATTAAGGAAAAAAGAACCAAAATACTACGGCTCCAGTATTGAGCTTTTTGGCCAATTAAATATTTCACACAAATTGTCACGTATAGGTTTCACACCTAAAATTCAGTCAGAATTGAGGTGTTGTGTATATTTTAGGAGTTACGGGCGGAAATGTGTTTTGTCACAATTCCCGCACGCAGCCGCGGCAGCCAAAGCACCCGCGCGCAGCTGAGATACAGCCGTGTCAACCCGTCAAGGTTGTGTACGCAGCCCCGGGCCTCTGACAAGTACGCAGCCGCGGGACTACAGGCTGACAGAGTGACAGGCGGCTCAGGTACCGCGTAAACAGGCTACAACATACACAGGAACTTTCTACATATGTAATAAAGGTTCCCGTGGATAGTAGACTGTCTAAACATACATAATATTATATAAAAATACATAAATAATCCTTACACGTATTTTTTATTTAATATAATGCAAAGTACTAAGAATGTCGAAAATAAGACAATGACAACATCAAAAAATATATTAAAATAACTTAATATACTTTTATGAGAATTGCTACACATCAATATCTTCGTAACATACTAAGGCAAATAATGATGTAATAATATTACATGAATTCTCATAACTTATATTTTTAATTAATTATCTTAAAAAACCAACTGGAACTCAAAAATAAAGAGTAATATCAATATTATGAATTTTACTCCAGTTATATAATACATAATGAGAACTTACCTGACATCAAGATGTCCGTAGAAATGTCTATTTATATAATTTTTAAATTACTGGGAACATTTACTAAGGATAATTAATTAAATAATACATAAATAGGACAGATTGGTGTTATTCACACGTCCTAATGTCTATTATAAAGTGGAATAATTCCCATACCCTGCGGAATTAGATGCTACCCGGGCTAACGCACCAAGAACACATGAAAGGCTACCCCTGGTTACCCTGCTAGACTTAGTGTCCGTCCCTTTGAGCACCTACAACCCTCAGAAGGATCATAGTGGGACTCCAAAAGCTATAAATACAGAGCTCTTTTGAGGATGTTGATGGGCAGAGACCCAGTGATATTCATATCCAGATGCCGTGCCAAGGTAATCAAATACTTATAAGAGATAAGTAAGTGATTTATGGAAATGTCTGATCAGTAATATCCATCTTAAAACCTCTTTTTATCAAGTAAAACTGCTGAACAACCTTATAACCCCAGTATACAGGTTTAACCCAACAGTACACGTCTCAAAAAGATACCCAAAGGATTCAATAATATACCAGTAAGTATTATTATCCTTTCTCTGTCGTGGTAGCTTGGCTAAAAGGCCCTACCACTCCATTGTGTATTTTATATACATATTATTTTTTGGGTATAATAATCTTTATACTAAAGAACCCAAAGTAACCAGGACTACGTGTTTTCATACTGAAATCCCTGAAGAGAGGTGTTAAATATCCCCAATATAGTTGTGGCCCCTCTATAAATATTTAATAATCAATTTTGATTCAAAACAATAATCAATAACCAAACCATTTAACCTTGCAATAAGCTTAATCCAAGTATTCTACGGATTTTTGCTGCATTTATTAAATAATATATTTATTATTTAATCTATCACCTCTGGTAGCTAAAGGATAGCAAGGGTCTTGGCATCCAGGAGGCTGACAGTGGTCAAGCAGGACGGAAAGTTGTTTAGGATTGTTCATGACCTCCAGTGGCTCAACTCTTTCACCATTTGGGACGCGGGAATTCCCCCGCATGTGGAAAAGTTCTTGGAATTGATGGCTGGGCGTGCGTGTTACAGATTGCTCAATGTGATGTGCAGGTTCAATCAACGCAAGTTTCATCCCAACTTGCAGCGGCTAACCGCATTTGAGATGGGATTGGGAAGGATCCAGCTAAAACAGTTTCCACAAGGCGCAAAAAACTCAGTGGCGGTCTATCAGGCCCAAATGACTTGGATTTTTCAAGACAAAATTCTGCAAGGCGTCCTGATTTTCATCAAAGACGCGGACATCAATGGTCCAAAGACGGATTATGGAGGAGGCTCCGCAGATCCATTGCTTCATCTGGGAGTATGCGCAAACGCTGGAGTGGATCTTGTTCCAGATTGAGGAGGCAGGGCTCATGGTGTCAGGGAGTGAATTAGGTGTCTGTGTTCCACCATTGGAGGTGCTAGGGCATGTTGTGGCTTTTGACGGTAGGATAATTGCAGTGAAGAAGCCGAAAAAGGTCCTCAAGTGGCCAACCCTGCGGACGCCATTGCACATCCTTCAATTTCTGGGGCTATCTAGCTATGTCCGCATGTTCATCAAGCGCTTTGCAGAGGTTTCAAGCCCACTACGGGAAGTAACGCAGAAAGGCATGATGCGGTAATGGACAGCTGGGTGTGACGCCGCGCTTGCAAAACTCAAGGAAATTGTGGGATGCAATATAGTCCCCCAGGACCTCAACTACGGTGCAGGGGGGATCCGCCTGTCATTTGAAGTGAGTGATTTTGGCACAGGGGGTGTTCTTACGCAGGAGGAGGATGGTTAGGATAGGCCAGTTCTCTACAAGTCCATTACCTTTACCACAACAGAGAGTTGGTATTTGCAGCCAAAGTTGGAACTATGCGGAGTCACTAAGATTGTGCAGCGGCTCCAGCATCTGCTTTGGGGTGTGCACTTCAAGCTATTGGTAGACGGGAGGCCTTGGTGCGGATGATCAACTCTCCAAAACTTCCAAAAGCCCCTATGACTAGGTGGGTGGTGTTCCTTCAGCTCTTCTCTTTTAGTGTGGTATATGTTCTGGGGAAGGCGTTCACAATGCCCAATGCGCTGTTGTGGTATCCACGGGAGGATCCATTTGAAGGGGTGGAACCCCTGGACATGGAATCTCCAGTCATCCATGTAGGTATGGTGGAATCAGAGGTCAGCTTGGGGCTGCGCAGTCCCATTTTTACGCAACCTTGTGCTCCTTTTTGCAGGGTCTCCAGTTCCCCAAAGGTACAACGGGGGTGGTAATCCGCTGGGCAAAGCAGCAGGAAACAAACTTGTACTGCCAGGAAGGACAGTTTTGGCAGCTGAGTGCCCCTGTGCCTCTGGTGGTTGTGAAATTGAGGAAGGACCAGGAAATGATCCTGAGGTTTCTCCACAACAAATTTGGTCACCAGGGCAAGATTTAAATAGAGAGAAGGTTGAAGGCAAGGTTCTGCTGGCCAGGGGTGGTGCTGGAGTGGGTGAAGTTGTGCAAAGTCTGTCAGTGGCGGAGTTTGAGGCTGCCAAGAGAGGTGGGTCACCCTATGGGGGAGGAAACATTGTTTGGGCAGGTCTCCCTTGACGTGATCCACATCAAGGTGGGGAAGTTTGCATACCTTCTTGTTTCAAGGGAAAATCTATTGGGTTGGGTTGAGGCTTGTCCTCTGGTAAAGTTTTTGGCGGAGAAGGTTGTTCAGTTTTTGGAGGAAGATTGGCTTGCACGGTACAATTTTCTTTGCCTGGTCACTGTTGAAGGGGGCAAGGAGTTCTGGGGCCATTTGATGACGCTTTTCCAGAGTTGCCAAGAAAATTTTGGATGGGTAACCAAGTACTATTTGGAGGGCGCTGGGATGATCAAACACAGCCATCATCCTATCAAGGATGCTTTGGTGAAGATATGTGGGGAGGATGGCAAGAGGTGGCAAGAGACCCTTTGAGTGTTTCTATTTTCAGACAGGATCTCTGTCAAGAGCTTGATGGGCTACTTGCCTTACAAACTCCTTCCGGTGGAAATTGAGTTGGAAGCTTTCCTGGGTGTGGATTGGTGGAAGGTGAAGAACTCCGCAGAGGTTGTGGAGGCATGCTCAAAACAGCTTCTCAGACAGGACAACATGCTGGAAAAGGCCGCTGAAAGGTTGCAGAAGAATAGGAAAGTGTTAGTCCGCTATTGGGATGAGCGCTGTTCCCATTGCCTCTGGGACCCTTTGCAGAAGGGAGGCTTGGTCTTGTTATACAACTGGAGCTGAGTCACAGTGGGGGAAACTTTTTGCCAACTGTTGGAACGGTCCCTTCTGCGTGGCATCCAAGTTTTAGGGCAGGAGTTATCAGCTTGAGGAGTTAGACCAAAAAATGCTTAAGCAGAAGGCGGTGGCTTTGCACGTGAAACGCTTCTACGCACGTGGGTCCACTTCTTTCAATGAGATGGCGGGGGACGGCACCAATCCAGCGGAGGATGGCAAAGAATCAGGATTGACCAAAGGATTGTGCTCTTTGGGCAATGAGAAGTCCGCGCTCAATGCTTTGCTTTGGAGGAGCAGGAGCCTACAAGCCCCTGGGGACAGCCGTCAAGCTGGAGGGGGCGCTAGTAGGCTGAAAGTCTGATTTGGTAAGGGAATGTTCTAGTCAGTTCACAGCTGCAATAACTAGACACCCCAGAATGTTTTTTTTTTATTTCTGGGTTTGGACTTGGGCTTTGGATTGGTACTGGCTATGGTTTATACTTGTTGCAGTAATGCGGGCGTGGAGCAAAGCTGGGTCCGTACATGAAAAGACAAGCCCCTCAACAAATGGCGGAATACAAGGCTGGACAAGGAGCGGAGCTCTGCAAAAAAAATATTTCTTTCTTTCTTTCTTTCTTTCTTTCTTTCTTTCTTTCTTTCTTTCTTTCTTTCTTTCTTTCTTTCTTTCTTTCTTTCTTTCTTTCTTTCTTTCTTTCTTTCTTTTTTCCCTTTGGTCTGGGCTGTTTTCCCCTTTATCTGTTTCTTTCTTTTAACGTACTGGTGTAATGGTCATGGATGGGTGTTTGGGTGAAGTGCATGCGGGACAAGCTTGATTTGGTAAGGGGGTGCTCTAGCCGGTTCACAGCCAGGACAACTAGGCACCCCAAAATGTTTGTTTCCTATTGATTCTCTCCCTCTGGTTGTGCGCGCGCACTGGTGGACCAGTGTTTGTTTGTTTTGTAGTACGGGTGCGGGGAACTGTGTGGCAGTTTGTCTGGGGCGGTCCAGGTACCCTTCAAAACTATTGGTTACTTACAAAGGCAAAGCGCATTGGAAGGACTTGCGGTTGTGCAATCCAGCGTGGGGAAGATTAGGACTCATGTTTCTCTCACTCACTTGCTCAGGGCACGGGGACGTTCTCACAGGATTTAACTCAGAAGGGAAGCGCGTTGTGGAAAGAATAAGGGTTATCCCCCTATAATTGTCCCAAGGTTGGGAAGTTAACGGTTCCCTGCATTTGAAAGGAGATGAGGATGCCCAAAGTTGCACTTGAATGAGAAATATAGATAAGGAGATAAAGAGATAGAGAAAAGTAGAGAGAGAGTGAAATTGCCAATCCTTCAATCCTAAGAACCTTCCACCTGGATGTGTATCCGGTATGAGTTCCTTTAATCTCTTGGTGAGATGATTGATCCAATCCAATGATGTGATGGTATGATTCCATTCCCTGCCCCCCTCCCCAACGCGGATTTAAGAGTGAGGATAAGTCCTCCCTCTCAACCATAACCTAAGTACACGCGCAAATAACAGTATGACAACAAAACAGAAAACAATCCCAAGACAGAAACCCTAGCCTCCTCTCCCCACCTCCGTGCCAAACTCCCCCCAACATCCGTACCCCGTTCCGTCCACCTGGTTTGTCCTTCTCATGACTTGGTCCTTGCACCGTGCCCTACTCAGAGCCCCCCGCGCCTGTCTGTATCCGTTTGTCCGCGCCTGTTGTGGATGTCCGGTATTATCCGGTGTGATCCGTGCGCTTGCACGCGCGCTCCGTCCATTCCTTTAAAGCCCGCGGATTGCTCCGCCCCTACGTATCCAAACAGGCATGCCCGCAAACCTAGTCAAGCGCACTACCTTCCAAATCCAATCTCTGGGGCGGATCGCCGCCCACGCCACATTTGATGCTGAGCCCAACCCGTCCACTAGGTGCGGAGCCAAACAGCGGCTGCCGCTGCTGAGCACTCCGCATACCCTAATTCTGAGCCTGCTTGCATCCAATGCTGAGCGCGCAGCCGCGATGCAGTTCCCAATCCGTGTCTATAAATTGACACCACAGCATGCAAGAGACGTGTATTTCTCTAGCATTAGGAAAGGGCACAATACAACAAGAGTGGAGAAAAGTAAGAAAAAATGGGGGTGACAAGCCTAAGCCATCCTCATCATTCCCTCCATTTACGTCCGCAACAATGACAATAGGGCCCAGAAGGACGCCAGGAGCTTGATTTGGGATTATGTGTATTGAAAGGTGGGGGCCTCAAGGAAGTCCTGTAGCGTTGCAATCAACCGTTCAGCAAAGATCTCAAAGCTGGCCGCTGGGAGGGCCATCACAACGGGGATCTCCGGAATTTGGGGTGGGCTTGAAAGAAGTGAAACTGGTGGCAAGGATGGTGTCTCCGGAGGGCCGTTTGGGGGGCTCTGTCCAACTGAAGGCATAGACAGGATCACAATAGGGGATGGCAGAGGAGTGGTCTGGGGGGTTGTGGGACTCTCATCTGGGTCTGGTGAATGCCTTTGGTTGGAGCCGGTGCCGGAGTAGGAGGCGGCTGGGGGGTTGATGGTGGAGTTGGAGGAGGGGCTGGAGGGGGAGCCTGTAAGAATGAAAAGAGTTTAAGCTCAAATTGGATGAAGGGATTAATAAATGAGTGAAAGGAGCTTGTAACATCAAGTGTAACAGACCTGAGATGAGGAGGAAAAGGGAACTCCATTGGATATTATATCAGAACAGATGATGAATTTCACTTGAGATCACTGTTGTTGATATAGAATAAATACACAATGGGCTGAAAAGTGGTTGATTAAAAAATGAATAAGGTAAAATTAGCATAAGAAGTTTAAGTGACATGGTAAGTGAAATGCTATGATTAGACAGTCTGAAAATCACAATACTACAACACAAGATCCTCTATTAAATAACAGATATAATTTATCTTGGTTATAACACAGCCTAGTTATATTTTACCTGTTGTTTGAGTACTTTAAGATAACAATAATAAGATCACATCAATCCAATCTGTTGATATATTGACACATCAGTGTCCTGTCCTATATGTGTTTTCTATCTTTCTTTTATATTATTGTTTCTTTTATTTTCTATTCTCATTTCTTTTATTAATTTATTTATCTGTCTCATTTTGACTGCTTTACTCTGCCCGCTAAGTTGCGCAGTCTGGTTGCTCTCTAAGATGTGCGATCTGGGCGTATGCATAAAACCCTACCCAATATTCATCACCTTCTTGGCGCAAGGCAAGGAGTATTTAGGGGAGGAGTCCAAGGAACCAGAGTGGGGGGATTTGTCAATTTTCATCTTTTTTATCCTGACATAGAAGTGCTTCAGAAGATCAATCCGCCTGAATCAATCAGCTCAAGATCCAGCAAATCCAAGAAGAAAGGCCCTCCATCTGAAACTCATGGCAATTTGGTGCAATCTCTTTCTCAACAAACACGGCCTTTTCTTTACTTCTCCTAGCTTCTCTGTGTGCTACTTTAGAGGTTATCCGGTATCATCAGAGGTGGTAGTCTAGCAGTTTTCAATCTCATATTTTCAGATTCTGACATTGTAATAGCTGGGTATGATCACTCTCATCTCCATTATTTCTTCTCTCTTGACCGCATCTCTAACAGATCTGTATATAGTTGTTGGTTTACATTCTTATCCAGAAATATAGGTTCAACACAATTAAAAGTCAAACGCAATAACGTAACGCAGCCTCAAACTGACAAACAGCATGTCCGAATCCTTGACGGCGACTATCCTTAAAACCGCCATCAAAGCTATTCCTCTTCTCACCATGGATAATTTTTCCATCTGGCGCAATCAAGTGGTGAATATGATGGTCCTACAAGAAGATCTCTAAAACAAACTTACCAGGAAGAGATTAGACTCTGAAGAAAATCCTATTGGACTAATTCATATGGAAAACGTACAAATTAGAACCATTCTTACCTCCAAGCTAGACACCTTGGTTCAAGCCAACATCATAAATCCCAAAAAAAAAAAAGACGCTCATCTTATATGGACAAGCATTAATGAATATTTTGCATCAAATCATGCCTCAAACCAAGCAAGAATCTTTAAAGAATTTCTCAGGACTCCATTCTCCGCCTTGAATGTTTTGGGTTCCATAACAGACACAAAAACCGCAATCTCACGACTTCACAAAGTTGGAATAGACCAGCCATCCAACATTATTGCCTATCTTATTTTGGAAAAATTACCAGCCTCAATGGATACTGTTCTACAACAGATCACTCACTCCCATAAGAAAGTTACTCCAGATCATGTTCTAGATCATCTCAGACTCTACCACAATAACCGGTCCCTTGGAAATGTTTTGACCAGCAAGATTAAAAAAGAAGACGTCAAATCAGTCTCCTTTTATTACAAAGAAATCAAACCGTGGGAAGACAACTGGCACAATCCTAGGTCTGCTCACCCTGAAGGTTTTGTTGGAAGCTCTATCCACAGCTCAAACCAAGCTTCCCGAAAAAGAAGAAGAAGTTGGAATCCAATGAATTCACTGGTTCCGTGACGGCTGTTAGATCATTTCATTCCACCTTCTCACAGTCTCTGCTCAACCAACCCTTCTTTCTTGACTCAGGTTCATCTGCACATATGGTGTCTGATGAAACTCTTTTTGATCATCTAGACAGATCAAAGTGCGGGTTAATCTCTACCAGCTCGGGGTTGGACAGTCTCAAGTATTCTGGAAAAGGAACCGTATCAGTAACTGATGAGAAGGGGTATAGAGTGATTTTATCCAATGTGTTGTATGCTCCGAGTTCCACCGCAAATCTTCTTTCACTTTGGTTGTTATTGTTGGATGGATTCTCTGTTGCATTTCTTGTAGACAAGATAGTACTAAAGAAAGGAAGCTGGGCGACTGTAGGGTATTATGAATGCAATATACCTATCTTTCATCTTTGTCAAGAGTCATCTAACCATGTCTCTCATTTAAGTCAAGAAGAGATTCTTCATAAATCTCTGGGTCACGTCAGTTATCATTGAATCAGGCAGTAGCTCGGTATCAAGGTATCTAAACCCAAGGAGTGCCTGGCATGCGCGGTCAGCAAAATTACTCGAGCATTGTTCACCTCCAAACATAAGCGTGCCAAAAGAACATTTCAAGAGTTACACTGCAACCTGATAGGCCTGATCAAACCAAGAAGGGTCTCACACGACTCCTACATATTGACAATTGTAGACAGCTGTACGAGATTTGTAGCAGCTATCCCGATTAAGGACAAGAGTCAAACTGGGCTTAATCTTGAGTTTCTGATGAATACAGAATCAAAACAGTTTGGTTATCTTCCAATGATCTTACATTCAGATAGGGGAACGGAATTTTGCAATGAGTCGATGAAGGCATTTTGCCAAGCAAACAACATCAAGTAAAGGTTTTCTGATCCCTACACTCCCAAGCAGAACGGATTAGCTGAGAGATACAACCAAACAATTCTCTTTGACTCAAAACTATCCAGCAAATACTGGAATATAATAATCAAAGCTTGCGTTCTTTTTATTAATCAATTTCAGTCTCACAGATCCAAGGAATTGCTGTACAAACATTTCAAGGGGAGGAAGATTGAGTTGAGTTATTTCCATCCCATTGGTAATCCTGTAACCTATATCTTTGGTGACAAGCCCTCTTTGCCAAAGCTTGAACCTTGCGGAGCATTTGGGGGGATAATAGGATATAAAAACGAGTTGCTTTCTTATAAAATACTTACACAAGATAATAGGGTTGTCAACACAAAGAGCGTTAAAATTCTAGATTTTGATACTTGCTTTACTCCGTCCACCAGTAATGCAAAATTCTTAGTAGAAGAAGAAGATGAGGGGATCTCTGCAGGTGAATTGACTCCGACCTCTTCTCCAAATGAAAGGGTATCTGAGGGCTTGGAAGTGTCCGCTCATTGTCTTGAAGAAGTTCCGCCTGAAGCTGATGATCCTGTTGACACCATCATTCAGCCTGAACCCACTCTTGCAACATTGCCAACAACAAATCAACCAGACTCCTTGTCAGCAAACAGATACAATCTAGGGGAAAGAACAGAAAAAGTGAAGCCAAACCAGTATTCACATCTCAACAGCACAAAAAAGGATCCTTTGTACTGGAAAGAGTCAGGAAGCAGCAAATTAAAGGACATCAAAAGTCAAGACGTCTGGTAGGATTGCAATGTAATTCCTAGTCACTTTCTTAGAACAATGTGGGTTGATAAATTGAAACCTGCCACTGCCTTAACTCCTGAACAAAAAAAATCTAGATTATGTATCATGGGGAACTTGCAGACCCCAGGGATTGACTTTGGAGAAACGTTTGCCCCTACAGGGAAGTTCACTTCTCTACTCATCTTTCTGATCCATCAATTAAATTGTGGCCTCAAAATAAGACAATTCAATTTCAAGGCCGCCTTCTTATTTGCGCCTTTAGATGAAGAGATATACATCCTCAAGCCAGAAGAATGCGATCACAAGTCTTGTTTCTTGAACCTAAGGAAATCCTTGTACGGGTTAAGACAGGCACTGGCAAACTGGTTCAAAACCTTGACAACTTGGCTAGAATCCATTGGCTATTGCAAGTCTAACTCCCATCCATGTTTGTACATTCATCACCTCAAGTGTTTGTCTCTTTTTTTCATGTAGATGATCTGGTGGTGGTAGGAGAGGTGGAATATTCCAAAAAGCTATTTTTAGAGCAATTTCCATGGTCCTTGGCTCATGCCTTGGATACCGTGCTGGGAATGAGTGTCAGGTTAACCAAGGGGAAAATAGGTCTGAATCAGTCCTCTCTGATTGCTGACACTCTCAAGGAGTTGGATCTGACATCTTATCAACCCGTGGGGACGCCTCTTACGCCCGGTTTAAGGTTGACTTGAGCCACGGACAGGGACTGCAAAGAGTTTAGCAAGTTGAACATCAACTTTTGTCGATTTACTGGAATTCTTAATCATCCTTAGTGCAGAACTCCTCCGGACTTGTCTGTGGCTGCATCTCTGCTGTCAAGATTCAATAAAAGACCCGGTCTCTCTCATTGGAGAGAGGTCCTCCATGTCTGGAAATATCTAGCCGGCACTACCCACCTGGAACTCACACTTCATCCGAGAAGAGTCAATCATCCACTCCAGGTCTATTCAGATTCCACTTGGGCGGATGACCCGGATACGCGACTCTCGCAATCAGGTTTCATGGTGTCATGGCTGGGGTGTCCCATTGCGTGGAAAGCCAAAAACAAACAAACATCACCTTATCTACCACGGAAGCTGAGTTGAATGCCCTCACTGACAGTGCGCAGGAGGCACTATGGATCCGTTCAGTCGTGGAGGAAGATTGTAAGAACCCTCAAGAACCTACGACATTTCTCATTGACAACAAAGGTTTGCTGGAAAAAATCAAACACTTTGGGTCCAACTCGAAGACAAAGCACATTGATATGAAACTTAAGTGGCTCCGCAGTCAACACGCAAATGGCGGGCTATTCGTCCATCTCATTAGCTCGGGGGACATGGTAGCCGACGCAATATCTAAGCCTACAAATAAAGCCATGCTTGATTTGCTCAATCAACATTGCTTTCAGTGATTGACACCAAATTCCGGGGGGATGTTGATATATTGACACATCAGTGTCCTGTCCTATATGTGTTTTCTAACCTTCTTTTATATTATTGTTTCTTTTATTTTCTATTCTCATTTCTTTTATTCATTTATTTGTCTGTCTCATTTTGACTGCTTTACTCTGCCCGCTAAGTTGCGCAGTCTGGTTGCTCTCTAAGATGCGCAATCTGGGCGTATGCATAAAACCCTACCCAATATTCATCACCTTCTCGGCGCGAGGCAAGGAGTATTTAGGGGAGGAGTCCAAGGAACCAGAGTGGGGGGATTTGTCAATTTTCTTCTTTTTTATCCTGACATAGAAGTGCTTCAGAAGATCAATCCGCCTGAATCAATCAGCTCAAGATCCAGCACATCCAAGAAGAACGGCCCTCCATCTGAAACTCATGGCAATTTGGTGCAATCTCTTTCTTAACAAACACGGCCTTTTCTTTCCTTCTCCTAACTTCTCTGTGTGCTACTTTAGAGGTTATCCGGTATCATCAGAGGTGGTAGTCTAGCAGTTTTAAATCTCATAACTTCACATTCTGACATTGTAATAGCTGGGTATGATCACTCTCATCTCCATTATTTTTTCTCTCTTGACCGCATCTTGAACAGATCTGTATATAGTTTTTGGCTTAAATTCTTATCCAGAAATATAGGTTCAACAAAATCAATTACACTTTAAACTCCAGTGAAAGTCAAATATATGAAAACTCAAATTCTAACAGAGCCATGCGCCGTTGGTTCATCTTGTTGATGTGTGGGTCCCTTGCACCTTGGTTAACTCCAATGGGGTTGGCCCGGTAAGCAGAAAAGGTGAGATAGTCCTCCCTCTGGGGCAGTCCCGTGCGGAAAAGGGGCAAGGTGGAGTCGCAAGCCTCACTCGGAGATGAACAGCAAAGACGTGAAACCGGCGGAGTCCACAAGTCCCCCAAGATTTTATCCGCATCCAAGACCACAAACAGGTCAGGGAAAGCCCTTTTGAGCGGCCTTGGGCAAGAGCTGCATTGGGGGGGGCAGCCTGGGCATTCCCGCGCTGGGTGAGCAGCAAAGGTACCCATGAAAACAGCCGGTGCAAGAGTAACAGCCGCGGATGAGCAAGCACGCAAACCCGTTTTGGGCAAAGAAATTGCAGGGTAGCATGGCAACAAGCAAGGAGGGTGGTTGGTGGTGTAGGGGGAAGGGCGCAAATGGGGATGGTTGTTATGGGTAGGCTCAGAGATGGTCAAGGTATCAATGGGAAGACCTCTGGGGACAGAAATCAACTTGGGGGGGGATGTGGTGTTGTATTTATAACCTTGGATCATGAACTGCGTTGCCAGCTGTGCGCTCAGCAGTTGGGTAGGTTGGGTTCAGAATTTGGGGTGCGCGCAGTCTCAGAAGTGCCTGCTGCGGGCTCAGCAGTAGGAATTGTGGGGCTTAGCACTGGGTGCAAGTTGGGCCTACTCCAGGCGTGGCGGGCTGGCAACCTGCTTGGACAAAACAGACCATGTGATGGAGCCAACCCAACCAAGTTTGCTAATCCGGGAAGCAGGAGCGGGGAAATAGCAGGATTATATGCGCCAAGAAGGTCCCGCAGGGATAGGGGCGGACCAATCCGCCAATCACATGATTTTCAGATGCGCCCAGATGGATAAACATTGGGGGCTCCAAGTAGGTGAAAGAAGGGGGCTGTGCCATGAGAAGGAAAAACCAGACGTATGTGAAGATGGAGGGAATGGCTTTGGAGGGAGTGGAAAAATTGGGTAGGGTTGGGCTAGGGTTCTGGGCCATAGGATTTTCTTTCTTTGTTGCTAGGCTTTCTGTTTGCGCTTGTACTGAGATTAGGGTTGAGAGGGAGGACTTAAATACCTCACTCTCAGCTCCAGGTTCTAAGGGTGAAATTTTATGAAAAAATGATCTGGGAAGGAGAGCATCAGACTGAATTGGAAGGAATACGCATCATCATTTTTTTAAATCTCTCCCCTCTACAATTGTCCCTTCATCATCAAACTCATCAACCCCAACCTCATTACAGACACTTGGACGAATAACTTCCAAACTTTAGGACAACTAAGGGGATTATTTCTCTTCTGTTTCCACAACGCATGACCTGGGGAGTTGAACACCCCAGGGGTACCCTTCCTAGACCGCTAGAACAGGCAGAGGTTGGAGAAACAGAAAATGGAAGAGTTTCCAACAGGGTTTTTCTTTTGTTTTTTGTAATTTTTGGATAAGTTAAAAAACTAAGAATTTTTTTTTTTCAAATTGAACCCCTTTTTTGACGTGGGCCAAATTTATCACCACAATGCACAAACTCCCAAGGATGATTTGGGAAAGGTAGTGAAGAGCCACTCCTTTTATGGGACATGTGTCCCTGTAGACTACTTACAAGTGATAAAACAGATGAGTGCAAAAAAAAAAAAATCAATTTCTTTTTTTTTCCAACGATGAAATCAGAAAGAAAGTTTGATAAAAAGAAATTGAGGACAGTGGAAATGAAACATATGAAAAAAAGAAAGAGGTGGGAACAAGAGTTTGTTTGAAATACTAGGAACAAAATTAAATTTCCCAACAGCATACCACCAGCAGACAGATTGTCTGGCTGAAAGAATGATACAAACTGTGGAAGACATGATAAGGAGGTATTGTGCATACGGAATTTATTTCAAATACAATGATGGATATACGCATGATTTGGTATCACTTTTGCCGGCTTTGGAATTTGAATTTAACTCTAGTAAGCATTCTACCACCAACATGTCACCTTTTTGAACTGGAAATAGGTTGGATTCCTCATATGCCTTGGGATATGCTCCTTAGCAAGAGTATAGTACTTCACCCCTGTGCTAATTGTTTCAGAGAAATGATGATTAGGGGTGAGGACTTTGAAAGCAAATGTGTTAAGGAAGCAGTGGAATACAACAAGAATAGATGGGATAAAACTCACAGTGATCATGACATCAAAATTGGAGACATGGTTTAAATTTCAACCGTGAATTTTCCCAACATAGCAGGACATAAGAAACTTAAGGACTCAATTGTTGGACTGTTTGTTGTAAAGTTTTTGCATGGGAAAAATGCGGTGGAAGTAATTCTGAAAAAAAAATTTGACAGAAAATATCCAAAATTCCCAATCAGTCTAGTAAAGAAGTTCATAAAACCTATGGAGAAGTTTCCATTGAGAAAGAACCCTGTGGTTGTAATCCCAACTCTAGAATGGATTGAGGATGAATTACCTCACAAGATATCAAACCATAAAATCATTAGGAAAGATGGTAAGGATGTTTGACTCTATCTGGTGAGGTTTAAGAACAAATTAGCTGACAGGGATTTATGGCTAGAGGCTAAAGACATTAAGAAACTCTGACATAGTATTGAGGAAATATAGAGCCTCTGAAAGGGGTAAAAATTCCTCTGAAGATTAATTTTTTCTTTTGGTAGTAGGAAGTGTCGGCCATGAGACAATTAGATTTTTCAAAAGTTCTATACAACTCATAGCCTTGCTTGTATAGTGGTTAAGTACTAGCCTCAACCTCCATTCTCTGACATCAAGTTCACTGGTTCAACACACCATAGAGCCAAGATTGAGAATGAAAGAAAAACATAAATATTATTGAAAATGGATTTTCCACCCAAAAATAGGTAGGGTCACTCACTGACCCCACCCTTGAAATCCAACTCCTTATATTTTTAAATAAGTAAGGAAAAGAAATACCAAAATACCACAGAACCACTATTGAACTTTTTGGCCAATTAAATATTTCACATTTATTGTCACGTATAGGTTTCACACCTAAAATTCAGTCAGAATTGAGGTGTTGTGTATATTTTAGGAGTTACAGACGGAAATGTGTTCTGTCACAATTCCCGCAATTAGCCGCGGCAGCCAATGCACCCACGCACGCCTGAGCTACAGCTCTGTCACTCTGTAAAAGCCATGTATGCAGCCCCAGGCCTCTGACAAGTACGCAGCTGCGGGACTACAGGTTGACAAAGTGACAGGCAGCCTCAGAAACCTAGTTACCGCGTAAAAATGCTACAAACTACACAGGAACATTCATTCAGAAATAGGGGGTATCAGTTTGAGCACTTTCTCCATCTCAGGGATAGGACTAGGCCTAAAGGTGTCACTCCTATGCATTCCCAATAAGGGTGGTGCATAAGGAGTAGTGGTTTGTCTGGGAGGTTTTGGTTCCTCTGTGGTACTCCCCAAGGGGTTGGTCAGACGGACTTTTAAGTCTCTAAGATCATTTTTGATCAGATTAAGTTGCAGGTCCACTTTGTTATTAAACAGATCCAGTTTTTCACTAAGGGATAATATGCAGCTGTTAGTAGTGGTTTCCAATTCTTCTTTTAAGGGTTGGAAATACATAATAAAATCTTTGTGGATTCCTGATAACATATTCTCAATTGTTTGAGTCTGTCTGATCCTACCTTGATTAATTGTCTCCAATAACTGTTCTGTATTGTCAGCCTCCTGGATACCAAGACCCTTGCTATCCTTTAGCTACCAGAGGTGATAGAATAAATAACAAATATATTATTTAATAAATGCAGAAAAAATCTGTAAAATATTTGGATTAAGCTTTATTGCAAGGTTAAGTGGTTTGGTTGTGGTTTATTGTTTTAAATCAATATGAATAAATTGATTATTAGAAATTTTTATAGAGGGGCCACAATTATATTGGGGATCTTCAACACCTCATTTCAGGGATTTGAGTATGAAAACACGTAGTCCTGGTTACTTTGGGCTCTTTAGTTTAAAGGATATTTTGCCCAAAGATAATATGTATATAAAATACACAGTGGAGTGGCAGGGCCTTGTAACCAAGCTGCCACGACAGAGAAAGGATAATAAAACTCACTTGTATATTATTAGATCCTTTGGGTATCTGTTTGGGACGTGCAATGATGGGTTAAACCTGTATACTGGGGTTATAAGATTGTTCAGCAGTTTTAATTGATATAAAGAGGTTGAGGATGGATATTATTGATCAGACTGAGCCCTAAATCACTTACTTATCTCTTATAAGTACTTGATTTCCTTGGAAAGGTGTCTGATATAAATATAACTGGGTCTCTGCCCATCAATATCCTCAAAAGAGCTCTTTATTTATAGCTTTTGGAGTCCCAATACTATCCTTCCGAGAGGTACAGGGGCTGAAAGTGACGGACACTAAGGCTAGCAGGGTAACCAGTGGCAGCCTGTCACTTTTTCTTGGTGCTATAGCATGGGTAGAATCAAATTCATCAGGATATGGGAATTATTCTACTTTATAATTGATATTAGGACGTGTGAGTAACACTAATCTGTCCTATTTATGTATTATTTAATTAATTATCCTTATTAAATTTTCCCAGTAAGTTAATAATTATTTGAATAGAAATTTCTATGGACATCCTGATTTCAGGTGAGTTCTCATTATGTATTAAATAACTGGATTAAAGTCATGATATTGATTTTAATCCTTATTTTTGAGTTCCAGTTGATTTACTAAAATAATTACTTAAAAATATAAGTAATAGGAATGCATGTAATATTTTAACATCATTAGTTTTCTTAGTATTTCACAAGAATATTGATGTCTAGAAATTCTCATAAAAGTATATTAAAGTATTTCAATATATTTTTAAAAGTTGTCATTGTCTTATTTTTGACATTCTTGGAACTTTGAGTTATATTTAATAAAAAATACGTATAAGGGTTATCTAAGTATTTTTAAATAATATTTTGTACTTTTAGACTATCTACTATCCACAGGAACATTTATTACATATGCAGAATGTTCCCTTGTGGGTTGAAGCATGTTTACGCGGTACCTAGGCTTCTCAGGCCCCCTGTCACTCTGTCAACCCATATTCCCGCAGCTGCGTACTTGTCAGAGGCGCGGGGCTGCGTACAAAACCTTGACGGAGCGACAGGGCTGTATCTCAGCCGCGCGCAGGTGCATTGGCTGGCCGCGGCTACGTGGGGGAATTATGACAAAACACATTTCTGTCCATAACTCCTAAAATATACACAACACCTCAATTCTGACTGAATTTTGGGTGTGAAACCTATACATGACAATATGTGTGAAATTTTTAATTGGCCAAAAAGCTTAATGGTGGTGCCATGGTATTTTTGTTTTTCTTTCCTCAATTATTTAAAAATATAAGGAGTTGGATTTCAAGGGTGGGGTCAGTGAGTGACCCTACCTAATTTTGAGTGGAAAATCCATTTCTGTAATAATATTTCTTGTTTTCTTACTCCTTCTTAGGTTAATCATATTATTATTTTTTTATGTTATTTTTCTTACTTTTGCAGCTTGCTCTGCAATAGTAGCAAGCTGAAATAAACCATAACCAAACCAATCAGTCTTGCAATAGCTTTATCCAAATATTTTAGGTATTTTTGCGGCTTTTATGGAATAATCTATTTATTATTTATTCTATCACCTCTGGTAGCTAAAAGACAGCAAGGTTCTTGGCCTCCAGGAGGCTGAAAATTGGGGGTCTTGCCAGTAAATATTCCATTATATTTTATTTAATACCTTGGACCAGACCTTTCACATAAATATTAATCAAAGATGATTTATCTGAATTTTTAACGTTGATTTATCATTAATTTCTTCTGCAGTGGATTTGAAAACCACTGCAGAATTAATGATATATTATTTAAATCTTTTGAAAATAAGAAAAGAAGAATACATTGACATATATAAACCAACTTGTTGGGCAGCTGAACTCAAGCTGAAAAACTGAATATTTATTCTGCCTGTAAAACATTATATTAAATCCTTGAACAAGAAGATATTGAGAGGTAGATCAACTTTCAAGCCCTATTAAGAAAACATAAAGCTTGGAAAAAATACCATATAAATTACTTTTTGAAATATAAAAGTAAGCAAAAACTTTATATTACCACATTATTTTATTAAAATAATATTAATATATTTTATTAACCAATAAAATATCTTTCTCATATCGTCAGTGAACCATCATATTCCAGAAACCACCTTGACTGAAGTTGATCTATTGGATGAAGAAGTCCCAGACATTTCTTGACGCCCTGAAAATATTTATGAGACTGGAGAAGGCCTCATTGGAAAAAACCAAGAAACCATAGGATTACCTATGCAGGCTTAATTTAATCCCAATAAAGTCTTAGACCTTTGAACATCAACTTAATTAAGTTTTAATAAAATTATTACCACGGGTTTTTCATTATAAAAATACTTATAAATATTTTATTCAACATGAATAGATGTAACACAAGGGCCCCAGGGAGATTTCCCTTCGATGGATCTTTTCCAGGATCCCCCAGTAACCGTGAGGAAACCAATAATGACAACCATGAGGGGGCTGGAACCCAAGAATGAAATGTTGGTGGACAACAAACAGCCCCAAGTATTGTCGCCTCCCCCAACCTAGAGTCATAGAAGGTAGTAGAATCAAGCCCCCCTCCATCTCAAGCAGGTTCCCTGCAGCCACCCTAGCAGAATCTGAAAAGGAAGCCAGGATCAAAGACTTAGTCAGAGAGCATGTGAAATATTGGGAAGATTCAAAGAAGCCCAAGCCAAGGAGGACATAGTATCTATGAAAAAGATAATATCCCAGGCAAAGGCTACCCAGATAGGTCTTCAGAAAATGATTCCAAGGAAAGAAGAAGAGTCCTATGTAGAAAAGTGGAATCCATGGGATCAATTAGCCCAACTGAAAGGCAGAGGATCAGGAAAGAAGAGATCTTCTTCTCATCCAAAGCCAAAGGGAAAGAAGGATTGGGATCAGATAATATCCTTAGATCAAAAGTGGAAAAAGGTGTACCATAATTAGCTTCTAATTCTGAACCCAGTGTCTTTTCTCACTCAACCTCTGATGGATTTACTTTGTTTTGTAATGATATGCGTCATAATTCAAAAATTGTTTGTGGAAATTTGGACGGTGTTTACACCCAATTGGACAAGTCGACCTCAGTGTTAGAATTACGGCCAGCAATTAGCTTAGGCAAATGAGCAGTATTTAAAGCAAAAGAAATGCTGGACACTGGGTGTCAATATTGTCTAATGGGGCTCTAACAATGGGGAAATATCTTGGATGAATTTGATTGGAATGATGAATGAATGGATGGAAAACAGCAGGGAGAAGGGCTCCTTAAGTACAAAATATTGGCCTCTTGCGAGCCCATGATAAAAAAAGCCAAAAGGCAAATTTTCCGCCCCAAAGGAGCTCTACAGGCTCTACTGGCCTTGTTACTTGGTTTGGACTACATCAGACCACATGGCATCAGTCCCTGTACCCTTACAACCAGCATATTCCGGTTATTTCTGGTGTTTACACCTCAATGGGGCTGAAACAGCCCCTTAACTGTTCAATCCCCTTGGCTGGTTGTCCTTTAAAACCAGCCATGATGACCTTTCTTGCCTTTTTTACAGGCTGGTTGCCTCATGCAGCCAGTCCCTGGCCCCTAAAATGGGCCAGGTGGGACCCAGGAGACAGCTGGGTCCGGTCTCAGACTCACATGGGGGGGGGGTGTGACCAGCAGACAGGCTGTCCCCCCCCTCTTTCTCTCAAATCCCTGGCAGGGGCAGTCAAATCCCCTCACCAAAGGCCCTGGGGGTTGATACCCCCAGGGTGTTGTCAAGTACGTTGGCGTGGGAGGTGATCAGGTCCCCCCAGGCCCATTGCTCCTCCCCCTTGGTAAAGGGGGGGGGAGGGCGCCCCTGCCCTGCTTGGTTGCCTCAATTGATCAATGGTGGGGGGGTGATGAATTCCCCCCCACCTGCCGGTTGCTACCCTTGCAGCCGGCACTGCCACCTCCTTGGGCAAGGGGGTGGTCAGGTCCCCCCTGCCCTGACCGACCGCGCTGTGGCGGTTGGTCGCTGGCTGGTTCAACCCAGCCAGCTTGCCCCCATCCCCCTTGCAATGGCAAGCAAGGGGAGTGGGAGCAAGCCGGGGCCGGGAGCCCCGGCTCCATGGCGCTGGTCGCCTAGCGCGACCAGCCGGGGCCGCGCGGGATCCCTCGGCCGCGCGAGAGCCCTACGTGGGCCGCACCAAGGAACACAGGCGGCCCCAAACGGGCTGCAAAGCAGGCAGCGGCCGCGACAGGGGTGGCGGCCCCAATGGGCCGCCCCAAGCCCAAATTGTGAGAATTACATACTTTGGCGGGCCAGCCCGTCTGGCCAAGTATTTCCATAATAAAGCTTGGGCCCTTTTGTGCCCAAATGAGCCCATCTGGCTTGGGTGGCCCATCCACCCTGGCGGGCCCGTGTCCCAAAAGACCATAAAAACGTGTTTTGGCGCCCAAATGCCCAAAAACAATAACACCCACATAGGCCCACGTGGCCCACGTGATGTACAATGGGCCATGGAGGCCCATTTTTGCATCCCATTTGGATTACACACTCCTATGCACATTACCTGAGTGCATCCGCATTTTAACACACCCCCTAAATCCAAAAGGGATGCCATATAAATACTAGACACAAAACCTTCATGTTTGTTCCTATCTAACGCCTTAGTTAAGATATCTGCAATCATTGCCCCAGTAGGCATTTACCGTAACACTATCTGTTTGCAGTTAACTGCATCCCGTATATAGTTATAATGAACATCAATATGTTTTGTTCTAGAGTGGAACACTTGATTTTCTGCCAACGCAATGGCACTCTGTTTTTCAGAATACAACAACCCAAACCCTTGTGGTTTATGAGTATCCTCTAAGACCTTTCTCAACCATTTTGCTTCCTGTGAAGCTGACAAGTATGCTCTGTACTCTGCTTCTGTTGACAAAAGACTTATTGCTGACACCTTTTTAGACATCCAAGACACTAGATTCTTTCCTAAGAAGAATAAAAAACCAATTTTTGATTCCCTAGTGTTACCATCTGCCCAACTTGCATCAGAATAACCAACCAAGTCAAAGTTATATGACTTTGAAAACTGCAGTCCTAGACTGCTTGTTCTTTTAAGATACCTCATAACTCTCTTAAACGCTGACCAATGCCTCATGCATGGTTTCTCTAAGTGTTGTGACAAAATCCCAATTGCATAAGCAATATCTGGCCTTTTACACTGCCCCAAATAATTCAAAGATCCAATAGATGATCTATAATCATTCCCGGATTGAACTAACTCTAGATGCTCTTCATCTGTAGACTTTTCTAACCAAATGTTAGACTGCATTGGAGTACAAAACTCCTTTGCATCTTCTAAGCCATACTGCTTAAGTAGAGCTGACACATAATGGTTCTGATCCAACCTGATCCCATTCTTGCTCTTACTAACTTTCATTCCCAGCACCTGCTGTGCCAGACCAAGATCTTTTATCTTGAACTCCTTTTTGAGTGTCTCCATGACTCTCTCCTTACCATTCCCAATAATGATAATGTCATTGAACCATAAAAACAAAATTGCATCCTTTCTCACAAAGAGACAAGGGTCAGCCAAACTTGTTTTGAAACCAATCTCTATCAGTTTCATGCTCATAGTATTATACCATGACCTAGCTGCTTGCTTCAATTCATACAGTGTTCTACACAGCTTGAGGACATACTCCCCTTTATCTGCTGAGAGGAAACTTCTCACACAGATTTTCTTCATAGTTCCTGGCTTGGTCTCGACCAGCCATTCCTTGAAACAATCAGGAATTGACATATAAACAGTTTCTTCCTCTCCAATTTTCGCATTCAAGTATGCAGTCACAAAATGAGCCTGTCTGATTTCTTCACCCAACTCCACTGACAAAGCAATGATGTACCTCAAGGTGTACAGCCTTCCAGTTGGCAAGAAAGTCTCCTTGTAATCAACACCCTCTCTCTGTTTGAAGCCCTGTGCAACGCATCTAGCCTTGAACCTCTTTAAAACTCCATTAGTATCAAACTTCTTTTTTAAAACTAATCTAGACCCAACAATGGTCTTTCCTTTTGGAAATGAATCCCACTTAACCACTTCAAACACACTATTCTTCTCTAGAAAATCAAATTCCTCAAAAATAGCTGTCTTCCAATTGGCTCTCTCATCAGAATTTATAGCTTGGCCAAAGCTATTTGGGTTAAGTGTATTACCCATTTCTGAACTCAACTGTAGAATCTCATTAAGCATACACTGTTCCTGAAGTGTACCTTCCTCATATTCCGCAGAAGCATAATGGGACTTCCATTCCCCATACCTATCAACAGGCATTCTCATCCTGCCACTTCTTCTAACTGGAGGTGGAGGCTCATCAGGTTCTGATTCCGCAGACTCCCCTGAAGTGGGTACTAAACCCTCCTGTGGCACGTCTGCCACCTCCATATCATCACTAATGATATTATCTCCAGCCTCTGCTGGGGAAATAGGCTCCAATGCTATTTCCTGCTGTGATTCCTGAACAGCAATAGATTCACCCCTTTTGAGTGGAAAGGTACTTTCGTCGAATTTTACATCCCTGCTACGGATAACCTTTCTTGTCCCTGGACAATAGATCCTATAAGATTTACTTATTAAATCATAGCCTACAAGTGCCCCTGTTCTGGCTCTAGGGTCTAATTTTCCGACCATTTCATTATGGTGGACCCTATAATACACCAAGCAACCAATTGTTCTTAGGTGTGATGTTTTGGGGTACAACTTCCAAAACTGATAATGGGGGCACTTCCCATTAACACTTACAATGTTGTGCAACAGACACACCGTGCACACCAACTCAGCCCATTAAAACTTTGGTAGACTAGATTGAGCCATAATAGTTCTGACTTTTTTCAATAAAGTCCTATTCATCCTCTCAACTATCCCATTGTTTTGTGGAGTAATAGCAGTAGTAACTATATGAGTGATACCATAATCATTCAATAGTTTCTCAAAATATTTACTCACAAACTCACCCCCTCCATCAGTAAGAACCCTCTTGATCTCCCTCATCAAACAATCCTGTTTCCAGAATTTGAAACTGAAACCTCCTCTGTGGTTTGATCCTTTGATCTTATTGGTTTTACCCAAACAAAATTAGTTGCTGTATCAACCAAATTGATGAATTATCTTGCCCCTCCAAGAGACACTGGTGAAAATGGCCCTGCCAAATCAATGGAGAATTCCTCTCTAGGAACTTCTGTGTGGTCTCTACTTATTAAGAACACATTCCTGGTCTTGGCCCCTAAGGTAAAACTCTCACAGTTGCTGTCCTTTACCTTATGTCCACTTCTATTGTGAGCAACAGTGCTCAGAGCTGGAATCTTGAACAAGTCAGCACAGAGCAACTTATTCCTAACTTGTCCACTCAGGATAGTTCTCCCATTCAAATCAATAACAAACTTATCTTCTTTAAGATAACAAATCTGGAAACCCTTTTTCCAGAGCACTCCAAGAGACACAAAGTTATAAGGCAAATCTGGTACATAGAACACTTTCTCAAAAATTATTTTGAAACCCATGTGATTTTCAAGAATAACTTTTCCAATCCCATTAATCTGGATTTTTCTTCCTTTTTGGCCAATATTTACAACACCATCAAAATCTCTAAGATTTGAAAACAAATTTGGCTCAAAAAACATGTGGTCTGTACAACCAGACTCAATCAAAAAAAGAACATCCTCCTTCAACAATCCTCCTGTAAGGAATGAAGAATTATCAGCCACTGATAAGTTCTCATTTTCAAGGTTACGATTACACACTTCATAATCAATGAAGTCCATCTCTTGATCCTCTTTGATTTTAGCCTTCTTTTTGGGGACTTGTTCCACAAAGTCTTGTTCCATTGAAACATCCACTGCCACCATAGCAACATTTTCCATGATAAGGTTGACCTCTTTGTCTTCCTTTTCACTTTCCTTGGATTTCTTCCTCTTCTTGGCCTCCTTGCAATCCTTTGCATAGTGCCCCTTCTTCTGACAATTATAACACAAGAACTTTGATAAATCCTTTTTGGCCTTTTCCTTCTTCCCAGATTTTCCTGTCTTGCCCACCAGAGCAGTTCCTGTGCTCTCCTTCATCTTGAATTGAAGATCATCCTTTTCAATCCTTCTAAGCACATCCTCTTCTCCTGGAAGGGGATCAAACTGAGATATCATCCTGACCAAGGACTCATATTCTTTTGGCAGCTTTTGAAGAATTAAGAGTGAAAACACTCAGGATTGATGTTCAGCCCAGATGACTTGAACTTAGCAATACTAGATCTAGCTTCCCCCACAAATTGTTTACAGTTTCCAAATTTCAACTTAAATAATCTATGGAAAGCAATCCCCTTTTGATGAACAGAGTCACCAGCATACTTTCACTTGAGCATTTTCCATAAAACACTCCCCTTCCTCTTCTGTTCCTCCAACAGAGTATCAGCAACCCATGTTAAATGATGCTCATCTAATTGTCTAAGAATAAGATGATAGGCCTTCTTCTCCACCTCTGAACTGATCAAAGTATCATCTCCTTTCATGATATCCCCACAACAGATGTTATCCAACACACTGTCCATAAGGATAGCCCAAGCATTATAGTTCTGAATATTCAAAACTATCTTGGTGGAACTGGACTCTGGGATATAAGACATCTTCTTGGAAAAATTGAGGTCCTTGAGGTTGTCCAAAGTAAGGTATAAGGGTCTATCTTGCTTTGAAATAATGATGATGATGGTACTGATAATGTGTTAGAATTATGGCCAGCAATTAGCTTAGGAAAATGAGCAGTATTTAAAGAAAAACAAATGCTGGACACTGGGTGTCAATATTGTCTAATGGGCCTCTCACAATGGGGAAATATCTTGGATGAATTTGATTGATATGATGAATGAATGGATGGAAAACAGCAGGGAGAAGGGCTCCTTAAGTACAAAAGATTGGCCTCTTGTGAGCCCATGATACAACAAGCCAAAAGGCAAATTTTCCGCCCCAAAAGAGCTCTACAGGCTCTACTGGCCTTTTTACTTGGTTTGGACTACATGAGCCCACATGGCATCAGTCCCTGTACCCTTACAACCAGCCTATTCCAGTTATTTCTGGTGTTTCCACCTCGATGGGGCTGAACCAGCCCCTTAACTGTTCAATCCCCTTGGCTGGTTGTCCTTTACAACCAGCCATCATGACCTCCATTGCCTTTTTTATGGGCTGGTTGCCTCATGAAGCCAGCCACTGGCCCCTCAAATGGGCCAGGTGGGACCCAGGACACAGCTGGGTCCAGTCTCAGACTCACATGGGGGGGGTGTGACCAGCGGACATGCTGTCCCCCCCCTCTTTCTCTCAAATCCCTGGTGGGGGCGGTCAAATCCCCTCACCAGGGGCCCTGGGGGTTGATACCCCCAAGGCGTTGTCAAGTATGTTGGCCTGGGAGGTGATCAGGTCCCCCCAGGCCCATTGCTCCTCCCCCTTGGTAAAGGGGGGGGGGGGGAGAGCACCCCTGCCCTGCTTGGTTGCCTCAATCAATTAATGGTGGGAGGGTGATGAATTCCCCCCCACCTGCCGGTTGCTACCCTTGCGGCCGGCGCCCCCACCTCCTTGGGCAAGGGGGTGGTCAGGTCCCCCTGCCCTGACTGACTGCGCTGTGGCAGTTGGTTGCTGGCTGGTTCAACCCAGCCAGCTTGCCCCCATCCCCCTTGCAACGGCGAGCAAGGGAGGGGGAGCAAGCCGGGGCCGCAAGCCCCGCCTCCATGGCGCTGGTTGCCTAGCCCAACCAGCCGGGCCTGTGCGGGATCCCTCGGCCGCGTGACAGCCCCGCGTGGGCCGCACCAAGGAACACAGGCGGCCCCAAACAGGCCGCAACTCAGGCAGCCGCCCCAAGCGGGCCGCGACACAGGGGGCAGCCCCTAGCGGGCCGCGACAGGGGAAGAGGCCCCAATGGGCCACCCCAAGCCCAATCTTGAGAATTACATACTTTGGCGGGCCAGCCCGTCTGGCCAAGTATGTCCATAATAAAGCTTGGGCCCTTTTATGCCCAAATAAGCCCATTTGGCTTGGATGGCCCATCCACCCTGGTGGGCCTGTGAGGGCCTGTGTCCCAAAAGACCATAAAAACGTGTTTTGGCGCCTAAATGCCCAAAACCAATAACACCCACATAGGCCCACGTGGCCCACGTGATGTACAATGGCCTGTGGAGGCCCATTTTTGCATCCCATTTGGATTACACACTCCTATGCACATTACCTGAGTGCATCCGCATTTTAACACTCAGTAGTGGCCAAATTAATTAGCAACCAATCAAAAGCTATAGGGATAGAATATATTAAGGAACATACAGAACAGTTACGGGAGACAATAAACCAAGGTAAAACTAATCATACTCAAACCATTGAGAATATGTTATCAGGTATCACGGAAGATTTTATTATGTCCCTTCAGCCTATTAGAGAAGAATTAATAAATACTACTAAAAACTCTATTCTGCCCCTTAGTGAGAAATTAGATCTTCATAATAATAAAGTGAACCTGCAACTTAATATGATCAAGAATGATCTGAGACTTTAAAGTCCCTCTGACCAACCCCTTGGGGAGAACCACACAGGAACCAAAATCTGCCAGAAAAACAACTAACCCTTTTAAGATTTACATTGATGCATGTATGGAAGGGTTAGAAGCTACTTTAAACCAAGAAAGAATAGAAGAAGAAAAACTGGTGGAGAAACCAGTACTTTTCATATCTAGACAGATTGAAAGAAGTGAGAAAAGATATGGAGCCAATCAAATGGAATTCTTGGCTCTAGTATGGACCCTAGAAAAATTACACTATTACTTAGAAGGCACCACTTTCCAATTAATTATGGACTGTAATGCTTTAAGAACTCTCATGAACATGAAAACTCCCATTAGAAATATTCTCAGGTGGCAAATTGCTATACAACATTATAGAGGCCAGATGAATATAGTGCATAAAGCTGGAGCTAAACACCAGAATGCTGATAGTCTAAGTAGGAATTCTTTGCCTGATGAAACTAGAAATCCATCATATGACCCTGATGATCAAGATATTTTTCCTGTCTCAAAAATCAATCTTTTTTCATCAGATGCTCAAATTATGGGGATCCACCTGTGTGAATTGGATACTGCTTTCTTTAATCTAGTAACAGGGAACTATTCCTCTGATATAAGGCTGTTGGCTACCATTTTGCAATGTGAATCCCCAAAAAAACCCCTGATAAATAGTTTACCAGCCTCATAACTCAAACCCTATAAAGCAGGAAGGTTTACTTTTTGGGATGAAATCCTTTATTACAGACAACAACATTCCAGTGTGTTGGTACTGAGCAACAAAGAGCATATACAACACATACTTCAGGAATTCAATGACGACTGTTCATCAGGGGTTCTATCCACTGAGAGGACCTTGGAGAAAGTAAAACCAACTGCTTGGTGGATAGACTGGAAAGAAGTTACTCTTAAGTATTTTCCTAGCTTTGAGACTTGCCAAAAATTTAATAAAACTACTGGCAAAAGGTTTGGACTCCTACAGAAGATCTCTGAACCCAAAAAAAGATGGGCAATAATTAATATGGATTTTGTCACAGGCCTCCCCCCTGGAGGTGCACACTCATATAACTCTGTCCTGGTTGTAGTAGACAGATACTCTAAGAAGGAAAAATTCTTACCTAACCACAAAGAAGAAAATGCCATGGATGTGGATTTCCTATTTTGGAATAGGATTATAGCTGACGTTGGTATACCTAAGATTATAATCAGTGATAGAGACCCCAAATTTACTTCTGATTTATGGAAGAATCTACATGATATACTGGGTAGTACTTTAGCCTTTTCTAAAGCATACCATCCCCAGACTGATGGATTAGATGAAAGAATGATACAGACCCTGGAAGATCTGTTAAGAAGGTTTTTTAACTTTTGTCTAGAATACAAAAACTCAGATGGATATTGCCATTATTGGGTAAGCTTACTCCCAGCCATAGAGATGGCTTATAATAGCACTAAATACGCTTCTACAAAAGAAGCCCCTTACATACTAGAAAGAGGATGGATTCCAAAACTTACTAGGAATACCTTAAACCATAACTTAGCCACCATCCACCCCACATCTATTGAATTCAAGAAAATGATAGACCTGGCAAATAATCATGCTCTAAAATGTGTAGAAGAAGCAGTGGAATACAACAAACAGGCATGGTACAAATTACAAAGAGAACCTGACTTTAAGATATGAGATCAGATTTTAATATCTACTGCCAACTTCAACAATTTAGCAGGGAACAGAAAGGTGAAACCAGCTTTCGTAGGGCCATTTTTTATCAAGAAAATGCATGGAAAAAATGCTGTAGAAGCAGTCTTGAGTGAAGAATTATCAAGAAAGCACCCAGTATTCCCTGTCAGCCTAGTGAAGTACTTTCAAAAAAGAGAAGGTAGAAACCTCCCTCCAGTAATGATCCCAATAGAATCTGACCCTATTAAAGAAAAAGGCAAATTCAGCAGGATATTGAGAGACAAGAAAGAGAGAGTGCAAGGAAAAGATGTTAGACTATACTTAGTGAGATACAAAGGAGAATATGCAGAAAAAGATGAATGGTTACCAGTGTCAGCCTCCTGGATGCCAAGATCCTTGCTATCCTTTGGCTACCAGAGGTGATAGAATAAATAATAAATATATTATTCAACAAATGCAGCAAAAATATGTAAAATATTTGGATAAAGCTTATTGCAAGGTTGATTGGTTTGGATATGGTATAATTTTATGAATCAATATTGATAAATTGATTATTGAATTTAACTGAGGGGCCACAATTATATTGGGGATCTTGAACACCTTTCTTGAGGGAATTCAGTATGAAAACACATAGGACTGTTTACTTTGGAACATTTAATTTATATTCTTAAAGGATATATTGCCAAAAGATAATATGTATATAAAATTCATGGTGGAGTGGAAGGGCTTTGCAACCAAGCTGAAACAACAGAGAAAGGATAATAAGACTCACTTTTACATTATTAAATCATTTGAGTATCTGTTTGGGACGTGCACCGATGGGTTAAACCTGTATACTGGGGCTATAAGGTTGTCCAGCAGTTTAAATTGAAAAAAAGGGTTTTGGATGGATATTATTAATCAGACTCAAGCCATAAAAAACTTGATTATCTCTTATAAGTATTTTATTACCTTGGAACGGCTTCTGGATGTAAATATAACTCAGTCTCTGGTATCAATATCCTCAAAAGAGCTCTTTATTTATAGCTTTTTGAGTCCCAATATTGTCTTTCTGAGGGATACAGGGGCTCAAAGGGACAGGAACTGAGGCTAGCAGGGTAACCAGTGGTATTCTGTCACTTTTTCCTGGTGATTTAGCACGGTTAGCATCTAATTTCACAGTTTATGGGAATTATTCTACCTTATAATTGATTTTTGGAAGTGTGAATAACACTATCAGTTCATTTTATTTATTATTTAATAATTATCCTTAGGAAATGTTACCAGTAAGATAATTATTATTTTAATAGAAATTCCTACGGATAGTCTGATGTCATGTGAGTTCTCATTATTTGTTAAATAGTTGGATTAAAGTCATGTCATTGCTTTTAAAGCTTATCTTTGAATTTTAGTTGATTTATTAAAAATAATTATTTAACAATATAATTCATTAGTCTTTAGGCAATATTTTTACATCATTAGTTTCCTTATTGTGTCACAAAAATACTGATGTCTTTTAGTTCTCATCATTATATATTAAAGTATTTTAATATATTTTTAGAAATAGTCATTATCTCATTTTTGAAATCCTTGGTATTTTAAATTATATTTAATAAAAAATATGTATAAAAGTTATTAAGGTATTTTTATACACTTTTATAGATTTTTAGACTATCTACTATCCTTGGGAACATTTATTACATATGTAGAATGTTCCCCTGTATGTTGTAGCATGTTTAGGCGGTACCTAGGTTTCTCAGGTGGCCTGTCACTTTGTCAACTTGTAGTCCCGCAGCTGCATACTTTTCAGAGGCCTGGGGCTGCGTACACGGCTTGAAAGGGTGATGGGGCTGCAGCATGGGTGTATTGACTTCCACAGCTGCGTGCGGGAATTGTTACAGAACACATTTCCATGTGTAACTCCTAAAATATACACCA
Source organism: Puccinia polysora (assembly GCA_025617555.3). Taxonomy (NCBI): domain Eukaryota; kingdom Fungi; phylum Basidiomycota; class Pucciniomycetes; order Pucciniales; family Pucciniaceae; genus Puccinia; species Puccinia polysora. Next base: position 10,841,361 of record CM062631.1, read on the forward strand.
TACCTCAATTCTGACTGAATTTTAGGTGTGAAACCTATATGTAAAAATGTGTGTGAAATATTTAATTGGCCACAAAAAGGTACCATAGTAGTGCTGTGGAATTTTGGTCTTACTTTCCTTAATTATTTAAAAATACAAGGAGTTGGATTCCAAGGGTGGGGTCAGTGATTGACCCTACCTAACTTTGGGTGGAAAATCCATTTCTGTGGATTAATATTCATTGTTTTCCTACTCCTTCTTATTTTAATTTTTATTTAATTTTTTTTATGTTATTTTTGTTACTTTTGCAGCTTGCTCTGCAATAGTAGCAAGCTGAAAACCACAGAGTAATATACCTGATGGACCAATAAATCTTAGAAACTACAGAGCCAGTAAAAGGAACTGAGACACATATAGAATTAATTTTTTTCCAACAAACTCCAGATTTTTTCAGATATGGCCATATCTTGGAGTGGGGGAATTTAAGCTTGCTACTATTGCAGATCAAGCTGATAAAGTAACAAAAATAACATAAAATAAGAATATTAAATTTAACTGAAAAAGGAGTAAGAAATCCATGAATGTTATTGCTGAAATGGATTTTCCACTCAAAATTAGGTAGGGTCACTGACTGACCCCACCCTTGAAATCCAACTCCTCATATTTTTAATAATTAAAGATAGAAAAGACAAAAATACCATGGCACCACTATGGGACTTTTTAGCCAATTGAATATTTCACAAACATTATCACTTGGATTTCACACATAAAATCCAGTCAGCATTGAGGTGTTGTGTATATTTTAGGGGTTACACAGGGAAATGTGTTCTGTCAAAATTCCCACACGCAGCCGCTGCAAACAATACACCCGTGCGCAGCTGAGCAGCAGCACTGCAACCCTGTCAGCGTACCCTGACAAGCCGTGTACGCAGCCCCAGGCATCTGACAAGTATGCAGCGGGAGACTATGGGCTGACAGAGTGAAAGGAGGCCTGACAAGCTCAGGTACCATGTAAACGTGCTACAACCTAGACAGGGACATTTCACATATGTAATAAGTTTCCCTGTGGATAGTATATAATCTAAAAATACATAAAATATATAAAGATACTTAAATAACCTTCATACATATTTTTTATGAAATATAATTAAAAATACCAAGCATTTCAAGAATAAGATAACTACTATTTGTAAAAATATATTAACATACTTCAATATAGAATTGTGAGAACTTCAAGAAATCAGTATTTTTGTGAAATACTAAGGGAACTGATGTAAAGATATTACATGAATTCTCATAGCTTATTTTTTTTAATTAATTATTTTAAGTAAATCAACTGAATTTCGAAAATAAGGAGTCAAATCAATATCATGATTTTAATCCAATCAGTTAATACATAATGAGAACCCACTTGAAATCCCATTACCCAGAGGAATATCTATTAAAAGAATTATAAACATCCTGGGAATATTTAACAAAGATAATTAATTTAATAATAGATAATATGGATACCTTAGTGTTATTCACATGTCCCAATATCAATTAGAAGGTAGAATAATTCCCATAACCTGTGGAATTAGATATTAACCGTGCTACAGCACCAAGAACCCCTGCAAGGCTACCACTGGTTACCCTGCTAGCCTTAGAATCCATCCCTTTGAGCTCCTGTATCCCTCAGAAAGACAATATTGGGACTCAAAAAGCTACAAATAAGGAGCTCTTTGAGGATATTGATACCTAGAGACCCAGTTATATTTACATACGGAATCAATGCCAAGGTAATCAAATACTTAAAAGAGATAAGTAAGTGATTTATGGCTTTATTCTGATTAATCATATCCTTCCCCAACCCTTTTTATCAGTTTAAACTGCTGAACAACCTTTTCAACCCCAGTAATAGTTTGAACCCATCAGTGCACGTCCCAAACATGTACACAAAGGATTTAATAATATAAAAGTGAGTCTTATTATCCTTTTTCAGCTGTGGAAGCTTGGCAAAAAGGCCCTTTCACACCACCATATATTATATATATATATTCTCTTTGCGAAATATATCCTTTAAGAATATAAATTAAAGGTTCCAAAGCAACCAGGTATACATGTTTTCAAAGTGAATTCCCTGAAGAGAGGTTTTAAAGATCCCCAAAATTATTGTAGCACCTCAATTAATTTATTAAAATTGATTTATAATATCAAACCATAACCAAACCAATCAACTTGCAATAGCTTTATCCAAATATTTTACAGATTTTTGCTGCATTTATGGAATAATGTATTTACTATTTATTCTACCACCTCTGGTAGCTAAAAGAAAGAAAAGCTCTTGGCATCCAGGAGGCTGACAGAGTTGAACAGAACACCTGTGGATACAGACACCCAAAGGGCCCCTCCTAGACAGCAAGGAGAAGAGGATGCTTGAGGGATGGATGATTTGAAAGAACCCATTCAGATAAAAGAATTTATTTTTACTTTACTTTACTTTTATTTTTTTTTTAGGATGAATGATAATAAAAAATTATAAAGTTTTTTAAAAAAATTTCTGTATTACTCATGAGGTGTCCCAGGTTGGTCACCACATTGGTAAGCCCAATTTCCCAAACCAATTTTCACAAGAAATGGCAGGAGATTTCATGAACCAAAATGGATAATTGCTTTTCCCCCAGAGGATATTGAGAAGACCCGGGATTTTCAGGCCACAAAAATTGACCCTATCAAAAACCAAGGAAAGACAGTGGATGAGGCCCCACAGAAGAATTTGGAGAGGATTTTGTGCAAACCTGGCTTTAAAAATTGGAAGATGAGGGAAATATCTTGAATCAAATCCTCTACAGCCATCTTCTTCCTCCTCCCCCTGCTTTTACTACACCCATCACCACTACTGTTCATCCCCAAAAAAGCCGCACAAAGCTGATTTCCAAAGCCCAGATTCCAAGGAGTTCCTGAACTTGTTAATTTCCCACTCAAATCATCTACAAAGTTGCAATCTCATCAATCTCAATTGCAATCAAAACCACTCCCCATGATGGGTCTCAATGGAGATTTTTGATGAGTTTTTGTTGACTTGGGTGGTGTTAATCCTCTCTTTTTTTACCCTTTCCATTCCACTTTTTTTTGACATCTAGCAAAATACCTTTAAAACTGGAAGATTATTTGGATTGCATGATCCTTGCAACACCCAAAATGATGAATACATTATGATGGCATATAAAAAGGCAAGTTTGCATTATTACCCAGAATTTGGGAGCCAGCACAAGTTGCACCTTGCCGGTGACCAAGCAAAACCGGGAAAATGGTTTTGAAGCATAGATGAGTCTTCTATGAAATCATGCCACCTTGCTATTTTCACTGCTTGCTGCGTACTACTGAATCCCATAATCTCATGCCAAACGATCCCCTTCTTATCCTGGTTTTAACCCCAACATTAGTTGAATTGGAAGATCATAGGAATCAAAACATTTTGCATTGAAATAAATTGAATCCCTCCTTGAAAAAAAACTCTCCAATTTTGTCCAATTATGTCAAATTATGGCTAGAAAAGTATTCAAGACAAACACAGAAGCCCAGGTAAGAAATCAAGATGTAAAAAGAACTAAGGGTGTGCAAGTTAAGACAACACTGATGCACAGAAAAACATCAAAATAAGACAGGTCCCAAAAAAAAAAAAGCAGCAGGAAAGAAGAAGCTGAATCAATGAGTCCAGGAGGTGATAAAAACTAACTAGAGCAGACCAAGTCATTAATAACACTAATTTTGACTTCTGGTAAACATTTCATCAGACCCAGAAGGGTTTGCAGCATTAGGTTCAATCATTTCCTGTTCCATTCTTCACCCACCTTGTGAGAAAAAACCCTCTCCAACTTCAAAAATTGTTTTTCATAATCCTTTTTTTTTTCAATAAACAACCAAAAGACCCTCTTTGTTCTTTTTTCTCAGTTCTATTGAAAATTTTACCTCCTTAACAGAAAACAAACCAATTTCTTGAAACCTAGAACCGATTGCAATCTCTCAAATATTCTCAAATTATCCCTCCATTTGGTGTTCCTCTCTGGCAACAGGTTTTCTTGTGAAGCCTTCTTGCAGAGCTCATTCCTGGGAATTCAAAGCAAAGGAGAATATTGTTCTCCTTGAAGCACCTGGTCTGAAGTTGCTAGACTTTGCGCTGGTTGCTAAGTCAAATTTCCAAATCTCTGGAGCATTCAAAAAGGAGGGTGTGAAGAAATTTGAAAGGAGGGAATTAGTCAATCAAAATCCAATTAGTTATTGATCCAAACAATATTTTGGAAAAAGAAGGCAAATTTCAAATAGAAAAATTTGGAAGATAAGAAAAATTGATTTCAAAATCAGACCAGAGGAAACTGGGAAGAGAAGAGTTGAAAACAACAAAAAGACATGAGGAAAAATGATGTGGATTTTGATATAGGGTATAAGTGTAACCAAGAGAGCAGAAAGGATAAATTGAGGGCTGGAACAATGATGGAGGAGGAGGTACAACAACAAAAAAAACAAAAAAAATTAAAGAAACTGACAAAGAGCATGTCAGAACAGGTGAGGAAGAGAGAATCAAGGAGTGAGTTTTTTTGGTCTTGCAACTGGACAGCCAATGAGAGTTGACATTAAAGTATTGGTATTGGAGGATTCAATAGTTGGGAATTCAAGAATTAAGGATTTGGATGGGTGAAGAAAGTTTGAGAGTGAGGTTGATAGCGGTTAGAGAACAAGGTGAGGTTGTTGAGCAGACACAGGGATCAGAGACAAGAAGTAAGTGTGAAGATGGAGGGAAAAAAGCTATTGAGCAGAAGAGAGGAAAGGAGTTGAGAAGGGAAGGAATTTGGGGATGAGATTGAAAGGGAGAAGATAGGCAGTTGGGTCAAAGAAGGGAGATGAGAAATGAATGGAGACTGGGTTCACTGGAAATGAAGTACAGGCACTGGAAAATCACTAGAGTGCAGAGAGATACTGTGGGCTGCTGGAAACTCAACACGCCACTTATTATAGTTGTGAGGCACTAAAACAAACAAGTTGAGATTGTGGAAGGATGATTTGATTGCTGGCTTGCTGAGGGGATCTACCAGCGTTTGATGTGAGGGAACCAGATTGGTGATTAGTCTTTTGGCATTGGGCTTTTCTCTGAGCCACTTGATTTGAGTTTTCACATGAGTGAGAGTGCTGTGGTGTGATTGAAATATGATCAAGTAATTGACCCCCTTATTGTAAACTTTGAAACAATGAGAGAGTGTGAGACGGGGATTCAAGTCATGGAGTAGTTTGTCAAGCCAGATTTTTTCTTGGGCAACCATGACCAGGGCTTTAAATCCACCCTTGGTAGATGATAAGGACACAGATGATTTAATTTTTCTGTTCCAAAATACAGGTCATCCATACAAGAGGATAATGAAGCCAGTGTGACTCCTTTGGGTGATTAAGTCATTACAGCCATCAGAATTGCGGAAGCATCCAATATTTTAATTAAACCTTGTGGAATTTAGCCTGAAAGCTCAATTCTTGGTGTGATTAAAGTAACACCAGATGTTTTTAGCCTATTTGCAGTAAAAAATACCAAATTTGTAGTTTATTGATACAGCTTTCAATAGATTGGGTCACATTCTACTGGCTATGAAGTTGAGGGAGCCCAAGGAGGATTGGAAATTCACATTGAGTTCAAGGAATTCCTTGTTTTCTTTGTTGGAGACTTAAGTTGGATATACATTGGGAGTAATCGGAGTGGATATTGGTTTGGATTGAGAGAGTCCTAGGTCCTTCAGGGAAAATTTGATGTGTTTAGGCTGCAGACAAGAGGGACCTTGATCAGTTTCAATGAGTTTATTTCCTAGGATTTTGGTGAGGGGGCCTTCATGAGAGATGGAAAAACAAGATTTCAGTCAATTTTGAGATTCTAAGGACTTGCAAATGAAAATTAGGTTTTACACATAAAAACACAGGAATATAGAGTGGGAGTTATTGATGTAGGGGCAAAGATCAGCGCTTGAGGTATAGAAACCTATGGACAGAATACACGCTTGCAATGTATCAAACCAGCTATTTGTAGCCTGTTTGAGACCATAAAAAGCATGAGAGTTTCCAATAGGTAAATGGGGAATTGTAACTGTTGGGTTTATTGACGTAAATATACTTGTCAATACAGGTCTGGAGGAAGGCTCACTTGATATCCATCTGATGAATCTTGAGAGAATGGTGGTAGGAATAAATAAGAAAGGTGCAAAGAGTGACAATCAAACATGTGGGAGCCTAAGTCTCCCCATAGTAGCAGAACTCCAATTGCTTGAAGCCCTGCACCCAGATTCTGGATTTGAAAAGGGTCTTAGATATTTCTGGTTGTTCCTTCAGTCTGTGTGGCAACCAATTTGGGAAAACTCAGAAAAAGGGAGAATTTTGAGATTTTTTTATCTTTCATCTACCTCAAAAAATAAAATCAAATAAAATATGGAAAATCTTCTTCCTGTATGGCAATCCTTTCCTTCCCCCTTTCCTCAACTTCTCCCTGTCCCTAAGGTATAGGAAGGTATCCCTGCGGTGTCTTAATCCCCAGGCCTTGTGTTCAAATCCCTCTCATTGTGCTTGGAATCCAATTTTTTGGCCAAGCATATGATCCCTTAATCCAACTTCATCAATCATTCTACTCATCTATCATCATCCATTGATCTTGATCCAACCTGAAAGATGATCAGCATACACCCCAAATTCTTTTGGCCTGGATGCTCTCCCAGAGCTTCTACCAATTCATCTTACTGCTTGGTATCCTTGATTTTCCTCAGTATCCATCACATTGAGGCTTCATTATCTCAGATTACCCATCCAAATTGACCCTACAACCAGTTCAGTGGTCAGAGAAAATTGATTTATTTATCTTTGCTGGTCATTGATTCTACCCAGATTCACTCAATATCTTAGTTGATTTTCAAAATTTTATTGATCCGAATTGACCTTTCTCAAAAACAAAAGTAATCAAGAATCTCAATCCTCCATCCTACCCTTAAACCAATATCTCACATCCTTCAAACCAAGCTCAATGATCAAACTCACTGATCATCTCTCACCAACTCCAGCCCCATCAGCCAATCCATTGCTTCATCCTACCCAATCTTCTGAGAATCAGCGCTCTTGCTGTCAGTCTTGTGCATCATCTCATGGTTGGCTTGATCATCATTGGGTTTTTTTGCTTGCCAATGTTGCGTTTTTCTGTGTGGCTCTTCTGCAGCTTGCACAGTTTTCATCCCATTGTCCATGGTTCCCTTCCCAAGCTTTTCTTTTTTTTCTTTTCTTTTGTATTAGGACCATTCCTGCTGAAGTATTGTTGATCTTTTCATCATTTTTTATTCTGGTAAAAAAAAGGAAAATTCTGCTCTCATTTGTGCCCTCTGTTTGAAAATAGTCTGCAGGTTCTCTATCCCATAAAAGGTGGCGCTCTCCCCAGCCTTTTTCAATCATCAATTGTATCAATCAATCAATCAGTGGGGAGTGATTCCATCTTCCCCCTCCATTATCTGAAAAATTCATTACAATCTTTATCCAGGGTATATCCATGATTGCCCTCTGATCCTTGAGCCTCCAAAATCAAGTCCCTGATCCGCCCCTCCGTGGCCTTATCTTTTACCACCAACCAATAGCCTTCCTTGCTGAATAAGAATTCACTTGATTGAATGCTTGAGTGTGTGATACCATCCCTTGATCCCTTTTCCCAAATCCACTGGTCTTGATCATTCTTTGATTGTCCTCCTGGAATCATTCATTTTTGAAAAAGTGTTTTATTAAGCTTAAAACATGGACTGTTAAACCTCCTTTTCTTTCTTTAACGTTGCATTTTGCCACACTATTCCTGATTAAATTGAGAAGCTTTGAGTTGTTTGTGTTTTAATTTGTTATTGCTTTGCTTCTAGAGCTTCATAGGAAGATTTTTTTTTTACGGCCACCCACAGTTATCTGGTACCCTTCAAGCTCTTGATTGAAGAACGTTGGGCGGATTCATTGAGAACCTACAGGTTGGTTGAGTTTTAGCTGATCATCCCCAATCATCTACTGACAACCAGAGTTATTAGCTTGTGGGAGTTGTTGCTTAAAACTGCCTTGTTCTAGTGTACTCTGGAAAACTCTAACTTCTTTTGTTCAAGTCTGTTCCCACACCATGTTGCCTCAGATAGTGTTGTCCTGTAGCTACCAATAACTATCAAGTTTATCTCTTCCCAATTGATTCCTCAACTGCAAGGTTGCAGACCTTGATTCCATATCAATTTAAATATTTTTGTAACACTCATGAGGGCCACCTAAAAAAGTACCTTTTCCCTCCAAAGAAATTCCAGGGGCAAGCACCTTTTGGAGTCTTAAATTTTTTCCCCCCAGCCGGGATCAAACAAGAAACCTTGGAATTTACAGTCCCAACTTTTTGGAATTAACTTCAAAATCTGATCCTCTTTCTTTTTACTTCTTTTTCTTTTTCTTTTCCTTTTCTTGTATCTGATCCGTGGAGGCAACCTATCTCAGAAGTAATTTCTCCCGATTATGCACCATCTGGGAAAGATTCTTGTTGTTTTTTTTAAAGCACTACCCTTGCCACACTTGTGAGCCACTTTTGAATTCTGCTCTTTGGATCCTCTAGGAACTCTCTTATTTGAAATGGAATCTACCAGTGCTCCCTCTACCTCTGCTTGGACCAATATTGTCAAGATCAAACCTTACAACAAGAAATTAGGGTTCAATGGGACCAATGTGGAACGGTTTGTGGAATTTTACAAAATAGCTGCTGAAGTAGATGGGGCAAGTGAATACAATATGGCCTACCAGTTACAATTTTTTATCTCCTCTGATGAATTCATGGAATTAATTGAGTTTTTTGATGGATTCAAATGCCACGACTGGAAGCTTCTAGGGGAAAAAATGTTGATTTTGGGGAAAAATAGATGTAGCTCAATTTACTTTGCAGGACTTGGATTCTCTTGTCTCTCAGTTACTCAAATTTTGGTGTCTCTTCAGCCTCTGACTATCAGTCTTTTAGGAATTCATGGGACCCAATCCAATCTTATATTATCCAAAACAATCACATTGATACGGTGGACAAAGTTTGAGTTTGATTTTTCCAATTTTTTTGGCTAGGAGTATAGGAAAGGATTAGAAATGAATTGGTCAAATCTGGATCAAAGATCACCACCAAGGATAATCAATTCAATCTCCCTGTTACCCTTGTCCTTAGGAGTGCTGTGGATAAAATCATGAGTGGTCAAACTGCTCTAACTTTTAAAAAACCTAGAACCACTGAACCAGTCCATGCTCCTTCTTTCAAAGAATCAAACAAAATTATGAATAATATGGAGCCAAGTCACAGGAAAAAAATTGAATAATCAGTCCAACAAGGAAACTGCTACTATAGATGACATCACCAAGCTACACTAAGCTTTTGAGAACAAAATTGATTAAAATATTTTTTCTCTTGCTACTCGCAAAACCTCTAATTATGTTCCTAAATACACTCTGGTCTGCTACTACTGTCATAGGGAAGTTTATGGAACTGGTCAATGTCCAGAGATCCAGAAGGATAAAGAGGAGAAATTAGTGGAATGGAAGGGGAAAAATTTCTTTCTTCCTGATGGTGCTTTGATCCCTTTTGATTCATCTTGACCTATTTGTCATGTGGTGGCATCTTTTCAGCCACCCACTCCTAAGAAGGCATCTTTGGCTTCTTGGGACTTTTGATCTTCTTGTGGTACCCTTCAACCTTGGTATCCTGCAGCCCTCTACCCCTCTAGCTTTGCAGCAGCTTATCAATCTCATCCATCTAGGAAACACCATGAGGATCCCAAACCTCATAAAGCCCCTTCCTTGAATTCCTCAATTCTTCAAAAACCAGTTAAACATTGATCCTCACCTGATCCTACTTCCTCTGATGTGGAAGACATGGAGGTGGAAAAGGAACCACTTATGGAAGGTTTTCAAGAACACTCTGATCCTACTCCTTCATCTGATAAAACACCTCAACCTTCTGGCCCTATCTTAGTCCCTGCTTCACCTGAACTTCCTCCCTTCACCCAGCCCAAAGTTTGGTTTGGGAGGGGAATTTCAAAGGACCACACCAATGCTGTGGAAGGGGTATTAAATAAAATTTCAGATATAAAAATTCCTGATCTATCCATAGCTGAACTGCTTTCAATTTCCTCTTCCATTGATGAGGGAATGAAGAAATGGATCTCTTCTTGACATGTGGAGATGGGTCCTGTTGAATTAAAGGTTTTCTCTGGAACTTTGATGAAGGACTCTGGTGGCACAGATCCTGTTGAGATTGTGATTTATTTATGCTCTTAATCTTTAATCCTTACATTCCCACTCTATCTTTCTCATCTTTTACAACCTCACCTTACAAGCTTTAGGGTACTTGCTATTTATGGTTGATAGTTATTCCAGGTTACAATCTCCAGTTTATTTCAGTGTTATTGCTGTTTATTAAACCCTCTGGTTGAAGATTGATCTGTTTTTTTGGTGTGTGACTCATGTCTCATGTTTTTCAATTTTGTGATCTCAGGCCTTTTACCAACCTGTCCATGTCCAGACTCATGTCATCAGTGTTTCTTCTGAAAATATTCTGCCCAGATTTCTTGATTGACTCATATGAATATTCATCTTCATCCATTCAGACCCACTTTCATGGGTTCTCTAGTTGTCACTACTTAAACTTCTCTTCCTGATACGCGCAATCATCACAGATCCTGGATGACTCTCCTGAGTCACTACCTCCTTGAGTCCAGTCCCTCCTGGCCTCTCACCCAAGGTTGATTCACCTGTATTGAATATCAGCGCCCTTGCGTGACCCCAATTCCAACCTGAAAGCCTTTTATTTTAAAATCTCCCTCCTTGGATTCCAACCTTTACTCCTGTCCTCTTGGTTTCCTTCCTTTTTATTTTGGTGATGCAGTGAAGAAAGTTTCTCTCCTTGTCAATCCTGGTTTTCAGAACAAAATAATTTTGGATGCTATTGCCTGCAAACTCAAGCTTAGTCCTAGGGTCAGTGTCAATTCTGCGGTTTATGGGATAGGCAATCAATTTTGTGAATGGGTTGGTATTGCTGAAGATCTCCCAGTTCAAATTTTTCAAAAACGTTTTGGAACTTGTAACTTTTTCATCACTTGTTTGGAAGGTCCTATGATCTTGGGTTGACCATTCTTATTGGATTTGGGTGCTACCCCGATGTTTTCTGATCAAGTTGGGCAGCAAATTCTCCTCCCTGATTCTGATGGAAGAAAAATTAAAGTCCCTTTTTTCTCTTTGCATTCTGGTTGTTGAGAAAGAGATTTCCCTGTTCATCCTCCTAAATTAGTTCTAAAGGGGAAGCAGGATGATAATTTCAATTCCTCTCATTTTTTATTGGAGTAGTTGATCCTACTGATAGTTTTAGTTCTTTTCAGCCTTGGAATTCAACTCAAGGACCAACTCTGTGGAAAGCAAAGGAGAGTTACGCTCCTAAGTTGTCTGCAAGTCCGGAATTTCTTGGTCTAGACATCTGTAAGGAGGTTGGATGCAATGAGTTCTTAACTGTAGTGAGATGAAAAGAGATAATGAGATGTATTCTTCTTCCTCCAATCCTTCCTCTTCCTTTCCTTTCCTTGGTGGTCTTCTCAATCAATGGATAGATCATAGATAGATCATAACCCAACCCAGAGTTGAGGGTGAGGACTTGGATCCCCCCCTTCAACCCTAACCTAAGTACAACCACAAACGCAAAAGAACAATGAAACACAACCCCTAAGCACAGAACCCTAGCCCAACCCTACCCCAACACTACCCCTCCATCCATCCCTTGCCCCATAACTCATGCCCCTCGCTATCAACGTACGCCCAGTTCATCCTTCTCATGGAACAGCCCTCTGCCGTGCTCTACTCAGAGCCCCCTGGTTTGCCCACCCGCGCGCGTCCTCCGACCTTGCGGTCCGCAGGTCAGCCCGCGCGCACCTAACCCCCAATTTCCCCGCCCTTGCCTTCCGGACTAGCCACCCGCGAGCTTGGTTGGGCCGGCTCCATCACTTGGTCCGCGTTTCCTGGGCGGGTTGTGGCCCGGCGCCCTAAGAGTAGGCCCAACCCGCACCTGGTACTGAGCCCCGCAATCCCTACTGCTGAGCCTGCAGCGGCTTCTGCTGAGCCCTCAGAAGGCACTTCTGAGACTGCGCAAACCAAAATGCTGAGCCCAACCTACACAACTGCTGAGCGCGCAGCCCGCGACGCAGCTCTTGACCCAATGTTATAAATACAACACCACATCCCCCCCAAGTTGAGTTCTGTCCCCAGAGGTCTCCCATCGCTGCCTTGCCCCCATCACACTACCAACCCACCTCTCCCCCACCCACCCCAGCTCACCCCAGCCCCTCCTCCCCTTCCGCTCTGCCGCCATCATGGTCCCCTGCGACTTCTGCGCCCGGAACGGGCTCGTGTGCTCAATTGTTCCTGGTCGATGCGCCTGCAATCCTTGCCATGGTGGTTATTGCTGCTGCTTGCTTGGAAAGGCAATGCCGCGTCCTCCTCCTCAATCCGGTTCTCATCCCCGGCCGCGCAAGAGGGCCCATCCCAACCCATTTGTGGTTTTTGACAATGAAACAATCTCTGAGGACTCGTGGACTCCGCCCGGATTGCCGCGTGCCTGCCCCCCCCAGGACCAATCTGCGACTCTGCCTCCCCATTCTGCCACGCAGGGCCCCCACAGAAGGAGGACTACACAAACTTTGTGGCTTATTGGTCTGCCTTACGGCTCTGGGCGGACTGCGTTTGGGTCACGCAAGGCGCGAGGGACCCGCGGGTCAATGAAATCCTCTGGCGCTGCGCTGGCCCTCCTCCGGTCCCTACCCCAGCCCCGGCTCCTCCCCCAACTCTGGCTCCTCCTCCAACTCCGGCTCCTCCTCCAACTCCGGCTCCTCCTCCAACTCCGGCTCCTCCTCTGACTCTGGCTTCTCCTTACTTGTTGGACTTGGACAAGAGGCCCCCAACCCCGCGGGGCACCCCTCCGCCACCTGCGTTGCCGGTTGTCATCTCATTGTTGTCTCCTGCTGGACCAAGCCCCCCCGATGGTCCGCTGGGGGCCCCTTCTTCACCAGTCCTGCCTCCTCCCAGCCCACCCTAGATTCCGGATATCCCCGTTTTCCCAGCTGTTCCACTTGCAAGGTTTGATGCAATGGTGGACAAGGCTGACGGACTCCTTTGGCGGTTCCTGGCGGCCCCTTGCGCGCACACCACTGGCAACCAAGGGGAACTCTTTGCGGCCTTCCGGACTTTAGCAGCAGCGGCTTGCGGGGATGTGGAGGAGGTGATGAGGACTCATCCAACGTAGATGGATTGCCCCCCCTTTCTGCCTTTTCCCATGTTGTATCTTATTCTGCGCCTTCTTGCAAAGAAATAGACTTTTTCCGCGCCGTCCTGAGTAGCCTCTGGGTTTGTGAGAGCCTTTGCGCACAGGATCTGCGTCTTGAAAGCGATCCACGCAAGTGAGAGAAAGAGTAAGTGAGAAAGAGGTCCGCGCCCGCGTCCTGAGTGAGAATGAGTGAAATCAAAGTCCACGCCCGCGTCCTGAGCCAACAAAGTTCCCCGGAAGGTACCTGGACCTCCTCAGCCAAACTGAAACACAGTTCCCCGTACCCAATTCTGCAACAAAGGCAACAATCCTACACCAGCACGGGCACAGTCATCCAAGAGAGGCAAAGAAAGAAGTTGAGAAAACGGACATTCTGGGGTGTGTAGCTATTCTGGCTGTGAACTGGCTAGGACACCCCCTTACCAAATTGGACCTGTCCTGTATGTGTCCCGCTCAAAGAGGAAACAAGGAAAAGAACAAAGCCCATAAAAAAAGGAAACCAAAACCCAAAGAAAAGCGGAAAGAAATTTTTTTTTTTTTTGGGGGGGGGCCTCCGCTCCTTGTCCCGCATTGACCAATCCGCGGGGCTTTTCCTTGTGCTTACAGACCCGGCTAGTGCCGCACCCGCGTCCCTGTGATCAATCATAACCAAAACCAGTACCAATCCAAGAGGCCAATCAAATATAAAAAGAAGTAGGGGAACGGACATTCTGGGGTGTCTAGTTATTCCGGCTGTGAACCGGCTAGGACACCCCCTCACCAAATCAGAACTTTACCCTACTCACGTCCCCCCCAAGTTGACAGCTGTCCCCAGAGGTTTGTAGCCTTTCACTCTTCCAAGGTGGCGTGTTGCCCGCGGGCTCCTCCTCAGACAAAGGATCCGGCCCGTCCACTGATCCTGAACTTCCAAAGCCATCCCCCGCGTTTGCGCCATCCCCAGCCGTCTTGTCAAAGGAGGTGGAGCTGCGCGCAAAGAAACGCTTCACGTGTGAGGCCGCAGCCTTCCGTTTGGGCGGCGCCCTGTCCAATTCCTTGAGCTGGTAGCTCCGGCCCTCGAACTTGGATGCCACATGGAATGGGCTGTTCCATTGGTTGGCAAAAAGCTTTCCCCACTGAGATTCCAGACTCCGGTTGTACAAAAAAAACCAAGTCACCCTTCTGCAGCAGATCCTGGAGGCGGTGGGAGCAGCGCTTGTCCCAATAGCATACCGAAGCCATCCTTGTCTTCCGCAACCTTTCAGCAGCCTTTTTCAGGGTCTTGTCCCGTTGGAGAAGCTGTTTGGCGTGTGCTTCCACAAGTTCCTCTGAGGTCTTCACCTTCCACCAGTCCACGCCCAAGAAGGTTTTGAGCTCAATGTCCACTGGAAGCACCGGACGCTGTCCGTAGAGAAGTTTGTAAGGCGAGTAGACCGTTGAGCGTTTGACCAAGATCCTGTCCTCAAAGAGGACCGCTGGAAGGGCCTCCTGCCACCATTTACCGTCCTCCCCACACATCTTTACCAGGGCATCCTTAATGGGCTAATGGCCACTTTTGATCATCCTGGCACCCTCCGGATAGTATTCCGTGACCCGCCCAAACATAGCTCCGCAACTCCGGACCAGTGCCATCAAGCGCCCCCGGAACTCCGCGCCTACGTCAACAGTTACCAAGCAAAGCAAACCGTACCGCGCAAACCAATCCTCCTCCAAGAACTGAGAAACCATTGTAAGAATCCAAACGGTGCTAGGCCTTGGCAGTTCTGTGTAGGGGAAAGGTGCTGTTTAGGCTGCCCTCCTGAGTGTTACAAAAATATTTAAATGTAACCAAGATCAAGGTCCAGAACCTGGTAAATGAGGAATTAAGGAGTAGAGGATAAAGATGATAATAGTTTGGTAGCAATGGAACAGCACTATCTGAGACAAGATTATGCAGGGAAAAACATGAACAAAAGAAGTTAAAGTCCTCTTAGAGTTCAAAGAACAAAAGCTGTTGTATGTAAACAACGCCCACGAGCTAATACTTCTGGTCTTCAGCAGAAGATTGGGGATGATCAACTCAAACCCAAGCAACCTCCAGGTTCTCAATAAACCTGCCCAACTCTCCGCAATAAAGCGCTTGAAGGGTACCAGATAACTGAGGGTGGCTGTACAAGACAAAGCACAATGTTGAAGAAGCTCCAAAGCAAACAGTAACTGATTTGAAGCAAGGATAACCTCAACACTTCTCAAGGGACTCAAGAATAGGCTGGCAGAATGCAACTCCAAAGAAAATAAAGTGAGGTATAACACTCCAGGTCTTAAGCTTAATAAGACCTCTTCAATCAGTTGTGATTGGCTCCAGAAAGGTGATCAGAGATCAGGACCAGTATGGTCAGAGAAAGGGATCAAGGAGTGGTATAACACACTCAAAAATTCCAACAGACAGAATTTTCCTTCAACCAGCAAGGCTATTGGTTGGTGATGAGGATCAGGCCACAGAGGGGCAAAGACTTTGGGTCAAAAAAATGGATCAGGGGGCAATCAAAGATATACCCAGGATAAGGATCAGGATTAAATTTCACGATGATGGGGGGACACAGGCACACACCCCTATGGATGATTCTATTGACTGATGATCTGATGTCTGATGATGCTCCAGAAAAAGCAGGGGAGAGCCCCTCCTTTTATAGAACAGAGGCCTGTGGACTATTTACAAGAGAGATTTACAAATGGGAGCGGAATTTTTTTTTTTTTTTTTTTTTTTAAGGATCAAGATCATGAGAAAACAAAAGAAGAAAAAAAGAAACAAACAGGTACTTGGAGAAAAAGAAATCCAAAGAGAGACGCCCGCGGGCATCCTGATGGGCCTGGAGGCCGTGGATGACCGCCGGAAGGTGTCCGACAGACATGGGCGACTTCCAAGCCCGCGGACAACCGCCGGCCGGTGTCCAACGGTCATTGGCAACGTAAGGGACCCGCGCGGGCAACAGTGAGCTAAGAGGGGAGGAAGAGAGGTTCAACGGCCGCTAGAGATGGCCGATTGAGGTAGAACAAGGAGATGAAGTCTAGTAGGTGGGTAGTTTATCTGATAAGATGGGTTGAGGATCCTGTTCATGGGGGAAAAGGGCACAAAGTGCAGGTGAGAGATGTGAGGGAATCGGACTGGCCAGACCGGCACTCTGACAATTGGCGAGTTGAGAGAGATGAGAGGAATTGATGGAGTGAGGTTGAGTAGGGTTTTTGGATGGGTTGTTCAAGTTACCGGTCTGCTTGGAGATACCATTGATAGGGTTATAGACGCTACCCCTGGTTTGAGCCCGTTGATAATAAGCCGGCCATTTGCTTTTGAGGTTGACAGCACTTTTACAGAGGTCTTTGAAGTAAGCTCAACACAGGGTTTTGTCCTGTTGGGCGTCTAACCAGAAATCAAGAGAGTCCTTGGTGCGTTCACGTTGTAGGTAGAGATAGAAGTAATAAAGATCAACGGGTGGTCTATTTTGACGAGCAAGTACCTCTTGTAAGGTAGGTAATCAATTCCTGGACATCTTGGATGACTTGGGTAGGGCAGTGTTAGTAGGAGGAATGGTTGATCTGAGTGGTTGTTTTTTTTTTTTTTTTTTTTTTTTTTTTGATACCTATGAATGATGATAAGGAAAACATTAAAATCTCCGCACTGGCCAGGGTGTCCAGGATGGGGCACCACACCTTCTCCGCCAACAACTTCACCAGGGGACAAGCCTTGACCCAACCTGACAGATTGTCCCGCGCAACCAGCAGGTACGCAAACTTCCCTGCCTTTATGTGGACCACGTCAAGGGAGACCCGCCCAAACAACATGTCCTCCCCCGTAGTGTTACCCACCTCCCTGGGAATTGTAGAACTCTGCCGTTGAAATGCTTCGCAAGACTTCACCCATTCCCATACCGCGCGCACCACACCCGGCCACCAGAACCTTGCCTTCACCCGCCTCCACGTTTTGATCTCGCCCCGGTGCCCAAATTTGTCGTGGAGACACCTCAGAATCATCTCCTGGTCCCTCCTTGACGTTGCAACCACCAAAGGCACTGGGGTACTTAGTCATCACAAGGGCCTGTCCTGCATGTAGAAGTTGGTCGTCTGCCGCTTTGCCCACCAAATTTCTATTCCTGACGCTTCCTTGGGAAACAGGAGATCCTGCAAGAAGGAGCACAAGATTGCGTAGCGCCCGGACTGCTGCAGCAGAAGGGTGACCTCTGTCTACATCATACCCACGCAAATAACCAGAGACTCCACGTCCAAGGGCTCCGCCCCCTCAAACGGATCCTCTCAGGGATACCGTGACAGCGCGTCGGGCATCTTGAACGCCTTCCCTGGAACATGAACCACGCAAAAAGTGAAGAGTTGGAGAAACGCCACCCACCTATTCATAGGAGCGTTTGGCAGTGTTGGAGAATTTATCATCCTTGCCAGGGCCTCCGCCTCGATCATAAGCTCAAAGTGCACCCCCCAGAGCAGGTTCTGAAGCCTCCGCATGATTTTGGTGACTCCGCATAATTCTAAATTTGGCTGCAAGTACCAACTCTCCATTGCTGTAAAAGTCACGGACTTGTAGAGAACCGGCCTATCCTTACCATCCTCCTCCTGCGTTAGGACACCGCCCGCGCCGAACTCACTAGAGTCAACAGCCAAGCGGATCCCTCCCACGTTGTAGTCAAGGTTGCAGAGGTTGATGTTGTGGCCCACAATCTCCTTGAGCTTTGCAAAGGCAGAATAACACTGCGCTGTCCATTCCCATGCCGTGCCTTTCCTGGTCAGCGCCCGCAGCAGACTTGCGACTTCCGCAAACCGTTTGATGAACATGCAAACATAGCTGCACAGTCCCAGAAATTGGAGAATATGCAAGGGCGTCCGCAGGGTTGGCCATTCAAAGACTTTGTTTTGTTTCTTTGCCTCAATTCTCCTGCTGTCAAAAGCCACCACATGGCCTAGCACTTCCAATGCCGGAACACAAACTGCCAACTTAGCCCCCAATACCGTAAGCCCTGCCTCCTCAATTCGAAACAAGACCCGCTCTAATGTCTGCGCATACTCCCAGATGAAGCGGCGGATCCTTGGGGCCTCCTCTAGCACCGCACTCCCGTAATCCGTCTTTGGTCCTTTGATGCCGGCGTCGTCGATGAAGATCAGAGCTCCATCCAGTATGTCGTACCGCAGGATCCACGTCATCTGGGCTTGATAGACCGCCAGCAAGTTTGTTGCCCCCTGCGGCAACCGCGTCAGCTGCATCCTTCCCAATCCTGTCTCAAACGCGGTTAGTGGCCGTGAGTTGGGATGGAGCTCGCGCTGATCATACCCCCCCATTACATCGACCAAACCGTAACATGCACGCCCCACCATTGATTCCAGGAACTCGTCCACGCGCAGAGGCAATCCAGCGTCCCGGATAGTGAACAAGTTAAGCCGCTGCAGGTTGTGAACAATCCTAAGCGACTCCCCGTCCTGTTTAACAACCACGAAAATTGGGCTAGAGTAGCTTGATGTGAACTGCTCGTACAACCCTGTCCTCACACACTCCCGGACCAGTTCCAAGAGCTCCTCCCTAGTTGACCGCCCACACAAGGCCGGAGCCTGCCCCGCACGGTACCCACGGTTGACTAGGGAAAACCCTCCGCAGGGCGGCCCTTGTGGTCATCCCCACCATCGGAATCTGCCTCTTTGCTGACCGCCGCTGATGGAACCCATTTTCCCTTCCCGTGGTCAGAGATTGTCTTCTTGAACCTTGCCCCGGACGCGTCCTCCACCGTCAGTGCCTCGGTCCCTTCCTCCGCGTTGAACGTCATTTGCGCCTGGAACCCAAACATGAATGGTTGACCCAAAATCACGTAACCGCACTCAAACGGTGGAACAACAGTGGATTCCAAACCTTTGCGACCTCCACCTCTTCTTCCTCCACCACCCCATCTACCCAAAATTCCCCCCCATTGAGTGCCCGCAAGCCCATAGCACACTTCCTCCGCACCAGGCCCAACTCATCCACCAGTTTTTACGGGAGCGGGTTGACCATCAACCCGCTGTCCACCATTGCCCACACTTTCCTTCCTGCAATCTTCAGTGAGACATAGGCGAGCGGCACCAACATGGCTTTGGATTGGCACAAATCCCGTTCCGCTTCCTCCGTTGCTGCATTCACGCGCTGCACTGTTGCCGGGATCCTTCTGCCCCCGTGCTCCTTCAGCGCCTGGACCATTTCCCTGACAAACACCGGAGAGACCGCAACCAGCTCCCGTAGCGTGAGAGTTATCGGTACCTCACTCCCCATCACTCGCCGAACAATTTCTGTGGCCTTCCTTCTTCCTCCAGAGCTGATCGCCCGCACATTGCCCCCCAAGCCTTGAGCCCCAACCCTTGGAGCCTGATTTAATGGCCGCTCCTTGGCATTTACGTCCATCTTTTCTGACACGATCCGCTTGTTTGCTGCCAACGTCCTAACTTCCGCCTCCACACGCGGTGCCCGCCATGTTTTGGGCCCGGTGACAATCCCAAGGGACACCTGAGCGGCCCCTGTGGGTTGGGCCCTTGCCGTAACCTGCTCCACCAACGGTGGCTGACCGGCCCCCAGGTCCCCCGGTTTGCCCAACGGAAATATGTAGGTCCCCCCAGACGCGCAAACCAACCCTTTGTTCATGTCCTTGGTCAGATCCACGCAACCAGACTTCCAATAACCTTTATTGCCGCAATATGTGCACAGGCAAACCAAAAACCCCCCCGTTGGTCCACTACTGGGCTGAAAGACCCCTCTTGCATGGGGCGGCAGATCGCGCAAGAAAGCGGGAGGCGGAGCAGTTGGCTGGGCCACCATCCAATTCAAAAGTATCCGCAAGTCCCGTAGCATGTCTGTTAACTCGTTCACCAGTACTCCCATTGACTGCGAAAGGGCTATGGGCCGTTCCGTTGCTGGCGGGGCCGGGGTGGAAGAGGCTTTCCGCTTCCTTGAACTTGCCGGGAACAACCAGGCCTTATCCTCAATCAGCTCTTCCAAGTTGATCTTGCTCTCAACCGCCTGGTTGATTATGCCCAGACTTGGGAGGAGCGCGACGCTCCCATCCACTGACTGCATTACCAACCCACGCTCAAATAGGTAACGCTGGACCCGCGCGCGAAGTTGCGGCGCAAGCCCTCCCGAGAATGCCCGCTTCATGGCCCCTGTCTGACCCGCCACCACCTGGTTCTTTTCTAGGTAACTATAAATTTGGTTGAACTGGGACTTGTACTCGGACAGATTGCTCCGTGTCCGCACCCCACCTCGGAAAATTGCCTCACCCAGGGCTCCCTCAAAGTCCATCTCCCAAAAGCAGGGCTTGCGCTTCCCCCACCTTGCAATCATCTCGCCCCGGAGCCTTCCCCAGTTGCGAGCCTCGTACCCTGACATATCCTCCACGTCCCAGGGCGTATTCTCGTCTGAGATGAAGAGAACAACAGTGTGGACCTTGTCCTCACCCCTCGCGTTTTCGGAGTCGGCAATATCCTCAAACCTTGCCAGAAAGCGCCCGATGTCTGCAGTCTTGAATCGGAGATGGGGGAAGTTCTGCGGCCTAAGCCACACCCGTCGCGGAACCTCAGCCGCCTCCAAAGGCTCTGACCAAGGAAGAGCAAAACCGCCGGAACGAGTAGTTGGCGGTGGTGGAGGTGTTGGCCCCCAAGCTCCCGGCCAGAGAGGGAAAAAGGGTGGAACATTTGATCCTGGGGTAGTTGTGGGCAGCATTGCACCCGTTAGCTTTGAGAGACCTAGACAAAAGATTACTTCCATGCCAGACCCCCAGATGTGGAAATCAAAGGAGAGTTACGCTCCTAAGTTGTCTGCAAGTCTGGAAGTTATTGGTCTAGGCATCTGTAAGGAGGTTGGATGCAATGATTTCTTAAATGTAGTGAGATGAAAAGAGATAATGAGATGTATTCTTCTTCCTCCAATTCTTCCCCTTCCTTTCCTTTCCTTGGTGGTCTTCTTGATCAATGGATAGATCATAGATAGATCATGACCCAACCCAGAGTTGGGGGTGAGGACTTGGATCCCCCCCTTCAACCCTAACCTAAGTAAAACCACAAACGCGAAAGAACGATGAAACACAACCCCTAAGCACAGAACCCTAGCCCAACCCTACCCCTCCATCCCTTGCCCCATAACCCATGCCCCTTGCTATCAACGTATGCCTGGTTTGTCCTTCTCATGGCGGGGCCCTCTGCCGCGCCCTACTCAGAGCCGCCTGGTTTGCCCGCCCACGCGCTTCCGCGGACCTTGCGGTCCGCATGTTGGCCCGCGCGCGCCTAACCCCTGATCGCCCCACCCTTGCCTTCTGGACTAGCCACCCGCGAGCTTGGTTGGGCCGGCTCCATCACTTGGTTGGCATTTCCTGGGCGGGTTGCGGCCCAGCGCCCTCAGAGTAGGCCCGACCCGCACCTGGTGCTTATCCCCGCAATCCCTACTGCTGAGCCCCCAGCGGCTGCTGCTGAGCCCTCAGCAGGCACTGCTGAGACTGCGCGCACCCAAATGCTGAGCCCAACCTACCCAACTGCTGAGCGCGCAGCCCGCGACGCAGCTCTCAACCCAAGGTTATAAATAAGACACCACAATGCTCATCCCTGAGGCTTATTTTTCTTTTTTATTAACATTTTCTTCTGATCTGGAAAGCATTAAAAATCAAAAAAATGTCAAAATAAAAAATTAAAAAAAAACCCTTCTCACTCTGTATTTTTTGCATCTTCTTTTTCTTTTTATCTTAAGTCTGATCAATGTTCTCTCAGTTCTGGTTTGAATCTCTGTAATGATTATAAAATAGATTCTTATCTCAATTCTCTTCTTGGTGTCTTTGGTATGGAGGAACATGGGATTCAGTGGAGGAAATTTTGGGTCAAATTAAGTCCTCCCAATTGTGCACTGCTAGGGCCATCTTCTACGATCATTTTCAAAACCCTACCTAGTGCCAAACATGTGAGCAAAGTTTTACCTCCTGGTTCTTCTTTTATGGAAAAGGCACCTTTCAAGAATATTGCGTAAAATAAGACTTGGAAAATGTTGGAAATTTTTCTCAGTTTTTGTAGCCATGTCTCACTGGTCAATGCTTGGAGGAAGGAAGAGTTTCTTTCTTTTGCTACCAAGTACAAGCCAGTTTCAAATAAGGTCCAACCAGTCAACACGCCTATGCCTCTCAACCTCAATCCTCCTCTCATGAGCCCTCCCTTATATTTTGATCCTTACTGTGGTTTATCTTGATCTCCTACTGGTCCCTTTGTGCCTAATGGTTGTTTCACTGAAGAAAATCTGAAGATGGTCAACTTTTGTCCAGATGGATGGCTTTTTCCTGATGGGTTGAATTTGATCAAAAATTTCTTATCTCTAAGGAAAAAATCTATTGCCTTCTGCAAAGAAGAGAGAGGTCTCTTGAAAGAATCCTATGGGCTTCCTTATATCATCCCTTTAGTTGAAAATGATCCTTAGAAAAAGAAAAAGATTCCAATCCCTGATTCTAAAGTCAATGAACTTATCAAGTTGGTCTGCAAACAAGTTTTCAATGGTCTATATGAGCGGTCAAATTCAAGTTATTCAAGTTCTGTCTTCTGCTTCCTCAATAGTAATTGTAAACTTAGAATAGTTCATGATCTTCAAAATCTCAACAAAGTTACTATGAAAGACTCTGGTATTCCTCCTTCCACTGAATAATTTATTGAATATTTCTCTGGGAGAGCATGCTATGGTCTAGCAGAAATTATGGGTGGTTATTACAAACACTCCTTACAACCTACCTCTTTTACTCTCACTACTTATGATACTCCTCTTGGTTGATTTCAAATTACTCAATTACCTCAGGGTGCCACCAATTTGATAGCATTCTATCAGGCTCAGATGATTTGGATCCTCCAGAATGAAATCCCTGATCATTCTGGTATTTTTATTGAAAATGGTGGAATTAAAGTTCCAGTTTTTGACTATGATAATGAGTTCTTACCTTGGCATTCAGGAATTTGTCAATTAATCTGGGAGTATGCTACTCATTTGGAAAGGATCCTGTTTTGAATCAAGAATTCAGGCCTTACTGTCTCTGGATCCAAATTGGGTGCTTGTGTCCCTGCTCTGGAAATTTTTTTGATGTGGTCTGCAAGGAAGGAAAAAAGATTGCACAATCCAAATTCAACAAGATCATCTGTTGGCGTATTCAAATCAATCCTAAGGAATTTAGATATGTTTTAGGTGTTGTAACTTATGTTTTCATCCTTATCCCATCTTCATCAGAAATCTGTGCTCCCCTGCGTTTTCTAACCAGGAAAGAAGCTGAATGGATTTGAACCAAAGGTTGCAAATACTCATTTTAGTTTCTCAAAATGATTTTTGGTAAAGAAATAGTTTTAAAAAATATCTCTTATGGACCTGGAGCTTGCAAGATAAAGCTGGCTGTCAAATCTATTTATCAATATGTTGGGGCTGTTCTTTTTCAGGAGGATGAAAATGGTTGGGACATTCCTGCTTTCTATGAATCTTTATTATTTTCAGATGTAGAATCCAGATACTCTCAACCAAAACTGGAACTCTGGGATATGGCAAAAATGTTGAAGAAGCTCCAAAAGGTCCTCTGGGGTCAAAATTTAAAAACACAATTTGCTTCTCAATCCATCATTGAAATGATCAATGCTCCCAGCCTCCCAAATGCTTCTATGACTATTTGGGTTGACTTTATTCAGATTTTCTCTTTTGATATTTTTCACGAGGCTGTAAAATCTTTAACAATTCCTGATGGTTTATCTTGGCATCCTTGTGGAGATGTTGAATCAGCTGTTGGAATAGAATTTGATGAAGAAGAACCTTCAATATGTCCTGTCTTCTCCTTCTCCTCTAAAGATTATTCTGGCTTTCAGCAATGTTTCTGCTTTAAATTAGAGCAGTACCTTTCAACTCTTCAAAAACCCCTTGCTCTTTCTTCTAAAGAATTTTGATCTCTTAAAATAAATTCCTCTAATTTCTTTGTATAAGGCTCTAGGCTTATGAAAAGAGGAAATTGTTGTGCTCTCATTGTTGTTACTATTCCTTCTAAAAACGATTTGATGCTTCAAAGTCTCCATGAGGATCTTGGCCATTGTGGGGAAACCAAAACTTATCAACAACTATCCAAACCATTTTGGTTGACATCTCTGAAGAAATCTGTTTCTCAATGGTGCAATAGTTGTGAATTTTTTCAAAAATGTGATCTTTGGCACCCAGCTGAGATTTTTTTATCCTACTGGAGAGTCCACTGTATTAGGAAGGATTGCTATGGAGGTGGTTTATATCAATACAGGTGGTTCTAAGTACCTCATTGTGGCTAGAGATGATTTTTCCGGATGGGTTGAAGCAAAATTTCTTAAAAATATGAGCTCTGAATCAGTGGCAGCTTTCCTTCATGAGACTTGGACAATGCATTAGGGCTTGGCTGAATCTTACTCTGCTGATGGTGGCTCTGAATTTGGTGGCAACCTTGATGAAATAATCCAATCTCTTCCTGGACTAGATAGCATTACTACTCTTTATTATTCCAAAGGCCAAGGCATGGTGAAAAAGGCAATGCTCCTTTGAAGGCTGCACTTTTTAAACTGGCTGGTGAAGTTGGGAAGAATTGTTGCAAATCTCTTCCCTTGTTGTGTTTTCTAATTGAATTTCAACCAAAAGGACTAATGACTACTAACCTTATTAAATCATCTTTGGTCAAAGGGAAGTTCTTCCTTTGAATCTGGAAATGGAATCTTTCTAGGTAATCTTGTGGGAGAAGGTGTCTTCAGCCACTGATCTATTAGTCACCAGATGCAAGCAAATGGAGCAAATTGAAGATCTTTGTGATGAAGCTTATCAGAAGATGCTGTAATCAAGAGAAAAATTAGTTCAGTATTGGGAAGATAAGCACTCAATTGAAACAAGGGATCTCTTGAATCCTGGTGATCTAGTTTTAGCCTATAATTGATCCTTGGAGACTCAGTGGGGAAAGCTTTCCTCAAATTTCTGGAATTGTCCTTATTGGGGGGGTTTGCCAGGTCAGAGGTGGATCTTATGTTTTGGAAGGGCTGGATGGTACTCAAATGGCCAGAAATTTCTCTGCTGATCAAGTTAAGGGCTTTTCATTGTCATGGAGGCAACTTATCCCAGAAGTAAGTACTCCCCATTGTGCACCTTTAGGGCCATTTGCTGCATTTTTTTTTTGAAACCCTACTTTATGGCACATGTGTCAGTACCTGGGACGCCCTATTTGCTTTATTACTGCCGCTTCTAGGGCTCTCTTGGATGGATCAAGATATTTTTCAACTCTTCAATCACTCTGAAGATCAAGAAATGGCCATTCTTCTGTTTAAATTTCCTTGTTTCTTCCTCTTTTCTTAATACCTTCAAATCCAGAGGAATACTAAGAAAAATCTGTAAATTTGGGAGAGTTGTGGTGACCAGTTTTGCAAATCTCAGAAAAAGGGAAAATTTTAAGATTTTCTTATCTTTCATCTGTCTCAAAAAAAATAAAAAAAATATGGAAATTCTTGTTGCTGTGTGGCAATCCTTCCCTTTACCTTTCCTCAGCTCATCCCTGTCCTAAAGGTCTTGATAGGGCTCCCAGGGTGTCCAAATCCCCAGTCCTTGTATTCAAATTCCTCTCATTGGGCTTGGCATCCAATTTATTTTTGGCCAAGCACGCAATCCCTTAATCCAACATCATCAATGTTTCTACTCATCTATCATCATCCATCAATCTCAATCCAACCTGCAAGATGATCAGCATACACCCCAACTTCTTTTGGCCGGGCTGCTCTCCCAGTGCTTATACCAATTCATCTTCCTCCTTGGTATCCTTCAGATAGAGGCATGATTATCTCAGATTACCTATGAAAATTGACCCAAAAACTGGTCCAGTGGTCAGAGAAAATTGATTGATTTTTCTTTGCTTGTAATTGATTTTACCAAGATCCTCTCACCATATTGGTTGAATTTCACAATTTGATTGATCTGAATCAATCCTTCTCAATGAGTAAAGAAACTGAGAAACTTGATCCTCCATCCTACTCTTTGACCAATTTCTCCCATACTTCAAACAAAGCTCAATGATCAAACTCACTGATCATCTCTCACCAGCTCCAGCCCCATCAGCCAATCCCTTGCTTCATCCTCCCCCATCTACAAAGAATTAGTTCTCTTGCTCTCCGGCTTTGGTATCATCTCCCAGTTGGCTTGCTCATCCTTGTGTTGTTTGGCTTGCTAATCTTGCGTTTGTTGAAATGGCCCTTCCATGGCATGCACCGTTGTTCATCTCACAGCTGCTCATCCTGTTTTCCGTGGTTCTCTTCCCAAGCTTTGCCTGTTTTTTTTTGTGTATTAAGACCATTCCCACGCAAGTCTTTTCATCATTTTTTTTCCTGTGAAAAAAAAACTCTCATTTGGGCCATCCTTGTTAAAATAGTCTACAGGGACTCTTTCCCATAAAAGGAGGGGCTCTCTTCAGAATTTTTCAATCATCCATTGCATCAATCAATACATTGGTGGGGAGTGAGTCCATCTGCCCCCCCCCTTATCTGAGCAATTAATCACAATCTTTATCCAGGGTATATCCATGATTGCCCTCTGATCCTTGAGCCTCAACACTCTCATACCTGAGCCCCCCCTCTGTGGCCTTATCTGCTATCACCAACCAACAGCCTTTCTTGATGAAGCAGAATTCATTTGATTGAATTCTTTAGTGTGTTATACCATCCCTTGATCCCTTCTCCCAAACATACTGGTCTTGATAATTCTTTGATTTTCCTTCTGGACTCAGTCATTTTTGAGTAAGAGGTTTATTAAGCTTAAAAACTGGAGTGTTAAACCTCCTTTTATTTCTTTAAAGTCCCTTGAGAATTGTTGGTTTATTCTTGTTCAAATTTTTTATTGCTTTGTTTCTAGAACTTAAATATAAGACAATTTGCTTTGTTTTTTAGGGACACCCACAGTTATCTGGTACCCTTCAAGGGCTTGATTGCAGAGAGTTGGGCAGCTAAATTGAGAACCTAGAGGTTGGTTTGGTTTGAGTTCATCATCCTAATCTTCTACTGACAACCAGAGTTATTAGCTTGTGGTTGTCATTACTTACAACTGCCTTGTTTGCTCTGAGCAACTCTAACTTCTTTGTTCAATTCTGTTCCCACACCATCTTACCTCAGATAGTTTTTTCTCGTAGCTACCATTTATCATCAATGGTATCTCTTCCCTATTCCTTCCTCACCTACAAGGTTCAAGACCTTGATTCCTGCTACATTTAAATATTTTTTTAACATTCAGGAGGGTAGCCTAAAAAAGCACCTTTCCCCTCCATGGAACTGCCTGCAGCCATGTCACGCTTCAAGCTTAAGGGTTATTGTCCTCCCACTTTGACATACTCTTTTCCTCAGTACCATCTCCCTCAGTCCATAAGGGTGACAAACTAGAAGAACTACATCAATGGTACCTTCTTCTTATCAACTCTGGCTTGCATAACAACCTTCTATTCTTGGCAACTGACTCAGCAGCCACTTCCAAACCTTGCAGTCAAATCTATCTCTTTCAACCATCCATTTGGGCTCCACCTTTTCACCCTGGGTATCAATAACCCTTGGGTTCCCATTTCTGGTCACATGCTCTTTCTATTTTGCACCCACGCTAGTCAATTAGCCACCTCAACTGTATAGCTCAAAAATGGACTAGTCCCTTACCCTGCAAAAACTACACCTTCATATTTGCATTGCTTCTGACTTCACTCCCTCATGTCTCAACTGTTATATCCCAATACATTTGTCTCCTACTGTCTTGCACTTATGCTAAGACCTCAGAAAAAATTCATACTTTTATTTCATTTTGTGCTCCTTCCATGTCATTCATTGGCTCATGGCTTGAAATTGTAGTTGACCATCCATCAGGTTGTATCTAGTCATTTTGGACTATCTTATAAAGTCTACTCCGCTTGCCTGGGGGTTGTTTCCTCAGTTAGTTAATTTCATATTTTCTTGCATTTGCTAAAACCAGTCATCACATTGGGCTTGAGTTTAGTTTCCTTCCATTGGAACATTCATCCCTCTTGCTGTGTGTTAAGTTAATCCACCACAAGTTTGCACTTTGCAGTGAGCCTTTGCTACCTTGCCTTTACCCCCTGCACTCAACTTTTCTTTTGCGCTCACAATCATCCAAGATTGCCCTATAGTTTTTGGGGTGGTGGTGTGACAGTAAATTAACTAACTCAAATCATCTATCATAGCTTTCCAACCTATAATAGATTTCTTTTACAATGTCACATACTCGCTCAACCGGGAAGGCTTCCCTCACCCCTTAAAATGATGATATCCATTGGGTAGGGAGACAGAACATTTCTTGGGCTAGACAACCTATAGATCCTGTCCCTTCTTCTAAATATACTTTTGTAGAACCTCTTGATGATCCCCTTTCTGCCTCTTGGGAAGAAGTGGACCCTCTCAAAGAAATCAAAGACTCTTCCAATGAAACCTTGACTGGTGGTAAATTGCAGGCTTGCACTAATGCTCCCAAACCCAGTGCTTCAACCTTACTCACCACTCTGATCCAGGAACTTAACCAAACTGCCTTGCAATCTGTTCCAAGTGGTCCTAGTTTTCGCACCCCAGGCATTTCTTCAAGAAGCCAGATCATTTTACTGGGGAACACCCTCATAATCTTAGACCCTACCTACAGTCCTGCAAAATCATCTTCTCAAACAATCCTCACAATTTCCCTACTGATAGACTTAGATTTATGTATGCATCTTCCTTCCTTGGTGGAAGAGCCTTGCAGTGGTTTGAACCCTACCTCAAACTATTAGATAACACTAGCCCCACTTGTATTCTCAAAAATTGGGACAAGTTCAAGAAACAGCTGTTCACCCTGTTCAGCAAACCTAATGAAGTTTGAAATGCTGAATACAAACTCAATAATCTAGTGATGAAGGAAAATAGTAGAGCCTCCGTTTATATTTCCAATTTTTGAACTCTGCAGTCTTGCGTCCAATGGAACAAGGCAGCCCTTTTATTTCATTTTTGAAAAGGTTTAACCGCAGGCCTAATTGAACAAATCACAGTTGGGGGACATAACACAACCTCCCTCCAGAAGTTAATTGAGTGGATGATTTATGTTGATAATGGTCATCACAAAAAGAAACTCTCTTGATGAAACAAACATGGACCATCAACTTTGACTCCAAAGGCGGACAAATACTCAAAACAGTCTTTGAAGAATCCAAAGCAATCCAGACCAAATCCAACCTTTCACTCCAACCCAAAAGGAAAATCTGTCACCAAAACTCCAAAGTTCCTGGATAAAAAAACTGGGATGCTTGGAAATGAGGAACGGTAAAGGATGGAAAAGAATGGGTTATGTATTTATTGTGGAGGTAAACATGATGTCAATAGTTGTGGGAAGCGGTTAGCGCGTGAAGCAACTAAACAGTCAAAAAATTAGCTTGTAGTTTTCCTGACACTTGCAAGGAAGTCTACACATTATCTAAATTACAGCAAGTCAATCTTTGCACTTGCAAGTCACTAGGTTCTCCAACTTCAAGATTTTTCCTTTTCCATTCCAAAAACTCTCCTTATCAAGTTTTACTTGATTATGGCGCTAATTTTTCTTTTATAAGTGAGTCTTTTGCCATTTCCAAAAACCTTACATGTTCCAAGACAGATAAGTTCCCTATCTATTTAGTAAGTAGTGCAACTGAGCGGTCTCATTGGGTTTCCAAAAAGGCAAAATGGACCTTTGCATTTTCCAATTTCCCCAGCTTTGAATGGGATTTTATTGTCTTGGATATTCCAGGAATGGATGATACCATTCTAGTCCATCATTTGTTACTCCCCTGAAATCCGGATGTGAATTGGAAAGAAGGATTAATTAATGTTTGAACCTTGCAACCCCAGAAAACAAATCCTTCCATCAAACAGGAATCAAACAGCCTACCCAACATTTTCATTGAGTTGGATGACACTTTTCTGCCAGGAGACTTGCAATATCCTGACCTTCATTCCCAAGTTCCCTCTTCAGATTTAGGAGTTATCAAATTTATACCTTCAAGGCGCCTATAACCTAGCTTGCAATGCAAAAGGTCATGAGTAATTGACTGCAAAGAGAACATGGTTTGGCAGTTATGATTATACCTTTATGCAGTTTGGCCTCTGCAATGCTCCTTCCACTTTTCAAAATTTTTTCAATGACATTTTTTCTGACCTTGTAGAGAAATATCTTGTGGTGTATCTTCAAAATATATTAGTACACTCAAAAACTCTTCACGATCACATTGCACATGTGCATGAGGTGCTGAAGCAACTTTGCAAGAATGAACTGTTTGAAAAAGCCTCTAAGTGTGAATTTCATACTCCTTCTCTTAATTTTTTAGGTTTCATAGTCTTGCAGCAAGGGCTATCAATGGATCCAGCCAAAAGCCAACGCATATTGGACTGGCCCCCACCTTCCTCTGTTAAATATTGTCAATTTTTCCTTGGTTTCAGTAATTTTTACAGGAGGTTTATTGAGCATTATGCCAAGAAGACTGTGAACTTTACCAACCTTCTTCAAAAAGAAAATCATTTTTTTTTCACAGAACAAGCTGCTTAGGAGTTTGAAGCTCTGAAGAGAGCATTTACCACTGCTCCAATACTTGCTCACTTTAAAGAGCTACCTTGCATTATTTTCAAAACAGATGCAAGTGACTATGGGATTGCAGGAGTAATCTTGCAGTTTTCCTCCTCTTATTCTATTTTTCATCCTGTAGCTTTTTAGTCTTGCAAACTTCTTGCTGCAGATCTCAATTAAAAGATTCATGACAAGGAACTTCTTGAAATTTTTTATTGCTTGAAAAAATGGTGTTCATTCCTTTTGAGTCTTATGGAACCTTTTGAGGTCTTAACTGATCACAATTCTTTGAAATATTTTATGAGCTGAAAATTCCTTACACGAAGACAGGCACATTGGGCCAAATATCTCTCCAAGTTCAACTTTACAATCAGGTACAGTCCTGGGAAACAAATGGTAGTCCCTGATCCTTTGTCACATCAGGACAAAGTTTACCCAGGAGGGGGGAGCACCTTTTCCAACAACAACCCTGAAACCTTTAGGACACTTTCCTCAACCCATTCTTCCTAACTCAGTTTGATCATCATTCACCTTTGAGATCTATCTTCCAAACTAAAACAATCCTATCTTGTCAACCTCAAGTGTAGGAAACTTTTCAATAATGCAAACTTATTAGATAGTGATTATAGTATTGACAAAAATAATTATTTAGTTTATAAAAATTGTATAGTAGTAACAGATAATCCTTGCATTAAGTTACATATCTTCAAGTCAAGGCATGATTATCCCCTTTCTGGTCATTATGGGCAGGATAAAACCTACCAATTGATTGCAAAAGAATTCTATTGGCCTGTTATGACCAATGAAGTAAAAGAATATGTTAACACTTGCTATGATTGCAATTGCAACAAGTCCTCAAAACACTGCAAGTATGGGCTGCTTCAGCCACTTCCAATTTGGGCAATTCCTTGGCGCTTGATTTCTATGGGTTTCATTTTGCAATTACCTATTTCTAGTGGTTATGATGAAATTTTAGTAGTAGTACATTGCTTCTCAAAGATGGCTTTATTTCTTTGCAGTAATGCAATGGCCTCTTCTGAAGACTTGGCTAATTTATTTCTAGAATATTTATTCTCAAAGCATGGTCTCCCTGATAAAATAATTAGTAATCATGGATCTTTGTTTGTATCTAGCTTCTGGACCTTGCTGTGTCAACTTTTGAAGATCACTTTCAATCTATCAATGGCTTACCACCCGTAAACAGATGGTCAAACCAAGCGAGTCAATTAGATCCTCAAACAGTATCATTGAATGTATGTCTCCTACCAACAGGACAACTGGTCACAATGGCTCCCATTAGCCAAATTGGCCTACAACAACTCCACTCATTCCTCCACCAAACAGTTGCCCTTCCAGACTCTTTCTGGTAGAAATCTGGCCTTCTCCTTCCTTCATGTAGCACCTTCTCAATCTGCTACTGATTACCTTAACCACATCAAATCCCTTCAATCATAACTTTGAACCAACCTCAAAGCATCAAATCTGCACTACAAGGAACAAGCGGATCAACTTTTCACTTTGGCCCCAAACTTTGAAGTAGGAGATTGGGTATGGCTTGATGCTTGCAATATTTGCATTACTTTCCCAACTTATAAAATCTCTGAAATAAAGCTTGGCCCCTTCAAAGTCAAATCAATTGTCTCCCCTAATGCCTTTAAACTTACCTTACCTGAAAAATGGAAAGGTATCCACCCAGTCTTTCACATGTCTCTCCTAGAGCCAGCTTGAGTCCTATACCCTGGAAAGACTTATCCCCCTCCTGAACCGGTCAGAGTCCACGATCAGTTAGAGTGGAAAGTAAGCCCTATCCTGGATTCCAGTTTATGCAAAGGAAAGCTTCATTACCTTGTTGAATGGACCGGCATCCAATCCAACAAATATCACACCTTCTGGGAACCAGCCCATAACCTTTGAAACTCTCCCAATTTGGTTCAAGAAATCCATGAATGTTACCCTTGCAAACCTTGCAAATCATAGCTCCCATTACATTCAATTTAATCAATCCCAATCCACATTTTCATCCCATTACTTCCCATTAATCTTTTTTCATTTCCTTATTTCATTTCCTTTCCCTTTTCCAGAACCATCCCCTTTTTCTTTAAAAATTTTTATCCCTTCACGTTTTATTTGGAAATCAGAATCCTATTTCCGTAAAAAAAAAATATAAATAAGAATAAAATGATAAAATGATAAAAATAATATATATAATTACAAAATACATTTCTACAAATTATCCTTTATTTCCCTTTCTGCTTCCTCCCAATTTTCATCCAATTTTTCTACCATTGACCTAAAATCTTCCAAATCTTTGTCTCCCACCAAAGAAGACAATCTTTGCAAGATCATCACTTGTGTCACCAGATTTCTTTTGAAGATTTCCTTGCACTTTTCAGTAAAAACCCTCTTCAGTTGGGTATTCCATGCACCTTCCTCCATGAGTTCCTTGTGAGCTCTCTGCCTTTTTCCCCTTGAAGAACCTTCCCCCACATTGCCAGTCAATTGCCTTGCATAGGTTTTGATTGGCCCTTTGACTTGCACTTGGTTAAACTCATTTTGGCCTTCCACCTCATCTCTTTCCATTCCATCCCATTCCTCCACCTCCCGTTCCATTCCACTTCTTCCTTCTATTCCATTTCCTTCCTCCTCATTTTCCTCCCTTGCTCCAGTTCCACCTCCCTTTCAGCCATTCCTTCTTCCCTTGCCTCTTTGATTTTCTGCGTTTCCTAGGCTTCAACTTCCAACCCAATCAACCCAGTATATGGCGAGGGTGGCGGAGGCGTATTGGTGGTATATTTTTGGAATTGTGGCAGTAATACATCAACAAAGATTATATTAGTTTCATTTTTCCTCATTTTATTTTTTACTTGTTGTTAGTCTTTAAGGCTTGACTTACCAGGGTTCCAAATACCTAAGAACTCAATCTCCAGTGCTGGAAGTATATCATAGTTGACTCGCAGCACGGACCTTTGACTTCTCACCTCCCTTCCCAACGCTGCTGGGAAATCTACAACCAGCTTTCTACTCATAGGTGTTAAGTATTGTTAAGTATATTGCGGGAAGTGGAGAGCACGCACAGTTAATGAAGGTCCATGTAATGAAGATACTCCATGTTTAGTGTATCTGGATTGGAATTATGTCACTGACATTATAGAGGAAGAACCTCAAGATCTCCTCATCCTCAAAAGAGAACATCTTCTCATCAAGTCATTGCAATCTTTTCTTCTCATCTCATTCAACATCTCAAAAACCTCAACACTCATATTTTTTACACTCTCATATTTCTTTCCTGTTATTTCTTTTCCTCTTATACTGTTTGTTAAAACATAAACTCAAAACTTGTCATCTTTCACCACTCAATCCTAATCTTGTGTGCCCGGTGAGATATCAGTTGCTTTCCTTATCAACTCAATATTTGCCGCCATCCATGACTGACTTCCCAGTATAGCATAACTCTCATATCAACTTTATAGTATCAAGCTCACATTCATAGCCTTCCAAAAAAAGCCAATCAACTTCATAATTCCTCACAACCTGATGTTGGTGCTCTTCTTTATTATTGCATATCTGCAAACTTGATGTTGATTTCATTCTGTTTCTCAGCCTGATTTCCCAGTTTTATTTTATATCAAATCTATTGATTATATTTATATTACCGTTAAAAGCGGAAATTGAAAGCTCTCGGGAACTATCAAAGATCAATTGTAGATGAAACTTGGAAAGGACTGCTTCCAAAGGATTCAGACAAGCTATGCTGAAGATGGCCCTGGACACCATTCTGAGGCTCAGCAAGGACAATTATGGATTCTGGAAGGATAAAATGGATGCCATATTGGAAGTTCAAGGATGCTCCAGAGAAATAAACAATGAGGTTTCTGTTTTGGAGAATGATGTAAACAACAAAATCAAGCTCTTAATCATGTCTAAATTGGAAGCCTCCACTCACAACATCATTGTTATGGCGTCCACCAAGAACTCAGAAAAACTTTTTTGGAAGGCTATAATAGACAAATATGCTTCATCTCAAGCAGCCAACAGGGCTAAAATCTTCAATGAATTCCTTTACTTAAAATTCAAATAAAACAAAATTGAAGAATTCATAACTAGAGTCAAGGTCTGTCTTAAAAAGATTCTGGAGGTGGGAATCATTTTGCCAAACAACATTGTGGCATACCTCATCCTTTTCAAGTTCCCAGAAAACATGAAAGACTTAAAATGGCAAATCATCAAGGAACTTTCCCTTGATTATGTCATGAATCACCTGACCCAGCTAAATAACAAGTCCAAGGAACAAGGCACAGGAGATCACCAGGACAATAGAACTGAATTCTCCCTTGCTAATACAAAACCAGTACCTACACAAAGGAATGAGCGCGGGAGGTGTACCAAAGGATGGAACAATCCCAAGCAAGATAGGCTACATTTGGCAGACAAATGTTGGCATCTTCATCCAGAATTGGCGCCATAGTGGTGGAAGGACAATAAGAAGAAATGGAAGAATAAGAAGAATACTTCCAGTGCTTCAGCTCACTATCTGACGTTACTCACTGCATGGATAGATCATGGCAACCCCAAATCAAAATTTCTATTGGACAGTGGTGCCTCTCTGCATATGATCAATGAAAGCCAGTATTTAAAAGAAATGGTGCCTCATGAAGGAGACCACATCAAGACCGGAAAAGAAGGTGCGGAGTTTCCAATAATGGGGAAGGGAACCATGTTCTTTGTTTGGGGTGACTTTACCTTAGAACTGACCAAAGTTTTCTACGTGCCAAATTTAATTATCAACCTTCTAAGCGTGGGAGCTTTGAATTGAGCAGGCTGCACTCTTAAAGGGGAAAAGGATTGGTTTGAGATACTTAAGGACGGCAAATTTCAGTTTGGAGGGACTATAGTAAACAATCTTTATACCTTGCAAACACCAAAATTCATTCAAATGTCAGCAAAAGTGGCTATCTCTCACAAGGATGACCTTATGTAAATTCATTGTAATCATGGTCATGCCTCAATCATGCAACTCAAAAAGGAAATCAAGAATATTCCGTCCGAGGTTAAAAGGAACTTTGAGTGCATACATTGTCTGAAGAGAAAAATAGCCAGGAAGCCCTTCAAAGAAAACTCAAAACCGGCAGACAAAGTATTTGATCAAATTCACCTTGATTTAATGGGACCCCTTACACCGCAATCAAAAGGAGGAAATTAATACATCTTGACGCTTTTTTATAGTGCTTCTGGATACATTGGGGTGTTTCCAATGAGTTCAAAAGATGAAACTCCTGAAGTTGTAATCAATTTGATAGAGAAAGAACACCAACGGAGAGGGAACTATCTGAGTGAAGTGTGCTCTGAAGGTGGCTCAGAATTTGTCAATAACAAGCTCAAAATCTTCTATGATTCAAAAAATTTTTGACCAATATTATTGGAGCCCTACCATCCTCAGCACAATGACTAGGCGGATAGGGCAAACAGAACAATTACAGAATCAACTCAAGCCATCTTGAAAGATGCACAACTTCCGGAAAATCTGTGGCATGAAGTGATCAAAGCAAGTGCACTCATGCTGAATCAAATATGCAGGGGGGGGTCCAAAGAATCTCTGTGGATCAAGGTTCATGGACATTCTCTACTGTCAAACTATCTAAAACCTATAGGAAGTCCTTGTATATATCTGTTATTGCAGAGAGTAAAAGGCCAAAAATTCAAGGAAAAGGGAGAAGAAGGTTTACTTGTAGGCTTCAATCATTTACTTCTTTCTTATTGAATCCTAACTAAAACGCATTCTATTTTTCTCACTAAGCATGTGACATTCCTGAAGATGTCAAATCCTCAACTTTTGAATCTAATTGTATCACACGATGACTCATGGGAAGATATTCTCAAAAAAAAAGACAAGAAAAATCCAGAGAGTTGACCCTCAAATTCAAATCTGGAACATAACCCAATCTACACAGACTACCGCAATCCGGTGGAAGAGTTATCTTTGACGGAATTGGAAGGGCAGTCTGCCATCAGCTCAGTCTCTGCGGAGGAGGAAAGCAAAACTAATTCTCCGGAATCAGCTGCATTGAAACTCAATCAGCAGTCTCAAAACACAACCATTGCTCAATCCAACCCAACCGGGAGGACACTTTGTGATTGCACGGAGATGAGGCCCCCTCAACAATATGGATTCTTTCATTACTACAAGCAAAAGAGTTACAAAGATGCAATCACGTGTGAAGAAAAGGTGAAATGGGCTGGTGCAATGGACGTTGAGCTAGGATCAATTGAATCTCTGCAGGTCTGGGAGGATTACAAGGGCCTGAACCACTGAATCCCCTAAAGACGGTTTGGATATACAAACTCAAAGAAAATTGTCATGGAGATCCTCTCAAATACAAGGCTTGTCTTTGAGTTCAGGGACTCAATCAAATGGAGGGTTTAGACTACTTTGAAACATTTGCTCCCACAGGTAAACCATCTAACCTGCGTTGTAAGACTCCAAACGGTGCTAGGACGTGGCAGTTCTGCGGAGGGGAAAGTTTCTGTTTAGGCTGCCCTCCTGAGTGTTACAAAAATATTTAAATGTAACCAAGATCAAGGTCCAGAACCTGGTAAATGAGGAATCAAGGAGTAGAGGATAAAGATGATAATAGTTCTGTAGCGACGGAACAGCACTATCTGAGACAAGATTATGCAGGGAAAACTTGAACAAAAGAAGTTAAAGTCTTCCTAGAGTTCAAAGAACAAAAGCTGTTGTGTGTAAACAACGCCCAAAAGCTAATAACTCTGGTTGTCAGCAGAAGATTGGGGATGATCAACTCAAACCCAAGCAACCTCCAGGTTCTCAATGAACCTGCCCAACTCTCCGCAATCAAGCGCTTGAAGGGTACCAGATAACTGAGAGTGGCTGTACAAGACAAAGCACAATGTTTAAGAAGCTCTAAAACAAACAGTAACTGATTTGAAGCAAGGATAACCTCAACACTTCTCAAGGGACTCAAGAGTAGGCTGGCAGAATGCAACTCCAAAGAAGCTAAGGGGAGGTATAACACTCCAGGTCTTAAGCTTAATAAGACCTCTTCAATCAATCGTGATTGGCTCCAGAAAGGTGATCAGGGATCAGGACCAGTATGGTCAGACAAAGGGATCAAGGAGTGGTATTACACACTCAAAAATTCCAACAGACAGAATTTTTCTTCAACCAGCAAGGCTATTGGTTGGTGATAAGGATCAGGGATCAAGGGTTGAGTATGGAGGCTCAAGGATCAAAGGTGTGATGATTTCATTCTGGATCGTTCCATGTTCTGATGATTTCCAATGATGATTAAAAAATGGCAGGGGAGAGCCCCTCCTTATATGGGCAGGAGGCCCTGTTAGACTACATACAACGGATTCTACAAATAGAGCAGAAAAAGGGAAGGCAACCATGTGGTCACTAGCGTCCGTCTGTGGATGGGCGCGCGTAACAATACCAGAGTCACCCACCCCTTGTCCAAAGGCGGAAGTAGGTGGGAGAGAGAAATTAACCAAACCGCCGTGGATGTCCGCGGGCGGTTGTTGGAACTCTTCCAAAGGCGGAAGAGGGTGGGAGAGTCCCAGGAAAGGTGACGGATGAAGTCCATGAGAGCGCGCATGGGTGGATAGGAGATTGGTTTGACAAAGTTGAGTAAATCCTGACGGCCTTGAGATCCACGACTGATAGATCAAGTGCAATGGGAGGTTTGACGGATCCAAGGATTTGCCAAATGCTTGGGGGTGCGGTCAGGATGGATTCAGTAAATCATGGATGAGCGCCGCGCGACGGTAGCAATGAGGAGATTGGGACGCGCGACGACAAAGATGAAGACACGCAACAACAAAGATGAGGACGTGCTATGACAATGGCGGAGATGAAAAGCAACACGGATAAAGGACGCGCGACGCGCGCGGATGAAAGGAGCGCGGCGCGGCGCGGCGCGCGCGTGCGGCGGTAAAGGACGTTTCGGATGAGCCTGAGGACAAGTTGTTCAGCCGGACGGTACGTTTGCGCAACAGTTTATGGATTGAGGTCTTAAGGCGGCCAGGGTGTCCAGGATGGGGCACCACAGCGTATGCTTCTTGTATACGCATTGAAATCATTGCAGAAAATTTGGCAATTTGACGTAAAAAGTGCCTTTTTGCATTCCAAAATAGACAAAAATGTAATCATTAGGACACCAAAGGTTTTGAATCGCAGATGCAAGTTTTTGAAGCTAAGGAAGTTGCTGTATGGTTTGAAGCAGGCTCCAAAGAATTGGTACAAAGCATTGACAGCGTGGTTCAAGGAAGTTGGATTCAATGAATCCGCATGTGATCCTTGTATTTACTTATCAGAAGACTGCCGTTTGTGTCTATTCTTTCATATGGACAACTTAATCCTAGTGGGTGATGGGAAAGACTTTGAAAGGAATTTTCTGAAGAAATACAACGGATCAATGAGCAAGCAACCCAATACTCTTTTGGGCATGAAAATACAGGTAGAAAGCGACAAGATTCTCTTAAGTCAGCTGAATCATATTCAGCATGGCCTAGAGGAGCTTGGTCTGGGCAATTGCAAAGAGTCAACCACACCTCTCACCAGGAATTTACAACTCAAACCTGCCTTAGAGGATGAACATGAGGCGTTCAAAGCATTAAATATCAATTATAGGTCAGCAATAGGAATGCTCAACCACATTGCCTGCTAAAAAAGACCGGAAATAAGCTTTGCAGTATCAATTTTGGCAAGGTTTTCAGTCAAACCAGGAATACCGCACTGGAACAAGCTAAAGAAGACATGGAAATATTTGAAACACATGAAAAATTGATGCCTTTAGTTCAAGTATAAGCCAGAGGAAAATTCACTGCAAGTATTCTTGCATGCCAAGTGGGCGGATGATCCAGACACTCGCAAATCTCAAACAGGGTATCTCTGTGTGGTATTTGGCAGCCTTGTATCTTGGAACAGTTGCAAAAAACGTAATATAACATGGTCTTTGACTGACACTGAACTTAACACATTAGTTGAGTCTTGTCATGAAGCTACCTGGATCAATTTCCTGCTTAATGTCATCTTTGCTCTTTCAGTAACAACTATTCCTCTAAATAAAGACAATAGTGGATTAGAAGACAAAAGTCAAAGATTTGGATCTAATTCAAAAAAAAGACACCTTGACTTAAAGACTAAGGGAATGAGAGATGAGCTTAAAGACAAAAAAATAGAACTAAAATTGATAAAATCAGATTAAATGATTGCAGAATCTTTGATGAAAGCTGCCTCCATACAAAGTCTCTTACTTTTGTCCCCCTTCTTTGCATCAATCCCGGAAATCTCTGAAATCTCATTGGGCATCAAGGGGTGTTAAGTATTGTTAAGTATATTGCCGGAAGTGGAGAGCGCGCACAGTTAATTAAGTTCCATGGAATGAAGATACTCCATTTTTAGAGTATCTGGATTGAAATGACGTCACTGACGTCATAGAGCAAGAACCTCAAGATCTCCTCATCCTCAAAAGAGCGCATCTTCTCATCAAGTCATTGCAATCTTTTCTTCTCATCTCATTTGACATCTCAAAAACCTCAACACTTATATTTGTTAAACTCTCATATTTCTCTCCTGTTATTTCTTTTCCTTTTCTACTGTTTGTTCAAACATCAACTCAACACTTGTCATCTTTCACCACTCAAGCCTAATCTTGTGTGAGAGGTGAGATCTCAGTTGCTTTCCTTATCAACTCAATATTTGCCGCCATCAATGAATGACTTCCCAGTATAGCGTAACTCTCATATCAACTTTATAGTCTCAAGCTCACATTCATAGCCTTCCATAAAAAGCCTCACGACTTCATATGTCCTCACAACCTGATGTTGGTGCTGGTCTTTATTATTGCATCTCTGCAAACTTGATGTTGATTTCATTCTTTTTCTCAGCCTGATTTCCCAGTTTTATGCTATATCAAATCTATTGATTCTATTAATAGGGAATGCGCAATAAATCTTGCGCAAACAGCATTGTTTGCACTTGTCTTGGATACCTTGCGTGGCTGTACTAGGGACACATTTCTTGTTTCATCAAATGCAGTTTTTGCAATGGCAGAATGACAATGACAAAATAATTAATTATAAATCTATTTAAAGCAAAGAATAAATGATTGATGGGTATAACAGTATTTGTAAAAACTTTGTAATCAATTGGAAAATTTTCTGAAAGGTTCTTGCTTCTTTATACCTCAGAAACTGTCATGATTTGAGCTTAATGTTTATTGTCCCCCCACTTTGACATAATCTTTTCCTCAGTACCATCTACATCAGTCCATAATAGTGACAAACTAGAAGCACAACATCACTGGTGCCTTCCACTTATCAACTCTGGCTTGCATAACAACCTTCCATTCTTGGCAACTGACTCAGCAGCCACTTGCAAACCTCATAGTCCACTCTACCTTGGTTGACCATCTATTTGGGCTCAGCTTTTTACCCTGGGTATCAATAACCCTCAGTTTCCCATTTCTGGTCACATGCTCTTGCTAGTTTGCACCCACACTATTCAATTAGCCACCTCAGCTTTATGGTTTGAAAATTGACTAGTCCCTTACCCTGCATAAACTACACCTTCATATTTCATTGCTTCTGACGTCACTCCCTCATGTCTCAACCGTTATATCCCAATAAATTTGTCCCCTATTGTCTTACACTTATGCTAAGACCTTGGAAACAATTCAAACTTTTATTTCATTTTTTGCTCCTTTCATTTCATTCATTGACTCATGGCTCAAAAGTGTAGTTGACCATCCATCAGCTTGTATCTAGTCATTTTGGATTATCTTATAACTGCTACTCTGCTTGTCTGGGAGTTGTTTCCTCAGTTAGTTAATTTCATACGTTCCTGCATTTTCTAAAAACAGTCATCACATTGGTCTTGGGTTTAGTTTCCTTCCATTGGAACATTCATCCCTCTTGCTGTGTGTTAAGTTACTCCACCATAAGTTTGAACTTTGAAGTGAGCCTTTGCTACCTTGCACTTGCCCTTGCACTTAGCTTTCCTTTTGCGCTCACAATTATCTAAGATTTCC
The DNA here is from genome assembly GCA_025617555.3 of Puccinia polysora. Taxonomy (NCBI): domain Eukaryota; kingdom Fungi; phylum Basidiomycota; class Pucciniomycetes; order Pucciniales; family Pucciniaceae; genus Puccinia; species Puccinia polysora. The sequence goes on from CM062631.1 coordinate 10,883,296, forward strand.
CTATAGTATGTGGGGTGGTTGTGTGAAAAGCCATCCCCGTTTGCAGTCTTATATTGGTAGGCCCAGAAAGTATACAGTGCTTGCTTTCCATCTGGTAGGGCATGGAAACCCTCCCAGACTTTCAAAATCCCAATTTGCTCTAGTTCAACCTTCCTGGATTCCAGATAGTTGGTTTGATTGTGAATTTTTTGTACATCTTTTTAGGAATTTGGGACAGATTGCATTATAAATCCATATTTTTGGGGGTGTTTAACAGTTTATTTGTTGAAAAGATCAGAATTATTGTGTTTGTCAAGGAGGTTGGAAAAAGTTTTGTCATTGGAAGCGTCAGAATATGAATCAGTAATAGAATTTCTTGCAGAGGTCTGAGAGGAGGCAGGAGGCAAGGTAGGGATAGGAGAAACCGTGGAGGAAGTCTGAGGATTTTTGCAAGCAGAGGAGGCAAAAATGTCAATCAGAGGATTATTTTCAAGAAGGAAATCAATTGGGGAGTCAACTGAAGAGGACAAGGAGTTTTCAAATTTGATTTTTTCAAATATTTTAATGTTTGGTACAAAAAAGGGAACCGGATTGGGGGCAGTAGACTTGGTAGGAATTCAAACCTAGATTGAATCCAACAAGGATTCCCTTGGTACCTATCTTTCTTAGATTTGAGGGGTTTGAAATGTAATTCTTCAGTATTATGGTTTTGGAGCCAAGGGTTTGAAATAGTTTCAATCTTGGTTCTTTGCAGTTCCAAACTTTAAAAGGAGAAAACTTGGATTTAACAGAAGGGATTGAGTTGAGAATCATACAGACATTTGCCATGAATTTTTCCCATAGGAATAGTGGGATTGACATTTCAATCATGTTTGTTCTGGTAGATTTGAGTAAGTTTCTGTTTTCTTTTTTGGAAATGTGATTGTGTTGGATTTTATAGGGTTCCAAGGTGATGTGAAGAATTCAATATTCTTTCATGAAGGAGTGTAGTCTTGAGTTGATGAATTGACCACTGTTTTTGGAATTAGATATTTTGAACATTTGGCAGTTTCTGATTGAGTGTAGTTTGATGAAGTTGGTGAAGTCTTTGGTTACATTCAATTAAAGTTTAATGGGAACACATGTCTTGTAATGGAAAAATTATCTGTGAGCAGTAAGAAGTATTGAAAGCCAGATATGGAGATAGGGTAAATTGGTCTGCAGAGATTGGTGTGAATGAATTCATAGGGAAAAAAACCTTTGTGGATGTGATTGTTGAAGGGAGAATGGTGAATTTTTCCTTTTGCACAGGCAATGCAGGTATCATGATCCCATTTGAGGTTAGGAAAGGATGTGGGGAGAAGTTTTTCTTGTTCACAATGGAAGTGCTCAAATTTTTCGTGGATTTTAGACATAGATAGGAAGGCATGGCTGGTTCAAAATGAGTCTGGGTAAGATTTTTTGATTTAAAGGAGGTTATTGCAGATGTGACCAAAGGTATTCAATTTTCCTTAAACAAACATGCCAAAAATGTCTGACTAAAGTTAAGATAGAAAACAGCCCTTCTGAATGAGTTTAACAAGGGAGATGAGGTTGAAAGCAAGTTCTGGGACAAAACGTGAGTTGTTGAGAGTGAGGGAGGCCAATTCAGTTTGAATGATTCCACTACCAGCCCCTTGAGACTTTATTGATGCATCAGGCTTGCCGGTATCAAATTTGATATTATAATCCTTGATCCAGTCAAATTATGTGAAATCTTTGACCATTTTTATCAAGGACCAAGATTCTAGGAGCAGAGATCTGCAATTCATTTCCTGGAAATTCGCCATGGCAAATTTGTAGGCCAGATGGGCAGAGGCTTTGGAATTTGAGGGTGCTTGTGAAGGGTTCTTGGGTGCCAAGCTGTTGTTTTTGTAGTTAGGACATAGATGAGGGTACAGAGAAAAATATTTGTTCTTTGGGTGATAGGCTTGAGTATTGTGCCAGCTGGGTTTGCATTGAATTAGCTCCTGGTTGGAAGGCAGAGATGAGGCATATGTTCCAGCAGAAACTTTGTTCTTGACATGATTTACATTTCTGACAAAAGTGTCATCATTTATCTTGGCTTATTCAAGAAAGTGAGTTATTTTGGTCTTCAGATGTTCAAGTTGAGGGGGTTTTTGTAAAGGATGAGGTAGGGTATGATATTGCTTCTCATTTTGATTAAAATTTTGGAACATTTTAGCAGGCAGGATCTAACATGAGTAATGAAATTTTCCACGTTTTTGGGATCAAACGCAAGATTGATTAAGTTGAACAAAATTTTGGATTGTTTTGCAGTTTTTGAGAAGACCTAAAAATCATTTATGGATTTGCACAAGTCTATTCCATTGAGGGCATCATTTTCTTTGGTTGACACAATCAAGTTTGTTTGGTTGTCCAGCTTGGCTAGGATATATATGATAATTTCCAAGTTTTTTTTGGAGGAAATTCCTTGCTTTAAATTTTGTAAAACCAACAGGGAATTCCCATGAGTGAGAAGATGGTGGTAAGTTTCAATTTCCATAAGGAGTAATTGCCTTTTTGAAGATTAGGAGTGGAGTCCGCGGGGTTTTGGAGAAGAAAATAATTTAATTCCTCTGGGCCCGTTGATTCCAAGTTGAAGGCTTGGCTTAGTTTTCAGAAATTCAGCTTTTAACTGTGAAGTTCAGCTCTCTGATACCAGGAACCTTACAGTCCTTTAGCTACAGAGAGTGATAAAAATACTGGAATAATAATAATAATAATACTCAAAAGATAAACTTTTAAAAATCTCAAATAATAAATATATTTGAGAGCTGGCGCAAGGTTGACTTGTTTTGGTCAAAAGGGTTTTCAATTTTTTATAAAAAGAGGGGCCACAGTATTATATTACTGGGGATCTTTACAGAAAGACAAACTCTCTTCAAGGGGCCTCCTTGGCCAGTTTAAGAACTTTGGAATGATAATGGGTGCCTTATAAGGACTTATCCACTGATATGGCTGGGAAAAACAGCAAAATGTCCAAGGCAGGAAGGTAAAAACTTACTTTGAGCAATAATTCCACAGAAAGCCTGCAAATATTCAGGTGAAGGGTTTCAGAGCATTTGAGGTTGATTGCTTGACTGTACTTCAATGAATCAGGTTGATTGTTTTTTAGAAATAATAATAATAATGCAGAATAAGTTATAAATTACTTGCTGATCTCTTTATAAGCACTTGATCAACAATGAAACAGTTTCTGATTGATAATAATAAATTCCTGGTAAAACTGATGGGGAATAATGGATCCAAAGAGGTATTTATAAATACCTTTTGGGGTGATAATGAGCTTCTCATGGCACATAGAGAGGTTTCTGCTCATGGTCTGTGGCTGGAAGGCCAGTCAGGGCAAGTTCAGCATGTCTTCTTGGTGCTGTCAATCAGAAGTCCTCAGATCTGTTGGATTTCTGTACTATTTTAGCCACAGGATCTCTTAATGTGTTAATGGCGTAATTCTGATTATTCTGCACCTATCCTTCATTTGTGTTGAAATTCTATGTCTCACTCATGCCTCAATCCCTGTCTGACTCTAAGCTGTTTTTTTGCGCCACTGTGAATACTCCATTTCTTCCCTTGCTTTATTTCCGTGTCTCATGTCTTATGTTTTCCCCCTCTATCCCTATTCTTCTTCTCTCCTGGTTTTCTTTTATTCTTGTCCAACTCCGGCTCTAACTCAGAACATCTGGCAACCTCAACAGTCTTCCCTTGTTTCTTTGAAACCTCAAGATCTCTTGGCTCTTGTCCCAAGGGCCCCTTAACTCTTTGACTCAGAACCCTTCTTCCCTTGCTAATCATTGTCAAGAATCCTCTCCATCTTTTTTCTGTTCTCATTTGGTGAGAGAAGTATTACCCCAACTCATTGTTCTATTTCCTCTGCTTAATTTTTTGCTGTGTAGTTTCCATCTCCCTGGGTCCTGGTTCTTGTGGATCAGTATTCTGGTCCTACTATATCAATTCCTTTGCTGTCCATGGTAGGATTATGCTCCTTTTTTACTTCTCATTATTTTTTCTGGTTTATTTCTTCTTGTGTTGATGTTTTCCTTCCTCGAGTATGGTTGTTAATATTATTTATAATAGGAATTTGAGTCCAATTCCATCAATTTTTAATATTAATATTGGTTTAAAGTAGACAGATGTGGGTCTTCATTGATTTGAAGTCATCTGTTTATCACTTAAGCAATTTTTAATCATTTTTATGGCCACTCCTTGTAGTGTTTTGAGGCCTTCAAAGATTGGGATCTGTTTGTTTTGTGGTGACCTTCAATATTTGATTTATTTTTTCAAATACTTCAAAATTAATGGTATAATATTTTAATTTAAGTTTTAAGGCTTTTTGAAAATTTAGAATTCATATGTAACATTATGAAATATTCTAGGTAAACCCTACTAGGTTTTAGCTCCAGTGAGAGGTACCTGCTGTCAGATTTTTCATGACTGATCCTGACGCAGGGATCAGTCCATTCAGATGGGCACGGGGTAGGATCTGCTTTGGGGGTGGAAAAATTGGCTGTGCGCATGACTTCTGTACGCAGGAATGTGATTCTACAGGTACTTAGGGGTGCTGTAGGGAAGCAGGACTGCGCATTGAAATTGTTACATAAGAAATTTCCACGTGTAACTCCCAAAATATACACAACACCTCAATTATGACTGAATTTTAGGTGTGAAACCTATACATTAAAATTCATGTGAAATATTAGGGTGTATCAGAGTTAGAAAGACCACCATTTTTTTTGAAGAGACCCGCCATTGAAAATTCTGGGTTTCTGAAATACACATACCCCCGCACTGGTGTATTTCAAAATGGCAGGTTTCATGAAAATGGCAGATATGATACATCAAAGCCGACACCAAACCCGCAATCTGGGTATGATCATCCATCCACCATCCATCACATCCAAAAAAACTGTTGGCACCTCAGCCTCAGAAAATCCATACCAATCCCATCTCCATCACATCACACACATCTCATTTCCATTGCTTCACATCTCCATTGGTTCACATCTCTATTACTTCACAAAAATATCATCATCATCTCATCACCTCACATCCCATCACCATCTTTATCATCTCAGCATTTCCAATAAAACTTCCCAGCAGCAAGTTGAAAATGTAAAAAATCTGACCAAACTTTTGTTACTCTTTGACTCCCATTCAGAATCTGATTCAAACTCAGATTTGGAATCAACTTGGTAGGCTTTGAATGCTCTATTAGAAAAGCAATAAATGGTTCCAAGAAGACAAAATCTCCACAATCCTATGTATGAAAGGCAAAAGCTTCATCTCCTCCCCCACTTAAGCTTCTAGAAAATGTTCCAAACTCTATTTCCTTCATTCATAAAACCTTTGCAGATGATTGAAGACCACCACATCTTCCAGGAAAATTTTTGGAATCCTCAAAGCAATCCAGCAATCCAACTTGCTGTTTCTATTTGTAGATTGGGATCCCATGGAAATGGAGCAGCAATTCATTGATTAGAAAATCTATTCTCAGTCAGTTATGGAACCATTGACTTACACACCAAAAGAGTCATGATTGCTATCCTATCTTTCATTTTCTCAGTCCTTTCTTGGCCAACCAAAGAAAAATGCAAGGAGATATCTCAAGTAATTGAGACAGAAGGCTTTCCAGGTTTCATTGGTTTTGTTGATGTAAACACCATCCCCTTGAGTCAAAAACCCAAGCTATATGGCAACCACTATTTTGATTGGAAGAAGAAGCAATTTATTCATTCTTTTCCAATGACTTTGATAAAACTTTGGATCACACACTGCAAAAATAAATTTCATCTCTTTGTTTAGATACTCCGTGGCCCTAAAACTTGTTTGTGATAGCAACAACAAGTTCATATCCCTCCACACTAGACTTCTGGGTTCTTGTCATGATTCATATATTTTCAATAGGGTGCAGATTGCCTAACAACCAGAGAACTACTTTGACCAAGATCAATAACTTCTGGCTGATTTGGCTTAAGCTAGTTGAAAATATGTGATTCCAGCATACCAGAATGTTTTTTACAATGATCAAGGAAAAAGCCATTTCAACTATCATCTTTCCCAATCACAAGTTTGTATTGAGCATGCAATGGGAGTCCTGAAAGGAAGATGGGCCAGCTTAAGGGAAATTCAAAACCAGCTTCAAAACCCCAAAGACCTGAAGTTCCTCATCAACTGGATTATCACTTGTGTAATCCTTCAGAACCTTTTGGCTAAAATCAAAGATGAATGGGAAAAAATATTTGAAGATGATATTCTGGATCCGCCTCAAGTCATCCCTGTCTCATCTTTTCCCTCATCTTCTTATATGAGAGAAAGTATTCTACCTCTCAGCCTTGCTTTCTTTGATGATTAATGTTTGATTTTGCAATAGGTAAAAAATCCCTTGACTCTATTTTTTTGTTTTTGGTTGTTCAACCAAGAATACTAGGCTGACTCACTTGGTTTTTTTTTTCTTTTTTGGTGGACTTGGAAAAAACAAACCCAAAAACTCACCCCACCAAACCACCAGTCCGCTCTCCTCCTCACCCACCACTTCCACATCACCCATCACCTCCACCTCACTCATCACCTCCACCTCGCCCATCACCTCCACCCCATTCATCACCTCCACCTCACCCATCACCTCCACCTCACCAGCACACCTGGTGAGCTTCCCCCCTCCTCCTCATCCTGCCCATCATCTGATACTAACATCCATCCCCCTCCATCCCCCTTCAGCCCCCCACCTCATCTCCTTGGTTGATTCCCCAGGTAAGCTCCCCCCCTCCCCCTCCTCCTCATAGCCCTTTTCACTCCCCCTCACTCCCTCTCCCTTGCTCCCGACTAAGCCCCCCCCCCTCTTGCCCCCCCACCTTGCTTGCCAATGCCAATGGCAAACCCCTTGCTTGCCAATGCCTATGGCCACGGCCCCCTCTTTCTGCCCCCCTTTCCTTCTCCCTTGGCTCCCAGGGCCAATTCCAATGGTTTCCCCCACCCCTTTGCTTGCCAACACCAACGCCAATGGCCACACCCCCCTCTTGCTGCATCCCCCCCCCCCCTTTGGCTTGCTGAAGCCAATGGCCATGGACCCCTCTTGCTTTGCACTTGCAAATGGCCCCCTCTTGCTTCACCCTTTCCAATGGCTGGACTCTGCCCGCGTGCTCCACCCACCCCCTGCCTTGCTTGCCGCTGGCCCCCACCCAAGCCCCTGCTTCCCAGCTGACCAAGCCACCCCCCCTCCTCCTGCCCAGCCAATGGAGCCCCACCTCCTCCCCAGCCAATCAAGCCTAGCCTACCCCATCCTCCCTGACCCACTGACCCTGGCCCAATTTTTTCACACCCTGATATTTTTTTTTTGTTTTTTTAAATTATTTTTGTGATCACATGACTGACATGGTTTTTTTTTAACCCTTCTTTGACTCCTTTTTCTTCCATTATCTTTCTTCTCCCACTGCACTCACAATTTTATACTCCAAATTGAATCCCTTCTTGATCCTCACCCCAAGTAGAGAATTTGATGGGAGGGAACAAGATGGAAGGATATGAGGTGAAAAACAGAAAGAGAGGTGGCAAGCAGAGGGATTTGAAGCAAAAGATGGATCAAATGAGGGAATCAGAAATTTCTTTGAAATGTGCAGAGGGGGGAATCAATGAAAAGGTTGTATGGTCTGAATGGAAACCAAAACTGTTGGATCTGTATCCTGCCATCACTGCCAAAAATAAAAAGAAAAATAAAAAATACTCACCCACTTAGTTTGAACATGCCAAGCAGACAATCAAGGCATTTGATTTCTTCACCCATGACAAATTAATTGTTCTCAATAATTCTGATCACAAGGGTCTTGTTGCAATAATTCCATTTTTCCCATTGGATAAACTTTCCGACCAAGACAAGAAGGAAATCAACTTTGTGGCAACTTTCCTTCACCAGTCAAAAAAATTTGTCAAAACTGTTGGTCCCTCAAGATCTTGGGGTGGAAAAATGTGGGCAATTGCATTGAAAAAATCAATGCACCCCTTTGAGTTATTTGGACACTATGTGAAGAAATCATCTATTCAATCTTCCCCTCAAGAGTAAACTTGTCTCAGCCTTAAGGCCAAAAAAGTCTCTCCAATTTTAGGACAAATGTTTTGCAATTTGGCCAGACTTCCATTTAAATCAAACCCTGAAATAATGAAGGACAACCACATCCCCTCCTTCTCATCTCTGGAATTTGGTTGCCAGCCTACACCCTTTGACTGCTCTCCGCATGTCACTTCCACATCCAACTCTTTTTACAACTAACCTCACATTGAAAAAGGTGAAATCTTGGGGTATTCCTTTTTACTTGCAGTTCCAAACAAGAAATAAAATGGACAAATTATGAAAACACAGATTAATTTCAAGTGTCAGATGGGCAATTTTTATTTCCAGACCTGGTCTTTGGAATTGATTTCAAGCAAAAAGGTTTAGTGAAAATGGTTTGGGCAGAAAATGAGTACAAACACTTTAGATCTCCTACTGTGGACATGGCCACCCATACCAGAATGGCCATGTCCATGCAAATTAACAAAAAAACTTAAAAAATTTTTAGGGAATTGGAAAGTTGGAAAATACACTCAAGGAAAACAAATATAAATAAAAACAAAAAATCATTGTTCATTGGTGGGGTTAAAAATGGTATTAAGCATTGTAACCATTGTTGTAATCAAAAATAATTTTATTTTTTTTTCTTTTTAAGTTTTTTGTCAAATCAAATATATTTACAAGCCCAGCATTTGAGTAATATGCTTGAATTCAGCTACCCTTCTACTGCTACCAATGCCTGCTACAGCTATTGAACATTTATCCTTTTTTTTCTGTGGCCAGTTGTTCCCTCTCCATTTCCAGTTGTGCTTGCGGTTGATCCTTCTCCTTTACGTCTTTTTGAAATTCTAGCTCAGCTTGTTTCAACTTCCACTCAGAATCCCATTTTTGTTGATGAGCCAAACTCTTGGCTTTCTGCTTTTGAAAATCAATGGCCAGTTGATGATCCCACTTCTTCTTTTAAAACTGAAGTTTTGCAGATTCATTTTTTAATCTCACTTTTTTTCAGAGGGGAATAGGAATGAGCTTATTTTGGAAACCAAGGAGAATCCAATGGGCTTACCCAAATATTGCTTCTCCATGATCTCCTCAAAGCTTAAAAGATTTGAAGCGTTTCTCCTCTACTGAATGCTATTGGGTTTGATGTTGATGGAATTGGAGGCCTTTTTTGTTCCCTTTCAAGAGGAGGTTTTTGTGGGAACATCATTTCTCTAATTTGAAGGGGATGTGGGAGGCCCCATTGGCTTGAGTATTTGGCCATTCAGGAATGGATGAGCCTGTTTTTTTACAATCTAAAACAGTCAGGATTAACCAGAAAGAAGAGAAAAGATCTTGGTTCCTTACTTGGGCAGATGATGACAATGACAGTGATACAAGAATAACTTGCTGGTTGTTGGCCAAGTTGTTAATTTCTTCCACCCCAGGAAGGGAGAAATCCAAAGAAGGAAGTGAGGGGTCTAAGGAAGGGTTTGAATTATTGATCAATGCTGATGTAGACATCATTGAAGCTGATTCTGTTGGAATATCCTCCTCCATATCAGATTGGGGCCACTCATAGGTTTCATTGTGATCATCATTGCTAGGCAGAGAATCTACAGCCAGGTCCTCAGCATCAGATGAATCTGATGTTTGGGGATTAAAAGTGGCTAAAGGGGTGATATTGTACCTCTTTCCAAAGATTTAATCCATTTGAACATAAAAATAACAAATGGAGTCCAACTAATCAATCACCGAGTTGATTCCCTTTGCTTTATGGGAGTTGGTGATACCAAATCCGGTGGAGATTGACATTGAGCGGGCTTTTTTGTACTTGTTTCAATAGTTCTTGAATTGCTAGTGCATCAGTTTGGATGAAAGATCCACCCTACGTTTGTTTTTATTCTTCATTTCATTGGCCATCAGGAAATAACCATTAACCTTAGAGGAAGGAGGTTGGCCAACTTGTGTTTCATTGTTGAATCCAAAGAAAGCATTGTATTTGGATGGAATTTTGAGCCAGTTTACCAGGATGATATGATCAGCTCTATTGAGCTGACTTGAGCCTGTGGAAGCTGATGGGGGAGGATTGTTGGATGTTGAGTTCCTGGGGGATTTTTGCTTTGGTCCATTGGATTGTTTGGTGGACTTGCTGGGGGAGGATTGCTGAGGGGCCATTTAAAAAGAGTAAGGGATGAAGCAATTAAGCAATGAGATTGATGAAGTGATGAGAGTGCTTAATTGATAAGGGGATGAGATTGATTAAGCAAAGAGCAAAGGAAGAGATGAGAGTGATGAAGTGACAAGGGGGATAAAGCAATGAGAGTTAGGATGTGATGAAAGAAATGAAGTGATGAGAGTGATGAAGTGATGAGGATAGTGATGCAATGAGAGTTGGCTGGATGTGATGAAAGCAATGAAGCAATGAGGGTGATTAATTGATGAGAGTGATGAAGAAATGAGGATAGTGATGCAATGAGAGTTAGCTGGATGTGATGAAAGTGATAAAGTGATGAGGATAGTGATGAAGAGATGAAGAGCAATGAATCACATTTTTTTCAGATGAGTTTGGAGGTACAATTTTTTGGAAGTTGGTGGAGGTGGAAAATTAGGGGTGTATGAAGTGGACAGGTGGTGGAAGTGTTTATATACTTTGCTTGAAAAAACCCACTTATTTCCAGGTAACTCTGACATGTCTGCTGTGAAATAAGTGGGTTTTTTGATTTTTATTGGCGGGTTTTAAATGGTAGATTTTGTTTGAAACCCGCAATCAAAATATGGCATGTTTGATTAACTCTGTTACACCTTATTCAATTTGAAAAAAGTGCCATATTGGTTCTGTGAACTTGTGGTCAATTCTTATTCAATTATTTAAAATATGAAGGAGTTATATTTCAAGGGTGGGTTCAGTCAGTGACCCTACCTTATTTTGGGTGGGGAATCCATGTCTGCAATATTCATGAATTTCCCACTCTTTTTTAATATTTAATTTATTTATTTTGTATTTTTGTTACTTTGAAATGTTTCTCTGTACATAGTAGCAAGATTAAATTCCCCCACTTCAAGATATGTCTATAATCAAAAAACAATTTGGAGCTTGAAAGTTTGAGATTAATCTGTTTGAATCAAAACTGGAGCTGTGGTCTTAGCTATCTTGAGTTCCTCATAATTTTTCAGCCTTTCATGATTCATCTCAAACAAGGTGTTTTTGTTGCAGATTTCATAGAAACACTTGGTGAGAAGGGAAAACTTAGGTATGTGCTTCCTATAGTAGCTGCAAAAACTGAAAAAGGGTAGAAGTTCAATTTTATTCTGCGGTATGGGCCTATTAATAACAGCTACTATCTTGCTTTGGTCAGAAGTTAGAGTTATTCCAGAGACAATATGTCCTAAGGCTCTGAGCTCTCCATAACCAAAGTTAAACTTTTTCATTGATACTTTCAATCCCATTGCAGAGATGGTTTTGAGGACTAGCCTAAATTTATCCAGGTGTGTATTCCAGTCATCAGATTAAATGATAACATCATCAATGTATATCTTTGTCTGATGAATAATCCTAAGACTGTATCCATCATCATGTGGAAGTGGGAAGGAGCATTTTTGATACCAAAAGATATACTAAGGTACTCATAAATTCCCAAATGACATATAATTCTCAAAAATTTCTGGCTATCAGGGCTGACAGGTATCTGGTGAAAGCCCTTCAGCATATCCACAGTAGTCATATAATTAGCCTTTGAAAGGTTGTGCAAAGCATTTTCAATACTTGAGATAGGATAGTAGTCAGCTTGGGTATAGTTATTCAGAATTCTAAAGTCTCCAACCATTCTAGACCTATCATTTTGCAAAGCTATGATTACTGTAGTAGTAATTTCCACTTGTTCATTATTTCATACTTTCTTTAAACCTTGTAATTCAATTAACTCTAGGAAATGAGCTTCTAGAGATGCTATAGATTTTGGACTAGAAGGGTAAGCCGGTCTTCTGAAGTTGGGGGGGGTAAGCAGCTTTAATGGTCAAGTTTAGAATCATGTCATTTCCTTTGATATTACCAATGGGGTGGTCCTTGGTACAGAAAGCATTCTGGTTTTCAAACAAAACTTGGAGAATATCACTTCTTTTCACTGAGCAGAGAATTCAAAGCTGCTTGGGAGAATTATTCTTGGTTAAAGCTTTCCAAGTGTTTCTCATATGTCAAATCAGAATTTTAAGCATTTAAATGGCATATTTGGAACTTCTTGTTCCAGTATCCTATTATAGTAAAGTACCTACCTTTAATTTGGAATAAATCTATACCATACAAGCAAAGAGAATCATTTCCTAGAATGAAGCAATCACATACTCCATTTTGAAGCACTACAAATTCAATTTTCAGTTTGAGTGATCCTTGAGAGTGAGGTAGTATGATATCAGAAGACCATACTCCAATAGCATTGAGGGAAGAGTTACAACTGCTAAACTTAGCCTGAGGCACTGTTAATAAGTTCATTTTCTAATTTGGATCTTGCTTTTCCAAATAATTTGAAGCAACACAATAGCAAAAGGCTCCACTATCTAGGGTAACCTTGCCAGGAAAACTTGGACTAAACCAGTAGCATAGCATTTTTTTGCCAGAAGTTTAACTTTTACCATTAGAGTTTTTTAGGGTCAAGGCTTTAGCTTCAGAGACATGGTGAATCTTCATGTTGGGATTCCATTTTTGTGGTAAGTTTGAATCTTCATTGACAGAGTTTATTTCGATGGAATATTCTATACTTCCTTCAATAACATTTATGGGATTATTAATCATCACTTCACACTCAATGAGTGATCAATCAGTGTCATCAATTTGGGGATCAGGATTATTATCATACTCTTCTGCTTCAATAGGATTAATCCTTCCTCTGCATTGAGTAAAATCAGGTCTTACATGTCCTGTATGGTTGCAATTCCAGCTACCTTTTCCTTTTTCTCTGGATTCTTCTTGACTTCCAAGCTATTGGGATTACTTCAGGGGAATATTTGTTCCTAACAGCCTATTCCTCCTTACTCCTGATATTCCTTTCCCTGGGTATATTGACTTTCTTTTCAAGACCATCCACATCAATTGTTTCTTCTAATACTCATATCAAGGTAGAAAGGTGAGAGTTCCTGGGCATCCTGCACGTTACACTATGGTTGAGCTTTCCCAGACATAAGTTGAGAAGTATCTCATTAACCTCTTCTTTATCAGCATTGGCGAAAAAACAATCCAACCTCCTTTTCTGATCAAGACACCATTTGTGAGGTTTGTCCTTGGAAGGATCAAACTGGGAAGTTTAAAAAGTCTTCATCATCTTTATTTTTCAAATCCTGGTGCCAAATTGCTCTTTGATTAATTTCTTCCATGAACTCCAGGAAAAATATCCAACTTATTCCCTCTTATTAATGAACCAATCAATAGCTACTCCTTCAACCAATCTGGGTAATATTACCACAGCTATGGTATCAGGGAGTTCATAAGAGGCAAGAGTGTAATCAATAAACTTAATGAAACTGACAGGGTTATATTTCCTTCTCCTGATAACTTAGGCCATTTGGTAATGGGAGGAAGTAACTTGAAAGCTTGTTCTAATTCAGGTTTAGGACTAGGCCTTAAAGTGTTCTGGATAAAGAGGTAATACTAGGAGTACCAGTGAATCTAGTGGGTCTAGCTTCTTCTAAGTCAGTAACTGGAGGGTTAGTAAAATTGACTTTAAGATCCCTGAGATAATTCTTGATCAAACCTAGTTACAAGTCATGTTTGTTACTGAAAAAAGAAATTTTATTGATTACATGATTTGAAGAAGACTGAATTATTATCTTCACTTCTTCCTTGATTTAATTCATTGATACAAGAATTTCTTCTTGTATATTGGATTTGAAACTGCTCATATATTTCATTAAATCCATTTCAATTAAGGTCATACTTTCCTTTATTTTTTTGACTTCTAGCTCATCAATCTTAGTTAGGGTGGCTTGAGATTGTACTATTTTTTTAAGGTTCAGATTCAACTTATCCAATTGCTCATATACTTTGTCAAAGAACTTGCTAATAATATTAAAATTTTGAGACACATTTGCAGAAAAAGATTAAAAGCCTCCACATATAATTGTGGTACACTCTCTTCCACTTCTGGGCTAAGGAAATTATATTGTCCCAATCTTTTGGGTTCCTTAAATTCTGATGTGCTGAGGATCTCTTCTTTTTGGTATTTTTTCCCTTGAAGGAAGCCAACTGGTTCCAAGGATTCCAACTCTGCACGTAACCTCCTACTTCCCTCCCTGGGATTACCTTTTGAAGAGAGATCTGGGACCTCTATGCTAGAGATATAGCTTTTCTCATACCTGGCTGATCCTCCTGGGTCAGAGCCAGTTTGAATTGTTCCCAGTGGCTCACATGCTCTTTCAATAACACTTTGACCCTTTCATCCTTGGTTGAGTCCAGCTGGGGTGGCATAGGATGACTGGTATACACCTGTGATAACACATTGGGTGAGTGATGACTATCCAATGTTGAGTTGGTCAAGTTGGTAGCCACAGTTGTTGCCATTGTTTTCCCGCTTAAGGCTATGGTCACGGGTTTGAGCCATGTCATTGTGTTTGAAACTGGAGTCCTTGCGCGTGCGTGTTCCTCTGGGCAGAGATCCACACAATGGTGCTCTACCAGTTGCGCGGGTTTTGTGCCTATTTTGTTACATAGCGCAAAAAAAATGCATAAGTCTCTGTCAAAAATTTTGAAAAAAAAAATATATAATATAACAGGGTAATTTTAAATTCACAGCTCATTGAGCCGTGGTGGTTGGTTCAAAGTGAGCCATGTGGCAAGCCACATGGTTCAATCCCAGCCTTGTAGCACCCCCCATGTCCCAAACAGTTGCACGGCCCACCTATCCTGGTCCAAAGGTGTGTCAGATTCCACACAACTACATTCAAGCCTTGTGGAGTTGTACACGGCTTGAATGTAGTTGTGTGGCATCCAACACGCCACCAGACCGCGGTGATCCAAAAGAAAAAAGGAATGAAAGGACACTAACATAACCCATGGATCAAATAAACCTTCCAAAAAACAGGAATCAACCAAAAAAATAAAAAATGTTGGTTTTTTGGTTAAAAATAACAAAAAAATAAATAAAAAAGAAAAAAAACTGGGACTATCCAATGGACTAGCCCTAAAGTAAAAAGACCCAAAAAAACAAAAGTAACTGGACTAGCCCTAAACTAAAAAAACCAAAAAAAGACAATTAACTTGACAAGCCCTGAAGTAAAAACACCAAAAAAAATACAAGTAACTTTACAAGCCCTAAAGTAAGTTCAACTTGACTAGCCCTAAAGTAAAAGGGCCCAAGAATTAAAGAAGTCTTTTGACCAGCTTGAAAGTAAGAGTTCCAAAACAAAATAGCAGCCTTTTGGCCAGGCAAAAAATACAAGAAGTCATTTGACCAGCCCTAAAGTAAAAGTTCCAAAAAAAATACAAGTCTTTTGACCAGCCCTAAAGTAACAACACCATAAAACAATTTCAAATTGTGTTAAGCTGATCCCATCCCAAGTTTAGATAAGTTAAGCTTGAGATGGAATCAGACCAACACAACTACCATTTAAGTCTCCTTCAAAACACTCAATATAATGATGTTAACTCAAAACACTCAACATAATGATGTTCAAAATGTGATAACGCTTTATATTAATAGAACTTTTTAGCTGCATTAGAATTACAATTTATATGAAATCAAATGATGAAATGAAGTCAAATTCTTTAATCTCTATAATCTAAAATACATTTTCAGTTGATCTTTGGGGTGATCAACCCAACCAGAGGCTTTTTTTGAAATCAAGGAACTTGGTTTTTCTACAGTGGGCAGGATTGGAATCATTTCTCCCTCAAGTACTAATAGAAGCCAGTGGTTATTGTTTACAAATGAAATGAACATTGGATCTGATTGATCAATAACACAATTTTTCATTGGAGTATACGTATTACATGACTCCAATGAAATGAAAAATATAGGTCTTGATTATGTGCCTGCTATGAATTGAGCCATATCTAATTTAGCCAGCCATTTTGAGGAGGGAATCTTTTTATTGATGCCTTCAACATGGAGTCTTTGTGTAATCTTTTCAACCTCCTTTGCACCACCAAGAATCTTAATGTAGCCTGCTTTATTTTTCTCTAATGTTTCAATTGTTTCCTTCCTAACTTTAAACCAACCATGTTCTTCATAACAAAGAGATTTAGAAATGACTCTAAATCAGCAATTCCCATCTCCAATTGGATCCCAAACCTCACCCAAGAACTTATGGAATTTTTTTGGTATTTGATTGAGGTATTTCATGTTTGGTTCCTATCATGAAAACTAACTCAGTATTCATTTCTTTAATCAGATCAACTAAATGAAAAATCACCAAAGATGAGCTTATGGTTGAGCTTTGCTGCATGTTCTCTTCCTCTGAAGAGGATTCTGATTAAGTGATCCCAATTCACTTTCAGTATCTTCCTCTGAACTCTAAATTTCAGATTCAGATTCTGCCAACTTTGACTAAAAATTCATCATTAGTTAGTAACTAAGTTCATTAAACCAAAAAAATGAACATATCCCAAAAGAAAAGACTTACAATCTTTGGTCTTTTCTTATTTGGAGCCCTTCTAGTCCTTTTTTCCCCCTTTATTTTTGTTTCAACATGCTCAAAACAAGATGTTTCTTGCCGCATATCTGTAATTTTGGCCTGCACCTACTTGATTGTAAGAATTTAGGTTCAATTCTTGGCTTCAATTGATATTTTGTAATCTTCCAAATGATATACTTCAATAGGCTGCTTTGCTCATGATCTGGAGATTCAAAGATCTTTGCATTCAATTTTTCAAATAACTGAGGAATGCTTAGCATTTCATCAATATCTCACTGTAAAAATCCAAAAGTATCAACCATTAGTAAATCAGGAATCATTAATCAAAAAGCATTAAAAAAATCATTTATCAAAAAGCATTATTCACATAGTGATTTTTACAATACAACTTAAGCCAACTTACAGAACTAGAACTGCAAGGGTCATAGTCCAACCTCCACTGAGGATGAACATCTTTGGGCACCACAGATCCTCTGAATGCTAGAAGGTCACTTATTTGGTGGGAAAAGCCCAAACCCAAAGTCTTGGAATATGACTTGGTGCAAACTTCTCCATCATGATCACATTTGAATTTCTTGAATTTTTCCCTAATATGCTTAATTGCCTCTAAAGACAATTTGTAACCCAATGGTAACAGTTCAGGTGGAAAAACTGCCCCTAACTTAATTCAAGAGTTATAAAGTGATGCACAAACTTATTCAATTTGATTCAAAACTGTTCTGTCAAGGCTTTTCCTAGAATTAAACATGTTTCCCAAAGATTCTGCAAGGAATTGTTTGAGAGTTTCATAGGCCCCTTCAACCCAAGATTTTGTTTTGTTTTCAAAATCTGGGTTTATACAAGTCCATGCTGTTACAAACACTCTTTGATAGGGAAAATTTTATTTCCCTATACCCAAGTACATCCTCATAGTCTTTCAAGAACCAATATACAAGTCAAAAGGTCAGTACCCAAAACTAGGAAGAATAAGAAGCAGTGATTTGGACCTACTCTGAGTTCCACATCATTGACCTCCGCCTCCTCCTTGGTCTTTGAGGCCCCATACTTTTCCCACAGATTCATAAAGCTTTTCCATCCTTCAACGTCATTAACAAAGAGTGCTTTACAGTTTGCTTGTATGTTTTTAGACAAGTGCCAAGTGCAACATTGTCTTGATGAATCAGGGAAACTAGATTCCATACCACAAATCAGAGCTTTTTCATGGTCCTTCACAAAGAATTTTGAAAGTCTCCCAGGATGATAAGCCACCTCCTTTAATGCGTTTAAAGACCAACTGTAGGACTCAAACTTTTCTTTTTTTAAAAAAACAAGAGCTTTTGTGAAAGTTTTTGGATTGGCTGTCATTACTACAAAATGCAATAGTGGGTTTTTGTACTTACTTGTCTTATAATTACAATCCAACATAGCAATATGATGGAATTGTTTTGAAAGCGTTACTGCCTCAGGATGTGCTAAGTACAGGGCCTCCAAGTACCCACTCCACTGAACTTTGACCAGTGAATCTAACTTGATTCTTCAAGCTGTTCATAGAGTACCTCCAGAACACTTTTCCCCTTTAGTTCTGCAAGTGTTACCTTCTGCTTAGTCTTATAGATTCTTTGGTCATCAACATAATTTCTTCCATCAATCTTGCTCAATCTTCTCTTAATTTGCAATTTATTGAGCCCATAATATAAAAATAATATTTTTTGAGTATTTTGTATCAATGATAAATTTTTTACACAAGTTTAAATTACTTATATTTAAATTAAATAGTACCAACCCTTGGTTGGGGTCAAGACTGTCCTTGGGGGGTATCCCAGCTGGGTCTGAGTGGGTTCCAATTGGATCTGGGGATAAATCCAAGGTCAAATTGAACGGTACACTGTCTGGGACTTCCTGAAGAAGGTCCTGGTCAATGAGGTCACCAAGAACAAAGTCCACTAATGTTGATATAACATAAAATAAATAGGTTTTACAATTTATTTTTAATTTCCCATGATTTTTATAATATCTTTAAAGGAAAATAATTTTAATCCTCACTCTTGTGATTTTTATTTTTATTTTTAACTTCCTTTTTATTTATTTTATAGATAGAAATTTTTCTTTGATAAATTTTCCACTCCTTGCTTTGCCTTAATAAAGAGTTAAGATTGATGACTCTTTCCAGCTCAAGTCCTTTTTTCATTATAACTTCTTGTTTACAGTGATGAAAACTTTCCTGTTGTTGGTCAGGAGTTATAATAATAGGCACATAGTTTTGGAGTCTTTCTTCTTTTTTCTGTTAAAGAAGGTTATAATAATGATTGATTGATTCCCCATTTGTCTTAAGATCCACTGGAAGAATAGCAGAATCAAAAAATATTTTATAAGTATTTTTACTCATTTTTTTAAAAAAAAAATCAATTTGCCTGCTCCAAGGTATAAATAAATAAAAATTAATTATTTAGGAATATTTCCCATCCAGAACACCAATTTTCAGCTCTCTGATACCAGGAAACTTGCAGTCCTTTAGCTACAGAGAGTGATAAAAATACTGGAATAATAATAATGATAATATTTCAAAGATAAACACTTAAAAAGCTCAAATAATAAATATTGTTGAGAGATGATGCAAGGTTCAATGGGTTTATTAAAAGGGTTTTCAATTTTTTATAAAAAGAGGTGCCATAGTATTATACCACTGGGGATCTTTACAGACAGACAACCTCTCTTCAAGGGGCCTCCTTAGGCAGTTTAAGAACCTTTGAATGATAATGGGTGCCTTATAAGGACTTATCCAGTGATATGACTGGCAAAAACAGAAAAATGTCCAAGTCGGGAAGTGAAAAACTTACTTTGAGCCATAATTCCACAGAAAGCCTGCAAATATTCAGGTAAAGGGTTTCAGAGCAGTTGGGGTTAATTGCCTGACTGTACTTCAATGAATCAGTTTGATTGTTTTTTAGAAATAATAACAATACTTCAGACTAAGTCATAAATCACTTGATTATCTCTTAATAAGCACTTGATCAACAATGACACAGTTTCTGATTGATAATAATAAATTCCTGGTAAAACTGATGGGGAATAATTGATCCAAAGAGGTATGTATAAATACCTTTTAGGGTGATAATGAGCTTCTCAGGACACATAGAGAGGGTTCTGCTCATGGGCTGTGGCTGGAAAGCCAGTCAAGGCAAGTTTAGCACTTCCACTTGGTGCTGTCAATCAGCAGTCCTCAGATCTGTTGTATTTCTTTACTATTTCAGCCACATTATTTGTTTATGTGTTAATGGCGTAATTCTGATTATTCTGCACCTATCCTTCATTTGTGTTGAAATTCTATTTTTCACTCATGCCTCAATCCCTGTCTGACTCTAAGCTGCGTTGTTGTGCCACTGAAAATACTCCATTTCTTCTATTTCTTCATTTCTGTGTCTCATGTCTTATGTTTATTCCCTCTCTCTCTATTCTTCTTCTCTCCTGGTTTTCTTTTATTCTTGTCCAACTCCAGCTCTAACTCAGAACCCGTGGCAACCTCAACAGTCTTCCCTTGTGTCTTTGACACCTCAAGATCTCTTTGCTCTTGTCTCAAGGGCTCCTCAACTCTTTGACTCAGAACCCTTCTTCCTGTCCTCATCATCATCAAGAATCCTCTCCATCAGTTGGCTGTTCTCATTTGGTGAGAAAAGTATCACTCCAATTCATTGTCCTGTTTCCTCTGCTCAAGTTTTTGCTGTTTAGTTGCCATCTGCTTGTGTCCTGGTTCTTCTGGTTTATTATTCTGGTCCTAATATATCAAGTTCTTTGCTTTCCGGGGTAAGATGCTGCAACTTTTTGCCTTCTAATTCTTGTGTTCTGGTTTATGTCTTCTTGTGTTGATGTGGTCCTTCCTGCAGTATGGTTTTCAACATTATTTATAATAAGGAATTTGAGTCATATTTCATCAATTTGTAACATAAGTATTGGTTTAAAGTAGACATATGTGGGTCTTCATTGATTTTCCATCATCTGTTGATCACTTAAGTATTTTTTAATAATTTTTATGGCTACTACTTGTAGTGTTTTTTGGCCTGCAAAGATTGTGGTCTGTTTGTTTTTTGTTGACCTTCAATATTTTATTTATTTTTTCAAATACTTTAAAATTAATTATATAGTATTTTTATTTAATTTTTAAGGCTTTTAGACCATTTTAAACGCATATGTAACATTATGACATATTCTAGGTTAGCCATACTAGGTTTTAGCTACTGTGAGCGGTACCTGCTGTCAGAATTATGATGACTGATCCTGACGCGGGGATCAGTCCATTCAGATGCGCAAAGGTTAGGATCCGTTGCTTTTTTGGCGAAATTGGCTGCGCGCATGATTTCTGTATGGGGGAATGTGATTCTACAGGTACTTTGGGACAGGGGACGGTAAACGGGAATTGTTACATAACACATTTCTGTGTGCAACTCCTAAAATAAAAACAAAACCTCAATTCTGACTGAATTTTTGGTGTGAAACCTAGACGTAAAAATATGTGCGAAATATTAAATTGGCCAAAAGGTGCCATATTGGTGCCATGACCTTGTGGTCAATTCTTATTTAATTATTTAAAATATGAAGGAGTTATCTTTCAAGCGTGGGGTCAGTGAGTGACCTTACCTGATTTTGGGTGTATAATCCATTTCTGAGATAAAATTCATTGATTTCCCACTCCTTCTCAAAATTTTATTTATTTATTTTTATTTTTTATTTTTGTTACTTTGACAGGTTGCTCTGTACATAGTAGCAAGCTGACAGTGAAGAAGTGAGAACTTGATTTCAAAATCAGGCTTGTGGGAACTGGGAAGAGGAGACTTGAGAAAAAAACCAAGAAATTAGTAACAATGATGGAGATTTTGAGATAGGAGATATGTCTTACCAATAGCGCAGCAAGGAGAAAATGAGGGCTGGAACAATGATGGAGGAGGAGGTAAGACAAGAAAAGAAAAGAAACAGAAGACAAGAAACTGAGAAAGATCAGTTAAGGAAAGATGAGGAGGAGAGGATCAATGAAATTAAATTCAAAATTTAATTTTTTAGAATTGAAAATTTAGTTTTTGACAACAGGATTTGAAGCAATGGCTTTCAATTTCACAAATGGATTGCAGGGGGTTATAACCCCTGAAGAATGGATGATGAACGGTTAAAATTAACTCCAGAATGTATTATAATAGGTTAAAAGCACTCCATAATGGGGTATGGAGGGTTTAAACCCCTCCAAAATGGGGTATGGAGGGTTAACACCCCTGCAGAATTGAGTATGTAAGGTAAGATCCCCTCCAGAATGAAAGGGTTACAACAACTCCAGAATGAAACAGTTACAACCCCTCCAAAATGAAAGGGTTAAAACCCCTCCAGAATGGATTATGGAGGGTTAAAACCCCTCCAGAATGGATTATGGAGGGTTAAAACCCCTCCAGAATGGATTATGGAGGGTTAAAACCCCTCCAGAATGGATTATGGAGGGTTAAAACCCCTCCAGAATGGATTATGGAGGGTTAAAACCCCTCCAGAATGGATTATGGAGGGTTAAAACCCCTCCAGAATGGATTATGGAGGGTTAAAACCCCTCCAGAATGGATTATGGAGGGTTAAAACCCCTCCAGAATGGATTATGGAGGGTTAAAACCCCTCCAGAATGGATTATGGAGGGTTAAAACCCCTCCAGAATGGATTATGGAGGGTTAAAACCCCTCCAGAATGGATTATGGAGGGTTAAAACCCCTCCAGAATGGATTATGGAGGGTTAAAACCCCTCCAGAATGGATTATGGAGGGTTAAAACCCCTCCAGAATGGATTATGGAGGGTTAAAACCCCTCCAGAATGGATTATGGAGGGTTAAAACCCCTCCAGAATGGATTATGGAGGGTTAAAACCCCTCCAGAATGGATTATGGAGGGTTAAAACCCCTCCAGAATGGATTATGGAGGGTTAAAACCCCTCCAGAATGGATTATGGAGGGTTAAAACCCCTCCAGAATGGATTATGGAGGGTTAAAACCCCTCCAGAATGGATTATGGAGGGTTAAAACCCCTCCAGAATGGATTATGGAGGGTTAAAACCCCTCCAGAATGGATTATGGAGGGTTAAAACCCCTCCAGAATGGATTATGGAGGGTTAAAACCCCTCCAGAATGGATTATGGAGGGTTAAAACCCCTCCAGAATGGATTATGGAGGGTTAAAACCCCTCCAGAATGGATTATGGAGGGTTAAAACCCCTCCAGAATGGATTATGGAGGGTTAAAACCCCTCCAGAATGGATTATGGAGGGTTAAAACCCCTCCAGAATGGATTATGGAGGGTTAAAACCCCTCCAGAATGGATTATGGAGGGTTAAAACCCCTCCAGAATGGATTATGGAGGGTTAAAACCCCTCCAGAATGGATTATGGAGGGTTAAAACCCCTCCAGAATGGATTATGGAGGGTTAAAACCCCTCCAGAATGGATTATGGAGGGTTAAAACCCCTCCAGAATGGATTATGGAGGGTTAAAACCCCTCCAGAATGGATTATGGAGGGTTAAAACCCCTCCAGAATGGATTATGGAGGGTTAAAACCCCTCCAGAATGGATTATGGAGGGTTAAAACCCCTCCAGAATGGATTATGGAGGGTTAAAACCCCTCCAGAATGGATTATGGAGGGTTAAAACCCCTCCAGAATGGATTATGGAGGGTTAAAACCCCTCCAGAATGGATTATGGAGGGTTAAAACCCCTCCAGAATGGATTATGGAGGGTTAAAACCCCTCCAGAATGAATTATGGAGGGTTAAAACCCCTCCAGAATGGATTATGGAGGGTTAAAAACCCCTCCAGAATGGATTATGGAGGGTTAAAACCCCTCCAGAATGGATTATGGAGGGTTAAAACCCCTCCAGAATGGATTATGGAGGGTTAAAACCCCTCCAGAATGGATTATGGAGGGTTAAAACCCCTCCAGAATGGATTATGGAGGGTTAAAAACCCCTCCAGAATGGATTATGGAGGGTTAAAACCCCTCCAGAATGGATTATGGAGGGTTAAAACCCCTCCAGAATGGATTATGGAGGGTTAAAACCCCTCCAGAATGGATTATGGAGGGTTAAAACCCCTCCAGAATGGATTATGGAGGGTTAAAACCCCTCCAGAATGGATTATGGAGGGTTAAAACCCCTCCAGAATGGATTATGGAGGGTTAAAACCCCTCCAGAATGGATTATGGAGGGTTAAAACCCCTCCAGAATGGATTATGGAGGGTTAAAACCCCTCCAGAATGGATTATGGAGGGTTAAAACCCCTCCAGAATGGATTATGGAGGGTTAAAACCCCTCCAAAATGGATTATGGAGGGTTAAAACCCCTCCAGAATGGATTATGGAGGGTTAAAACCCCTCCAGAATGGATTATGGAGGGTTAAAACCCCTCCAGAATGGATTATGGAGGGTTAAAACCCCTCCAGAATGGATTATGGAGGGTTAAAATCCCTCCAGAATGGATTATGGAGGATTAAAACCCCTCCAGAATGGATTATCAAGGGTAAAAACCCCTCTTTTTTTCTTTGTTGATTTTGGGGCCATGAGAATTGATTAACAAATTCATGAAGGTTCACAAGGGCTTGAAAGAGCATGTCAACAAATTTTCCCCCTTGAACAAAACTACCCTCTTCATCTTTCCGTCACAAAAACTTTCCACAATTATTTTAAGTTAACAAAGTTGTTGAATGGATTCAAATTTTTCTTTAGCAATCTAATAAATTGAAAGGAGATATTTTGACTGAAAATTGTGTTGAATTATTGAAAACCAGATCAAGAAGGAGGGTAGATAGGTCCAAAAGATTGAGGTGAATGCAATGAATTACTTTGTTAGTTGGATCAAAGCTCCCATGGATTATGAGTGCAGTTAGCTTTGCTTGACAACATGTGGTGCAAGGCATCAAACCATCAGTTGAGAGACCCAGAGACTGCACGGCCACCATACCTGGGTGTCCAAGATGATGATGTGATAGGTTTGATGAGATTTTAGTCAGATTATTAATTGGCAGCTAATAAGGGACATTCATTAATTGTCCCCAAAGATAAAAAGAGAAGAGAATTACCCTGTTATCCATTATTGCAAACTTTCTGTTTTCCTTGAAAATGGTGATGGATTCAGTCATTAAATAAAACTAAATAATAAGATACCTCCATAGTTTGGGTACATACAGAAAGTCCTTCAGCCAACAAAAATTACGTCTGACCAGAAGTGTAACATCCCTTTTTCCTAGCACAAGCAATTGGCTGGTGACATTCCCAATACTGATGGAGAAGTGTTCACACTGCTGGAAACTGGTGAAAAGAGACTTTTTAAAAAAGATGTGGCAAGTAGTCTGGCAGTAAAAGATTTCCTAATCCTGATGAGATTCTCCAGTTGAGCCCTTGGTCCTATATTCCTGAGGATAAGGGAAGTTAGAATCAGCTTTTCCAGTCATCTTCTTTCTTCTGCAGCTGTAGATGGGGGAACTCAATTTAGCATCTTTCTGGTTTATTCAAAGTGAACTTTGTATTATGTTGGCAATTCAAACAGAATCAAAATATTTGTGAAGGAAAATCAGGATTGGCTGTGGTGAAAAGAGCCATGGAAGAATTGGAAGAGTTCTCAGCTGAAGATTGATTTTTGGCATTGATATGGTGCACATATATTTTCAACCTGGTCAGAATGATTGCAGGATTTTTGAAGGCAGCTTCATCCATGGCAAATCCATTGAAAGGATGATATAGTTGATGATTTTTTCACAAATTACCAAGGATAGAGTAGGATAGAATATTTTTTGGTATTTCTATATTGACTGCAGAGAAATCCATCAGGGTTTTCTGACAGCTATGAATGACCTTCTGCAGATGTTGTTGATATTCTAATGCCATCCATGAAATCCAAAATTTTCCCCAATTCAAACCAGACACCAAAATGTATTGACCATTGATCTTTGCTCCAAGCAGGGCAGCATTGGTCTTTGTGATAATATTCATCATATACATGAAGAAAGTCTGATTTATTCAACTGGTGATCACTCCTATGGCTTCATATCTCAACATGGTCCATTTTTTGATGACTGCAGCAGAGGAATCTTCAGGGTTTCTTTTTCACAAACATCCATGAGATCCTTAAAACAAAGATGGATTTCCATCCGCATTTTCCATTCACTGAAATTGGTACCATCAAGAATTGGTACATAGGTGTTATCCTTTAATATTTCTTGGACATAATGAAGAGGAGAGTTTATTTTTGAGGTTCACCTTTTGTAGATGAGTTTTTGGTAATTTTTGGGAAACCTGGGACTGAAAATCTCTTGGAATCATCAGAACAGAAATTTTTGATTTCACAAGATCAGAATGCAAGGCAAGGTAACATGAGAAAATTGAAGATGGAGTTACTAAAAGCTGAACAAAAAGTTAAGGAACCAACAAAAAAAATGGCAGTTGTTTTTGAGCTTAGTATAAGACATTGTGAAGAGAAGCAAAACAATCAGTCATGGAGTGATTACAAAAAAGAAGAAAAACCAGGCAATTGCATTAGTATTTTAAGGTACAAGACTGAGACTAAAGAGACACAGAAAAGCAGAGCTGACATGAAATATTGGAAATGAAGAAATAAAGAAAAAGGAAATAAAGAAATTTGACATGGAATTGTGGGAAAAAAAATTGACAAGAAGGAACACAAATTCTGAGAGTCCATTAAAATGACACCTTAACATTATTTTCAATTTTAGAAAAAATTCCATAGGAGAGGAGACAAATTAAGTAATGAGAATCAGATTGTGTGAGTTCCTCAGGGTATCAAATTGTGATATCAGACTAGATGGATGCTTGATTCAAACAAAATAAATGCACCTGAAACTTGTTCTTTTTGTAGCTTCTTTTCAACAACTATCTGATTATTGAGTGCCTTGAAAAGAGCTTGGTTAGGACTGCGGTGAGAGATGAATTGGATTTTAAGATTGGATAGATTGGGTGACAAGGGAGGGGTTGGATGAGTTGAGATGATGGAAGAAGATTGGTTTTTTGAGTGAGATCAATCTGGATATAAATCCTTTTATAAAGAACCACCACTGGCGGAATGAGAAGGGATTATTTTCGAATTTGAATCTAATCAAACCCATTCTAAATTTCTTGAAAGTCTTTGATCAGGTTTGTGTTGAGGTTCAACCTGCTAACATGATGTATCACCACAGTATGGAGGCTGTGCAGTTGAACCTAGACCAGTAATACCAAACAACCCTGGAAGCCACAAGCGTCTGTAGCCTAGTTGGTAAAGGCAGCACTCTAGTATGTGTCTCAGTCTATCTGAGGTCGTGGGTTCAACTCCCACCAGACACATCTTCATTTTCACAGTCTCAATCAACAGTTTGGGGATGAAAATTGGAGGACGGAGTTTAAATTTGTTCGGAGGTGGGATGGGTTTATTGATTGAATTGGTAAAATTTGGTTTTTTGTGAGGAAGGCAATTAGGATTCCACTGTGAGAAGGATGAGAAGATTTGATAGTAATAGTATAAACTGAACTCTAAACCAATCCACCTTTTTTTTCAAATAAGGTCAAACAGACATGAATGGAGGTTGAATGGGATGGACCAAGAGTAGGATTGATAGAAGATTTTGGATCAAGTTTGGGATTAGTGGAAGTATATGATGTAATGAACTTATCTAACAGGGTAAAAATGAAGGAGAATGGAGAGTATTGGGATGAGGATTGAAGGATTACAGAAATGGATGTGATGAAAACAATGGAGTATGATGAGATCAAGTAATTAGAGAGAGATTGATTGAATTAGGATTAATATCAAGATTAGGTTCATGATTTACTTGAACCAGTTAGAAGAGGAGCTGATGAGGATTAAACCAAGAATGAGTAGGATTGATTTGGTGCAGATTAGATTGGTGATGAGTATTTAGAAGGGGATGGAGGTGAAGGATAGTTTGAGAGCAAGATGGGAAAAATGAGGATTGGAAAAAACCAAGTTCCAAGAGAGGACCCATGATCCTCTTGGCTGTTTGAGCCATATAAAACATCTTGAAACTCTGTTCTAAATTTGCTTCATTGTTTCTTTCCCAGGAAAAGTATATATCATCCATACCTTGTGGAATTCAATATTTTGAAATCAAACGGTTTCATGCAGATTCAAAAACTAAGGAAAACTTAGCGTTGACTGGAGCCAATACTAAGGGGAGGCGGCTCTCTTGAATACACTTTGAAAGTTAAATCCCGGTTGTATTTTGTAACTGAAATTAACTAATATACACTAAACCTGTGCCTCTACATGAGTGTGAAAATTCCCCGTATTCAATTTCTTCTTTTGGACTCTTTTCCAAAACTTGTATCTGTACTGCTTGTGTTCATAGGTCACAACTACTACTACCTAATGGCCAAAAACATTTTTTTCCCCTTGATTTCAGTTTTCTTTTCCTAATCAAACATAGCTTGATCATCAACAGTGGCACTTACAAAAAATTTCATGAAAGAGAGAGTGGCGTAAATGCTGAGACCAATTGGACAAACAAGCAATCTTCTTCCAGGTAAGTGAAACACATTTTCACCCAGGCCAATCAATGTACAAAATGCAATCAGACAGAAAACAGAAAATTATGGAATTGCGCTTCCTGAGGAGACTGATAACGAATGATAGCATGCTGCAGCTTATGTTGCTTGCATCAAGTTTTCTCCCGTGATTTTGAAACCTTTAGGAAAAGAGAAAGACGCAGTGATGTTGTCTTTAGCCCAGGAGAAGTTTGAACTAGATATCAACTGTGGGGGTGGGATCACTGTGAAAGGGGGCATAGAGACCAATGATCTGGTGCGCGTAGTCTAAGGAAGGGGTGGTGTTTGTTCCCCTTCTCCAGAAAAAAAAGTATTTGGCCATAGGCGGTCTCTTAAACAATCGTAATCAGAGCTAAACTCGGTGGTGGATGAAACTATTCAATAGAATGAAAATGATTTTCAGGAAATACGGCTTGCTTGTGTTAAGGTTGATTTTCTTTAGCACAATGGGTCTCAAGATTTATTGGAATGTTATTGCGCAAAAAATAATTTATTTGTTATTTTTTCAAGAAATAAGATGATTTTGTGATGAGATGTGAAAACAAAGGTTCGTGTGAACTGGGGTGATGATTAAAAAGCTGGAAGCCAAGCGTTCCTCCCTTAAATAATAGGGACAAAAGCGCTACAGCCTCCCTCCTTCTGATCCTTCTGCTGTTCAGCTGATCCTCCTTTACTGATACCTGATCCTGGTTTGATTTTACCTGGAGGATAGGGGAAGATCGGAGGTTTTAGCTTGTTTAAAAATGCGGCTGCTTCATTGCTAGGGTAGGTTTCTTGGTTTTTTTTGAGTCACAAGGGGATCTGCTTGATTACTCGGTTACTCACATCTTAGCGGTATCTTTGCTGTTTGTACTTGTCTCGCATTTCAAGTTTCCCTTGACCAGTTTCTTCCTTGGTCGGTCTGTGAGCGTTAATCTCTTGTTTTTCTAGTTTGATGAATGGTATGGATGAATGGTACGCATTGTCAAATAGTGTCTGACGGATTCTTGCAGTGTTGTGGAGACTTACCCAGTAATAGGGGTTTATAGATTTAAATTTTTGCTTTGCCTTATTTCCAGGTTGCTTGGGCGCAAGATGCGCCAAAGCATCAGGGTCTTTACTTTGACAGCTTGTTTACAAATAAAAAGACGTAAAATTTACCAGTAGTTGTGTCCTTCCGTTTGAATAGTCCCCCCTACTTGGTTCCCACAAGCCAAGATCTTTTTGCGAGATTATCGCTGAGGTCGATGAAGTGCGATTGCAAAGTGTGCAACTCGCTGAGATAATTGTCACGAGACTCTTTATTTCAATTCATATAACAAACTCTTGTAATAGTATAACTGAGTAACGGGACGAGTAGAAATGAACACGGAGATTGAGGTTAGGACAAATCAAGTCGAGAACAAAAGATAGTAGGAAAGAAGAGAGCAGTAGCGGCAAGATGAAACATAGACAGAAGGAGCGTGAGGTTTTACCTGAGTTGGGTGCACTACTAGTGGACCTGGCTTAGTTGAGTTTCCGGAGGGTGCGTTTGGGATAGCTTTCTCCTCCTGAACTTTGGTACGGGGCCAGGGCCTTTGTCGTGTGCGGTACCGGTCTTGAGGTGAGTTGGTTGGCTGAGGATTGAGAGGTGTGGCGGGAGGCGTGGATCGGGTTGACGGAGGTGGAGTGGAAGTTGACGGGGCTGAGAGGGACAAAGTCGACAAGTATTGGAATCTGAGCTCTTATCTTCTTGTCAGACTGTAGTCTGGACGAGATCGCGACCACTCACACGGCACTGCGCGTAGAATCTGCGCAGTACGCGGGATCATCACTTAACACTCGCAACCAACTAATGTCGCACCAGTAGGACTCAGCTCTGCCAAGTCATCCCCATGGTCACGTTTCCTCATCCTTGATGGTTTGTTGTACGATTAATCAAGTAAGTTGAGGTGAAAAGACCCAATCAGCACCGTTCCAGTCTTGCCATAAGAAGCCGTGAAATGGGGGTTTGTAGGGTTGATCAAATGACTGGGATCATCTGATGGAGCCCAGGCCAGTTGAGACAAGCGTAGAGTGCCTTCAACGCTTGATCTTGAAAATTCTATCAAGCGATCAGGTGAATCTCTGGATGAAAAGTGAAGTTGAAGGCATATTTTGCTCTCCAACTCTTCCACTTCCGTTCCAAGTAGTTTTTTCACTTTAGCAAGTGTCCTCAGCCAGAAAGCGTTCACTTGGGCTCCAAGCATGAGTTTTTCTTGGTCTAAATAACCGACCGAATAGCAAATCACAACTAGAAATTTAACGGTGAAAATCAGCGAATTGTACCGGGCTTTCTACGAGCAAAGAACGCACCCCCCAAAGACTAACCAGTCGCCGCACCCCCTGCCTGACTGATTGAGTACAATTTTCAGCGGCTTCAGTCATGAACAACGCACTGCGCTTGTTTCCTCCAAGGGACTGTGAGTTGGGACGGGTGAGCTTTTCTCGGGGGTTCCAAAAAGATTCTTGTTAGTTTGATCAACGGGAAAAAGAAATCAAACATGTAGACACGTAATAATCTGG
The DNA here is from genome assembly GCA_025617555.3 of Puccinia polysora. Classification (NCBI taxonomy): domain Eukaryota; kingdom Fungi; phylum Basidiomycota; class Pucciniomycetes; order Pucciniales; family Pucciniaceae; genus Puccinia; species Puccinia polysora. Next base: position 10,913,997 of record CM062631.1, read on the forward strand.
CAATAATCCAGATAGCTGGGATGGCCTTGAAATCAACTCTGGAGATCTTGTAAAATTGTAAGTTTTTCCCAAGGCTGACAGCAGAGGTTAGATGTCCAGTTCAAAAGGGCCATGTCAGCATTATTCAAATCAACAAAAGAACAATCCTTGACTGGCACTAAGTGATCATTTGGTGTTGAATCCCGCTTTGGATTCCAGGGTGAAAGGATTCTATAAACAATGTCAGCCTTCCCCGTGAGCTCTGACATGGGGTCAATTGGCTGAGTTCAAGAAAGCACAGCTATTGGTGGCCAGAAGTTGAACAAGGATATAATTATTCTTATTTGACAGGTTAAAGCGGTTCCAGTGATGATTTCTAAATATTGCCAAAAGCTTCTTCAGTTTTCTGCAAGCATCAAAGAAACATGCCTTCACGCACTCTGGAGGAGCCCAGGATTCTAAAATAAATAGCTTGCAAAGCGTCTGCAAATTAATTACAAGGCGGAGAGTACAGTGGATGTACAAATCAAAGGTCTAGACCTCTTGCGTGGACCTGCCACTAATAGAACTGAGATTAATTTGATTCACCCAATGAAAGGGAAACTCTATTTGGGATGAGATGGAAATGAACTTGGATTGGGAATGTTGCACCCTGAAGGAACTCAATTAATAGAACTACTGGATCCTTGGCAATAATTCAAAGGACAAAACTTTTCCCACTTGCTTCATTGATCCGGCATTGGTTTTTTCTGGTAAGAATACCCTATGATGTGTTGTAGTTGCAGTGTCAGATTATGCCCAATGAACATTTCTGACCCTGGTGTTGGGAGTGAAAGGGGAAACTTCCTTTTTCCAGGAATGTTGCAGATGACACTGAGAAAGAAAAAGGAAAATTTAGAAAGGTCCTCAAGGATAAAGAATGAAGGATTCAAGGAAAGGATCTTAGAATTTACCTAGTCAGGTACAAAGTAGAATCAGCTGATAAAGATGAATGATTGCCTGAAAACAACATCCCAGATGGACCTATACACCTGAGGAATTACAGGGACAGCAGAATTCATTAGAACCAAAGAATTTTTAAGATATGGCCATATCTTGGAGTGGGGGAATTTCATCCTGCTACTTAACACAGAGCAGCTTTTCAAAATAGACAAAAGAAAAAAATTATACATTATAAATAAACTAATTGATTAAACCTGAAGAAGTAGGAAATAAATTAATATTCAACCTTTCAAAATAGACAAAAGAAACAAAAATAATAAATTATTAATTAATGAATGAATTAAACCTGAAGAAGTATGAAATTCATTAATATTATGTCAGAAATGTATTCCCCACCCTTAAACAGGTAGGGTCACTTGCTGACCCCCTCTTGAAATATCACTTCTTCATATTTCAATGAATTAAAGAAGAATTGACCAAGATACCACAACACCACTAGGGGACTTTTTGGCCAATTTAATATATCACACACACTGTCACATATAGGTTTCACACCTAAAATTCAGTCAAAACTGAGTTGTTGTGTATATTTTAGGAGTTACATGCGGAAATGTGTTGTGTCATAATTCCCAAGTGCAGGCCTGTGTCCCCACACAGCCCCGGCGCATCTGCTTTACCTCATACACATCCAATTCATGCGTACAGAATTTGGGCACGCATTTGATCTTGCCACACAAGCCGCAGATCCTACCCCGCACGCATTTGAATGGGCTGATCCCAGTGTCAGGATCTGTTGTGACTAATCTGACAACAGGTACTGCTTATATTAGCTAAAACCTAGTAAAATCTACCTTGCGTTGTGGAAACTTTTGAGGTAGATCCTCACGAAGTTGTCCCTAGTTACGGGATCAATGGTTCTAGCGTCTGTAAGACCGAGAATGCTTCCTTTCCTTTACTCCGAGAGAGAGAGAGAGAGAATGAGATGTAGAGATGGATGGGAGAATGATAGAATGATCCCCCCTACAACCCGGAGTCGAGGGGAAGGGTATTTGAGCCCTCCCCCTCAACCCTAACCTAAGCACAAGCACAAAGACAGACTGACAACCATGAAGAAGGAAACCTAGACCCAGAACCCTAACCTATCCCTAAACCCATACCCATACCCTACCCCCGCCAGCTCGCCTGTCATTACGCGCATCCGGTTCGTCTTTTCGTGGCGCGGCCCTCCGCCGCGCGATACCCAAGATCCACCGCGCTTGCGCGCATCCACCCGACGCGCCGTCGCGAATTTCCCGTCCCGTGGCCGGCCCGCGCTTGCGCGCGGCTGCCACGCATATAGCCCCGCTGTCGCCCCGCTTCTTCCTTCCCCGACTAGCCGCTCCGAGAACCCGATCGGCCCGGCTCCATCCCTGAGTCGGACATCCAAGCGGGTCGCGGCCCGCCTCCCTTAGTCAGGCCCGGCCCGCAGTCGCGTGCTCGATCCCGCCGCGCCTACTGCTGAGCCCGCAGCGGCTGCTGCTGAACCCGCAGCGGCTGCTGCTGAACCCGCAGCGGCTGCTGCTGAACCCGCAGCGGCTACTGCTGAGAACCGGCGCACCCCAACTGCTGAGCCTAACCTACCAGATGCTGAGCGCGCAGGCCGCGACGCAGTCCCCGACCCGAGGCTATATAATGACACCACATCCCCCCCCAACTTGAGTTCTGTCCCCAGAGGTCCCTTCCCATCGCCACCTCGACTACCCGCACCCCGCTCCTCCCTACCCACTCCTCTTTCCACACTCCACCACACTCCACCAACTCCCCTTCCACACTCATCGCCGTCATGCTCCCCTGCGAATTCTGCGCCCGGACCGGGCAGGCGTGCTCGATCGCTCCTGGTCGACGCGCCTGTGTCGCTTGCCGTCGCGGCCATCGCCGTTGCTCACTTAGCGATCGAATGCCCCGAGCTCCACCCAACTTCGGCTCCCGCCCCAGGCCGCGCAAAAGGGCTCGTCCGGACCCGTTCGTGGTTTCGGACGACGACACCATCTCGGAGGACTCGTGGACTCCGCCGGGCTCCCCGTCCCGTCGCCCTCCACCGAGCGAGGATCGCGACTCGGCTTCCCCCTTTCGCCGCGCGGGACCGCCGCGGAAGGAGGATTTCACGTCCGTTGACGACTATCGGAGGGCCGTACGATTCTGGTCGGACCGCGTTCGGATGAGGGAAGGCGCGAGGGACCCGCGACTCGATGAGATTCTCCGACGCCGCGCTGCCGCAGCCCCGGTTCCCCCTCCGGCCCCTACACCAGCTCCTTCCGCCCCGGCTCCGCAAGGTACTCCACCGCCGCCCGCGTCACCAGTGGTCTCGGACGGGAGGCCTACTACTCCCGAGGTCCCTCCTCCGCCGTCCCCGATCGTTGTTCCGTCGTCGCCCCCAGATGGACCGAGCCCTCCGTGCAATGCCCCAGGGACCCCCTCATCACCTCCTCGTCCGCTCGGATCAAGCCCCGTCCCAGCACCGGCACCGCCTTCCTCCAACTCCCCCGAGATCCCGGAGATCCCGGTCGTGATGGCACTCCCGGCGGCTGGCTTCGAGGCTTTCGCGGAAAGGTCGACCGCGATGCTCCGCAACTTCCTGGCGACCCCCGGAGCCCAATCCTCCGAATCCCGGCGCGAATTCTTGGCGGCTTACCGGGCCCTTCTGGCATCATCGAGGGCGGACATGGAGGAGATGATGCGAATGGCTTAGACGCCCTCACCCCCTTCCTTTTCTCCTTTCCCGTGTACTCTCCTGTCCCATTGTTGTACCGCGTTCGTAGGAGAAATATATATTGCTGCGCGAGGAAACGAAAGGGCCGCGTCCGCGCGTCCGGGTGAAAAGTGAGTGTGAGTGCCGAGATCCGCGTCCGCGTGAGAAGTGAGCGTGAGTGAGGTTGAGGTTGAGATCCGCGTCCGCGCGCTCCCTCTGTGAGAAACCGTAAGTGACCAGTTATTCCAAGAAAAGAGGTACCTGGACCGCCCCAGACGGACTGCCACACAGTTCCCCGTACCCGTTCTACAAAACAAAACAAGCACCGCGCCGACAGCGCGCGCTCACCACCGGGAGTATAAGGGAGAGGCGATGGGAACGAACATTCTGGGGTGTCTAGTCGTTCCGGCTGTGAACCGGCTAGAGCACCCCCTTACCAAGCTAAGCTTAAATCCACGTCCATACCGTCCCCGACCGTCGCGCGCAACCAATGAAGAGAGAAACAGGAGAGAAATAGACAAAAAAAGAAAGGAAACAGCCCGAATCCAAAGAAGAGAAACAAAATATCCTATATTTATTATTCCATTCATCCCATTTTTTTTTTTTTTTTTTTTTTTTTTTTTTTTTTTTTTTTTTTTTTTTTTTTTTTTTTTTTTTTTTTTTTTTTTTTTTTGCAGTTAGTTAGCTCTTTGTCCCGCCATCCGTGAGCGGGGCTCGTCCTCGCGTTTGCGGGCCCAACACCACGCCGCGCCCGCGTTCCTGCAATAAATAACCCATAGCCAGTACCAATCCAAAGCCAAGCCCAACCCAAAACATAAGGAAACGAACATTCTGGGGTGTCTAGTTGTCCCGGCTGTGAACCGGCTAGAACACCCCCTTACCAAATCATTCTTTAACCACCTAGCGCCCCCCCCCCAGCTTGACAGCTGTCCCCAGCCGTCTGCAACCTCCTACTTCTCCGGGGTCGCGCGTCGCGCGCCGCTACTTCGCTGTCCGAACGATCCGCGCCGTCGTCCGACTCCGAGACCGCCTCGTCCCCGGGCCCCGAATCATCGCTCGCCGTTTCGTCGAAGGAAGTGGAACCGCGCGCGAAGAAGCGTTTTACGTGCGAAGCCGCGGCCTTCCGTTTAAGCGGCGTCCCGTCCAATTCCTCAAGCCCGTAGCTGCCGCCCAAAAACTTAGAGGCCACGCGGTACGGCCCGTTCCACCGGTTGGCGAAAAGCCGGCCCCACTGGGATTCCAGACTCCGATTATACAACAGGACCAGGTCCCCCTTCCGCAGCGGATCCTGGAGCCGATGGGAACAACGCTCGTCCCAATAGCGGACTGACGCCGTCCGGGTTTTCTTCAACCGCTCCGCGGCTTTTTCCAAGGTCTCCTCACGCCTAAGGAGCTGTTCCGCGCGCGCCTCGATCAGATCCGCGGACGTCTTAAACTTCCACCAATCCACGCCCAAAAACGTGTTCAGCTCGATGTCCACGGGAAGCACGGGCCGCTGCCCGTAGAGTAACTCGTAAGGCAAATACCCCGTCGAGCGCTTCACGGAGATCCGATCGGCGAAAAGGACCGCGGGAAGTGCCATCTGCCACCTTTTGCCGTCCTCGCCGCACATTTTCACCAGGGCATCCTTGATTGGTTGATGTCCCCGCTCGATCATCCCCGCGCCCTCCGGGTAGTATTCCGTCACGCGGCCGAACTTCGCTCCACAATTCTGCACCAGCGTCATCAAGAGTCCCCGAAACTCCGCCCCTCCGTCGACGGTGACCAAGCGAAGCGACCCGTAGCGCGCGAACCAGTCCTCTTCCAGAAACTGAGCCACCTTTTCCGCCGATAGTTTCGCCAGGGGCCTCGCTTCCACCCACCCAGACAGATCGTCGCGCGCAACCAGCAAATACGCAAACTTACCCGCCTTGATGTGGACCACGTCCAGCGAAACGCGCCCGAACAGCGCGTCCTCGCCCGTGGGGTGGCCGACCTCCTTGGGCAGCCTCGAGCTTCGCCGTTGGCAGGCCTCGCACGACTTTACCCAGTCGCGCACCGCGCAAACGACCCCCGGCCACCAAAACCTCGCTTTCACCCTCCTCCGCGTCTCGACCTCACCCCGATGACCAAGGTCATCGTGCAGACTTCCTAGAATCACCTCCTGGTCGGCCCTAGAAGTCGCGACAACAAGAGGCACGGAGCCGCTCCGCCGCCATAGCTGACCGTCCTGTAAGAAGAAGTTCGGAACGTTTCGCCTCACCCATCGGGTGACCGTTTCCGTCGTGCCCTCGGGGAACCTGAGATCCTGCAAATAAGAGCACAAGACCGCGTAACGTCCCGACTGGCGCAACGGAAGACAAACCGACGCCTCCGTCTTTGCTACCCGAACGACCGGAGCTTCCACGTCCAGAGGTTCCGCCCCCTCGTATGGGTCGTCCCGCGGGTAACGCGACAGCGCGTCCGGCATCGTGAACGCCTTTCCCGGGATGTGCACCACGTCAAAGGAGAATAACTGGAGGAACGCTACCCACCTGGTCATGGGCGCGTTCGGCAGCGTCGGTGAGTTGATCATTCGCGCCAAGGCCTCCGCGTCAACCAAGAGCTCGAAGTGCACGCCCCACAAAAGGTGCTGCAACCGCCGTACGATCTTGGTGACACCGCACAGTTCCAGCTTCGGCTGCGAATACCGACTCTCTGTCGCGGTAAACGTGACCGATTCGTAGAGCACCGGCCTATCTTTTCCGTCCTCCTCCTGTGTCAAGACCCCCCCCGCGCCGAGCTCGCTAGAGTCGACCGCCAGGCGTATCCCTCCGGCGTCGTAATCGAGGTTCCGAAGGACGATGTCGCGCCCCACGATTTCCTTGAGCTTCGCGAAAGCGGCATCGCATCCCTCGGTCCACTTCCACTCCGCCCCCTTACGCATCAATGCCCGCATTGGGCTCGCTACTTCCGCGAACCGCTCGATAAACATGCGGACGTAGCTGCACAACCCCAGAAACTGCAGGACGTGCGACACTGTCCGAGGGGTCGGCCATTCAAGAACCTTATTCCGCTTCTTCTCCGCTATTCGCCTCCCGTCGTAGGCCACGACATGCCCCAGTACTTTGAGCGCCGGAACGCAGACCGCCAACTTTTTCCCGGACACAGTAAGGCCTGCCTCCTCGATTCGGAAGAGGACTCGTTCCAGAGTTTCCGCATATTCCCAAATGAATCGCCGGATCGCGGGTGCATCCTCTAAGACCGCGCCCTCGTAGTCCGTCCTGGGGCCTTTAATGCCAGCGTCGTCGATGAAGATCTGCATGCCTTCCGGAAGGTCGTCGCGTAGTATCCAGGTCATTTGGGCTTGGTATACCGCCACTGAGTTGGTCGCACCTTGCGGTAGCCGCGTCAGCTGCATCCTTCCTAGCCCGGTTTCAAACGCCGTCAGTGGCCGCGAGTCAGGGTGGAGTTCTCGCTGGTCATATCCCCCCATCACGTCCACCAGCCCGTAGCAAGCGCGCCCGGCCATCGATTCCAGAAATTCTTCAACACGCGGGGGAAGCCCCGCGTCGCGAATAGTGAACGAATTTAGCCTCTGAAGGTCGTGAACAATCCTTAGCGACTTCCCGTCCTGCTTAACGACCGCGAAGATAGGACTCGAGTAGCTTGACGTGGATTGCTCGTAAAGCCCCGTCCTCATGCGCTCCCGTACCAGCTCCAGAAAGGGCCCCCGAACGGTACGGGGGATCGGAATCGGCTTGATTTGCCACGGTTCGTGAGGGACAGTGGGAATAACGTAAGGGTCCCCGATCTCACTTCTCAACAACCCGCGCTCGTCCGGTCCAAAAGCAAGTGCCTTCTCCCTTATTACCAATACCGACACCAGCAGATCCATCTCCTCCGCACTCAGCCATCCCGTCGGTCCGAAGTTAAGGGCGTCCACCCGCTCGTCCGTGATTCGCGCCGACCGCGTTACCCATCCATTCTTCCTAAGGGGCGTCTCCCACGGGTCGCGGGACCACGCGATCGGTCGTAAGGGTCCGTTGAGCCCCTGAGGCATTGGCTCGTTCCGCGGCCGGACTTTTCGCGCTACCGGTTTGTACTTGCCCGCATTGCACCGCGCCATCCAGACCCGATCGTCGCCGTCGTAAGTCCTAGTAATAACCAGACCGGGGCTTTCGCCTTTGCTCACGACTGTGGCACGATGATAGGGTTTTCGAAGCGTAGAGCCTTCCGGCGATGCATACTGAGGAATGGGACTTACTTCCGGCACCTGCGCCACACGCGCGTCCTCCCCCGCCTGCTCCTCATCTGTCGGCCGCCCGTGCAGAGCCGGAGCTTGCTCCGCACGGTTCCCGCGGCCGACTAGGAAAAATCCTCCGCAGGGTAACCCTTACGGTCAACCCCCGTGCCGGACTCTTCGTTGCCGCCAGACATTGGGCCCTGTACCCATTTCCCTCTCCCGTGATCGCAGATCGTCGTCTCGAACCGTGCTCCGAGCGAGTCTTCGACGGTCAGCGCCTCCGTTCCTTCCTCTGCGTTGAAGGCCATTTGGGCTCGGAACCCAAACATGAATGGCCGTCCTAGAATCACGTCTCCGCATTCCACTGAGAGAAATGACAGAGGCTTACAGACCTTGGCGACTTCCACCTCCTCCGCCTCTACTACCCCGTCCACGCGACATTCCCCGCCATTTAACGCCCGAAGACCCATCGCACACTTCCTCCGCACCAGACCGAGCTCGTCCACTAACCTTGATGGGAGCAGGTTGACCATCGACCCGCTATCCACCATCGCCCACACCTTCCGCCTGGCAATGGTCATCGCGACATAAGCGAGCGGGACGGATACCGACTTTGACCGGCACGGCTCGGGGTCCATTTCCTCCTCCGCCACGTTAACCCGCTGAACCGTCGTCGGCACCCGACCCTGACCGCAATCTTTCAAGGCCTGGACCATCTCGTCGACGACCGCGGGGGACACCGCCGCTAGCTCTCGTAGGGTCAGGGGTATTGGTGAGTCGTTCCCCATTACCCTCCGGACGATGTCCGCGGCCTTCTTCTTTCCCACGGGATTAGAGGACGGCCCGTCCGAAATCGGCACTCGCGCGACTGGCTTCGACGCCGTTGATCGCTCGTCAACATCCATCGCAATGCGCTCATTCGCCGCCAACGCCCTGACTTCGGCCTCCACTCTCGGAGCTACCCATGTTCCGGGCGCGGTGACAATCCCGAGCGAGACCCGAGCAGTCTCGGTCTTAGCCTTTGCTCTTTCCCGCACTTGCACCATTGGTGGCGGCTTGTCCTTAGTCAGATCCACCGATTCACCCGTCGGAAATATGTACGTCATCCCGGATGCGCGAACAAGTCCTTCGTCCATGTCCCGAGTGAGATCCTCACAAACTGACTTCCAGTGCCCTCTCACCCCGCAGTATGAACATCGCGGCGACCCGTACGATCCAGATGATCCGCTAGGAGGCTGGAACCCTTCCGTCATGTGAGGCGGCACCGCGCGTGGTTGAGAAGGAGCCGCCGGAATCGGTGCGGCTGCCGGAGCTGTAGGAGCCGGTGTCCGGTTGAGGAAAACCCTTATATCCCGCAGAATCTCCGTTATCTCCCCGACAGATGGTCCCGGAGGCTGCTGGGGGAGTCCGACATGAGAGGGCGTCGGCGGCCGCGCGGCCGAAGTTTGGTCGGGGGCCGGCGCCGAGATTGTGACCGATTTCTTGGAGGAAGACGGGTACGTTCGTGCCGTATCCGCGATGAGCTCGTCCAAATCGATTTCGCTTTCCGCGGCTTGACGGATAACCGAAAGATCGGGGAGAATCGCAACGCTCCCATCCAACGACCTCTTAACCAGGCCGTGGTCGTACAGGTATCGTTGCACCCTGGAACGAAGCTGGGGCGCGAGACCCCCCAGGAAAGCCCGCTTCATGGCACCCGTCTGACCCGCGACGACCTCGTTCTTTGCAAGGTACCCGTAGATTCGCTCGAACCTTGACATGTATTCCACTAATCCTTCGCGCGATTGCACCCCGCCCTTCTCGATCGCCTCCTCCGCAGCTCGATCGAAGTCGCTTTCCCGAAACCGAGGTTCACGCCTTCCCCACCTCGCCAACATCTCGCTTTTCAACTTCCCCCAGTCCTGCCTCTCGTATCCAACCATTTCTTCCACGTCCCGCAGCTTCTCCTCTTCAGTAATGAATAGCACGATAGTCCGAACCTTATCTGCGCCCGACGCGCCCTCCGAGTCCGCGATCCCTTCGAACCTAGAAAGGAACCGCTCGACATCCGAAGTACTGAACCAAAGATGGGGGAAATCCCTCGGCCTCAACCAAACGCGGCGAGGGGCCTCTACCGCCATCTCCGACGACCCTTCCGAGGGAGGAGCGAACCCGCCGACTCTAGGAGCATGAGCGGACGGTGGCGGAGGGGGTTGAACAGCAGAGACGGGAGTCGGGCGTGGAGGGTAGGGAAGGGGAGCATTGGATCCCGGAGTGGTTGTCGGTAGCATTCTGCGTAATCTTCAAGAGACTGAGAACGGATCGAGATTTCCCGGCCAGACCCCCAGATGTGGAAACTTTTGAGGTAGATCCTCACGAAGTTGTCCCTAGTTACAGGATCGATGGTTCTAGCGTCTGTAAGACCGAGAATGCTTCCTTTCCTTTACTCCGAGAGAGAGAGAGAGAGAATGAGATGTAGAGATGGATGGGAGAATGATAGAATGATCCCCCCTACAACCCGGAGTCGAGGGGAAGGGTATTTGAGCCCTCCCCCTCAACCCTAACCTAAGCACAAGCACAAAGACAGACTGACAACCATGAAGAAGGAAACCTAGACCCAGAACCCTAACCTATCCCTAAACCCATACCCATACCCTACCCCCGCCAGCTCGCCTGTCATTACGCGCATCCGGTTCGTCTTTTCGTGGCGCGGCCCTCCGCCGCGCGATACCCAAGATCCACCGCGCTTGCGCGCATCCACCCGACGCGCCGTCGCGAATTTCCCGTCCCGTGGCCGGCCCGCGCTTGCGCGCGGCTGCCACGCATATAGCCCCGCTGTCGCCCCGCTTCTTCCTTCCCCGACTAGCCGCTCCGAGAACCCGATTGGCCCGGCTCCATCCCTGAGTCGGACATCCAAGCGGGTCGCGGCCCGCCTCCCTTAGTCAGGCCCGGCCCGCAGTCGCGTGCTCGATCCCGCCGCGCCTACTGCTGAGCCCGCAGCGGCTGCTGCTGAACCCGCAGCGGCTGCTGCTGAACCCGCAGCGGCTACTGCTGAGAACCGGCGCACCCCAACTGCTGAGCCTAACCTACCAGATGCTGAGCACGCAGGCCGCGACGCAGTCCCCGACCCGAGGCTATATAATGACACCACAGCGTATTTAATATCATGCATAAGCATGAAAAAATTACCTTAATACCTCAAAACCCAAACAAAATAAGTTATTAACTAATTTTAAAGTATTTTAAATTAAAAATCAAATATTAAGAACCACCATGACAGTGACTGATCCTAATCTTGGAAGACAACAAAACAAATCACAAATTAGCCATAAAAATTATTAGAAATGATAAATTGATCAAAAGATGATGGAAAATCAAGAAATATCCACATGTTATCAATTTAGTCCAATGATAATGGTACAATCAAAGGAATAGTGCAGGATCAGAAAACAGACATATTAACTCAATAACAGATCCTTCAGCCAAAATAGTACAAAAGTCCAGCAGATCTGAGATCAGCTGATCAACAGAACCAATTTAACATGCAAAAAATGCCCTGGCTGGATTTCTGGCTTCATCCCATCAGCTGAACTTGCTCTACGTGCCCTGGGAATTTCATTCTTACCCCAAAAAAAGGTATTTATACAGACCTTTCTTGGCCTATTGTCCCCCAGTTTAACAGGAATTTATTTATTATAAATCATAAAACATGTGATTGTTCATCTAGTTATTATAAAGAGATAATCAAGTGATTTGTGACTTAGTCTGAAGTATTATTATTTCCCAAAAAACATCAACCTGATTCATCAGAGTGCAGTTAAGCAATCAACCATGTTGGCTCTGAAACTCTCCATCTGAATCTTTGCAGGCTTTTGGTAGATTATTTCTCTGAGTGAGTTTTTCAATTCCTGACCTGGCCTTCATGCTGTCTTGGCAAGAAATACCAGTGGATAAGTTGGCAGGAGGCACCCATCATTATTCCAAGGTCTTTACACTGTGCAAGGAGGCCCTTTGAAGTGATGTTGTTTGTCTGTAAAGATCCCCAGTAGGATGAAACTGTTTACCCTCTTTTTATAACATATTTGAAACCCTTTTTAACCAAACCAAGAAAAAATGGCAATAGCTGTTAACAAATTTATTATTTGGGCTTTTTAAGTGTTATTTCTTGGAACATTATAAGTCCAGTACATTTTCACTCTATGTAGCTAAAAGACTGCATGGTTCCTGGTATCAGGGAGCTGACAAAAACCCCTCCAGAATGGATTATGGAGGGTTAAAAAAACTCCACAACAGATGATGGAGGGTTCCCACCCCTCCAGAATGCATTATCACCAGAATGGATTTTGAGCAGTTACAAACACTCCCAAATGGATGTGAATGGGTTTTAAACACTCCAAAACATATCTTGAGAGGTTTTACAGCCTCCAGAGTGTATGTCATGGGGTCTGAGACCCTCCAGAATGGATGAGGAGGGATTTTAAACACTTCAGAATGAATGTAGAGAGGTTTTAAACCCTCAAAAATGGATGTAGAGGGCTTGCTGACCCGCCAGAATGGATTTGGACGCATTTTGAACCCTCCAAGATGGATGTGGATGAATTTTAAGCCTCTAGAATGGATCAACCCTTGAGAGTGGATTTGAGGACTTTTCAAACCATCAAGTTTGGACCTGGAGAGGTTGGGAACCTCCCAGAATGGATGTGATGAAGTTTTCATCAAACCCTTCAGATTAGACCTGGAGGGGTTGGGAACTGCCCAGAATAGATTTGATGAGGTTTCAATTAAACCCACCAATAAGGATGTGGAGCGGTTGTAAACCCTCCAAAATGGATGTGGAGGGGTTGTAAACCCTCCAGAATGCATGTGGAGGGGTTTTAAACCCTCCAGAATGCATGTGGAGGGGTTTTGAACACTCCAGAGTGGATGTGGAGGGGTTGTAAACCCCCCAGAATGGATGTGTGGGGGTTTTAAAGCCTTCAGAATGGATGTGGAGGGGTTATAAACCCTGCAGAATGGATGTGGAGGGGTTGTAAACCCTCCAGAATGGATGAAGAGGGGTTTTAAACCCTCCAGAATGGATGTGGAGGGGTTGTAAACCCTCCAGAATGGATGTGGAGGGGTTTTAAACCCTCCAGAATGGATGTGGAGGGGTTTTAAAACCTCCAGAATAGATGTGAAGGGGTTGTAAACCCTCCAGAATGGAGGTGGAGGGGTTGTAAACCCTCCAGAATGGAGGTGGAGGGGTTGTAAACCCTCCAGAATGGAGGTGGAGGGGTTGTAAACCCTCCAGAATGGAGGTGGAGGGGTTGTAAACCCTCCAGAATGGAGGTTGAGGGGTTGTAAACCCTCCAGAATGGAGGTGGAGGGGTTGTAACCCTCCAGAATGGAGGTGGAGGGGTTGTAAACCCTCCAGAATGGAGGTGGAGGGGTTGTAAACCCTCCAGAATGAAGGTGGAGGGGTTGTAAACCCTCCAGAATGGAGGTGGAGGGGTTGTAAACCCTCCAGAATGGAGGTGGAGGGGTTGTAAACCCTCCAGAATGGAGGTGGAGGGGTTCTAAACCCTCCAGAATGGATGTGGAGGGGTTGTAAACCCTCCAGAATGGTGGTGGAAGGGTTGTAAACCTTCCAGAATGGATGTGGAGGGGTTTATAACCCTCCAGAATGGATGTGGAGGGCTTCAAAACCCTCCAGAATGGATGTGGAGGGGTTGTAAACCCTCCATAATGGATGTGGAGGGGTTGTAAACCCTCCAGATTGGATTTGGAGGGGTAGTAAACCCTCCATAATGGATGTGGGGGGTCTGTTAACCCTCCAGAATGGATGTGGATTGGTTTTAAACCCTCCAGAATGGGTGTGCAGGGGTTGTAAACCCTCCAGAATGGATGTGGAGGGGTTGTAAACCCTCCAGAATGGATGTGGAGGGGTTGTAAACCCTCCAGAATGGATGTGGAGGGGTTTTAAACCCTCCAGAATGGATGTGGAGGGGTTGTAAACCCTCTGGAATGGATTTGGAGGTTTTTCAAACCCTCCAGAATGGATTTGGATGGATTTTAAGCCCTCCAGAATGAATCCGGACGGGTTGGAAACCCTCCAGAATGGATTTGGAGGGATTTTAAACCCTCTGGAATGGATGTGGAGGTTTTGAAAAACCTTCAGAATGGATTTGGAGGGATTGTAAACCCTCCAGAATGGAGGTGGAGGGGTTGTAAAACCTCCAGAATTGATGTGGAGGGGTTGTAAAACCTACCGAATGGATGTGGAGGGGTTTTAAACCCTCCAGAATGGATGTGGAGGGGTTTTAAACCCTCCGGAATGAATCTGGAGGGTTTTTATGTTGGAGTAAATACTTATCGCCATTTCTCCATGTCTTTTATTCTTATCTTTCTTTCTTTCCCTATTCCTATTTTGTTTCTTTTCAGTTCTTCACATTTATCAATTTCATATTCTTTTCATTATTCATTGTCATCAACCTACTATCCATATATGTCTCACATCAATATCAGTTCATTCTCTATGCTAGCGCGCGCTCATTTCATTCTCAGTATTCAATATTCAATACACATTTCATAATGTCACAACATGTGTGACATTCATCTAGTCATGTATATCTGAGGGCAGAGTTGGGGAAAAGCAGAAGGATCTTCTTCTCTCATCCTTCTACTTTGCTCTCTACTCTGCGTACAATCAGGTAAGTTATGTTTTCTTTATTCATTTTCTTTTTTTCACATCAGTTGTCATCATTTCTTTCTGCTTATGAAATGATCCTTCTCCTTTGCTCTCTACTCTACGTACCCTCAGTCCAACAGTTTATGAGCCCAGAAGTGCAACCAAATGGTCTATCAAATTATCTCTGAAGGATGCAGCACTCTAAGTGTCATTACACTATTTAATTATGGATGAAAATCAATTGCATCCGGTGTGAAAAACACTGTCTATCATTCCGCTCAACTCTCCAGGATCTGATTTGAACTACCTGGACTGGGCAATGATACTTTGTATTCACTTCTCAGCATCTGGTGTCGGATATCTTATTACTACCAATTCACAAAAACTGAATCAAGACACATGGTCTAAAGACAATCTGGAGGTATTTTCAGTTATATCAAGATCCACAAATTCATCAAACTTTCAATTCATAAGAAAAAATGAAGAAAGCGCCATTGGAATGTGGAATTCCCTCCGGGAGGCACATCAGGACAACTCATTGGGCGTTCAAATGTATGGGCTCTGAAAGCTTCTTCTCACCAAGCTGAACAAAAAAGAAATGACTGCACATCTTTCAGAAATAGTCTCCTATGGAGAAAAATTATCATCCCTCATTACTCCTGAAAACCCTCTCACAGAAGATGATCTCCAATTAACAGCCATCCTTCTTTCTCTTCCAGAAAATTGGCTTGGATGCGTATAAAGTATGATGAATGAAGAATTGGTACCATCCTCAAAACTTATAAACGCGCTCAAGCAGGAAAATCTGCGTCGAAAAACCAGAAACAAAGACTTGCTTGTGGCAAACTCAGCCAAATCCCAAACCAATACCAGATTGTCCAACATATAACAATGGGACAGACCAAATCAATTGCAATTTTATTACTGCACCAACTGCAAGATTGAGGGTCATTCATTTTCCAGGTGCCCAGAAGTACTTGAAGCACTCAAACAATCAAAACAAAACAAGCAGCATCAAAACAAATCCAATTTAAACAAAGCCAATATTGTAACAAAAAAATAAAATGACAAGGAAGATGATTTCTCAGAATCAGAAATAGTTATTCAAGCCGGATATGCCTCATGCAATCTGACAAAATTGAAACCAATCATTAATACAGATTTCAATCTTGATTCTGGATGCACTTTCTTGATGACCC
Source organism: Puccinia polysora (assembly GCA_025617555.3). Classification (NCBI taxonomy): domain Eukaryota; kingdom Fungi; phylum Basidiomycota; class Pucciniomycetes; order Pucciniales; family Pucciniaceae; genus Puccinia; species Puccinia polysora. Next base: position 10,929,695 of record CM062631.1, read on the forward strand.
CTTTTGAAGGACAACTAAAAAACAAATTCCCCCGCTCCACTTCAGTTTGACTAGCAGATGGTTTGGCAATCTTGTTGAGCATGGAAGGAACACTTGATATATCCTTTGGAAACATTAATGCTTTGGTTTTCCAGAATCTACACAAACCTCTTCTCTCCATCTCAAGTCTATGTGGCGCTGGATATATTGTAATCTTTACCTCCAACGGATGCAAAATCTACAAAAACTCCAGTCTCTCAATCAATGTCCCACCAATCACTCCTGGTTATAGAAAATCTAACTTATATTATCTTCTTTTGAAGAAGGTAAGCCAAGAAGAATTGGTTCTCTCAAGCGTCATGATTTTTTCAGATGACACTCTTTTTGGCTACCACTGCAGATTCTCACATCTTAATCTGAAATCACTTTGCAAACTCTTAAAGTCACACAATATCAAACCTAGCCTCAAAAACAAGTACACATGTATTCAATCCAAAATGTCTCAAACACCTTTTCACTCTTGTCTCAGCTATTAGTCAAATTTTCCAGGCCAAATCATACACTCAGACTTATGCAGCTTTGAAACTACGTCACAAGAAGGTTACAAGTATATTGTCACATTCATAGATGATTGCTCAAAGGCACTTTTTTCTTATCCCATCCAACAAAAATCCAATGTTTGAAAATGTATAAAATCTTTCTTTTCCTTCTTCAAAAATCAATTTAAATGCTATAACAGCTCTCTACATACCAACAATGGAGGCAAATGTGTCAACAATAAAATGAAGATTTTTCTATTGCTCAAAGGGACTGCTCAAAAACCAGGACCTCCACACTCCCCACAGCTTAACAGTGTAGCAAAGCAATTCAACAGGACTATTTTAAATCTGATTTGATCCGCCCTCCTATTGTCCAATCTTCCCAAAAGCTACTGGGCTGACGCTCTACGCCATTCACTTTTTGCCTTCAACACTTTTCCTTGCAAAAATCCCCAGGGTTTCACCTCTCCCAACTCAATTCTTCAACAAAACGATGTATTGCCCACCTACCTTCACCCATTTTGATGCCTTACCTGGTACAAAGTACCCAAACACAATTGACAAAAAATTTCACCAAAAGCTTGCCCATCAGTTCTATTATCCTATCTCAATCAAGGGAATGGCTATGTACTTCTGGATCTGGTCAACAAGAAAATCATTAAGTCTAGGGATTGTCTCTTTAACAACACTCTCTTCCCTTATGGTTCACCAACTCAAGACGCAATTATAGATCATGTTCCCATTGTCACTGAACCTCCTTGGCCGTCTTTTCTCCCCCCCCCCTCTCCGCTCCCCTCCTGATTTTACCTCTCTCATCGACTCTTCTCCCCCCATAATTCCATCCTCCTCCGGTGGTATCTCTCCAGTTTCCCCCCCTCCTTCATCAGTTCCTTCTGGTGACTCCAATCTCATCCCTGGATCTCCTCCCTCAAGACCATTTCCTAATACAATGGTTTCCCTCCCGGCTGATCCAATGTGGTGCCCCATCCTGGACACCCTGGCCACCTTAAGACCTCAATCCATAAACTGTTGCGCAAACGTACCGTCTGGCATCTAAAAAAAAAAAAAAAACAATTCCAACTCATCCTCAGGTTCATCCGCATCCTCATCCTTGCGCGTTGCGCGTCCCTCATCTGCATTGTCATCGCCGCGCACTGCTCACTGTCATCATCGCGCATCTCTCATCTATCATTGTCCCGCGTCCTTATGCTCGCGCGTCCCGCATTGCTCATCCTTACCCTCTGCGCGTCCTGATCTCTTATCTGACTGTCGCGTGGCGCTCATTCTCATCATGATTGTTGCGCGGCGCTCAGCCATGACTTACCAAATCCATCCCGACTGCACCTCCAAGCGTTTGTCCGATCCTCGGATCCGTCAATCTCCCACCTCACTTGATCTATCAGTTGCCAATCTCAAGCCCGTCAGGATTTACTCAACCGCCTCCAGCCTATCTCCTATCCGTCAATCCGCGCTCTCACAAACTTCATCTGTAACCTTTCCGGGGACTCTCCCACCCACTTCCGCCTTTGGAAGAGGGGTGGAGAGTGTCGACTACCGCCCGCGGACATCTGCGGCAGTCCAGTTCATTTTCCTTTCCCACCCCGTCCGCCTTTGGACGAGGGGTGGGTGATTCAGGTATTGTTGCACAAGCCCATCCGCGGATGGACGCGAGTGACCACATGACTTTCTTTCCTTTTCCGCTCCATTTGTAGAATCTGTTGTACATAGTCTAACAGGGCCTCCTGCCCATAAAAGGAGGGGCTCTCCCCTGCCTTTTGGATCCATCATTGAATGATCACAGCATGAAATCAGCACACCCTTGATCCTTGAGCCCCCATACTCAACCCTTGATCCTTGAGCCCCCATACTCAACCCTTGATCCTTGAGCCTCCATACTCAAACCCTTGATCCTTGATCCTTATCACCAACCAATAGCCTTTCTGGTTGAAGAAAAATTCTGCCTGTTGGAATTTTTTTGAGTGTGTTATACCACTCCTTGATTGCTTTCTCTGACCATAATGGTCCTGATCCTTGATCATCTTTCTGGAGCCAATCACAATTGGTTGAAGAGTTCTTATTAAGCTTAAGACATGGAGTGTTATACCTCCCCTTATATTCTTTGGAGTTGCATTCTGCCAGCCTAATCTTGAGCCCCTTGAGAAGTTTTGAGGTTATCCTTGCTTCAAATCAGTTACTGTTTGCTTTGGAGCTTCTTAAACATTGTGCTTTGTCTTGTACAGCCACCCTCAGTTATCTGGTACCCTTCAAGCGCTTGATTGCGGAGAGTTGGGCAGGTTCATTGAGAACCTGGAGGTTGCTTGGGTTTGAGTTGATCATCCCAAATCCTCTGCTGACAACCAGAGTTATTAGCTTGTGGGCGTTGTTTACATACAACAGCTTTTGTTCCTTGAACTCTAAGCAGACTTTAACTTCTTTTGTTCAAGTTTTTCCCTGCATAATCTTGTCTCAGATAGTGCTGTTCCATTGCTACCAAAATATTATCATCTTTATCCTCTACTCCTTGATTCCTCATTTACCAGGTTCTAGACCTTGATCTTGGTTACATTTAAATATTTTTGTAACACTCAGGAGGGAAGCCTAAAACAGCACCTTTCCCCTCTACAGAACTGCCACGGCCTATCACCGTTTGGAGTCTTACACCGAATCATTGTCCTTGTCACTGCAGGCCCATCCCCTGAACCTCCAATGATTCAGTTTTTCCTCCCCCCTGTCCTATCCCTTTCCTATGTCCAACTCTGAATCGCCAGTTAACTCCCCAATGTCCTCTCCGCAACCTTCTCAACCCGTTCCCCCTCTCTCTCCCCCCTCTCTTTCCAGTCCTGCTCTTTCACCCCCTACTTGTTGTTCCCCATCCCCTCCCTTGCTTCCCTGTTGCTCTTCCAGGGTTACTTGCCCTCCGTCTTGTTTTGGAAACTACTCAAAATCAGCCAAAGTAAAAGAAAATCTCCTCGCGCCTAAAACCTGGAAGCAATTGATGAATTCACCTCATCACCACTGTTGGATTGCTTCCACCCACAAAGAAATCTCCTCTCTTTGAGGTAGAACACCTGGGTACTTGTTCCCCCACCTGCCAGTTGAAGAATCATACACTGTAAGTGGGTTTTCAAAGTCAAGCAACGCGCCAACAGATCCATCATCAAGCTGAAGGCTTGTTTAGTGGCCATGGGTTTCTTTCAAGTTTAAGGACTGGATTTCTCCAAAGTCTGTGCTCCCACACTCCGTCTCAAAACTTTACAATTACTCCTATCCGTGTTAGGCAACAAAGGATGGGTTGGCCGCCAAGTCAACTTCAAAACTGCTTCCCTGAACGGGCATTCAGACAAAAACATATATATGTCCCAGCTTCCAGTTTTCAAAGATCCTGCTCATCCCAATTTGGTGTGCAAAGTATCCAGGGCAATCTATGGCCTTTGACAGTCTCACTGCCAGTGGAACATTGAGTTAAACTCAGCCCTACTGTCCCTTGGGTTGAAACGCTTTTCTGACAACCCCTCCCTTTACTTTAAACTCTCACGTGGTGTTCTTCTAGGCGCCATCACTGCACACGTTGATGAACTGGCTGTAGTTGGCTGCCCAGAGTTTGTTAGATCTTTCATCTTGGACGTTGGGAAGCGTTTCTCAATTGGCTCTGATGAAGATCTATTTCTTTTCCTGTCCTTTTCCATCCATTGAGATGTTCCATCACGCACAGTCTCCATTTGCCAAAGCCACTACATTTCCTCCATAGTCTCTTCCTTTCTTCCCTATTCCTGTACTTGAGCCATCTCTCCAACTGAAATCAATTTCGAATTTCTCTCAAAGCAATCACCTGGCTCCCATGAGTCTCCTCCTCAATACAATCAACTTATTGGGTCCTTACTCTTCATATCCCAATGTACCCGTCCCAACACCTTGTTTGCGGTCAACAAGTTGTCTCAATTCCTGCAGGATCCATCTATCAACCATTGGAATGCAGCTATCCAAATACTGTGGTATCTCAAAACCGCCAAACACCTCTGCCTCACTCTTGGAGGCAATGACCTTGAACTGGTTGGTTACTCCAATTCCAACTGGGCTGAATATTGGGACAATTGGCGTTCCATCTTGGGATACACATTTTGCCTTGGTTCTGGTTCAATCTCCTGGAAATCTAAGAAGCAGCCCACAGTCTCCCTCTCAAGATCCAAAGCCAAGTACAAGGCGTTATAGGACTCCTGAAAAGAAGGGCTATGGCTGCGTAACATCCTCTGTGAGCTCTGTTTGAGAGAAGATATGCCCGTCAAAATATTTGTTGAAAACAAAGGAGCTGGGGCTCTTTCAAAAAATACCAAACACTGCTCACAAACGAAACCCATTGATGCAAGGAACCATTTCATCCTCAATTGTGTCCCTTGAAAAGCTTTTGAAATTCATCATGTTAGCACAAAAGACATGATCTTGAATATTCTGACCAAGCCACTCTCCCACGTACTCTTGAACACTCATCAGCGTCTGTTTGGTATCTTAGGTGTTGGCCAGCAAGGGGGGGTGTTGGAGTAAACACTTATCTCCATTTCTCCATGTCTTTTCTTCTTATCTTTCTTTCTTTCCATATTTCGATTTTGTTTTTTTTCAGTTCTTCACATTTATCAATCTCATATTCTTTTCATTATTCCTTTTCATCAACCTACTATTGGTATATGTTTCACATCAATCTCAGTTCATTCTCTATGCTAGCGCGTGCTCATTTCATTCTCAGTATTCAATATTCAATATTCAATACACATTTCATAATGTCACGACATGTGTGACACTTCATCTAGTCATGTATATCTGAGGGCAGAGTTGGGGAAAAGCAGAAGGATCTTCTTCTCTCATTCTTCTACTTTGCTCTCTACTCTGCGTACAATCAGGTAAGTTATGTTTTCTTTATTCATTTTCTTTTCTTCACATCAGTGGTAATCCTTTCTTTCTGCTGATGAAATGATCCTTCCACTTTGCTCCCTACTCTGCGTACGCTCAGTCCAACATTTTGCATTCTCCAGAATGCATGTGGAGGGGTTGAAAACCCTCCAGAATGGATCTGGAAGGGTTGAAAACCCTCCAGAATGGATCTGGAAGGGTTGAAAACCCTCCAGAATGGATCTGGAAGGGTTGAAAACCCTCCAGAATGGATCTGGAAGGGTTGAAAACCCTCCAGAATGGATCTGGAAGGGTTGAAAACCCTCCAGAATGGATCTGGAAGGGTTGAAAACCCTCCAGAATGGATCTGGAAGGGTTGAAAACCCTCCAGAATGGATCTGGAAGGGTTGAAAACCCTCCAGAATGGATCTGGAAGGGTTGAAAACCCTCCAGAATGGATCTGGAAGGGTTGAAAACCCTCCAGAATGGATCTGGAAGGGTTGAAAACCCTCCAGAATGGATCTGGAAGGGTTGAAAACCCTCCAGAATGGATCTGGAAGGGTTGAAAACCCTCCAGAATGGATCTGGAAGGGTTGAAAACCCTCCAGAATGGATCTGGAAGGGTTGAAAAACCTCCAGAATGGATCTGGAAGTGTTGAAAACCCTCCAGAATGGATCTGGAAGGGTTGAAAAACCTCCAGAATGGATCTGGAAGGGTTGAAAAACCTCCAGAATGGATCTGGAAGGGTTGAAAAACCTCCAGAATGGATCTGGAAGGGTTGAAAACCCTCCAGAACTCCAGAGTGGATGTGGAGGGGTTTTAAACCCTCCAGAGTGGAAGTGGAGGGGTTTTAAACCCTCCAGAATGGGTGTTGAGGGGTTGTAAATCCTCCAGAATGGATGTTGAGGGGTTATAAACCCTCCAGAATGAATGTGGAGTGGTTATTAACCCTCCAGAATGGATGTGGAGGGGTTGTAAACCCTCAAGAATGGATGTGGAGCAGTTGTTAACCTTCCAGAATGGATTTGATGGGGTTTCGACCCTTCCAGAATGGATGTAATTGTTTTTAGTTTCAGGTAGGAAAATAGGACTATGTAATCAGGATGCAGAAATTGGTTTCATAATTTATGTAAATTGGATTCCTGGTCAGCTTATAGTTTTTTTCTGTTTGAAGGAAGTTCAATCTCTCTTTGTTTATATATGTATATATATTCTGATGAATGCCAAGATATGGTTTCTTTGATCAATGTATCCAGTTAATGTTGAAAATGAGTCACGCTTGAATGAAATTGTTGATGTAATTCTGCAAATTTATTATCCCCAGCCAGGTTCCAGGCACAATGAACTGTGAAGTTTTGAAAAAAGTGTATTGAAGATCTTGTTTTTCTTTTTCTTTGAAAAAAAGGAGGGGGGCTAGGAAGCCATACAAATCAATGATTTTCAATGCTTCAGGATTCCAAATCATCAAGAGTGGATCCCAAGAAGTTTCTGGGTGTATATTCAGATTGAATAAAGATTGAATGGTTCATGTTTATTATTTTATATATGTTATGAATTATCAAAATTTAAGGTTAATGAGACATTGAACATGAGACTATAACAGTAACTTGAAACAGAAATGGTTTTTAACATGAAATTGGTGATGATCAAAGAGGTAAATTTTGATTAGGAGCTACCTCATATGAGTTCAAAAAAATATCAATTGATCATATCTTGAATATATGTATTGGTGTACAATGATGAAGTATTCTGAAACAATATATTCCAGTTATGGTGGTTAAATTTTGTCAGTCTTGACCTCTATTTTTCAATGCAAAATTGAATTGTTTGATAAGGAGATGGATGGAGTAATCCCATCACTTTTTCTGTTTCTTTTTTATTTTTATTTCTGGTTGAGACTAATTTTTTAACAAAGTTTTTTTGAAAAAAGCCAACCTGCTCATTTTCAAGTTGAGTGTTTTGATGTACTTGAGTAATTTTTTTTGTCCAGCATTTTTTTAACCCCAGCCCCTCTCCTTCTACCCAATCGGCTGATTGGATCCAGATGGTTGGAAAGCTGATCTGTAGTTTTGCTACCCAACATTCTCCCCCTGGTGTGTGAGTGATGGTGAACTGTAAAGAACTGTCTGGGAACTGGGACTGAAATTACTATCAGTTTCAAGAAAAATTTATGGAGTTTTTGTTGCGCATGTCCTGAAAGCCAAAATGCTTAAAATGCCAGACAGCCTGGGGCAAAACCCAGAGGCGCAAGGGCAAAATTGATTGCTTGGTTTTACAAGTGGCAGTTCACTTTTATCCGGTTTCTGTCTGGGTTTTGCTGAAACTGGACAGGAGACCATGGGCCTTCACACCACACCCCTCACCTTTGACATCCATCTACAACATCAAAGACCATCCAAGAGAATCAAAGGTTAGAGGACTAGACTTGTGAATCAACCCACCAGCTATCTCAAACCAATCTCAAATCAAGATCTTTATCATCAAAGCTTCCCTCAAAAATCAAAAAGGCCGTAGTTTGTCACAACCTTTTCAGTCTAGCAGAATTCAAATCAGAGGCCAAGAGTTGTGAAGAGGAGATGAGAAGGAAACTGCTTAAGTAAGTACGTCAATCAATGGGTGAATCAGGTGAACCAGAGGAAAACAGCAACCAAAGCAATGAGAATGAGGAAGATATTGAACTGTTTTCTTGATAATCAACAGGCTTGCTTGAACAAGAGGAAGGAGAAGAGTGAGGAGATGGTCATCAAGCTTTTGATCTAGACTTGGAGAAGACACCCCAATTGTTGACCTATTTTTGAGGTTTTTTTTTGGTTTGCTTTTACTTGATCATGTAGAGTACTCAACTATTTTCCTGTAATTCAAGTATTCAAGGGAAGATTCAATTTTTTTGAAAATGGCAAAAAAATTATTTTTACTATATTTTCCATTCTCAATCTATGCATAAAAATAATTTTGTCCTCCATAATTAACAGGAGGACAGAAAACCTTAAAATTCAGGAAAAAACAATATAATACTTGAAAGCCTTTTTTTATGGCAGCAACAGATTTTTTCATTGAAGGAAATAAATAGTAAAAAGTAGGGAAAAACAATTTAATATTGGAGAATAACTTGAAACTGTATTACAAATAAAATAAAACAGAGAAAAAAACCTCTGAAAATTTGGACCAAAATTATGAAAAAACAGGACAGTTTTCTTGAAACTGATAGTGCATAAATATTCACTTCACCAGAAGGAAGAGAGAGATCAACTACAACCATAACCACGCAAGGATTCCTTTACCACACATTGTAACAAGATTATTGAAACAACAACTGATCAGTCAACCTAACCCATCAAATCCAGAGGGTTATATATTAACAATCCAAAAACTATTATTTGAATACAATCAACAGCGACAGGATCAATCCAGATTAAGGAATTTTTTATCCTTATAGACCACCAATCTTAATCACCCATCATCATCATCCTCCTCCTTGTCCTCCTCAACCTTTCACTATGCTTGATCCCAAACTCCCAACCTATATCAATTGGTCAAGGATTTCCCATTTGTTAAATTCATTGTCAAACCAACCAGTGGATTGGGTATCCTCAAAGGCTTCCATTGTTAGTTCTCAACCTTGGATGAACATTCATTCATAATGTTTGAAAGTGAAATGCATCCTGAATGCTGAGTTTCATGACATCTTTTTGGATTGGCTTCAAAAGAAGATATTTGAACTAACTAATTAACTTATGCCTTGCTTTATTTTTTGAAAAAAAACAAATACCCTTCCCCTGATCTCTTGATGTGATCATGGCATCAACTCATTAATTTTTCTTCTAGTGAAATAATAATCAAACAAAAACCATCCCTGTTGACAGTCTGGATCCCACTCAAATGCACCATAAATTTGAGCACTTTATTTGTTTTGATTGTCATCTTTATTTATTTAAATTCTTAAATATTTGGAATCTCAAGTTTTATTTGGATCCATTGACAAGCTGAATTTGCCTGCTTCTGTTGATGTTACTTTTTTTTTCTCAAAAAAAACCAACACAAAAACCTGCCCTGTAGGGATCCTTGATTGACTGGTTCTCTAAACTAGATCCAAATCCTCCTGAACTCTTCCTGAAACAATCCCAACAAAGTCACAAGTAAGAAATTGGTATCTGTCTTGAACAAGAACTCACTCAATCCAACCAGAGGTAATTTTAGTGCTCAACATCAGGAAAAACATTCACCACAATCAAAATTGACTTTCATGGTAAAGTGAACCAGAAAAATCACTGGTTTATGCTCCTTTTTTTTACAACACTTAATTCTAAAAGATACCAGACCATGTTTCAATTGCCACTGTCAAAGTAAAAATGCTGATTCCTTGGCACATCTTGCAGATAAATAAACCAAAATTATAGCAAAGCAAAAATCCAAACATACCAACCCCTATTACTGGGTGAGTTTCCACAAACAATGGAACCATCCAGCAGACATTACCTGATGATGCATACCACTCATCAAACTAGGAAAACAAGAGTCTAACACTCATGAAAAAGCCAAGGAAGAAACTGGTCAAGGGAAAGACCGGCACCAACACCGTCAAGATGTAAGTAACCAAGCAATCAAACAGATCCCCTTGTGACTTTGCTGCACCAAGAAGCCTAGCCCAGCAAGTAAGCAAGCTAAAACCTCTGGTCCTCCCACATCCTCCAGCCAAACCTGGATCAGCTAGTAGGGGATCAGTAGGATACCAGAAGGACAAATAAGTTTTTAGTGTTTGTGTTTGCAGTAATCAAAGGAGAACTGCTTTTCTTCCAGTTTCAAACTCCACCCATAAAACAAAACAAACTCATCTTGTATTTTCTGTCATCATGCAATAAAAAATTTATTATATTTGTTGATCAAATAAAGGTACAAAATATCTCCCTTGAAACTACATTGTGTTGTAAAATTTATTGTATTAAAGAAAATCAAATAGGAACAGATTAACATTCAAAGTCTCTTCTAAATCCCAATGAACAGCAAAACAGGCAACACAACCTCAAAAGACCAGATCTTGTGCATCCCAATGCTTGTGGGAGGAAGAAACTTCACCATATGGTGGCAAAAGATGACTATCTTCTTAAGATACAATGAGCTCCTGGATATAACAACCACTGACCCTGGTCCTTCTCCTGCTACCAAGCTCAAAAAACAATTGAACAAGGCAGCCTGGATTCTTATACAGAAACTAAGCAAAGGTGTATACACATGGTAATAGTCACAGATGCCAATGGGCACAACTCATACAAAATTTGGAAGAGAATTGACAAGGCATATTCAAAGGCAACACCATACTCCACAAGTAGGATCCTTAGGGCATCCCCAATTGTCTTGGTAAACCCGCTCATTAGCTAAGTTTACCAAGCCATTTCCACAATTGTGCAAAAATAAGGGCTTGCTAGCAAGCAAGCTCCATAAGTTGGATCCAATTTCCATAAAGTTACCAGATTTTAGCAAGCTTGCTAGCTCCCCCTCTTGACATCTCCTGCATATCCAATACGCCAATACCCTGCTAACCCTGCCACCCTCATACATATGTCCCTTCCACCATCCTAACTTTGATATTGCCCCCCCCCAATATCCCTCTCCCCCCAAGCCCCATCTGCAATATGCCCCACTCCCCCCACTCTCTCCCTCCTTGACAATGAGTTGCCAGAATGAGTTAGTTGCAAGGTCAAGTTGCGACAAAGGGGGGGACCTAGCTAGTGAGCCGCTGACGCGGCACACGATTGTGCGGTTTGGGTCGTTAGCTAGCTGCCGCGCCTTGTGGAGCGGACAATTGTGAAATGCGCGCGGTAAATCGCTCGCTAACTATTTTTTTTGGCTAGCGAGTTGCTACCTAACGAGCCGCGCTCTCCAACCATTGGGGATGCTCTTACCAGAGATGGGCGTCCATCACATTCAACAACAATCTGAAAGCATACCTAGACCAGGTCAAGAGTTGCCTTCTCCAATTCAACTCCATTGGGTTACAACAGAAGGAGGAAGCCATATGGGGGACTATCATGGCAGAAATATCTAAAAAAAGCCCCGGTACAGTCAAACCATTTTTAATTGACTCTCATGCAACCTTCTCTGTAGAATTCTTAATTGACCGTCTCAGAACCCTCTGACAACACGCTTCCGCACCAGCCAGTCACAGAAGAGAGAGCAGTAACCATCTTCTACACCCAAGACAGACCACGTTGAAGACCTCCTGTAGGATGCAAAGGGGGGAAACACAATCCCCAATGTCCACACGCGGAAGATGAATGTCGGGCTCTGCACCCCAAGTTAAGGCCCATCCGGAGACCCAACCGGGCTCGCGCCAATGACATGACCAAAGACAAGATCCAAGGCAATGCTCATCAATCAACCTCCAACTTTGAGTACAAGGCCACAGCACGAACAGCCTTGGCACTCCTGAACACAAAACAAGACCAAAACACCAAGCTCATACTTGACTCTGGGGCTAGCCACCACATGGTCAACCGCAAAGAATACCTGTTTGAACCAACAAGTTCCAAAATTCCTATCTCCACCGGAAAGAACGAGGCCTCTATGACCGCCACCCAAAGCGGGAGCATCATCATCATTGGAGAAAAGGGAGCTAAGTCAATTCTGCAAAACTCCCTATTTGTTCCGTCACTATCTCAAAATCTCATATCTCTAGGATCCATCATAAAAGAAGGAGGATCTTTTTAGCAAACAAGCAAAGCGCTGTCAGTGGCCATTGAAAACAGTACCCCTCCCAGTAATCATCAACTCCGGAATACTGTGTTTAGACCCGTCCGTCTCAATCCTCACGGCCCACGGCACCGTGTTCACCACTTCCGCCATTGACATTTCCAAGCTCTGGCATCAGAGGCTTCGGCATGAAAACACCAGAAGGATTGGAAGAGGCCTATAAACCACCATCACTCCCTTGCACTCCTGTTCCACTTCCATGAAGGGGAAGATCTCCAAATTACCTTTTAAAGGCTCCTTCTCCAAAACCACTCATGTCCTTCACGTTGTACATGCTGACATATGTGGACCTATCAGCCCATCCACAAACAGCGGCGCTTGTTTCTTCCTCACCTTGGTTGACCAACACAGCGGGTTCATTCACATCAGCCTATTGAAGAAAAAGAGCAACACATTCAACTCCTTCCAAACATACAAAAATCTCATGGAAAACCAGACAGGATTCTGCATCAAGACAGTGGTTTCCAATGGAGGAGGGGAGTTTGTCAACAGCAAAATGAAGGAACTCCTCAGAGAAGAAGGGATCTTTCACAACATCTCACTGCCGTACACACCCCAGCACAATGGAGTGGCAGAACGGGCTAACAAAACAATCATCAACATGAAAAGGTGTCTCCTCATTGGCTCAAACATGGCAATGGAGTGGTGGGGAGAAGCAGCAATTACCGCCATGGTGCTGAAAAGCTCACTGCCTTCTTTAGGAAAAAGAAAGCTGTCACCATTGGAGCTCCTACTCAACCAAAAGCCCAACTACAGTTTCTTCCGCAATTTTGGGTGCAAGGCTTGGTCCATCATCCCAAAACCCCTCAGACCAACCAAATTCTCACTGGTTGCATGGGACGGTATAATGGTTGATTACAACAACAGCTGCACCTCTTATCCAATTCTTCAACTGTCCAAACAAAAGATAATCAAAACCAGGCATGTACAATTTGACAAGACCACATTTCCGCACGGAAAAGCAATCTTGAAAGATCTCCATGTCCCTGCTGCCAACAATAGGTGTATCTCAATTGAACATGATGCCCTCTTTCCGTACATTGAGGAAAACCAACCCAATGACAAGGCACAATTGGATCTCTTGGACGGGCCTGTCTCTCCACCTGAACACCATCTCCCACAGGCCAGCAACTTGGTAGAAACAACCACAAGCCACTACGACAACCCACGTCAGACTCCTGCCAGAAGGCTAATCCTCAGGCCACCTCAACATCCAACCCTCATTCATGGAGATGTATGCACCAACTCCATCAGGAATTATCTGTGCAAGAGGACCACCGCGGTGGCCAACCTAGCAACGTGGAGCAATTCAAAGAATCACACCCAGGCAATCAGGTGCCCCAAGCGGGAGGAGTGGGTAAAGGCAGAGATAAGAGAGATTGACAACATGAAAAAACATGAGGTTTTGATTTAGCCAGTGAGAAAGGACTCTGACACACCCATTACATCCATATGGGTCTACAGGACCAAGATTGGCCCCAAAAAAAAACATTTCAGAATACAAGGCCCAAATATGCGCCCAAGGTTCCAGACAGATACACGGCATCAATGTTGAGCAAAGCTACACCCCCACAGGATGGCCTAGCTCTCTCCGCTTCCTTCTCTTGCTATCAACCAACAAAGATTCCAGCATTCACCAACTCAACGTCAGAAGTGCATTCCTAACGTGTAAACTCAGCAAATAATTCACCATCCTGCCTCCACCAGGATACCTCCAGAATCAAGGAAAGCTCCTGAAATTGAAGAAAGCCATATATGCGTTAAAAAATCTGCCTTGGATTGGTATAAACGCCTGATCAACTTCATGGTAGGATTGGGGTTTGAGGTCTCAAAACATGAACCTTGTGTATTTCACTGCAAAGCTCTATCAAGCAGTGGCATGTGGATCTTCTGTCATGTCAAATACCTAATCATTGTCAGCAGAGAACCTACCTTGTTCCAGGAACTGATTAAGAAAAAATTTGACATAAAATACATGGGTGAAGCGTCCTTCTTTTTAGGCATGAACATTAGAAGGGGCCCGGGTTTCCTGGTCATTGATCAGGAGCAGTCCATCTCTCAAAAACTCAAAAAATTAAAATTCAATCACCTACCAATCTGCAAGTTGCCAATGTCTCCCGTGACCAGGACAATAGCTGCTTCAAACAAAAGCCACCTTCAATTCCTGGAAAGAGGTGTCAACTATTGAGCACTGGTGGGGTCTTTGAATTACCTTAGTGTACTTACTTGTCCCAATATAACCAGGACCGTCAGAATTCTGTTGCAATTCCTGAACAAACCTGGTGAATACCATTTCCATGGCACAATTCAAGTATTCAGGTACTTGAAAGGAAATCTTGGCAGAGCACTACGATTCACCAAGGACAAATCATCAAACCTTTGCATCTATGCAGATGCTTACTGGGCAGATTGCTTCCAATTGGGGAGGTCTTGGAAAGGAATTCTGGCTCTTCTGGGGTCAAGCTTCCTCTCTTGGCAATCATACCAACAGAACACCGTCTCACTCTCAACAACCAAGGCTGAGGATAAGGCCCTCATGGACGGTGCAAAAGAGGCCACCTGGCTTTTGGCTCTAATAAGTGAGTTGACCGCAAGCAAAACAGAGCCAGTAACAATCTCCATTAACAAAGGTGAATTTGACTTATCCAACAGCCTTTCAAGCCTTAAAAGCTTCTGGAGCAAACATATTGACATACATTATCACTACATCCGCAAGCTCATCAACTGCAATTGGATTTTCCTTTGGCAAATCCCATCAGACACAAACCTTGCTGACTTTCTCACCAAGCGGACCTCTCCGGGAGCAATGGGAGCGGTACTTACCCTTCTCAATGCCTCAGTAGTGCAAGATGCACCTGGCATTGAGGCATGCTGAAGCAAAAATCCTGATGCCTTGGCGCATCTTGAAAATAAACAAACCAAGATCATAGCCAAGGAAAAATCCAAATGTACCAACCCCTATTACTGGCTGAGTTTCCACAAAAAATGAAAAAATCCGGCAGAAATTACCTGATGATGCATACCATTCCTTCATACTGCTCATCAAACTAGGAAAACAAGAGCCTAATGCTCATTAAACAACTAAGGAAGAAACTGGTTGAGGGAAACTTGGAGTGCAAGACTGGCACTGACACCATCATGATGTAAGTAAAAAAAAAATCCAACAGATCCCCTTGTGACTTTACTTCACCAAGAAGCCTAGCCCAGCAAGTAAGCAAGCTAAAACCTCCGATCCTCCCATATCCTTCAGCCAAACCAGGATCAGCTAGTAGGGGATCAGTAGGATACCGGAAGGACAAATAAGTTTGTAGTTTTTGTTTCTGAAGTACTAAAAGAAGAACCTCTTGTCTTCCAGCTTCAACCTCTGCCCATAAAGCAAAAAAAAATCATCTTGTATTTTCCATCATCATCACAATAAAAAATTTATTATATTTGTTGATCAAATAAAGGTACAAAATATCTCCCTTGAAATTAAATTGTGTTGTAAAATTTATTGTATCAAAGAACTCAAATTCCAACAGCCACATAATGCAACTTCAATCTTAGTTTGGGATATCTGTTATTATTTGACTGGAGAGGGGTACTTGTTGTTTTTTTTCTCCCTTGCCGCTGCCACCATGTTAAAATGTTACAGAGAGTCAATTTTTGTACTCACTATCCAATTGTGTGTTGAAGACCATCAATTGAGTGAGCACTCCCTCCGCAGCGCTGGTCCTCAACCCACTGATTCAAATTCCATTCATATTGTTCATCTACCAGATTTCCAATGATTTGATTTAATTCATTAAGTATCCATGATCTGGGCCAGTTGTTCAAGCATAGAGGACTTCTCATTTATCATCTCATTTAGATAGGAGTGATAAGATTCATGATCAGGTAAACAGTTCAATGGTAGGTGTGGATAGTCCTCAAGATGGGGGATGAATTGAGTAGAGGGACAATTAAATAAAAAAAGCTTGGGTTTATCTTGTTCAGTATATATATAATGGATCTACCTGGGTTGAACTTGAGCCCAATTGTGTCCCCCCCCAAGTAGGTTGATGATTGGCTTGAACCAGTTAGAAAAGGATCTGATGAGTATTTAACCAAGGATGAGTAGAATGGATTGGGTGGGGATGGGATGGGTGATGAGGATTGAGAAGGGGATGGAAGTGAAGGATAGTTTGAGAGCAAGATAGGAACAATGAGGATCAAACCAATGGATGAGATTGAGGATAGGTTTTGGATGAGAAGAGATGATTGAGTGATGATTGATGATTATTTGAAATTAATGAAGGGATTGAATGATTTGAATGGGATGATGAATGATTTGATGGTGATTTTGATTGTTGTTAATAGATGATGATGATGATGATCAGGATGAGAGTGAAGGATGATGAGGATTATGACACATTTCCTGCTTGCTTCATTGATCCTGAATTGGGGTTTTCTGGTGAGAATAACCTATGATGTCTTGTGGTTGCAGTTCCAGCTTATGTCCAATGAACCTTTCTGAACCTGGTGTTGGGGGTGAAAGGGGAAATCCCCTTTTGCCAGGAATTTTCAGTGATGAGAACTGGCCTGGGATGATTGCACGGGCCTCATGAGTATGCACATAGCAAAAATTTCAAGTTCTTCTGAGGGGCTGTGTGCGCACAGCAAGACTCAAAGCTTGAAGGGGGCTTTCGGCATGTCAACTGTGGGCAGTTGAGCCAGTACTTTGGCGGTTTTAATTAACTATTTGCAGGTGATTTTAGCATGTGCCAATGTTTTATTTGATGCAGATTATGATAATCATGGTAATTGCATAGGTCAGAACCCTCACTACACCATTTCAAATTCTCAATTATTCATCCTTTAACAATCCTCTTCTCATCCCATCAGCTACCAAACCATGGATCCAATTGAGTCTCAAGCCCCAATTATCACAAAAGTCATAAAATCTATCATTTTTCCTATATAACATCAGTCTCCTGTTCCTCAGATCTCACTGTTAAGCTATGAAATTATTAGAATAATTATTGGTGTGAAAAACACTCTAAAACCATGATCACTCTGTAGCTAGCTTCTTTTTCTTACCCAGGAAAATTCATGTAATCAATGCCAGATTTGAATCCATCCATTTCAATTACAAACCTTCAATTGAAAAAAAAATACTATCCAATAAATTAAATCTTTATGTTGGAAAAAACCTCTATGTGTTATTTTGAGCATCTACTGAAAAATTATAACTATGAACCTATCCATTTGATTAGATCTGTAATTTTTTCACAAAAACTGAATTTGTTTGATTTTCATTAAAACCAATGGATGGCACCTAATCTCATTTTGGGATATTAGAAAATTTGTGTTTGGGATCCATTTTTTTTTCCTGTTGACCATAGTCTGCTTATTCCACTACCTGTTCTCATGATATGAACTGGTGTTTTGAGATTTAAGGCCCAGGCTAAAATAATGCCAACAAAATTACTAAGATCACACCAATTTTTGAAATTAGCATGATTTGAGAAATTCTTTTACTAAAATAATGCCAGAAGGCATGATTGGTGTCATTGCAGTAGTTTTTTTACTATGATCAAGCCAATCTGCATTCCTTATCACCCTGTGAAGGTGTGCTTCCTTTTTAAGGTTTAAAGAAGTTTGTGGGGTGGTAGAAAATGGCATTTGATGGTCATTTGGGAGTTTAAAGGCCTTTCAAAATTAATAGCAAACAAATTTCTCAAATCATGCCAATTTCCAAAATTGGTGATTTTGGTAATTTTTTTGGCATCATTTTAGCCTGGGCCTTAACTGTCAAAACCCAGTTAATAATATCAGCACAGGTAGTGTAACAAGCAGACTATTATTAAAAGGAACAAAAAACAGATATTGGTGTCCATATTTGAATTATCTACAAGTTTCTCCCCCATACAGACACCACAGGGGGTCTGGAAGCCCTAATTTAGCCCCCCAGGGCCTCCATTAATGCTTAAAGGCCTTAGGGGGCCCACCACGTCATCAAATGGTGTATTCTACCACCCCAGGCAGTCCTTTGAAACATAAAAAGCTTCACAACTTCATAAGGTGGGACCGATGGGTTTTATTATAGAAAAACTAGTTCAATGATTTCAATGATGGCTTTTGGTGTCCTTTTGAAAAAAAAAATGATAAAATCAGGCCAATTTTGAAAATTGGTGCAACTTCAGAAATCCTTTTGGCATTTTTTCAGCCTGGCACAAAATTAAATTCTTTAACCATACTAGGAATTGAATGAGTATGGCTAGAACTGATGGGCTTTTTCTTTCCTAGGCTTAAAAAAGGATGGTTCAAAATTGAGTAAACTGGAGCTTGGTATGCTTAACCATATTTCTCCTGGAAATCAAACCTGGCCTGAGTCTGTAACAGCAAGATTTCCACACCAAGCAGGCTCTAATACCATGGAATTGGGTATTTC
Organism: Puccinia polysora; assembly: GCA_025617555.3. NCBI lineage: Eukaryota > Fungi > Basidiomycota > Pucciniomycetes > Pucciniales > Pucciniaceae > Puccinia > Puccinia polysora. The sequence goes on from CM062631.1 coordinate 10,948,254, forward strand.
AATGCAAAGTCCATGGAATATTTCATCTGACCTCTTTGAAAGCTTGAAGAATTCTTGCAAGGCTATAATAACTTGTACACATGAAGAGACTTCATTTGATTCAAAAGTTAAAAATAACTTGAATCAAATTCATGCCAAGATATGAGAACTTTTAAAAATCATTCATCCGCAGAAAAATATCAACTGAATTGTAAACTACTGCACATCCTGTCACCCGCTGAATCTGTAAATCACAATGATGTGAATCTGCAGATACTACTCTTGTTGAAGCTATGCAGAGGAATTAGGCCTTTTTTATAATTTCATTCTTTTCTTTCCTTCTTTTTTCCTTCTATCTCTGTTCTTCTTCTTCTTTTATATCTTTTATTCCTCTCCTTCTCCTTCTTTTTTTGCTTTTTATTCAATTTCTCCTCCTTATTTTACTTTTTCTTTTCTCCTGCTGGTCTTCTTTCCTCTTTTCACCTTCCTCATCTTCTCATCTGCTTTCCTCAATTTTCATGATTTTCTCTTAGTTCAAAGCTTCATAGAAGTTTACCCTTCTGTTCTTTTTGAATTGCATTTTTGTGCCTCAAATTTTAATTCATAAAATTCTCTTAGTTTCCTGAATAAATTAAAGTTTCACAGGAACTCTTGTCATGCAGTCAAAACTTGGTGGTACAAACCTCTATAATTAGTTTTACACTGATGAACCTTCCCAGGCCTTAGAAAACCAGCCTCTCTCATTCCATTCTCTACTTGTTACTGATATCCTCCAATCTCTCATTTTTTCAAGGTTATTGAAAGCATTGATATTTAAAAACTGAGGAAATAATAAAAATGTAACCATTTCTTGTTAAGTCTGCATTTGAGCCCATTGAGGCTCAGAGTAAATTATTTATTTTATTTATTTTAATGGTAGATTTTTTAGAAGATTTTTTTCTTTGAGAGATTTACAAGAATGTTAAATAAATACTAAATATTAAGAATAATGGATGAAAAACAAGATTGAAGATTGAGTGGTATGGAAGAATTAAAACAATTCCAAATGCTTCCTGTGGTAGGTAAACTTGTGATTCCGATCCTGTGAATGAAAATATCAAGGGTCAAGACAACAATGATGGGCTTTGTGTGGTAGGGAGACTTGGGATTTGATCCTGTGAATGCAAATATCAAGGGTCAAGACAACAATGATGGGCTTTGTGTGGTAGGGAGACTTGGGATTTGATCCTGTGAATGCAAAATTAGAATCATGGAAGAAGAATGACAATATTTTTTCAAAGAAACTAACAAAGAGAAGCCACTCCAGTATTTGTGGCAAGGATGAGACAATTCAAGAGTAAGTGCAAGTATTCTCTTTTTTTTGTATTTGGGTGACTTTTTTTAATAACTGATCATCCTGCAAAAAATTAATAGGAAAGGTGTGAAAAAAAGGCTATGAGACTGGCTGAAAGAAAATTCCATTTCCAGGTTTTATTGTGTCACATACCACTGTGTAACAGTAACCCTGGGGTTAAGGGAACCTTCCCAAAGTGTCTATGGCTGGTAGTACTAACCCATCCAATCCCCAAACGTGGAGTCATATTCTTACACACTCCTTAATGCCATAAGGAGCCAACAATACTTGGTATTCTTGATTTTGAAAGGTGAAAAACACAAAAATTGACACAGAAAATCCCCCTTCAAAACTTGTCCTGATTTCAAATTGAACCTGCAACAAGGTTAGCCAGGCTACTGTCATAACTCAGGATTGTGAAAAAAATTGAGAGGCAAGGCCTAACCAAAAGTCTATGTGACTGGCTGAAAGACCCATCCATTTCTGGTTTTTATTCCTCCACATTCCACCATTTGACACAGGGGATCTAGTTGAAATTATTCCAGGATTGAGGTTTGTTGATTGTCTTAATTTTATCCTCAACAGTTTTTTCCATAATTGATTGTTGCAGTGCTAGAGGTTATTGGATTTAAAATATTTTCCTCTGCACCTAGAGTAGTTTCTTGGCCTAGATGATGGGCTAGGAAATGATATTTTATAATTTTTCTGAATTGAGACTGGAGATTTTCCTGGTGTTTTGAAAGATTTTTCTGTGATATTTATTTTGTCATTACCTTACATCTGTGAGAAATTTTTGAAGGGTGATTTTTTATTGTTGTTTAGTCAGTATGCTGATGAGAATTTCTGTTTTTTCATGTTTGATTCCACTCAGAATGAGCTGGCAAAGGAAATGGGAATCCATGTTAGAAAAAAGAAAGAGTAGCAATGCAAAATGGTCAAATTGAGTAAATTTTAGAGGAAGTGTCATATGGTGAAGCCATTAAACATCTTTCTATCTGAAGAGCTTCCTCATAGTTGGGGAAGGTTTTTTGGAAGTATGATTTAAGGGGGATATTTCCCAGTCCAACAATTGGCCAAGGGTGATGCTATTCTTGGAAGGCTTTAATTCAAAACAATACAGTTTTGATATGTGAATAATGAGAATAGTTGAGCATTTTTTTATGAAATGTAGGGGTAGGTGGTTTTCTACCATTTTGCTAGATTATAATGCATAAATTACATGATTTATTTATGAAATCTACCATTTTGATGGAACCTTACATTTTGAAATAAAAAATTTAAGGGGGATTTTTATTTCAAAACCTTCTCATCACAAATGGTGGGTTTTTTGAAAAAAATGGCAGGTTTCTAATAATGAAATTTCTCCCTCTGATACACAATTATGATTTAAATTAGAATATAAAGCTTAAAAATATAATTTTTCACTCAAGAATTAGGCAGAAAAACAGCTTAAGGCTTAAATTTCAGAAAAAAAAGCTTTATTTCAAAACTGATGCATTCCTCTTTTCCTATGAAGCAATATTGCGAAGTTTGTAGGTATTATATTGATTTTTTTTTCCTTTTATTATCCAATTTGCAAGTAATATTCTTGATGAAAAATATGTTTTTTCTTAATTCATTAATTCATTGATACTCCATTACTTTTATTTGGAACTTTCTCTTTGAATTTTTAGGCAATTATCTATCTCTATAGAAAGATTGTTTTCAAAAGTTTTCAAAAATACCACTTTCTACCTCTTTGGGAAAACCATTTACTAGAAGTTTTCAGTTGTTCTACAACTGGATTTTTTTCCCTGAAATGTTAGCCAAAAAAGACCAAGTATTCATCTGCTGCATCTCTCAGGCTTTAAACTGGGAATCCCTCAATTTTCTGGGAAAATCTAGTTCTTTTATATTCCTTTTGTGAATGTTTTTCATCAGTGTTAATATTCCTAATACTTGACAGCTAGTTATTCATTCAAAGTATATTCATTCAATTGGTAAACCTGTAGTTTTTTCTGGGTCTATATTAAATTTTTTCTATTTAAAATGATATTTGAATCTTTTCATTTACAATTTACATATTTTCATCATTTTAACTGGTAAATTAATCATCCATTTTACTTCTGATCCACATGTTTTCAACAGGATCCTAGTACCATTGCACTTTTGAAATATTTAAAATCTCTTGCTTAATTTATTTCATCCAGGATATTTACATTCTATTTTATCAGCCATTTACTCCACTATAATTTCCTCTTCCCTTCTTGAATATCCATTTCTGCTGATATTTATTTTTCTGTTATATATTTCTATTATTATCATTAAAAATTATGTTTTTTAATATCTTGCTACCTTTTTATTGAGTTATTTATATTTCTGTGGGAATTGGGAAGTTAATTTCCCAATTCTTTATTTTATTTCTCTTTATTTATACTATTAAAGATCTTTATAATGCTTTTCATAATTCATTTGGGCCTCAAACTCTCATCATTTCACATTTTTCAAAACCCAAATTTTCTCAAACTCAGCTACTATTTATTCCCTAATCAATTTTTGTAACAGAGAATCATTGCAGGCCAGATTCTTTTGTTTCTTCAAAATTCATTACCAATTTCTCCCCTATAACTTCTGGTATCATATCATACAAAAGATCTGCCCTTTCTTGGTTCTTCCTCCCTTGAATCTTTCTTTTATTTTTATATCTTTGTGGTGCATGCATCCTCTATAATATTTACTTGGTACCAAATAATTATTTAGTTGATATCCTGAAAAAAATAACTCAAAATCCCATCAATTTCCTGTCTTAAATCTAGATTGATTGATGCACAAAACCTTTCAAATTTTGCAATCCATTCTTGCTCCATTTTTTTGGGCCAATTTTTTCTCATGGATTTTATTCCTCACCCAAACAACTCCTGGAATCTACTTGATTTCAAGAAAATTATTTCTGTTCTTTTAAATCTTGTCTGTTTCAGTTCCTTTTGATTCCAATTGTTGCTTTACTCATTTCCTTGGTCTTTTCCTGCATGCAAATTGACCAAATTGAATATTTACAATAATCCTTGTCAATTCCACCCTCACAAACTTGCTTTAAAAAGTTTCAATGTATCTTTTTCACTCTATAAATCTTTTATTTCTTTAATTTTTAAATGCCAATATTTATCAGTCATGGGGCTGTTTCAGAATTTTCTTAATGCTCTCTAGTATTATTAAAGGGTTTGTGTTAGAATTTTTCATTTGTATTACTATGTCTGATCATTACTCACCAGTTTCACACTTGAATGAAATACACCAAATGAATGAACCTGCAGTTTTGTCTGAGATTTATATTTGATTTTTTTCCATTTATCACATTTAGGCACCTTTTTATTCTGATAAAATATTTATTTTCATCATTCTTTCTGATGATCAACCCATCCATTCTCAATCTGATCCATTAGGGGCCAACAGGACCCTAGTGCACTTGCAAACATGAATTATTCCAAAGACATTGCTTAATTTTTTTAATCAAGGCTATTTATATGCTCTTCCATAAGCAAATTATACCATTCACATATCCCTGTACCCCCTCCAATAGCCACTTCTTTGGATATCTATTTACTAATAGCTATTGATACCATTATTAGGAATGGTTTTGTGTTAAAAGATGTTGCTTCTGTGCAATATTTACGCTCTTCCACCTGCTTTCCGCCATTCCATTTGGCCTATAAATTCCCCTAAGCTTCACAAATCTTTGTGTCATAAATTTACTTTAGTAAATATCCATTTAATTCATTTTATGAATGGATTAATTTCAATTTTTAATATTATCCATTGAAATGATCAAAATTTAACTAATTAAATTTAAATTAAATTTAATTTGTAAACAATTTTTATTAAATATCATTTTCTAGAATTTTTTTGCTATTTTTTGGTATTTCTTTGAATTTTATGTTTTTTTAATTTTTTTTATGGATTTTCAATCTATACTAGGGCTTATCAGAGTTAGCAAACCCGCCATTAGATCCCCCCCATTAGAAACCCGCCATTTTGTTTGACCAAACATGCCATTTTTAACGGTGGGCTTCTGAAATACACATACCCCCTAACTGGTATATTTCAAAATGGCGGGTTTCATGAAAATGATGGATTTCAAACATCATAACCGCCATGAAACCTGAAATTTATGCATCATCATCAATCCACCATCCATCACATCCAAAACACCCATCCATGTCAGCAAATCCATACCAATCCCATCTCCATCACATCACACACATCTCATCTCCATTGCTTCACATCTCTATTGCTTCATATCTACATCTTCACACAAATCCCATCATCATCTCATCAACCCACATCAAATGACCATCTTTCTCAACATGGCCCATCAAACTTCCCAGCAGCAAGTCAAAAATGCACAAAAGCTGACTTAACTTTTGTTAGTATTTGACTGCCATTCAGACTCCAATTCAGACTTCAATTTGGAATCAACTTGGTTGGCTTTGAATGCTCTATTACAAGAGTAATACATGGTTCCAAGAAGACAAAATTTTCACAACCCTATGTATGAAAGGCACAAGCTTCATCTCATCCCTGACTTAAGCTTCCAGAAACTGTTCCAAACTCTATTGCATTAATTCATAAAACTTTTGGAGATGATTGAAGCCACCGCATCTTCCAGAACACTTCTCAGAATAATCAATGAAATCCAGCTATCCAACTGGCTGTTGCTCTTTTTAGATTGGGATCAACTGGAAATGGGGCAGCAATTCATCAATTATAAAATCTATTCTCAGTTGGTCATGGAACCGTTGACTCATACACCAAAAGAGTCATGATTGCTATCCTATCTGTCCATTGCTCAGTCCTTTCTTGGCCAACCCAAAAAGAACAAGTCCTTTCTTGGCCAACCAAAGAAGAACGCAAGGAGATATCTCAATTAATGGAGACTGAAGGCTTTCCTGGTTGCATTGGCTTTGTTGACGGAATCACCATCCCCTTGGGTCAAAATCCCAAGCTAGATTTTCAACCACTATTTTGATCAGAAAAAAAAAGGCAATTGATTCATTTCCTTTCCAAAGCCTTTGATAATACACTGACCAAATTTATTTTATTGGTTTGTATAGATAACCCTTGGCACTAAACCTTTTTTGTGATAACAACAAGAAGTTCATATCCCTCCATGCTGGCCTTTGGGATTGTCATGATTAATATGTTTTCAATTGGATCCAGATTGACCAACAACCAGAGAACTACTTTGACCAAAATCAATACCTTCTTGAAAATTCAGCTTATTCTAGTGGGAAATATGTGGTTCAAGCATACAAGCATGTTTTGTCCAAAAATCAAGGAAAAACTGATTTCAACTATCATCTTGCCCAATCAAAAGTTTGGATTGAGCATGCCATAGGATTCCTGAAAGGAAGATGGGCCAGCTTAAGGGAAATGCAAAACCAGCTTCACAAGCCCAAAGACATGAAGTTCCTCATCACTGGATTATCACTTGTTTAATCCTTCACAAACTTTTTGGCTGAAATCAAAGATGAATGGGACAAAATATTTGAAGATGATATTCCTGATCCGCTGTGGTGACTAAATCTGGACACCTTGGGCCAGTGTGGAGAATTTGAGAATTTTTTTTATGATTTTTTTGCACTATCTTTCATCATCAATTAAATCAAAAAAAAAAAAATCCAAAACAATGCCCTTCTTTACTTCCTAGCCTTCCAGCTCTTCCATCTCCTAGTTGTCTAGTACAGGCCATGGGGTGCTCAAGCTCCCAGGCTGTGTGTTAAAATCCCCCCTCTCTGACAGTACTCCTTCCTGTCAGCCTCCTGGATGCCAAGACCTTTGCTATGCTTTAGCTACCAAAGGTGATAGAATAAATAATAAATATATTATTCAATAAATGCAGCAAAAATATGTAAAATATTTTGATAAAGCTTATTGCAAGGTTAATTGGTTAGGATGTGGTTTATTTTTATAAATCAATATAGATAAATTGATTATTAAATATTTTTATTGAGGGGCCACAATTATATTGGGGATCTTTAACACCATTCTTCAGGGAATTTAGTATGAAAAAACGTAGGCCTGGTTAATTTGGAACCTTTACTTTAAAGGATATTTTTCCCAAAGATAATATGTATATAAAATACATGGTGGAGTGGCAGGGCTTTGTAACCCAGCTTCCACAACAGAGGAAGGATAATACGACTAACTGGTATATTATTAAATCCTTTGAGTACCTTTTTGGGACATGCACTGATGGGTTAAACCTGTATACTGGGGTCATAAGGTTTTTCAGCAGTTTAAATTGATAAACAAGTGTTGAGGATGGATATTGTTAATTGGACTGAAGCCATAAATCACTTACTTATCTCTTATAAGTATTTGATAACCTTGGAATGGTGTCTGGATGTAAATATAACTGGGTCTCTGGGTATCAATATCCTCAAAAGAGCTCCTTATTTATAGATTTTGGATTCCCAATATTGTCTATTGTCCTTCTGAGGGGTACAGGGGATCAAAGGGAGGGACACTGAGGCTGGAAGGGTAACCAGCGGTAGCCTGTCATGTTTGTTTGGTTCTGTAACATGGGTAGCATCTAATTCCACAGGGTATGGGAATTATTCTAATTTATTGATGTTTGGACGTGTGAATAAAACTTATCTGTCCTTTTTATTTATTATTTAATTAATTATCCTTATTAAATGTTCCAGTAAATTAATAATTATTTTCATAGACATCCCTACAGATATTCTGATGTCAGGTGAGTTCTCATTATGCATTAAATAATTGGAGTAAAGTCATGATATTGATTTTACTCCTGATTTTCGAAATTCAATTGATTTACTTAAATAATTACTTAAAAATGTAAGTCATGGGTATTCATGTGATATTTTTACATCATAAGTTTTCTTAGTATGCCAAAAAAAAATTGATGTCTATAATTTCTCATAATAGTATATTGAAGTATTTTAATATATTTTTAGAAGTAGTCTTATCTTATTTTCGACATTTTTGGTAATTTGAATTATATTCAATAAAAAATACATATAAAGTTTATTTAAGTCTTTTTATATAATTTTATGTATTTTTAGACTATCTACTATCCAGGGGAACATTTATTACATATGTAAAATTTTCCTGTGTAGGTTGTAGCATGTTTACGCGGTAACTAGGTTTCTCTGGCTTTCTGTCACTTTATCAACCCATAGTCCCGCGGCTGCTTCCTTTTCAGAGTCCTGGGGCTGCATACAAGGCTTTGACAGAGTGACAGAGCTGTATCTCAGACGCACGTGGGTGTATTTGCTGCCCCGGCTGCATGCGGGAATTGTGAAAGAACACATTTCTGCCGGTAACTCCTAAAATATACACAAAACCTCAATTCTGACTGAATTTTAGGTGTGAAACCTATACATGAAAATACATGTGAAGTATTTGAATGCCCAAAAATTTCAATAGTGGTGCTGTGGTATTTTGGTCTTTCTTTCCTTAATTATTTAAATATATAAGGAGTTGGATTTCAAGGGTGGAGTCAGTGAGTGACCCTACCTAATTTTGGGTGGAGACTCCATTTATTCAATAATTTTTATGGTTTTCCTAATCCTTCTTAGGTTAATTTTGTTTTTATTCTTTTTATTTTATTTCTGTTACTTTTTCAGCTTTCTCTGCAATTGTAGCAAGCTGACACTTCCCTTTTGGGACAAGGACCAGCAGCCAGAAACTTTGCTTTCTTCATCCAATGCTCATCATCAAATGTTTTTTTTTCTGGACCTGATCATTTAATTGAAAAAAAAACTTTTTTTTCGGCTCTATTTGTAGTATCTCTTTTAAATAGTAAAACAGGGCCTCCTGCCCATAAAAAGAGGGGCTCTACCCTACCTTTTTCCAAATATCCATGGGAGTGTGTGCACATGCCCCCCCAGTTATTATTTGAAATCTGATCAATCCTTATCCTGGGTATATCTATGATTTCCCCTTCATCCATTTATCCTGAGTCCTTTGCCCCTCTGAGGCCTGATCCTTATCACCAACCAATAGCCTTGCTGGTTGAAGAGAATTCTGTCTATTGGAATTCTTGGGGGTGTTACACCACTCTTTGATCCCTTTCTCTGACCATACTGGTCCTGATCCTTCCTTGATCATCTTTCTGGAGCCAATCACAATTGATTGAAGATGTTTTATTAAGCTTAAAACCTGGAGATTTATACCTCCTGTTATTTTTTTAAAGTTTCATTCTGCCAGCCTACTCTTGATTTCCTTGGGAAGTGTTTAGTTTATCCCTGTTCAAATCAGTTACTTTTTGCTTTTAGAGCTTCTCAAAACATTGTGCTTTTTCTTGTACGGTCAACCTCAGCTATCTGGTACCCTTCAAGTGCTTTATTGCGGAGAGTTGGGCGGGTTTGTTGAGAACCTGGAGGTTGGTTGGGGTTTGAGTTGATCATCCCCAATCTTCTGCTGACAACCAGAGTTATTAGCTTGTGGGCATTGTTTACATACCACAGCTTTGTTCTTTTGAACTTGAAAAAAAATTTAACTTCTTTTGTTCAAATATCTCCCACATAATCTTGCCTCAGATAGTGACATAATCTTGCCTCAGATAGTGCTGTTCCATTGCTACCCACTATTATCAAACTTTATCCTTTACTACTTGATTCCTCACTTAAAAAGTTCTGGACCTTGATCTTGGTTACATTTAAATATTTTTGTGACACTCAGGAGGGAAGCCCAAGCAAGAACTTTCCCCTCCACAGAACTGCCACGGCCTAGCACCGTTTAGAGTCTTACGTTTGGCCCCCCCAGCTGATCAAACCAGCAACCTTGGGATTTACAGTCCCAAACTTGAAGAATCAACTCCAAAATCTGATCCAATCTTTTTCTATTTCTTTTTTTCTTCTTTTTTCTGTTATCATCCAGATCTCATCCATGGAGGCAACTTGTTTCCAAAGTAAGTCCTCCCAATTTTGCACCATCTGGGAAAGATCCTTGTTGTTTTTTTGTGAAACTCTACTCATGCGACACCTGTGAGCCACGTTGGAATTCCACTCTTTGAATCTATTAGGAACTCTGCTCTTCAAAATGGAATCTACTGGTACCTCCTCCTCCTCTGTTTGGGTCAAGATGGTCAAGATCAAGCCTCAAAAGAATAACTTAGGCTTCAATGGAACAAATTTCAAACAATTCTTGGACTCCTATGAGATGACTTCTGAAGTGGATGGTGCAACTGAACATGATATGGCTTATCAGTTATGATTTTTTATCTCCTCTGATGAATTTATGGAAGTGATTGACTTTTTTGATGGATTCAAAACTCATGACTGGGGGCTCTTGAAGGAGGCTATGTTGGCTTATTGGGGAAAAGTAGATGTGGCTAGGTTTAACTTACAGGACTTGGATGCTCTGGTTTCTCAATGGATCTCCAATGATGGTGTTTCTTCAGCCTCTGATTATCAGTCTTTAGAAAATCTTGGGATTCTATTCAGTCTTACCTCCTCAGAAACAATCACATTGACACGGTGGAAAAAATTTGAGTTTGGTTTTTCCAGTCTTTTTCTCCAGGAGTGCAGGAAAGGATTAGAGATGAATTATTTAAATATGGATCCATGATTACTACTAGAGATAATTGGTTCAAGCGCCCTGTTTTTCTGTTCATAAGGAGTGCAGTTGATAAAGTGATGAAAGGTCAAACAGCTCTAACTTTTGAAAAAACTAGAGTCACTGAACTGTTACATGCTCCTTCATTTAAAGAGTCCAATGAAATAATGAAAAATATGGAAGCAAATCATAGACCTAAACCAAATCTCCAGGCAAATAAGGAAACTGCTACTATAGATGAGATCACAAAATTACTTCAGGCCTTTGAAATCAAAATAGATCAGAAAATTTCTTCTTTAGCTACTCATAAAACTTCCAAATCCGTTCCTAAAACCACTCTAGTCTGCTATTACTGTCATAGGGAAGGCCATGGTACTGGGAGGTGTCCTGAACTCCAGAAGGACAAGGAGGAAAAATTGGTGGAGCAGAAGGGAAAAAATTTCTTTCTTCCTAATGGTGCTTTGATCCCTTTCAATTTTTCTTGTACAATCTGTCATGTGGTGGCCTCTTATCAACCACCAAATCCCAAGAAGGCATCTTTGGTCTCCTTGGATTTTCAATCATCCTGTGGCAGTCTACAACCTTGGTATCCTCCAGCTGTAACTTCTTCCAGCTTCTGTGGCACTTATCAGTCTGGTGCAGCTAGGGAACGCTATGAGGAACCAAAACCTCACAAGTCTCCTCCAGTTACATCTTCAATCCTTCAAAAACCTGTCAAAAGTCAATCCTCACCTGAGCCCCCTTCCTCTGATGTGGAAGACATGGAACTGGAAAATGAACCAATTTTGGAAAGGTTCCAGGACAACTCTGATCATCCTCCTGTTCAATCTGTTCAAAGTCCTTGACCGTATGATCCTGTTCCAGTACCTGCTGTGGTGACCGAATCTGGACACCCTGGACCAGATGCGGAAAATTCAATTTTTTTTACGATTCTTTTATTTATGTGTCATTCATCAAAAACAAAGAAAAAGAAGAAAAAAAAATCGGAATTTTTTTGTATCAGTATCACTCCTCCAATTTCGTCATCCTGCCAAGCATTCCTCTTTCCCAGTGGTCTAGGACAGGCCTCTCTTGGTCTCATCACCTAGGCATTGCTTTTGATTCCTTCTCTCTTTTTTTCCCCCTTCCTTTTGGCCAAACGCGCGGGCCAAGACCCGCTTGGCCCAAACTTCCTCTGCGCCCCCATCATCCTTTCCCATCCAGCCTCTTCCGCTTCATTCCCCACCACCACCACAACCCAACTCTACTCTCCATCAGCCACTGTCCTGTTGAACCAACTCCTAAAGTGTCTCATCTCCTTCCTTGTTGCACTCTACAACGCCTCAAATCCAACTCCCATCCAACAATCCACCTCATCATCCCTTCCAAACCATCAAGCTCATCTTGATCATAAGCTCAGCCATCCAGATCCTCACGCCCTCAAGGAAAAATTGAGATTGTCCATCAACAATTTGTCTATCAATCACCAACATCCCTCATCCAGGAAACATCAGATGTCCATCTTTGAGCAAGACTTTCACAATTGGAAATGCTCCTCAAGACCTTGGTCTGAGACCCTCCTCAATTCCAGTCAACCTATCTTCTCCATCTACTCTCTCTCATAACATAATCAAACATCAGTCCAGATTGTTGGAAGTTATCCATCCCAGTAGTTCTATACATCATCCAAAACAATCTACAGTTTGTAGCTGCCGCTAACCTTGATCTGGCAACTTTCATGGTCACTTACCAACTCAAATTCACCACTCCCAAACCAATCCAACCATCAAATCTCCCATCTCCGTCGGGATATCCTTGATGGTATCCTCCCCCGGCTCCTATCCTGCCAAATTCCACTTGCACCCCCTTCCATCTTTGGGTGGGGGTGGAAAAGTGCCTTCTACCGCCCGCAAACATCCAAGGGTGGTCTGGTTCACTTTTTTCCCACCCCTTCCGCCTTTGGGTGAGGGGTGAGTGATCCTTGTATTGTCGCGCGCGCCTGTCCCCCAATGGACGCAAGAGAGGTGAAGGGATGAGAAAAGATCCCACCCCAGTCAGGGAGGCCGGATTTCCACTGGCCCGCGTGATCTATTTTTATGATCATCTGAAATCATTCAAAAAAAAAAAAAAAATCCGCTCTATTTGTAGAATCAGTTATACATAGTCTAACAGGGCCTCCTGCCCATATAAGGAGGGGCTCTCCCCTGCCTTTTGGCATGGAGGGGGGGGTATCATATGTTATCTTATGAGAGGATCATCATCACTATCACCTTGAAATAAATTAGCTGTGGGTTTGCATTCCCCTTTATCTGAGACTGAATTCTGGGTATATCCATGATTGCCCCTTGATCCTTGAGCCTCCATACTCAAATCCTGATCCTTGATCTTTATCACCAACCAATAGCCTTTCTGGTTGAAGAAGAATTCAACTGATTCAATTCTTGAGTGTTTTACACCACTCCTGATACCTTTATCCGACCATACTGGTCCTGATCATCCTTTGATTATCTTTCTGGAACCAGTCACGTTTGACTGAAGAGGTCTTATTAAGCTTAAAAACTGGAGTGTTAAACCTCCCTTCATTTCTTTTGAAGTTGAATTCCGCCACGCTACTCTTGAGTCCCTTGAGGAGTGTTGGGTTATTCTTGTTTGAATGAGTTATTGTTTTGCTTCTAGAGCGTCATCAAAAAAATTAGTTTTCTCTTTTGCATCCACCCACAGTTATCTGGTACCCTTCAAGCGCTTGATTGCAGAGATTTGGGCAGGTTCATCAAGAACCTGGAGGTTGTTTGGGATTTAGTTGATCTTTCCTAAGCTTCTGCTGACAGCCAGAGCTATTAGCTTGTGGGCGTTGTTACTTACAATTGCCTTGTCTTGTTGAACTCTGAACAATCCTTGACTTCTTCTATTCAAGTTTTCCCCAGCATCATCTTGCCTCAGATAGTGTTGTTTCCCCAGCTACTGACTACTATCATCTTTATCATCTACTCTTTGGTCCCTCATTTACCAGGTTCTGGAATTTGATCTTGGTTACATTTAAATATTTTTGTAACACTCAGGAGGGCAGCCTAAACAGCACCTTTCCCCTCCACAGAACTGCCACAGCCTAGCACCATTTGGAGTCTTAAATTTGGTCCCCCGGGCCGGGATCAAACCAGCAACCTTGGGATTTACAGTCCCATCAATCATCAACTTCAAAATCCAATCTCTTTCTATTTTTAGATCTGTGGAGGAAACTTGTTCTAGAAGTAAGTCCTCCCAATTGTGCACCATCTGGGCAAGATACTTGTCATTTTTTGAGAAACCCTACTCTTGCCACATTTGTGAGCCACTTTGTAAATCTGCTCCTTGGATCTTTTAGGAATCTTGCTCAAAATGGAATCTACCAGCCCCTCTTGTGCTCGTCCTAAGATGGTTAAGATGAAGCCCCAGAACAAGAACTTAGGTTTCAATGGGAAAAATGTGGAACACTTCTTGGACTTGTACAAGATGGCTGCTTTGGTGGATGGGGATAGCAAATTTGATATGGCCTACCAGTTACAATTTTTTATCTCCTCTGATTAAGTTATGGAAATCATAGAGTTGTTTGAAGTTTTTGAACAGCATAGCTGGGCCCTGCTGCGGGAAGCAATGTTGGCCTATTGGGGAAAAATAGATGTAGCCCGATTTACTTTGCAGGATCTAGATAACCTTGTCTCCCAGTGGATCTCCAATGGTGGTGGGGCTTCAGCTTCTTATTATCAGTCCTTTAGGAAATCTTGGGATCCTATCAAATCCTACCTTGTCCGAAACAATCACATTGAAACAGTGGACAAAATTCATGTCCAATTTTTCCAATCTTTTTCTCTTGGAGTTCAGGAAAGGATCAAGGACAAACTGGTCAAGTCTGGATCCATGATCACTACCAGGGATAATACATTCAAGCTCCCTGTTTTCCTTATCCTTAGAGGAGTGGTGGATAAAGTTATGAAAGGTCAAACAGCCCTCACTTTTGAGAAATCTAAAACTAATGAACCAGTCCATGCTCCCTCTTTCAAAGAGTCAAACAAGATTATGAATAAAATGGAATCTGATCGCAGGCCCAAGAACCCTCAGCCTAACCAAGAAACTGCTAAAATGGACAAGATCTCTAAACTGCTCAAAGCCTTTTAGAACAAAATGGATCAAAAGATTTCCTCCCTTGTTTTTCCTGAACCTTCTAGTGCTGTTCCTAAAAATACTCTAGTCTGCTATTATTTCCACAGGGAAGGCCATGGAACCGGTTGGTGTCTCAAACTCCAGAAGGACAAAGAAAAGAAATTGGTAGATCAAAAAGGGAATAACTTTTTCCTTCCTAATGGTGCCCTAATCCCCTTTGATTTTTCTTGCCCTATTCATCATGTGGTGGCCTCTTACCAGTCACCCCCTTCTATGAAGGCATCCTTGGCTTCTGTGGATTTCCAATCTTCTTGTGGTACTCTTCAACCCTGGTATCCTTCAGCTATTTCCTCCTCCTCTCTGGTTTGTACTTACCAATTGGATTGAGCTAGGAAGCAAAATGAGGAGCCCAAACCTCATAAAGCTCCTTCCTTGCCAACCTCAATCCTCCAAAAACCACCCAAACAACAATCCTCACCTGAGCCCTCTTCTGATGTAGAAGACATGGAGTTGGAAAAAGAACCACTCATGGAAAGGTCTCAAGATCACCCTGATCCTCATCCCTCATCTATTAAACCTCCTCAATCCCCTGATCCTGTTCCTGCTTCACCCAATCTTCCTCCCTCCACCCAGCCCAAAGTTTGGTTTGAGAGGGGAATTTCCAAAGATCAACCCAATGCTGTGGAAGGGGTATTAAAGAAAATTTCTGATCTTAAAATTTCTGATCTATCTGTGGCTGAGCTCCTCTCAATCTCTCCATCTGTTGCTGAAGGAATGAAGAAATGGGTTTTGCGTTGACGTGTGGAAATTTGTCCTGAAGAACTCATGGTCTCCTCTGGAACTTTGATGGAGGATTCTGGTGGAACAGATCCCTCTTCTGAGTCTAGTCTTTACTCTTGTCCTCTTGCTTTTCTTCCCTGCTATCTTGGTGGATCAGCAAAAACGGTCTTACTCCTTGTTGACTCTGGCTTGCAGCTCAACTTGATCTCAGATGCTATGGCCTGCAAACTTAAACTCAGCCCTAGGGTCAGCTTCACCTCTTCAGTGTATGGAATAGGAAACCAGTCTTGCAAATTGGTTGGAATCATTGAAGACGTTCCATTCTGGATTGGCCAAAACATTGTTGGAGATTGTCATTTCTGGATCACATGCCTGGATGGACCTATGATCTTGGGTTGACCTTTCTTAATTGATTTTGGAGCAACTCTTATGTTTTCCAATCAAGTTGGGGAGAGAATCCTCCTCCCTGATTCTGATGGTAGAAAAATTGAGGTTCCTCTTTGTTCTTTGGATTCTGGTTTCTGGGAAAGAGATTTCCCTGGTCATTTTCCTAAGTCATCTCTAAAAGGAAAACAGGAGGATAATTCTAGTTTCTCTTATTTTTTATGGGAGTAGTTGATCCTACTAATAGTTTTAGTTCTTTTCAGCATCAAACTTCAACTCAAGGGTCAACTCTCATCCCAGAGGCTTATTTCTATTTCTTTTCAACGTTTTCTTCTGATCTCAAAAATATCATATATCAAAAACAAATCAAAATGGAAAAATCCAAAAATATTTCTTCTTCACCTGTTGTTTCTTCTTTTCCTTGTACTCTTATTCCTAATCAATCTTCTCTTGTTTCCGGTTCAAATCTCCGCAATGAGTCTAAACTAGATCCCAATCTTGATTCTATTTTTGGTGGCTTTGGTATGGAAGAATATGGGCTTCAGTGGAGGCAAATTGGGGTAGAAGTAAGTCCTCCCAATTGTGCACCACCAGGGTATCCTACTACTATCATTTTTGAAAGCCTACCTTGTGCCACACATGTGAGCAATGTATTATCTCCTGGGACTTCCTCTATGGAAAAGGCATCTTTTGAAAACGTTGCGGAACATTGAACTTGGAAGGCGTTAGAACTTGGTCTCAATCCTTCTAGTCAGATCTCTCTGGTCAACTCTTGGCAAAAACAAGAACCGCTCTCTTTTGCCTCCAAATACAAACCAGTTGCTAGGAAAATCCAACCAGTCAACCAACCAATGCCTCTCAATCTCAACCCTCCTCTTAGGTGTCCTCCTCTATCCTGCAATCCTTACTGTGGTTTACCTCAATCTCTCACTGGTCCATTCATCCCCTCTGGTTGTGTCATTGAAGAACGTCTGGGAGTAGTCAACTTTGGACCAGATGGATGGCTTCTACCTGATGAGTTGTATTTGATCAAAAATGTCTTGGTTCTTAGGGAAAAAGGTATTGCTTTCTCTGAATAAGAGAGAGGTCTCTTGAAAGAGTCCTATGGTCTGGCTTATATCATTCCTGTAGTAGAACATGATCCCTGGCAAAAGAAAAAGATCCCAATCCCTGCTGCAAAAGTTGACAAATTCATCAAGTTGGTCCGGGAACAAGTCCAAACCGGTTTATACAAACAGTCAACTTCTAGCTGTTCCAGTCCTGTTTTCTGTGTCCTTAAAAGTAATGGGAAACTTAGAATAGTTCATGATCTCCAGCCTCTAAATAAGGTTACTATTAAAGACCCTGGTATTCCCCCTACTACTGAAGAATTAGTTGAATCCTTCTCTGGGAGAGCTTGCTATGGTCTAGGTGAAATTATGGGTGGCTATGAAAAATGGTCCTTACATCCGATTTCTTGCCCTCTCACTACTTTTGATACTCCCCTTGGTCATTTCCAACTTACTCAATTGCCTCAAGGTGCCACCAACTTGGTTGAAGTCTATCAGGCTCAGATGGTTTGGATCCTCCAGGATGAAATCCCTTATCATGCTGGTATCTTTATTGACAATGGCGGAATTAAAGGACCAGTTTCTGATTATAACAATGAGCTCTTACCCTGGCATTGAGGAATCCATTGATTTATCTGGGAATATGCAACCACTTTGGAAGGGATCTTGTTCCAAATTGAAGAATCTGGCCTCACTGTCTCTGAATCCAAATTGGCTGCCTGTGTCCCTGCTCTGGAAATTGTTGGTCATGTGGTCTGCAAGGAAGGAAGAAGGATGGCTCCATCCAAAGTCAACAAAATCCTCTCTTGGCCTACTCCCATCAATCCAACTGAAGTCAGGGGTTTTCCGGGTGTTTTTGCTTATGTTCAAATCTTTATCCCATCTCTATCCAAAATCTGTGCTCCTCTATGTCACCTGACCAGAAAAGATGCTGAGTGGATCTGGACCCAAGATTGTTAAAATTCTTTTCAGCTACTTAAAGTGATGGTTGGCAAAGACATAGTCTTGAAAAAGATCACTTATGGACCGGGAGCTGGCAAGATCAAATTGGCTGTTGATTCTAGTTATCAATCTGTTGGGGCTGTCCTCACTCAGGAAGACAAAAATGGTTGAGACCGTCCTGCTCTCTATGAATCCTTGTTATTTTCAGATGTAGAATCCAGGTACTCCCAACCAAAACTGGAACTCTGTGGCGTGGCTCAAATGTTGAAGAAACTCCAAAATGTCCTCTGGGGTCAACACTTTGAGTTACAAGTTGATGCACAATCCATCATCAAAATGATCAATGCTCCCAGCCTCCCAAATGCTCCTATAACTTGTTGGGTTGCCTTTATCCAACTTTTCTCTTTTGATATTTTTCATAGGCCTGGAAAATCCTTCACCATGCCTGATGGTTAATCTCAATTCCCCCATGGAGATGAAGAATTGGATGTTGGAGTGGACTTTGATGAGGAGGAGCCTTTAATTCGTCCAGTCTTCACCTTTTCCTCCCAAGATTATTCTGGCTTCCAACAAGGTTTCTTGCTAAAATTATAGCAGTACCTTTCCACTCTCCAAAGGCCACCTGATCTCTCTTCTAAAGATTTTTGATCACTCAAAAGGAAGTCTTCCAATTTCTTTGTCCAAGGTACTAGGCTTATGAAAAGAGGCAATCCTTGTGCTCTAATTGTTGTCACTATCCCCTCTAAAAAAGATTCAATCCTAAAAAGTCTCCATGAAGGGCTTGGGCATTGTGGGGAAACCAAAACCTATTGACGTATATCCAAACAATTCTGGTGGCCATCTTTGAAGAAGTCAGTCTCTCAATGGTGCAAGAGTTGTGAAGTATGTCAGAAACGTGATCTCAGGGGACTGGCTGAAATTTGTTATCCCCCTGGAGAGTCCACTGTCTTTGGAAGGATTGCTATGGATGTGGTTCACATTAAGGCTGGTGGAGCTAAGTACCTCATTGTGGCTAGAGATGATTTTTCTGGATGGGTTGAAGCAAAATTTCTTCAGAACCTCAGCTCTGATTCAGTAGCAGCCTTCCTTTATGAGACTTGGAAAACGCATTATGGCTTGTCTCAATCTTATTCAAATGATGGTGGCTCTGAGTTTGGTGGAAAACTGGCCAAAATGATCCAATTGCTTCCTGGTCAACATAGGGTGACCAGTCCTTATTATCCTGAAGGACAACGCATGGTGGAAAGAGGCCATGCCCCTTTGAAGGCTGCTCTTGTCAAGTTGGCTGGTGAAAGTGGAAAGAATTGTTGCAAATTTCTTCCTCTGGCCCTCTTCTCTGATCAAATTTCAACTAAATGAACCACTGGCTACTCACCTTACAAGATCCTCTTTGGTCAAAGGGCTGTCCTTCCTCTTGATCTGGAAATGGAATCTTTGTTAGCTATTTCTTCGGAAATGTTTTCTTCCACCACTGATCTATTAGTTGCCAGATCCAAGCAACTGGAGTAAAGTGGAGATGTTTGTGATGAAGCTTATCAGAAAATAATGGAGTCAAGGGAAAAATCAGTCCAGTATTGGGAGGATAAGCATTCCAATCGAGTCAGGGATCCCTTGAATCCTGGTGATCTAGTTTTAGTTACAATAAATCCTTGGAAACTCAGTGGGGAAAGCTTTTTTCCAATTGCTGAAATGGTCCTTATCAAGTGGTCTGTCAATTCAGAGGTGGATCATATGTTTTGGAAGAACTGGATGGTACTGAGATGGCCAGAAGGTTCTCTGCTGATCAGGTCAAGAAATTTCATTATTGTGGAGGCAACTTTGATTGGAAGTAAGTCTTCCCAATTGTGCACCACCAGGGTCATCAGCTGCGTTTTGTTGTGAAACTCTACTGTATGCCACATATGTGAGCACCTGGGACGCCTTCTTCATTTTTTGCAGTCAACTCTAGGGTTTTCTTTGTATGGATCAAGATATTCTTTTCAAACCACCCTCAAGATAAAATGGCCATTCCTTGTGTTCAATCATCTTTCCTTTCTTTTTTTTTGTGACATCAAGCTCAGATGCAGACTAGGGAAAGTCTGTAAGTTGGGAAGAGATGTGGTGACCAAATATGGGCACCCTGGATCAGATGCGGAAATTCAAATGTTTTTAGGATTCTTTTATTTAGGTGCCATTCATAAAAAAAAAAGAAAAAAAATGGAATTTTTTTGTATCAGTATCACTCCTCCAATTTCCTCATCCTGCCAATCAGGCCTCTGTCCCAGTGTTCTAGGACAGGCCTCTCTTGGTCTCATCACCTAGGCATTGCGTTTGATTCCCTCTCTCTTTGTTTCCCCCTTCCTTTTGGCCAAATGCGCGGGCCAAGACCCGCTTGTCCCAAACTTCCTCCGCGCCCCCATCATCCGTTCCCATCCAGCCTCATTTGCTTCATTCGCCACCACCACCACCACCACCACCACAACCCAACTCCACTCTCTGTCAGCCTCTGTCCTGTTGAAAAAAATCCTAAAGTGTCTCATCTCCTTCCTTTTTGCACCCTACAACGCCTCAAATCCAACTCCCATCCAACAATCCACCTCATCATCCCTTCCAAACCATCAAGCTCATCTTGATCATAAGCTCATCCATCCAGATACTCACGCCCTTGAGGAAAAATTGAGATTGTCCATCAATAATTTGTCTATCAATCACCAACATCCCTCATCCAGGAAACATCAGACGTCCATCTTTGAGCAAGACTTTCATGATTGGAAATGCTCCTCAAGACCTTGGTCTGAGACCCTCCTCAATTCCAGTCAACCAATCTTCTCCATCTACTCTCTCTCCCAACATAACTGACCATCAGTCCAGATTGTTCAAAGTTATCCATCCCAGCAGTTCTATACATCATCCAAAACAATCTACAGTTTGTAGCTGCCGCTAACCTTGATCTGGAAACTTTCTTGGTCACTTAACAACTCAAATTCACCACTCCCAAACCAATCCAACCATCATCTCTCCCACCTCCATTGGGATATCCTTGACGGTATCCTCCCCCAGCTCCTATCCCACCAACTTCCACTTGCACCCCCTTCCATCTTTGGGTGGGGGTGGAAAAGTGCCGTCTACTGCCCGCAAACATCCGCAGGCGGTCTGGTTCACTTTTTTCCCACCCCTTCCGCCTTTGGGTGAGGGGTGGGTGATCCTTGTGTTGTTGCGCGCGCCCATCCGCGGAAGACGCAAGAGAGGTGAAGGGATGAAAAAAGATCCCACCCCAGTCAGGGAGGCTGGATTTCCACTGGCCCGCGTGATCTATTTTTCTGATCATCTGAAACCATTTAAAAAAAAAATCCACTCTATTTGTAGAATCACTTGTACATAGTCTAACAGGGCCTCCTGCCCATATAAGGAGGAGCTCTCCCCTGCCTTTTGGCATGGAGGGGGGGTATCATATGGTATTTTATGAGAGGATCATCATCACTATCACCTTGAAATAAATTAGCTGTGGGTTTGCATTCCCCTTTATCTGAGACTGAATTCTGGGTATATCCATGATTGCCCCTTGATCCTTGAGCCTCCATACCCAAATCCTGATCCTTGATCTTTATCACCAACCAATAGCCTTGCTGGTTGAAGAAGAATTTGACTTATTGAATTCTTGAGTGTGTTACACCACTCCTGATACCTTTATCCGACCATACTGGTCCTGATCATCCTTTGATTATCTTTCTGGAACCAGTCACTTTTGACTGAAGAGGTCTTATTAAGCTTCAAACCTGGAGTGTTAAACCTCCCTTCATTCCTTTTGAAGTTGGATTCCGCCACGCTAATCTTGAGTCCCTTGAGGAGTGTTGGGTTATTCTTGTTTGAATGAGTTATTGTTTTGCTTCTAGAGCGTCATCAAAAAAATTAGCTTTGTCTTGTGCATCCACCCACAGTTATCTGGTACCCTTCAAGCGCTTGATTGCGGAGAGTTGGGCAGGTTCATTGAGAACCTGGAGCTTGTTTGGGATTGAGTTGATCTTTCCTAAGCTTCTTCTGACAACCAGAGCTATTAGCTTGTGGGCGTTGTTACTTACAATTGCCTTGTCTTGTTGAACTCTGAACAATTCATGACTTCTTCTATTCAAGTTTTCCCTGGCATCATCTTGCCTCAGATAATGTTGTTTCCCCAGCTACTGAGTACTATCATCTTTATCCTTTACTCTTTGATCCCTCATTTACCAGGTTCTGGACTTTGATCTTGGTTACATTTAAATATTTTTATAAAACTCAGGAGGGAAGCCTGAACAGCACCTTTCCCCTCCACAGAACTGCCATGGCCTAGCACTGTTTGGAGTCTTACACTTCTCATCCTGATCATCCTCCCTCCACCCAGCCCAAATTTTGATTTGAGAGGGGAATTTCCAAGGATCTTTGCAATGCTGTGGAAGGAGTGTTAAGGAAAATCTCTGATCTAAAAATTCCTGATCTGTCTGTGGCTGAACTACTGTCAATCTCTCCATCTGTGGCTGAAGGGATGAAGAAATGGGTTTCTCATCAACAAGTGGAGATTGGTCCAGACAAATTAAAAGTTTCTTCTATTACTTTGATGGAGGACTCTGGTGGAACAGATCCCTCTTCAGATACCAACTTGTATTCCTGTCCTCTTGGTTTCCTCTCCTGCTATCTTGGTGAATCTACTAAAACATTCTCTCTGCTAGTGGATTCTGGTTCCCAGCTTAATTTAATTTTGGATGCCATGGCCTGAAAACTCAAACTCAGTCCAAGGGTCAGCTTTAGATCTGCTGTATATGGTATAGGGAATCATTCATGAAAATTAGTTGGTATTCCTGAGGATTTCTCAGTTTGAATTGGACAAAATATTGTTGGCACCTGTTGTTTCTGGATTACTTGTTTGGATGGAACTATGATCTTGGGAAGGCCTTTCTTCATCAATTTTGGTGCAAACCTAATGTTTTCTGATCAAGTTGGGGAGAGAATTCTTCTCCCTGATGCCCATGGCAGGAAGATTGAAGTACCCCTTTGCTCCTTGAATTATGTTCTTTGGGAACAAGATTTTCATGTTCACCCTACTAGATTGGTTCTGAAAGGGAAACAGAAGGACACCTCTTCTTCCTCTCATTTTTTAGATTAGTTGGTCCTACTAAGAGTTGTAGTTCTTCCCAGCCTCATACTTCCACTCAAGGATCAACTTCTGTCTCAGAGGCATATTTTTCTTTTTCCTTTTCATTTCCTTCTCATCCAAATAAGATCAAAAATCAAAAACATGAAACATCCAAAAATCCTGGAAATATTTTCTCTCTCTGGATCTGTTGTGTCTTCTTTTCTTTGTTATTTTGAGCATGATAATTCTTCTCCTATTCAAGTTTCAAATCTCCGCAATGAGTCTAAACTAGATCCCAATCTTGATTCTCTTCTTGGTGGTTTTGGTATGAAGGGATATGGCCCTAGGTGGAGGAAATTTGGGGTAGAAGCAAGTCCTCCCAATTGTGCCCCATCAGGGGCTCCTACTACTTTCATTTTCAAAAGCCTACCCTGCGCCACACATGTGAGCAATGCGTCATCTTTTGGATCCTCTTTTATGGAAAAGGAACCTTTCAATGATTTTCAGGAACATCAAACTTGGAAGATGTTGGGACTTGGTCTCAGCTTTTGTAGTCAGGTCTTTCTGGTCAATTCTTGGAGGAAGCAAGGATTTCTCTTGTTTCCACTAAGTATAAGCCAGTTGCAAAAAATGTTCAAACAGTCAACCAACCAATGCCTCTCAACCCCAATCCTCCTCTTATGTGTCCTCCTGTATCTCCTGATCCTTACTGTGGTTTATCTTGATCTCTCACTGGTCCCTTTGTTCCTTGTGGTGGTGTTACTGACGAAAGTCTGAAGGTGGTCCACTTTGGTCCAGATCAATGGCTTCTTCCTGATGATTTAAACTTGATCAAAAATGTTTTAGCTCTTAGAGATAAATCTATTGCTTTCTGTGAAGAAGAGAGAGGTCTCTTGAAATAATCCTATGGCCTAACTTATATCATTCCAGTGGTAGAACATGATCCCTTGCAAAAAAAAAAGTTCCCTATCCCTGCTGCTAAGGTCAAAGAATTCATCAAGTTGGTCTGTAAACAAGTCCATACCAGTTTATACAAGCAGTAAACTTCCAGCTATTCCATTCCTGTCTTCTGTCTCCTCAAAAGTAATGGTAAACTTAAAATATTCAATGATCTCCAGCTTCTAAATAAGGTTACTTTTAAAGAATCTGGTATTCCCCCTGCTACTGAAGAATTTTTCAAATCTTTCTCTGGGAGAGCTTGCTATGGTCTAGGTGATATTATGGGTGGTTATGAAAAACAATCCTTAAAGCCAATTTCTCATCCTCTCACTACTTTCAATACTCCTCTTGGTTGATTCCAACTTACTTGTTTGCCCCCAGGTGCCACCAATTTTGTTGCAGTCTATCAGGCTCAAATGGTTTGGATCCTCCAGGATGAAATCCCTGATCATGCTGGTACCTTTATTGACAATGGCAGAATTTAAATTCCAGTTTCTGACTATAACAATGAGCTCTTAGCTTGGCACTCAGGAATCTGTCAATTTATCTGGGAATATGCAACAACTTTGGAAAGGATCTTGTTTCAAATCTAGGAGTCTTTTCTCACTGTATCTGGATCTGAATTGGCTGCCTGTGTCCCCGCTTTGGAAATTGTTGGTCATGTGGTCTGCAAGGAAGGAAGAAGAATGGCCCCATCCAAAGTCAACAAGATCCTCTCTTGGCCCACTCCAATCAATCCCACTGAAGTCAGAGGTTTCTTAGGTGTTGTCATTTCTGTTTCGATCTTCATCCCTTCTCTATCCATAATCTGTATTCCCTTTTGTTGCTTAACCAGGAAGGAGGCTGAATGGCTTTGGACCCAAGCTTGTGAAAAATCATTTCAGGATCTCAAAACAATTGTTGGGAAAGAAATTTTCTTGAAGAAGATCACTTATGGACCTGGAGCTGGCAAGATCAAGCTGGCTGTCAATTTGAGTTATCAATCTGTTGGGGCTGTCCTTACCCAGGACAACAAAAATGGTTTGGATCTTCCTGCTCTGTGTGAATCTCTTCTCTTTTCAAATGTGGAATCTAGGTACTCCCAGCCAAAACTGGAACTTTTTGGTGTGGCCTTAATGTTGGAGAAACTCCAAACTATTCTTTGGGGCCAACACATTGAGTTACAAGTCAACACACAATTGTCCATCAAACTGATCAATGCCCCCAGCCTTCCAAATGCTCCAATGACTTGTTGGGTGGCTTTTATTCAGTTGTTCTCTTTTGATATTGTTCATAGGCGTGGAAAGTCTTTCACCATGCCTGAAGGTTTATCTTAACACCCTCTTGGAGATGAAGAATTGGATTTTGGAGCAGATTTTAACAAGGAGGAACCTTTTATTCAACCTTTCTTCACCTTTTCCTCTCAAAATTATTCTGGCTTCCAGCAAGGGTTCTGGCTTAAACTAGAGAAGTACCTTTCCACTCTACAAAGACCTCCTGATCTATCAGCTAAAGATTATTGATCCCTTAAAAGAAACTCCTCCAACTTCTTCATACAAGTTACTAGGCTTATGAAAAGAGGCAATCCTTGTGCTCTTATTGTTGTCACTATCCCTGCTAAACAAGATATAATCTTGAAAAGTCTCCATGAAGGACTTTTTCATTGTGGAGAAACAGAAACTTATTGACTAATATCCAAAAAATTCTGGTGGCTATCTTTGGAGAATTCTGTCTC
The DNA here is from genome assembly GCA_025617555.3 of Puccinia polysora. Taxonomy (NCBI): domain Eukaryota; kingdom Fungi; phylum Basidiomycota; class Pucciniomycetes; order Pucciniales; family Pucciniaceae; genus Puccinia; species Puccinia polysora. Next base: position 10,974,140 of record CM062631.1, read on the forward strand.
TCAATGGTGCAAGAATTGTGAGGTCTGTCAGAAACATGATCTTAGGCACCCGGATGAAATTCTCTATCCAACTGGGGAGTCCACTTTCTTTGGAAGGATTGCTATGGATGTGTTTCACATTAATGCTGGTGGAGCTAAGTACCTCATTGTGGCTAGAGATGATTTTTCTGGATGGGTTTCAGAAAAATTTCTTAAGAACCTCAGTTCTGAATCAGTACAAGCTTTTCTCTATGAGACTTGGAAAATTCCCTATGGCTTGGCCCAATCTTATTCAACTGATGGTGGCTCTGAGTTTGGTGGCAAACTTGCCAAAATGGTCCAATTGCTTCCTGGTCAACATTGGGTGACCACTCCTTATTATCCTGAAGGAAAAGGCATGGTGGAAAGAGGCCATGCTCCTTTGAAGGCCACTCGTGTCAAACTTTCCAGTGAAAGTGGGAAGCATTGTGGCAAATTTCTTCCTCTGGTCCTTTTCTCTGATCAAATTTCAACTAAACAAACCACTGGCTGTTCACCCTACAAAATTATCTTTGGTCAAAGTGCTTTCCTTCCTCTGGATCTGGAAATGGAATCTTTCTTGGGTATTTCTTGGGAACAGGTTTCTTCTACAACTGATTTATTAGTTGCTCAATCTAAGAAACTGGAGCAGAGTGAGGATTTTTGCAGTGAAGCTTATCAGAAGATGATGGAATCCAGAGAAAAACAGGTTCAGTATTGGGACAATAAACATTCAAAGCATATCAGGGACCCTTTGAATCCTGGTGACCTTTTTCTAGCTTATAATTGATCCTTGGAAACTCAGTGGGGAAATGTTTTTTCTAATGGCTGGAATGGTCCTATTGGTTGGTCCGCCAAGTTAGAGGTGGATCATATGTTTTGGAAGAACTGGTTGATACTCAGATGGCCAGGAGGTTCTCTTCTGATCAAGTGAAGAAATTTCATTGTTGTGGAGGGAACTTAGAAGTAATTCCTCCCGATTGTGCACCACCAGAGTCATCTGCTGCATCTTTATTGTAAAACTCTACTGTATGCCACATATGTGAGCAGCTGGGACTACTCCTTTTTTTATCTCTGTCACTTCTAGGAATTTTCTTTGGATGGATCATGATATTCTTTTCCAGTCACCCTCAAGATGAAAGGGCCATTCTTTGGCTCCAATCATCTTTTTTCCTTTTTATATATATTTCATCAAACTCCAATGCAGACTAGGGACAGTATGTAAGTTGGGGAGAGATGTGGTGACCAAATCAGGACACCTTGGGCCATTGGGGAAAACTTTAGAATTTTTTTGATGATTTGTTTTAACTATCTTTCATCATCAATCAAATCAAAAAAAAAAAATCTGTAACAATGCCCTTCTTCACTTCCTAGCCTTCCCACTCTTACTTCTCCTAGTTGTCTATGACAGGCCATGGGGTGCTCAAGCTCTCAGGCTGTGTGTTCAAATCCCCCCTCTCTGACGGTACTTCTTCCCTTTTGGGCCAAGGACCGGTTGCAAGCAACTTTTCTTGCTTCATCCAATGCTCATCATCACTGCACCCCCCATCATTGCCATTTGGATTGTCTAAAGTTGATTGGTTCAACTCAACCAAGAATTGGCGACTGATTGAATCCAACTGATTGGTTGATGATTATCAATCCATCCATCCTCCATCCCTCCTCCCCCTCGGCTCATCATCAACCAATCCCTCCATCCTTGCACCAATCTTCCGCAAGGTGCAAGCCGGATGATCTGCATTCACCACTTCATTCAGACCTTCCAAAGACAATTGGAACTCCGACCAACCCATCATCAACAAACAAACCGCAAGTGATTAGTTGCACTTATCAATCAACTGATCACCCTGGATCACCTCAATTTTGCAAGGACAATTGACCGTTGACCAATCACTTGCGGCCTCTCTTCCTCATCTTGCAGCAGCCTCAACATCTCCTCAAGACCCCCCCATCTTGATTGAACCAATTGCCAAGCATCTCAAGACTGATTTTCTTTGGACAATCTCCAGTCTGATCCGCTCAACCATCCAATCCCTGCCAATCCACCAACTTGATTGCATCCTTTGATTGCAACCCTGATCAAGCTATCAAGAAGGATGACCAACCCATCAAAGGCAATTGGTCACCCTTTATCAATCAACCAATCCCCCCAATTGCCTTTGGACCAATCCTTGGCGGCAAACTTGTTGCATTTCCACCTTGCACCACCCAATTGCGCGGCTGAACCCCCTCTGGCCACAAGCTTAGTCTTGTGCGGCCATCCTCACCTGTCCTTCATCACCAGCTGCGGCCAACTCTGACCTCTGGCCAATCTTTTTTTTGTTGTTGTTTTTTCATCCTCATTTCCTATTTATTTTTCTGTGTGTTCATTTTTTTATGACAAATCCCGGTTGTGTTCTGTTGATCATCACTTTTTTTGTTTTTCTGGACCTGATCATGTAATTGAAAAAAAAACTTTTTTCCACTCTATTTGTAGTATCTCTTGTAAATAGTACAACAGGGCCTCCTTACCATAAAAGGAGGGTCTCTCCCCTACCTTTTTCCAAATATCCATGGGGGTGTGTGCCTATGCCCCCCTGTTATTATCTGAAATCTGATCCATCCTTATCCTGGGTATATCTATGATTGCCCCTTGATCCATTTATCCTGAGTCTTTTGCCCCTCTGAGGCCTGATCCTTATCACCAACCAATAGCCTTGCTGGTTGAAGAGAATTCTGTCTGTTGGAATTCTTGAGTGTGTTACATCACTCTTTGATCCCTTTCTCTGACCATACTGGTATTGATCCTTCCTTGATCATCTTTCTGGAGCCAATCTTAATTGATTGAAGAGGCTTTATCAAGCTTAAAACCTGGATTGTTATACCTCCTTTTATTTTTTTTAAAAGTTGCATTCTTCCAGCCTACTCTTGAGTTCCTTGGGAAGTGTTTAGTTTATCCCTGTTCAAATCACTTACTGTTTGCTTTTAGATCTTCTCAAAAAATTGTGCTTTTTCTTGTACGGCCACCCTCAGTAATCTGATACCCTTCAAGTGCTTTATTGCCAAGAGTTAGGCGGGTTTGTTGAGAACCTGGATGTTGGTTTTGGTTTGAGTTGATCATCCCCAATCTTCTGCTGACAACCAGATTTATTAGCTTTTGGGCGTTGTTTACATACAACATCTTTGTTCTTTTGAACTTTAAACAAACTTCAACTTCTTTTGTCCAAATATCTCCCACATAACCTTGCCTCAGATAGTGCTGTTCCATTGCTACCTACTATTATCAAACTTTATCCTTTACTACTTGATTCCTCACTTAAAAGGTTCTGGACTTTGATCTTGGTTACATTTAAATATTTTTGTTACACTCAGGAGGGCAGCCTAAACAGCACCTTTCCCCTCCACAGAATTTCCACGGCCTAGCACTGTTTGCAGTCTTACACCGCCTCAATTCATCCCTGTCTCATCTTTTCCCTCATCTTACTCTATGAGAGAACTGATTCTTCCTCTCACACTTGCCACTTTGATGAGTAATGTTTGATTTTGAATTAGGTGAAAAATCCCTTCACCATTTTTTTTTGGTTTTGGTCATTCACCCAAGATTCACAGGCTGAGTTGGTTTTTTTTCTCATTTGGTGGGGTGGATTTAGGCAAAACAGACTAAAAAATTCCAAACCCCCCACCTCACCCCACCAAAACACTGTTCAAACCACCCACCTCACCCCATCAAAACACCGGGCAGTCCACTCTTTCCTCCTCCTCACCAACCACCTCCACCTCCACCTCACCCACCACATCCCCTCCTCCTTTGGTTGCAACCCCTGGTAAGCTTCCACCCCTCCTCCTCCTCCTCATCCTCATCCTCCCCATCATCCAATGCTCATCCTTTGATTCATCCACCTCAATCCCCCTTCAGGCCCCCCCACCCCCTTGGTTGATTCCCCAGGTAAGCTCCCCCCTCCCTCCTCCTCATTCCCCTTTTACCTCCCTCTGACCCCCTCTCACTCCCTCCCACTCACTCACCAACAAAAACCCTCTCCCCTCTCCCTTGTTCTCCCTTCCATCTTACTCTGCTTGCCAGCCCTGCCCCCCCTTGCTCTGGTCCACCCACCCCCTCCTTGCTCCCTTCCGCCCACCCCCTCCTTGCTCCCTTCCGCCCACCCCCTCCTTACTCTTCCTTGCTTGGCTTGCCGCCCCCCCTCTCCCCTTGACTCACCGCCCACTCCTCCTTGCGCTTGGCTTGCCGCCCCCCCTCCCCTTGGCTTGCTGGCCCCCTCCCTTGCTCTGCCTTGCTCTGGTCTCCCTCCCTCGCTTGTCAGCTTGCCGCCTGCTGTGGAAAGAGATTGTGTTTTCAGTAAATTCTCCGCAAAAATATAGATTTCTCTGAAACAATCTTTCTCCAAGTTCTGGAAAGGCCTCTAGCCCTTGAGTCACACTCCTTTCCCTCTGCAATTCCTAATTGACCTTGGCTTCCGCACCCAAGCTGGAAACCACTAAAGCTAACTCCCAATTAAATAATAGTAAATACAAAAGACAGACACCCCAACAAGCTCCGCACTTTAAGTATTTCCCTAAATATGACCTCCAAGGACTCTTGCTGGTTATTACACTCAAAAGTATTAGAAGAAAAGAATCAAGCTATAATTTTCCGTGATAATCTCCAATAATGATGATGTGATCTCCAATAATGGTTTCACAATCTCCAATCATGTTCTCCCCCCTCATATTATTATGATCCCCTGATTTTGATCCCCCTCCATACAAAAAAGTAAAGCTACCTTATATACACAACAAATAACAAAGGAACGTAAACTGCTAATGAAAGACTCCTTTTCCCACAACCTCCTTGCAATCTGCACTGATCCTCCTTACTAATAGTTTGATCCTTACCCAATCCAATGATCTTCAGTAGATTTGATGATCCTGTTGCCAATTCCCCCTAACATTTGAGTTGCACCAATGCATAACTAACAACAGATCCTTGTCAATCTTCCCTAGTGGATCACTCCTGATCCTGCATGCGGAATAACTACAAATTCCCAACAAGCCACATGCCGCCTCCTCAAATTTAGCGTTCATTGCCCCACAGTTCTTGGAAATCTCAGTGCATATCCCATGATCAGCTTAATCTGTACTACTCAGCTTTGATTAGTTGTTTCTGCATTAGTAAACCCACAGCCGTGGAGGGAAATTTATGTTTGACCACACCATGTCTGCAAAAGGCAAAAACTCCGGCCCATTCTTGTCATTGTGCCTGCCAAAAGCGTGTGCTGCACCAATGCCAAGCCCTCAGCAAATGTACTCTGGAATAGAAATTCCGCCAACGCGCTTCTCTGAGCCAATTCTACTGCGGAATTCCAACCACAGATGAGCTTCTCCAAGTCAAATGTCCAGTGCTGAGCCTACTTAACTCCGTGTCTATAAATAACCACCAAACCGCTCCTCCCCGTGCTTGGCCTGCCGCCCCCCCTCCCCTTGGCTTGCCGGCCCTGCCCTCCCTTGCTCTTCCCCCCCTCTCCCAGCAGAGCTTGCCACCCCGCCGCCCCCCTTGTTTTCCCTCTGCTCACCATCCCCGCCCCCACCTTTCTCTCATCCACCCTCCCTTGATCCCCCACAAGCCACCCCCCTCCCTTGCCTTGCCACCAGGCACAATCCCCCCCGGCCCACCTAGCCTGACCCAAGGCCCGGCCCAATTTGCTTGCACCCTGTTAATTTTTTTTTTTTTTTTTTTTTTTTTTTTTGGTGATGACATTAAATTTTCCTTTTTTTTTAATAATAATAAGCCTGGCCCAATTAGCTCATTCCCATGCCCGGTAATTTTTTTTTTTTTGGTTATCATGTGACTGACATTGGTTTTTTTTTAACCCTTCTTTGACCCCTTTTCCTTCAATGCCATCCATTCTCCCACAGCAATCACAATGTCATACTCCAAATTGAATCCCTTCTTGATCCTCAAACCAAGTGGAAAATTTGCCTGGGAGGGAACAAGATGGAAAGGGGTTGAGGTGAAAAACATAAAGAGAGGTGGCAGGCAGAGGTATTTGAAGCAAAAGAGGGATCAAATGAGGGCATCAGAAATCTCTTTGGAACTTGCAGAGGGGGGCATCCATGAAAAGGTTTCTGGTCAGGATGTAAACTACAACCTTTGGATCTGTATCCTGCCATCACTGCCAAAAATAAAAAGAACAATCAAAAATCCTCACCCACTGAGTTTGAGAATGCCAAGCAGAAAATCAAGCAATTTTATTTCTTCATCCATGGAAAAGAAACTGTACTTCTCAATAAATCTGATCACAACAGTCTTGTTGCAATAATTGACTTTTTCCCATTGAAGAAAATTTCTGACCATCACAAGAAGGACATCAACTTTGTGACAACTTTCCTTCACCAGTTAAAAAAATTTGTCAAAACTGTTGGTCCCTCAACATCTTGGGGTGGAAAAATGTGGGCAATTGGATGGCAAAAATCAACGGACCCCTTTGAGTTACTTGTACGCTATGTGAAGAAATCATCTATTCAATCTTCCCCTCAACAGTATGCTTTTCTCAATCTTAAGGCAGAAAAAGTCTCAAACTTTAGGAAAAATGTTTTGCAATTTGGCCAGACTTCCCTTTGAATAAAACGGTGAAATATTGAAGGAAAACCACATCCCCTCCTTCTCATCACTCAAATTTGGTCCTTGACCTACTCCCTTTGACTGCTCTCCGCATGTCACTTTCACATCTGACTCTTTTTATAACTCACCTCACATTGACAAAGGTGAAATCTCTGAGTATTCCTTTTTACTTGCAGTTCCAACCAATAAATCAAATGGAGAATTATTGAAACTACAGATGAATATGAAGTATCAGATGGCCAATTTCTTTTTCCTGACCTTGGCTTTGGAATTTTTTTCAAGCAAAAAGGTATAGTTAAAATGGTTTGGGCAGCAAATAAGTACAAGCAATTTACTTTTCCTGCTGTGGAGACTGCCACTCATACAATAATGGCAATGTCAATGAAAATCAACAAAACAACCCAAAACACTTGCAGGGACTTGGGGAGTGGGAAAATATACTCCAGGAAAAAAATATGTATAAAAAGAAAAAAAATTATTGGTGGGGTTAAAAATAGTCTTAAGCATTGTTTTAATTAAAAATGATTTTTTTTCTTTATAAGTTTTTCATCAAAGCAAATATATTTACAATTACTTATCCTTTTTTTTCTGTTTCAAGTTGTTCCCTCTCCATTTCCAGTTGTGCTTGCCGTCAATCCTTCTCCTTTTCCTCTTTTTGAAATTCTAGCTCAGCCTGTTTGAACTTCCACTTGGCCTCCCATTTTTGTTGATGATCCAAACTCTTGGCTTTCTGCTTTTTCAAATCAATAGCCAGCTGACTCTCCCACTTCTCCTTTTCAAAGTGTGGTTTTTCAGATTCAATTTGTGATTTCACTGTTTTTCAGAGGGGAATAGAAATGAGCTTGATTTTGAAAGCAAGGAGAATCCAATGGGCTTACTTGAATCTTGCTTCTCCATGATCTCCTCAAAGCCCAAAAAATTTGAAGTGTTTCTCCTCTTTTGAATGCTATTAAGGTTGATGTTGATAAAATCGGAGGCCTTTTGCTTTCCCTTTGCAGAGGAGTTTAGTGTGGGAACATCATTGCTCTCATTTGAAGGGGATGTTGTAGGCCCCATTGGCTTGAGGTTTTGGCCATTCAGGCATGGATGAGCCTTTTTCTTTTGAATCTAAATCAGTCAGGATTTACCAGACAGAAGAGAAAGGAACTTGGTTCCTTAATTGAGAAGATTTTGATGGCAATGGTGATATTGGAATGACATCCTCCTCATTGGACAGTTCTCCAGTTCTTCCAACCCATGAAGAGAGCAATCAAAAGAAGTAAGTGAGGGGTCCAAGGTTGCGTTTGACTCATCAATCAATGCGGAAGTAGTTTTGATTGGAGCTGATTTTTTTTGAATATCCTCCTTGGAATTGGATGGGGGCCACTCAAAGGCAAAGGTTTTGTCAAGGTCCTCATTGCTAGGCTGAGTTTCCCAGCCAAATCCTTGGCATCAACTGAATCGGATTGTTGGGCATCAAAAGCAGCTAGAGGGGTGATTATGGCCTTTTTTTCAAATATTTCATCCATTTCAATATAAAAAGGACAAATGGAGTCCAACTTATCAACCACTGAGATGATTCCCTTGGCTTTTTTGGAGTCAGTGATACCAAAGCTGGTGGAGATTGACATAGAGTGGGCCTTTTTGTACTTCAATCAATAATTCTTGAATTTCTCCCTCATCTGTTTGGATGAAAGATTAAGCCTACCTTTTGTTTTATTCTTGAGTTAATTGGCCATCAGGAGATAACCATTGAACTTAGAGGATGGAGGTTGGCCAACAGGTGTTTCATTGTTGGATCCAAGGCCAGAATTTTAGTTGGAAGGAATTTTGAGCCAGTTTACCAGTATGATTTGACCAGCTCTCTTGAGCTGAATTGAGCCTTTGGAAGCTGATAGGGGAGGATTCTTAGATGTTGAGTTCCTGGGGGATGTTTGCTTTGCTCCATGGCATGGTTTAGTGGACTTGTGGGTGGGATTTCTGAGGGGCCATTATGAGATTGATGGAGCAAAGAGGATAGCAAGAGATGAGAGTGATGAATTGACAAGAGGGATAAAGCAAAGCAAGTTGGGATGTGATGAAATAAATAAATCAATAAGGTTGAGGGAGTGATGAGGATAGTTATGCAATGAGAGTAAGCTGGATGTGATGAAAGTGATAAAGGGATGAGAGTGAAAAGTTGATGAGGATAGTGATGCAATGAGATTTAGCTGGATGTGATGAAAGCAATAAAGTGACAAGAGTGATAAATTAATGAGGATAGTGATGAAGAGATGAAGAGCAATGAATCAAATTTTGTTCCAATGAGTTTGGAGGTAGAATTTTTCCAAGGTTAGAGGTGGAAAACAAGGGGTGGAGGAAGTAGACAGGTGGAGGAAGCCTTTAAATACTTTTCTTGAAAAAACCCACTTATTTCCAGGCAACTCTGAAACGTCTGATGTGAAATAAGTGGGTTTTTTTGATTTTTAATGCAGGTTTGAAATGGCAGATTTGGTTTGAAACCCTCCATTAAAAAATGATGGGTTTGCTTAACTCTGATACGCCCTATTCTGTAGTTTTATAAAATTGGATAACCATTGATCAAATTATAAAATATAACTTTTATTCCCATACTGCACCATGAAAAAACAATGAGCAATTGATTAAAACTGACATACCAGAGCACAAGGGGCCCCTTTGTCCTCAGGTATGTCACTTGTGATCAAGTCATCATTTTTTTTGACAATGTTAAATTTGCAACCCATATGAGTTTCAAATGGCAATTTGCAACCAATCTGAGTTGCAAATGACCATTTTCAACCCATCTGAGTCACAAATAGATATATATATATCTTTTTATTTTTTTTAACTTTTTTTTATCTTATTTTTTTGTTTTATTTTGATAAAAAAATAAAAAATAAAGGTTGATGTTAAATTCACGGCTCTAGTGGTGTGGGAGTCGTGTACATGGCTCAAGGCGTTTGGGAGCCGTGTGCATGACTCCAGGCATGTTGGAGCTGTTTACACGGCCCCACACAGCCTGTGGGATCTGTGTAGGGCCCCTCAACGCGTGGGGCCCGTACACTACTCCATATAATTTATAAGTTATAATTTATTATTTATTATAATTTATAATTTATTATTTATTATTGATTATTTATTATATATGATTTATTATTTAGTATTATTTATTATTTATTATATATAATTTATTATATATCATTTATAATTTATAATTTATAATCTATAATTTATAATCTATAATTTATAATTTATTATTTATAATTTGTAATTTAAAATTTATTATTTATAATTTATAATTTATTATTCATTATTTATGATTTAATAGAGGCTACACAACTTTATTTTAGTTTTTTAGCGTGCCGTACAACTCAAATGGGACGTGTAGCATGCCACACAGCCCATTTGAGCCGTGTAGCATGCCACACGTCCCATTTGAGCCGTGTAGCATGCCACACGGCTCATTTGAGTCGTGTAGGGTGCCACAAGGCCCATTGAGCAGTTTAAAGAGCCATTTACACAGCTCTGTAGCTGTGAATTTAACATTACCCAAAAATAAAGAAATAAATAAATAAAAAATAAAAAATAAAAAATAAAAAAAACAAAATAAATAAATAAAAACAAATAAAATAAATAAAAAATAAATAAAAATAAATAAAAATAAATAAAAAAACAAAAAATAAATAAAAAACAAAAAAACTAAATAAAAAACAAAAAAATAAATAAAAAACAAAAACAAAAAAATAAAAAACAAAATAAATAAATAAATAAATCCATTAAATTTATAATATTATTATAAAAAAAATATAAAAAAATAAAATGAAATGAATATATAAATATATAAAAAATAAATCAATTAATTCAATTAAAAATATAAATATAAAAAAAATGTAAATAAATAAATTTAAATAAAATTAAATAAATAAATAAATATATCAAAAATAAAATAATTAATCAAATTAAATCAAAAATAAAAATATATAAAAAATATTTAAATGAAATTAGATAGATACTTAAATTAGAATTAGTTTTTTTGTCATTCCATACCCAAAATAGGTGGAATGGCGCGGTTCGCAACCCAGAATGGGTCACAAAAGGGCATTCACAACCCACCTGATTCATCAATGGCCCCTTGCAACTCAAATGGGTTTCAAATGGCAGTTTGCAACCCAAAATGAGTCGTGAATTGCGCCACAAAACCCGCTTTTGGTAGTGAACGGGGGTTTCAAGGTTGCAAATTTCATATTGGCCTTGTTTTCTCATGGTTCTAACTGTAAAATGTTGCTGTTTTAACTTCAAAATTTTTTGAACTGCATATCACATGTGAATTACCATGTTGTTTCAAATCTATAAGAATGTATGCATGCCTGGAGAGAGGAGACTATGGTTTATCCAGCTTTTTATCTGCTCTTGTTGTTTTATACAGGAATTTTTGACCAAAAATATTGATTCCAACAACTTTTAAGCTATGCATAACAGCTCATTTCAAACTGAATTTCTCCCATATATTATACACATAATATATAGGTGAAAAATTCATAAATTTTCTTTTATCACTGTTGGCTCCACTCACTCCTCATTTTGAAGAAGGAGGAGTATTTTGGGGGCAGATTGGGTTGATGGATTTACATGATATTGAATCAAAATCAAAATATGCCATAATATTTAAAATATTTTGTTCATTGACTGAATTTTCACTTCAAAAATACCAGTATTCCATAATAGTTCAAATTTTTAATTCATTGACTGACTTTTTATTGTGCTTTCAAATATTTATTTAATTTGATTATTTCTACACATATATCAATATTAAAATTATCAAACCTGTAAAGGTGGTAAGCTAGCACATTAGCTCCTCAAAACACTATTTCAATTGAAATCAAGTTTTAAAACTTGATTTATATTGGAATTATTTTTCCAAACCTTTCCCTGGGTATGAAAATAAGGAAAAGTTGTTAATTTAGATAAAAATGTTTTTATTTCTACAAAGAATGTCTCAATTGATACTTTTTTTTGCAACGCACATACATTTTGAGCCTATTCCTAGTTTTCACATCGGAAATTACTGAATTTTTTTATTCCAAAGATTATAATATTGCCTGCAAAATCAGATGATTTGATTTTTAATTCTTTGAAGATTTCCATTGGATATTCCAAAATGATAAATGAATGATCTGATCCTGTTAATTTTTTTCATATCAAAAACCTTAAAAGGAATGGATTTCTTTTATTTTTTTCCTTCTCTCAAGAAATATTTTTTGAAGTAAATTTTTTGAGTGAAATTTTTTCAATTCATTTTATTTCTTGTAATGCAATCTTGAAAACTCATGTGAATTGGAAAATAACTTCAAAATCCCCAGACTAACATCAATTAATTAAATATTAGAATCTTAACTTGCATTTCAAACATTCTTGCATAAGTTTTGGGATATTGGAGCTTCATGGGACAAGAAATATAAATTTTTTGAAATAAATTTACCTTTCTGGTGAATTCAACATTCCAGGAACTCTGTTGATTATCAATGTAGCCATTTATTTGAATTCCATATCAATTTCCCATAATGAAACAAAATACATCCGCTCAACATGATATTCACTCTGATTGATTATTTTCTTTTTGAATTTTGATTATGATGCTCTAAAATAAACAAAAAATGAAACTGAAAGCAAGAACTATTGATACTTTGGGTCTCTTTCTATTTCAAAACAACTTGAAGTTTTGTGTGAGTGAAAATGAATTCAAAAATCAATATATACCTCACTAGCATGCAAATTTCTGATCATCTCAATTCAAATATTCAAATAGGCACCAATGGATGCTGTCAATTGCCAAGAAGTTTGCTGATTTTTTTGATTGAGTATTGAAAGATATAATTAAACAATCTCCTCCAACCACATTTTAAAGTCAAAACATTAGGGTTCAAAAATATTGTAGAATTTCTATGGCCTGAAGTCAAGATCCAATGCTTCAGATAAATCCAAGTCAAGGAATTTATGGAATAACTTTTCCGCCCATCTAATTTTCCCTTTGAATATCTACGAGGAGTATATTCTTCAAAAGCTTTAAAAGCTCCCTCAACCAAACTTGCTTGATATCTCCATTCCAGTTGCTTTTGTGGTGTAGATACTATTGTGTCAATCATTGCTACATAAAATAAATAGCACAATAGTATTTTTTCTGTTTTCAGTTTTGCTTTTTTTTTATTAGGGACTGAAATTGAAAATTCTTTTCCCATCACACTTCCCCAAAATGAAAACCATTTCTCCTTTCCATCATACAACTCATTACTCAAAGTTTCCAGACGCTGTTCGTTTTTCTTTTCCCGATGAGATGCGGTGCTCCAGCTGTCAAATTGTTGGTAGATCACGTTTACATCCCTTTGAAAGTTCCATAGAATTTCAGGAATACTGTCAAAATCATTCTGATCAATCAACAACCCCTTTGTCAAAGGTGATGTCAGTGAATTCAATATCATTTTTGGAAGATGCTTGTCAACTAGATCCGAGGAACTTTGGCAATCAATAGTGTTTTCATCGAAGAAAAACTTTCTAGGAAAACTCTGGGAGCGCCCTTGAATTATTTTAATCACCAGCATGGGATTCACATGGCCTTCATTCAGTTCCTCTGGAGGAAAGCTGGGATTTCGGTTTCTCCAAACCTCAAAGCTCGAGGCTCCCACCATTAACGGTTGTTTTTGTGACTGGTTTTGTTCTCTCTGATAACTTGGGGTATCCCCTGAGCCGGAAAGAAGTATGATGTTGGTTGGAAAATCGATGTGCTTCCTTTTCGTGGATTGACGAGTTGGATGACCCGTTTTCGGCTTCATACAGCAATCCTGACTGTTCTTAAAGCTTTCGAACGGACATTCCCTTGTGGGGTAACCAGATCTCAAACTCTCGCTCAATGTGCGATCGTGATCAGTTGTAAGGGATTGGTCCAGAGTGTGAACGTGGTGTGGGTTGGTCGTATCTGAAGCAAGTGCTGCGATGAAACTCGGACCACTTTCTTGAGTTTTCACGGAGTCTCGCAACGGTAGATCTTGAGGCTCACGATTGCGGAGAAGCCCATGGGTAAATGCAATTGGCGGGTTACTGCATGCGAAGTTTGTGTTACCGGTAGCTTTCTCGTCGTCACGGACGAAGTGTGATATTGTAGGGGAGGATTCAGTGAGAAAGCATCCGTTATTAAATGCGGCCCATTCAGGAGTACCCAAATCGGACGAAATACTAATCGCCGGATAAAGTGACTCGGGACCATGAAAAGGCGGATGCAAAGGATAGGTGGTTTGCAAGTCGAGCTGTGGGTCCGTCCAAAAAGGGAGGTCCTCCGGATCCAGTATGAGTTCGTTGCCAGAAGTACAGGATGTGACGGCCAAGAAGCACACCAAGAAAGACAAAGGAGGATTGGTCGTCAACATCTTTGTTTTTTGGAACCTTATCGGCACCGTGCGCAATTGCCCTGTGGTCGTTGCAATACCACTTTTCAGATAGTCCGACCAAGTGAGTTAATGCTTGACGTTGACTTTCGTTGACGATATCCGGTCTGCGGGCACGCTCTGCTCAATGTTATAAAAGGATGGGATGGAGGGGATGAGTCCATTTGTTGGTTACTGACCACGGCATTCCATGCAGGTTACCAGCATTATAAGAGGTGGTCCTTGGTGACGAGGCGTCATGCCGGAATCCCAGAACCTAATTGTCAGAAGTCATAGCTCAGCTAATACAGTCTCAGAATCTCGTCACGTTATTAGTAATATACATAATACAGTTTCAGCCACATCTCTTTCCGTGACCAAAAAAGGGTTCTAACTTACTACCTTTCTCCCTTCTTACCCATACAAGGATCTTTATTGTTTTCACTTCTTCTCCCTACAAATTCAATACCTTTCACGGCTGAGTTGTGGTTTCTTAGTCCAACCTATCTTTCGGATTTACCTTTTTTTTGAGTGGAAAATTGCATTTTGCATGGTCCACTTTGTATATGCAAAGTGGCAGGATGGAGGTACAAGGGTTTCACAAGGGCCATAGGCCCGGTCCTATTGGTTGACTGCAGATTCAAGATGGCACACAGATTTACCTTGAATACTCTTTGTAATCTCCAAACTATTGTCTTTCTTCACCAAAACAATCTTTGTCTATATCCATATTAGATAATGATAGATAGATATCTGTTAAATTCATGACATTTTGTTTTGACCATTTAATAAGAAGACACATCACCCATGAAGAAATGATTAGACTGACACTCAAGCAAGGATCAGAAAACCCGCCATAAATCTACAAGGAATAAGGAGTGATTCTCCAACTTTGGAATAAGGCACAATTCTCCAAATCAAAATAAGGAGCAATTCAACATCATAAATATTTTGTCAGCAAACCATCTTGTCTTGACAAGCAATTTTCCCTTTGTTACCAAAGGCCACTCCTTTACTTGAGAAGTTAGTCTTTATTGATAATCCCCCATGTCTTCTCTGCCTCCCTCCTGCATGTTGGGTTCTTCCTCACAAATGGACAAGGACCTTGACATCAACCTTCAACATATGGATATCACACACACCCCAACAAACCAGAGATTGATGTCTTACATAAGTCTCACCAACAACAGCAAGAACTAATTACCAGCCTTAGTCAGATGGTTGTGCAAGTGCAAAAGGACAATGCCAGGAATAAATCAGAAAGAGCAGAACAGGCACCTAACAAGGAACAGAAACTTCAGCTTCAGAGAGAAAGCCTTTGACAAAAACAAGCCTCCAATGGATGTCTTGAGCAAATCCAACAGCAGAATGTTGATGCACTGACTGCCAGTTCCCTCTGCAAGCCCCTGATGTCCCATCTGAGACATCTGGGAAAGGAAGAGTTGGTTTCTCATTTTTGGACTCTATCACTGATCTCATTCAATTCCACAACCACTTTTTTCAGATTACATTTGAAGAATTAATTTTTTGGCAGCTCATTCTGTTACTGGTGACAATCCCTTCTCCACCAACATCTGGTTCACAGTCCTCCTTTGCCACAATGCAAAGGCCAATGACACCAACATCACCTTCTGGAATCTCTGCAGTATCCCATACTTTTTTCCTGAGATATCTCCCTTTCCTCCCTTCTTCCAAGCCCTGCATAATGGTTTTGGAGATAAAGATGCTAAATATTGGATAAATAAAGATTATAATAATTACAAACAGCAAAATAAGTCTGTCTCAAAATTTGGCATGTGTTTCTGGGCACTGGCTGCTGGAGCGGACCAGTCAGAGGCAGACAAAATCAAGAAGTACCTGAGATCCCTCCACCATTCTATTGCTTTGGTTACAATTATGCTACCTGTTCATGGCAAATAATTTGGAAGAGGTTATGCAATTTGCATATATAGCTTCAAAAATGGTGGAAAAGGTTAACCTGTTCATGGGTAAGACCTCTGCGGCTGAGTATTTCATGGCCCCCCTTCCTTCCCCACTCTTGTTGGATGCTATTGGTTTGCAGAATTCCACCTTCCCAACAACCCAATTCTGCAACCTTTTTTGCAAAAGGTGGCTTTGTTTTAAATTTCTTGAGCCCTTCCAAGCAACCCATGATGGGGACAGACAATGGTTCCAAGGGCTTTAAGTTAATTCTAAGATGAACTGGCTAAATTGATCTTTCTCAAATCAAAAGTGAGCAAACTTGGTAGTTGTTCAATTGAAAGCTGGATTGAATACTGAAGTACCATTGCATTTTTTTTGCATTATGGGAACAGTGGCAAGCCCTCCTTTTTGTAACATGGCTGCATTGAAGGACTACATTGATAGTGCCATGAAAAAAGCTGAGGAAAAAAAGGATTTGGGTAATGAAACATTGGAAGCCCCAATTGTATCCTCATCAAGGGTGAAAATTGAGGAACAAAATGTTTCACATTTGGAAATGACCTCAGGTGGTGTGTAACATTTTATGTTACTCTGGTCTTTGCCTTATTTAATTTGATGGAAAATGAACTATGACTATGTAACTATGACAGACCCACTTGCCCCACCTCCTGTGAGAGCTTTTTACTACTAGGGAAGAGGCACAATACTGTTGTCAAACATGGGCAATGAAGCATGGTTACTCTTCATAATTTTTCAACTCAAAGCATGATAAATATTTGGATTTAGCCTGTGATAGACATGGTTCTTACTCTGGGAAATTTCTCACCAAATGGTCAAGGCAAACTCACACAAGGAAGGTTGGGTGCAAGTTTTTAATCAGTGCAAGTCACACCAAGGCAGACCCCTTGTGGCCTTTCTCCTACAGAAATGATCAACATAACCATGAACCATCTCCACAACACTCAGTGCATCCTCACCTGAGGAGAATCTCTGGGGTAGCCTTAGACAATATAAAAGAAGGCATGAAAGATGGGCTCAATAAAATTCAACTCAAAAGAAAATTGAGCAAGATCCAATGGTGGCAAATATTTTGATGACCAAATAATCTTTAACACTAAGAGTAAGGTAGCGCTTGAAGAACTAAAGGGGAAAAGTGTTCTGGAGGTCCTCTTTGAACAACTTGGTAATTCAGGTTGAGTTCATCAAGCAAAATTCAGTGGAGAGGGTCACTTGGAGGCCCTATTCTTTGCTCACCCAGAGTCATTAAAGCTTTGAAAGCAATTCCATCATATAGCTATGATTGATTGTACTTATAGAACAAATAAGTAAAAAATCCCTCAATTGCACATTGTAGGAATTCACCATGAAAATAATGGATGCACCTGCCAACAGATGTAGCACCTGGGATAGTGAGTGAAACATTTTTTTGACTTTGTTTTGGTTTTGGAGTCAAAAACCAAATTGATTTTGGAATGCTCCTGGAAGATTCATGCACCATATTTATGTAATGCATGAATTGAATTGAAAATAATTTAATAAATGGAATTCTTGAGAATTCTTTATTTCATTGTAAAACCATACTTGAATACAAGGAATTCCAATGAATTCCAATCAGAGCTGGGTGATATGGGCTGTGATTGCCACTGATATAGAATTTGAAAATGAAGAAAATTCAATTGGTAGCTCATGATAAATTCAAATTATTGTTGAAAACAAAGAATAGAAATTTTCTCCCAGAATGGATGCTTCAGCTTTTTGAAATTAAATATTTTTTCTATGTACAAATTTTATACCTTATACATGGGTTTAAGTTAAAAAAATAATGCCAAAGATGCATGCTCTAATTTTGTTTGATACCAATATCTGTTACAATAAAATTTTTTTCCCTGTTTTTTCTTATATTATCTCCTTTTATCAAAGGAAATACCAGTCAGCTAGATCAACACATACCGTTCTTCATAAATTAATGTTATTTATAATAGCTTACAAATTGGTTAATTGCCACAACACAATAAGAATTATTGGAAGTTTTTGCAATTTTTGATTCATAAGCAAAGCTTGCCACAAAACCTGACATGCTATCTTGATGCATAACAGATATTGATCCAGCTTCTTGATAAACCTTTGAGCATTGAAATGAGTGAGGTCAAGGTATGGATTTCTTGAAGTATCAATTGGTTCCAAAGGTGGAAAGGTTTCCACAATGAGGAAATATTTCCCAAAGTTTTTTTCATAAAATATGGACAATACCTTTCCCATGTCACAAGGGCCTTTATTTGATATAGATGAAAATGAAATCTGAGAATTACTTTTATTGTAGCAATAGGGTTTTATGCTATTACCATGGAATAGCATTGATTTGCAAGGCAAACACTCAAGCTGGCCCCATGGAAGCAGGTTTTATGTTGACTGATTTTGAATAAATTCTTTTCATAAACCTTCTTCCAAACCATTCATTTCTTTTTTAGACTTTGAAATATCATCTGAATGAGAAGAATAGAACAAAATTTGAATATCTTGTAGTTGATTAGAATTGATTCCAAAAGCATCAAGTTGGATCCAGTTTTTTCAAAAACACCTTGAAGTTTTGCTCTTTCAAGGAATCCATTCAGGAGAAACTTATCAAGGAAACCTGAAATTTAACAAACCAATCAGCTCAATTCTCCCAATCAAAAAAATATTTTTCAGAAATCTGTGTCACCTACATGTATTTTTATTTTTATTGATCAAGTTCAATATATGATTCAGTCTTTCTACTGACCAACATGAAAATATTGAGGGAGGACCATAGAGGATGATCATCTTAGTCATATGCTGAGAGAAGTGATTTTTTGGCTTTGGTTTAATTTCATTTCCCCAATGTAGAAATAATTTTCCCCAATAAGCCAAGATCAATTCATCCAATTTGTTAACCTGGCAATGGGTAAGTTGATGAGACATGAATAAGTTTATAATACCAACAAGTTTAGAGGTAGTTGATACAAGATTTTCCTCCCTTGAGCTGTTTGTTTAGTTCCACTTCCACATTGGAAGCAAAACAAGAACTACATGAATGGTGTACAAAACCAACCATTCAGCAGCCTTAGGAGTACAAGCAGAAGGCAAACCTATATTTCTGGGAAGTCTAGTAATCCAAGATGGAAATGCAATCAAATTCCTAGCCTCTTGAAGACTTTTGATTTCTTGAGGAGTAATTCTCATTGATGCAAAACTTGCCTCTTCTATTGAGGAAGCTGAATGAAGTGAATAATTGGGATATTCAACAAAGAGATGTGAGCTTTCTTCCAAAAAATTGGGAGTGCTTTTCCAGTTTCATTTTGGCTTCCTGATTTACTTGTAATATATCTAATTGAATTTATTTCTTGTGAGCCAGCTTTTTTCTTTCCTTTCTCATTTGATTTTGGTAAGGATTTGGGTGAGCTGTTTGTTGATGTGTTCTCAAGAAGCCTTGGAGAACGCCGGAAAGAGGGTTGGAGGAGTTGAGATTGGGAATATTCCAAACTTTTTGAGGAGCTGGGAGGATGAAGCCCCGGATTTTTTTGAACAACAGCAATGTGTACTGGATTTCTCTGTTGAATATTGGATGGTCCTTCTTGCTGTTGATTTTCCCAAATTTTCACCTTTTAAATTGGATTGGGAGCTGATTCCTCAAGGTTTTGTTGGGAGCTTTCTAGAAATTGTTGAACTCTCCTTCAGTTTACTCTTTGGGAGCTCTCTGGTGAAAAATAGCACTTTTATTTGGATCCAGATCTAAGGCTTCCAACTTGACTAATTGTGACACTTTTTGGGTAAGTTTTTTTCATTCTCTCCAAATTTTGAAGAGTTTGAACAGCCTTCATTATTCCAAGGTAGGTTACACTATAATCCTGTAGGATTCCCAAGATAAATTTATGCATTGCATCAATTGTTGTCATATTTGTTGGTTCCCATTATGGAAGAGTTTGGAAAATTGTGTACTGGGCACTGTGGAGCTTGAGAATGTTGGCTTTCCCATACAATGATGAAGTTTTATTCCAAATTTCTGCCAATTTAATGTGATCTTGATCATTTTTTACTGGCCAAGTCTATTTTTTGATGTTTTGGATGTCATTGAGCTTGAGGTTTCAGTGGGAACAGAATATTGTGGTAGAGTGAGATGCAAATCCACCCATGTTACCCAAGGTGGGTGTATCACCAATCAGAGGCAATATTGCGGCACATATTACTCTTAAATTGGGGTATTTGTTGGTTTTTGTGAATTATATTCCTTTCCAAAGGTCCAGTAGCTCATAGAAAAGTGTCTTGAGTAGATTTTTCAGTTTTAACAAGGTACATTCCTTGGTTGTGGGTGTGAATCCATACACAAAAATATTGTGTGGCTTGAAATGGAAATTGGGTGGGAGGTTGAAACATATTAAGAATATTACACCAAGAGAGATGCTTTTTTCACTGGTCTTTATTCCATGGGGATTCATCCAATCAAAGTAAACTCCAAAAACAAGGTTCCCGGGTTCTGCTGTGTAAAATTGATTGGTTTCATCCTTGAATTCCTTCCAAATAGTTCCATCCCAAATATCACAAAGTCTATTAGGATTACTGGCTTGATGCTGTTGAGGTTCACTGAGTATTTCTTCAAAAAAAGGGAGAAGTAATTTCCTTGCAATCCACTTGTTGATTTATTGGTTTACAAATTGCTTCAGAGGATAAAATTTGGATTTGTTCTTGTCTTGAATCCAAATTTTTGACCCACATGTAACGGGCTCTCCAGTTGTTGAATGAACAATATTATTGCATTTGGGATAGTGGCTGGTTTCTTGATTTTCTTCACCAGACTGGCTTTCTGAAGAAGGAAGTGCTTGATCCCAGGGATAGAGTTTGTAACAAATTTCACAACAAACATTTTCAACTTGGTCATTTTTAATTAAATTTCTTTTTTAATTTTGCAAGAATTTTAGGGATTTCTGCTGAATAATTGGACTGGGCAGTTAAAATTGAATTAATGCGGATTTTTTCATGTTCTATCTTGATTTATTGCTGAAAAAAATTTTCACCAACATTTTCCTCAATAATTTGGTGAAGGATTTGAAGTTATGAGATCAGGGCACTTGGATTGTTATAGAGAAATTGAAGAGGTTTCATCCCAGATGTATCATAAATTTCCATGTTTTCTGGTGGGGGCTGTTGTATTTCACTATACCAAAGAACCCTGAAGGAGAGAAACCTTTAAGGGTTCCTTGGTGCATTGGAATCTTCATTTCTTGGCTTGAAGGTGATAAAAAGAGGAAAAATAAGAAAAGGCACCTCATTTCAAGCACAAATCAAGAAGTATACATTTGAAGAAGATGATCACTGACAGCGCTGATGTTTTCTTATTGTGTTTCACTGATGGGGTTTATTCTGGTAGTGGAATGAGAAATTTTTGGTATCCTTTTTTTGGATTTGTGCACCATGAATTTCTTATCAGTTACCTTTAAAATATTGATAATAACCAGAAAAAATACCGTCACATACACTTGTAGAATGATTTGACTGCAATAAATGGTCTTGATGTTCTTTTTTGGACCTTCCAACACCAGTGCATATATTTCTTCCATGTTCAAATGTTGTTTCACAAAATTTGGCACATTGGCATATGCAAATGTTTCCAAATCTTGTAGTGTGCTCCATTGTTCTGATTGATTTGGATTTTGTGGTAAGTCAGATTGTTGGAGGTTGTCTAAAATTTATTGATTCAAGCAGAAATAGATAAGAATCATTATAAATATTTAATTTGTTTTTGTATCTCCTGGTGAGTTTAAGTAATCAACTATGCTCCAAAATTTATTGCTTCCATTTTGAATATTCATATTTGGGCCAGTGGCCAAGGGATTGCAAATTAGATCTTCTATCTTGCAAAAGATTCCTAATTAATAGATCATAGAATAATTGCTCATGTGTGGTGCATGTAAAATAAGTAAGAAATCCAAAGATATTTTGATTGAAATTTCAATAAAAATTCCTTGATAAAAAATCATGTATCCAGTCTCAAAATGAATTATCTCAATACAAACCCATTAAAGTGATTTACATTTTGGCATTGAAAAATTTGAGTAGGCATTTTTTCCAAAAATAAATTCGCCATTCCTGGAGTCAGACTCCTTTTCTCAAAATACTAAATTCTCATCTATTGGTATTTATATTCCATATGTCTTTTTCATTAAAATTTTTTGGGGATGTTCAAAATATGATTTATCTCAAAATTTCTGTTTTACATTGAGTAAAAGGCTATTTGGGTGTTGTGAGCTAGCAAAAAAATGTTGGAGTATCTGAAAAAAAGATGGGGTACACAAAATGAAATCACTCAGTGTTTTTCAATGGGATATTTAATTCTGTACAAACTTGTATTTGGGTTTTTCCCAATCTTAGCTTAATTTTTGTTTATTTTGTTGACAAAAAGTTATAAATTCATTCATTTGAAAATTTCAGGAGTTTTGAAATGCGGCCTAATTTTTTATAACTCAATTTTATCAGGCAGATCCAACATAATTTAGGTTACTAAATTGAGTTAATCTAGCTTTACATATGATTA
The DNA here is from genome assembly GCA_025617555.3 of Puccinia polysora. Lineage (NCBI taxonomy): Eukaryota > Fungi > Basidiomycota > Pucciniomycetes > Pucciniales > Pucciniaceae > Puccinia > Puccinia polysora. The sequence goes on from CM062631.1 coordinate 10,996,596, forward strand.
CAAGTTTCCAGTTGAAAAAGCATGAGTGGAAGCCCAATTAAGATACATGGAATACTGGATAAAACTTTCACAATATCCAATGTTGCATCCAAACCCATTTTTCCCTATTCTTTAGAGGAAGAATAGAAAGAATACACTATTCTCAATATTCCTAAGATGTTTGAGTGGTTTCCATTAGGCTTGAGGGCTTGGAGACTTGAGTTCTGAGAAAGGAAACCACATCTGTGAGAGCAACTTCTGCAATTAAACTCAAGGCTTTTTTTTAAACAGGAGTTATATCATGTGGGGTTTCCTTGCTTATCCCGTTTTGAGGTATTGAGGTAGGAAGTGAAGGTGGGTCATCACCTCCTGTCAAATTTTTGGGTTTTGAAAGACTTCTAATTTTCAATTGTCTTTCCCTCTTGATGCGGGGGTTTTTTCCTAGTTGAATGTATGCTTCATCAAGGTGGTGATAAATGTGGGATATTTTTTCAGCCCTCCAGATATTGGCATGATTGAACAATTTTTTATCTTCACCCTAAATATCAGAGATGAAGCCACTATCCAAGAAAAGAGCAGAAGTCTCAGGGAAAAAATTCATCATTTCAAACTCTACTGCATTTATCTTCCTGATTTCCTTCTTTTTATTCTGTATTTAAAAAATCATGAATAGTTATTCATTGAACAGTGAGAGAAATTTCCACAGTTTCTGAACATTCATTTGAACTAATTTCTTCTTGTTTAAACTCTGGGATGTAGAAACATTTGAATTCCTGCTCCTGGAGCCTCCTTCTACCTTTCTTTCCTTCTTCCAAATAGCCTTCTTTCATTGGAGCCAACAATTGATTATGCCAATGCGGTTTGCTGGGGTGTTGTCATTCTTGGTTATTGAATAGGCAGAAGTACCCCCACTTTCATGGCACATCTCCCATGCTCTGATTATGATTGAAGTAAGAGGGGAATTCCAGATGGATGTTTTATTCTGTTCACAGTGGTAGGTGAATCTAGGAATACCAGCATTTTGGATGAGTTCCCATACATGGGATATCCATGTCTTATCATGAGATTTGATTTTGCCAATAGAAGTGGCTTCTAGTGATTGAGATTTTGAAGAAATTTTTTGTTGCAATTGGTGTAATGCATCCTTCTTGACAAGTTTGAGCTCCTTTTCACGTAGGTGTTGATTGAAATTGTATTGTTTGGGTTTACCAGTGTTTGATGATATGGCATTGGTGATGGATTCCTTCTTCTTTGAGATATGATTGTTCAGGGAAGATAGTTCACCAGCAGTTGGAGGATCAGGGAGCTTGTTGTTGTTGGAATCCATTCCATGAATATCTTTAGTCCAGGAAATACCACTAGAATAAAGCAGGATCCCAAGATTACAAGCTTGACAAGAGATTGGAAATTTTCCTGGGCCATACGTTTTTTCTTCTTCTGGTGTTTGTGGGATTGGGAAATTTGTTGGGCAATCATAAATTATGATGGGGCTGCAGAGTTATCAAATTCATTATCTTTCTCAACACCTTCCATATTGACTTGGTCATCTGGAAGGGGGACATTTGATGGTTCAATGGTTGGTGGTGCTGGGTTAACTGAGCTTTCTGTAGTTTAGTAACATAAAATGGATAAAAAAAAGGATTTAGATTTGGGATTGTGTCATGGTTATGGAGGCTTTGTTCAAGGGGAATTAGATCTTACCAGGTTGTATTTCTGAATTTCCAATTTGATAACTAGATGATAATGTTCCTGATTTGATGGTTAGGTCTTGATTTCCTACTAACTGATAAATAAGAAGTCAGATTGTCTATTGTTGGCAATCTGAAAAATTTCAGAAATCAAGATATTATATATTATGATTTCCCTTTGTTCCCAAATTTGTCTTCCAAGTGGCCAAATGGTATGTATATAAGTATACTTCCATGATAACAGTAAGGGAATAATTGCATCAAAGTACAGTATTGTGGAAAATTATATCATAATAAAGGTGAAAAGTGTTGGTGTTTCCCTCACTCTCAACAAAAGTTTTGGTGATTATGTTTGGTCAAGGCAGTGCAGAATCCCAAAGAATCTGAAATGGAAAAATAGAAGCTGCAACATTTCAATTTGGTATTTTTGAAATTATGTAGAAAAAAATTACTTCAAATTGAACAATTTGAATCCAGAACATCTTCTGCAATGACAAAGGTATTTGAACATGATTTGGGTAAGAGAATATTTTAATTTATACATACATGGGATACACCTAGTATGATTGAATGGGAATATAAAATGAATTGTATAATTCAATATGGAGAACATTTGAATGGAATTTTGTTGAAAAATCAAATGAAACATATTATATATTGTACATGCATTCTTTCCAAACTAATGAATTTGGTTAAACAACCAATTGAATTAGTGTCATAAGTAGAGATGTAAATTAAAGGCAAAGCTAAAATTAGTTCATTTATAGCTTTCTTTATTTTTTGGTGAAGGATTTTAGCATCAAATCCACAAAAATTGGTTGTGAAAAGCCAATGGATCAGGCTGGACAAGGAAAATTGGCATGCATGGAGGTTCACTTTTTGGAAGGCTGATTTTGAAGAACTTGGAAGTATAAAAAAAATATTCTGGTTGACTTCATTATATTGAGTTGTGACCAGTTTTTTGCGTGGATATTGGGATTTGGAATTTCATCTTCCAATTTTTCAGAAAAAAAAATCTATTTTATCTGATTATATAAGCAGATAAGGGCTTTGGAAGATCATCCCTGGATCTATAGTGCATTCTAAAGTGAGTTTGGAAGTGTAATTCATGGGGAAGTGGTTCTAAAACTTCCTGATTTCTGCTTTGTCACAATCCATCTCTTAAAATAAAACTGATGACCAAAGATATTTCATTATTTTCTAATCAAGAAAATATGACAAGATTTGAAATTTAGGGATCTTTTTCAAATTAAACTAAAAATAGCCAGCACGAAAAATTGTGACTACTTCAAGCCATTACACAAAAAAGTGGGAAATGCATAAAAGTTAGAACATTTGTGTAAAAACACTGAATAAAAAATTTTTTTTGATGAACAAGATTAAGAAATCAAAGTGAAAATTTCCACATGCAAATCACATCAAGAAATCAGTAAAGGATAGATATTCTATTCTTCTATTACTTGATATGAGATCAATATATAATTCAAAATGTAAATTGCCATTTCCTATTGACCAGAGAGTAAGATTTTCAAACCAATAATAGAAGTATACAAGCATTCAGTTGTAGAATATCAAATTTCAAAGCATTTTCTGCATGATAAATTTGCACAATTTCAACATCAAGAAAAAAACATAAATCTATGTTTGTATTTGATGCAATAAAGTATGAGGCATTAAAATTCTGCATTATAAATAAAGGTTTTTGTTTATTTACAGTGTGAATTATTGAAAAAACCATCCAATTACAATCACTAATTTTTTTAAATCCAAGAAAAATCAAATCATCAATCAGTGAGACACAGAGTATTGGTGTGTAAGTATCAGCAGCTTACAATGCATTTAACCTTAATCTGCATTGGTTTTTGTTATCTAAAGCTGTTTCATTTTATCTGGATAATGCAGAATGCCCATGTGTTATTCATCTTGAAAATAGATAAATAAAAATGAGTTCTTGAGAAGAGAATTTGTTTTTACATCCATCTCAAAAATTCAATTTTATCCAAGAAATTACACAGATTGATATTAAATGAATTCTGAAGTGAATCATGTTGGGATGCATAATGATGCAACAGGTGGTTTGGTTTCCTAAAAATTTTGAGCCATCTATCAAAAAAGAAATAACACTGATGAAAATTGGGGGTGGTCATGTGCTATTTGTTCTGTTATTGTTGGTCTGTGTTTCTCAACACCATTGTGCACTTAGGCTAAGTGCACAATGGTGCTGGAATTGATTCCAAATTTGTTGTTAAACTGCTTTAATGATTTTAGTTAATTACTGGAAACTTGGAATAATCATGGCAGACTGTAACTCTGAATTATTCCATGCAATTTCTTTTGGTATGGACCAGTGCACTTAGCCTAAATGCACACTACTCCCACAAACCTTTGGTATTTTTGACAACTTGAAAAAATAATTTTTATTGATATTTCTACTTTTTGAAACAAATGTAATATTTATTTTCATCCTAAACCATTTTTGATCCCAAAGAATGCAATATCAATTCTGGAAACCCTTTGGCTGTTGGAGGAGTTAAATGAAGGTCTGGAAATGTTTATTGGATGAATTTCAATCGCTCAATTCTGAAATGCAACAAAACCTCACACCAAATTTTTAAAAGAATTGGTCACTTATGGTTGTGTATTCATGGCACTTCAGAACATGTATATTTTGGGTTGATTGAAGAAGCATTCACAAGGAAACAAACAAGAAATTTTGAATTATATATTATTTCAGGTTTTTGGTTTGAAAATTTTAAGATGCTAATTCACTAAAGGAAGCAGGTCCATGCAAACCAAATTGATTTTTAGATGGATTGATTGAAAGCACAAAAAAGTTCAGGAGACAGCTTTTCCTAACTCCCAATTGAAAATGAAATTTATTTAAAGTTTTTGATATCATTTCATTCTGATGGAAATCTTGAGAAGCATGGAATTTGAATGCATTTATGGAAGAAGAATAGATGAGATTGCATTAATTGCATACCATTGTAAATATCTTTCCTTTTGGTAGTTTTAATGTTTTCTTTGCAGCATTGCTAATTTCAAATGCATTATAGTAAATTGCTTGGTTTGGGTATTAATTCATATTTATTTTGGATAAGGAATAATTAAATAGGAAACATTATTAAGCTCCATCATTATTTCAATTATCACAAAATGTCATAAAATCTTTTGTAACCAAAAAAAGAACCAAGAAAAGGAACAAATTGCAATTCAGGCTTGAAAAAGCTAACGCATGCATTGATATGCATGAAAGCTGGTGATTTTCAACAAAAATTATTGGAAAGTTTTCCATTTGGGGAAATTGTGACTGCCCCCACAAGTTAACAGGTTTGCAAGCATCAAATAAGGAAATAGGCTTAGTTTCATAGTATTTTTTGATGGTAGAATAATTAAACAACAATTACTGAAAGAGTGTATGGGGAATAAAAATTAATCTTCATAAAGCCTCCTCATTTTTTCTGTTGTTGGAAATGTTTCATTTGGTTTTGACTATTTTCTTTTGAAAAAGTATTTTTGTCCACAATAAATGAGTGGAAGAAGCTGTGGGTTGGAACGTGAAATTCCAAATTTCTAACATCTGGTAGATATAGTTTGCAAAATTTAATATGCCTCAACAAAAAGTGCAGGAAGACCAGGTGATGTGTCTTTAAAAAGTATTTAGGCAGGACCATATACAATATCCCTTGATAGCACAAGTGGATTTTGCAGAATGTATCATATCTTGAACCATGAATTCAAAACAGAAAGGGGTTTACTTTTATTGCACATTAGGTTTTTAAGTTCACATTGAATGTCTACATATGAGATGAACTGAAGTTTTGGAGGATTTTACTTGAAAACCATGTTCAAACAACATGGAATCTCCAAAATAAACATTATTTTAGGCATATTTTATTAATTTTTAGAAGCAAACCATACACTGGGAAAGGTGAGAAAATCATGAATTTTGGGGCTATCTTGATTAATCCATGAAAGAAGGTTTTGCTCTATTTCTAAGAATGCATTCTTTCTGATGAAAAAAATCAAGAATTGGAGGAAACTTTAATCAGTGAATCAGGCTACATGGATATCAATATGTTTGCAACAGCATTTGGAAGTTTTATTATTAGAATCAATCAAAAAATCATTTTTAAACTGAAAATGGATTATCCAAATATTTCATGGGGGTGTTGGACAAATCCACCCTTCCACATCTCCTTTGAAACTTCTAGGAAAAGAGCCAAAATAACCAATTCAACATGTCATGGGCAGGTATAATGGGGTTTGAATCTTTTCTGAAATTTTTTCTGGTAACTATGGGGTGGGTATTTGACCCTTTGGCTTTCAAATAAAAACAAAAAAGAATAAATACAAGCAAGAATGACATTCAAAGGCACCATGATGGAGTCGCCTGCTGTTCTGTGTGTTGCATGCACCTGATAGTTCATTATCCACATCATTGAATGATTGGAACCAACCTTCAATTTTAATTTTGTAAGAAAACTACAATACTTGAAGAAACTGAAGAACCTCTTTCCAATGTAACAAGTTCACAAATTTTATTATAATTATTATAAAAAGTGGAAGAATTAATTATTAGGCCCTAAGGAAAATCAGCTCTATTGTGTTTGGTGGAATGGTCAAAAAAATGGTGTGATTTTGGTCTCAATTAATATTTTGAAATATTAATTGCATTTCTTGTGAGTTTTTTGGTCAGCAAGAAGATGAATTGGGTATTCAAACATACTTGAATTTGGAATGCATGCAAATTTGGGTATATATATTGAGATCTTTATAGAGTCACTCAAGATATTTTAAAGATAAGATTTTGCTGAATATTCCATGGCAAGGGGCCTGTATTTCTCACCCTGGATTCAAAAAAGGCTACTTAATAGATTAGGTAGTAAAAATTTTTTTAAAGCTTCAATCAATTACAATTCTGGTTAAAATTCAAGGAAATGAGGAATAATTTCATGAAAATTGTTTCAATGATGAAAATCAAACTCAAAGTTTGATGGTGATCCTCCAAAACATTATTCCAAGGAAAAATACTATGGTGTGATGTTAGGAGTGGCAGGGTAGCTTGTGTATTATTTAGTACCACAAATGGTGATTCTGTGAAGAGTGGGAATTTTTGGTTATATTTCAATAATACTAATTTGGGATTATTTTTGGTTATTCCAGATTTTGTCTAGGCTTACCTGAAGGCATGAGCAAGCAACAATTCTTGTGGCCAACAACTCAAATTAAATTTGTTCATTGCTTTTGAATGGTCAAATAATCAGGTATTTCTTGTTTTGGCCATGTCTGTTATGTGATTTTGCACTTTCTGGCATAGGTTCATAAATGCAAGAAGATAGGAAATGATTACTGTCAGATTTCCTAGGCCCAAAACCATGTTCAACTGTTCTTTAGAAGCATGGTGCAGTTAGGCTAAGTGCACCATGCTTCTGAAAATGTACAAGCCTAAGTCAGCATTGTCTGATAACCCCAAGTCTCATTATGCACTCCTTTGTATACACCACAGCATAAAATGTTTTCAGAAATATGTTATCAAAAATAATTATGGCCAACATACTATCAACCATTTGGCCTCATGAATCCATGAATGAATTGCCTCCTGTGGAAATTTACCCATAGATAAATATTCAAATCTGTTGAATTGTTGAATGTCACACCTGTTCAATAATACCCTCACCTGGCTGAGAACGCAATCACCATGCGCACCCCAAGTACCCTGAGAAAGGAACCCGGTCTCCTTGACTTCATTACCACTGGTCTAATTTTCTTTCTTTTCCAGTTATTACTGGTCTCATCCTTTTTGTCTTCCCTCCTTCTATTCTTCTATTTCTTGTCTCATTGTCTTTCCATCTTCAATTCTCATTTTTCATTTTATTGTCCTCACTTCTCAGTATTCCAACAACTCACCTCAACCACCCATTCCTCACGTCTTGAATCATGCCTCAAACTCAAGTCAATTGTTGTCACCAAGTCAAAACTCATAGTCCTGTAACTGGTAAGAGGCAGCCTGCTGCTCTCATCCTTGATTTCTTGAAAACTGAACTAAGCTCAATAACCCAGACCATGACCAAACCAATCAACCCCTCTGAATCCTTTGATTCCGGGACACCACTGCCAAGTCCTGTGTTGACCACCTCAACTGCCTCAAAGACTTGTTGGTAACCCTTGGCTCTCAATAAGACCTTTCATGTTCTTTTCTCATCCTATCTTGTTTTCTTTATTTTTTTCAGCACACTGGTTTCTTTTGAATCAATCTTCAAAACCTTTTCACGGTTAAAAGCCAAAATCTCCACCAACCAAGAGACCAGCTGGAGTCAGCATGGCGTCTTCCTCCAAAATAGAATTGAAATTGACGGGTTCAGACAGGTTATGCTCAAAAAAGCACTTGAGACAATCCCTCTCCTCTCAGAGGACAATTACGGCATCTGGAAGGACAAGATGAACTCTCTGCTCAAACTTTGAGGAATCCTCCATGTGCTCAAATCAGGATAAATTCCCCTCTCTGATCAAGATAATGAAAAAATTCAATTTATCCTCATATCTAAGGTTGACTCTGTTACACACAACAATATAATCAGCGCTGCAAACATAAACTCAGAAAAATCCATATGGACTGCCATCAAAGAGCAATACTTGTCTTCAGAAGCCTCCAACAGATCAAGGATCTTTAACAACTTTCTTCACTTCTACTTCCAAGAAGATGACATAGAGGGATTTGTCACCAAGGTCAGGACAGCAATCAAGAAAATGACAGACATTGGAATTGACTTGCCTCAAGACATTCTTTCCTATCTTATTCTGTTCAAGTTCCCATTGTCACTACAGGATCTCAAGAGGCAACTAATTCCCTCAGATAAAAACATCCACGTTGAATTTTTCTGCAACCATTTTACTCAGTTCAGTAATGAGGTCAAGGCCAAGAACATCAAAAATCCCGCTTCTCCCTCAGATAAAGTCCTAATGACAGGCAAGAACAAGTTGAAGAACAAGCAGTCTAACCAATGCGTTGAGGGATTTCATAACAACAAAAAAGATAAGAATCACTCTGAAAAGGAATGCTTTCATCTTCATCCAGACAAAGCACCCAACTGGTGGATCAAAAACCAGGCCAGGTGGAAGGAGAAGCAGAAACATAGAAATGAGATGGCCCATTATCAAGCTTTCATCACCAAATGGATTGAATCAAAGGGGCTCATGATTCAAAAAATCCTCATCAATAGCGGTTCCTCCGCGCACATTTTCAACAACAAGAAATTCTTCATCTCTCTCAACAAATCCACTAGAGAAAACATTTCCCCAGGAAATAATGGAGCCAATCTCCCAATTGAGGGGACAGGCACAGTGAAGCTCACCTGGAAGAATCAAGTCATAGTCCTCATGCGGTGTCTCTATGTCCCAGACATTGTAGTTAATCTCATCAGTCCTGGAATCCTAATAGAAAAGGGATGCAGTCTCCAAGCAGAAAATTGAAGGTTTTAGATCACCTCTGAAGGCGTGATCCGCATTCAAGGGACACTCTACAATAACCTCTTTGTGGTACAGAATCCAAAGTCAGTAGGACAGGACCACTGTTTACTATTGGTCAGCAACTGCTGAGGAAGAAGCCTGAGGGACCTGTACCTTTCCCTTGGGCACGCCTCAATGAGTCGACTCCAGGAAGTCAGCAACATCAATCTCAATTCCAATGACATCAAAAGATTCTACTGCAAGGACTTCCCCCTGAGCAAGATTACCAAAGCACCCTTCAAACTTCAGTTTGCAGGCGTCTCAAGACCCTTTGAACAAGTGCATCTAGATCTGGTTGGCCTGCTCAAACCCCCATCCATGCAACAAGAACAATTCATCCTCACGGTGGTGGACAACTTCTCCGGCTACCTGAGTGGAATACCACTTCAAAGCAAGGATCAAAATACAGAAATCCTCACCAAAATTTTGGAACACCAAAAATCAAAATTGGGATACTTCCCTTGCAAATTGTGCTTGGATGGTGGGAAGGAATTCACAAACAATAGGTTAGTTCAAGTCTGCAAGGAGAACTCAATCAAACAACTGATTGCTAAACCACACCATCCCAAACATAATGGAAGGGCAGAAAGGGCCAATTGGACCATAGTTGAAAGCATATGATCCACCATCAGATCATCTAAACTACCCGTTTGGCACTGGCCCGAGGTCCTCAAGGCCTTCTGTCTCAGCCTCAATCAAATTCCCAGAAGGGGAAACAAAATCTCCCCCTGGGAACTGATGAACAAGAGCTCCATCCCCCTGTCTTACTTCCAAGCGCTGGGAGTCACGGTCATCTATCTCAACGTGCTCAGGAGCAAGGGAAGGAAGTTCCATCCTAAAGGTATTGAAGGCAAGCTTGTCGGCTAAAACCCAGACTTCAGATCATATCAAATACTCCAACCCAACAGGACCATCACCTCTTCCAAGCACGTGTGTTTTGACCTCAACTCAATCGGAGCCTTGGCAAACAATGGCCATCTCAACTGGAACTTTTTAGTAGAAGGGATGGAATCAAACCATTTGGAACCACCAAGAACAGCCAATCAAAAACCTGCTCAGATCAAAAACACCAGTAACTACCGCAACAAATTACCCAACTAACCCTCCTCCTCTGGCTTGCTATCTTCCAAAAATCAGTTGGACTCCTCAGGAGATGATCAAGCAATCCTAGAGGGGGTGACCACACTGGATGGTGTAGTCCCTCAACCAACACAAGCCTCCTACAAGGCTCCCAAACCCCCTGACCTACCAACCCGGCCCTTGAGAAACAGATAAAACTTGAAGCCTCCTCAACAATACAGATTCCACCACTACTATGAAAAAAAGACTTAACTAAATGCAATGTTGTGCAAAGAAGCCAAGAAGTGGAAAGAAGCCATCAGACGCGAACTAAAAAAATGCAAGGACCTGGCTGTCTGGGAGGAGTATGATGGACCTGACCCGGCCAATCCCCTCAAAACCAACTGGGTCTTCAAGATCAAGGACAACTGCCACAACAACACACTCATTCACAATGCAAGAATTTGCATCTGAAAATACAATCAGATTTACGGTCTAGACTACAAAGAGACATTTGCACCCATGGGAAAGATCACCTCTCTTTGAGCAATACTGCAGCTTGCGCTCAAAAACAACCTCCTGATTAAGCAATTTGATGTCAAATTGGCCTTTCTACATGCTCCAATAAACAAGTAGGTGTTCATAAAAACTCCAGACAGTTGCAACAGGCCTTCTAAATTTCTCAAACTCAAAAAGAGCCTCTATGGACTGAAAAACCCACCAAAAAATTGGTACAAAACTCTTGCCAAGTGGATTGAATTGACAGGCTTCATTGAATCTAACAGTGATATCTGTCCCTACAAGTCAAAAGACAAAACGTCCTTCATCTTCTTCCACATTGAGGACCTGATCCTTGTTGGGGAAGGAAATGAATTCAAAGAGAAATTCAATCTCAGATTTCCCAACTTGCAATGCCATGACCTGGACACCATCCTGGGAATGAAATTCAAAAGGATGGACAAGCTCATTTTTATGAACCAACCCAAACACATCAACCACCGTTTAGAGGAACTGGGACTCCTGGATTGTCAACTGGTGTCCACCCCTCTTACTCCCAACCTTCAACTAAGTGCTGCCATGGACAAAGACTTCAAATCCTTCAAGGCGCTCAACATCAACTACAGATCTGGGATCTGTCTCCTTAACTACATAGCCTGCAGAACAAGAACCAACCTGAGAATCTGTTCTTCAAGCCTGGCCTGTTTTCAGAACAAGCCCGCTCTCTCCCACTGGAAGGAACTCAAGATAACCGGGAAGTACCTAAAAGCAAAAAAAGACATGAAACTCACAATGGCAAATCCAATGCCCTGCTCTTCTAAAGTGATGCATCCTGGGCTAAGGACCCCATCACCCGGAAATCACAATTGGGCTACCTAGGTCTGGTCTTTGAGTCCCTGATCTCCTGGGAAAGATTCAAACAATGCAACATTGTGTACTCAACCACGGAAGCAGAACTCAATGCCCTTCTAGACTCCTTCTTGGAAGGTAAGTGAATGGGGCACCTGATTGGAGAGGTGTTCTCAATTGAAATTCCCAGCTCAACTCATCTCATAGACAATAAGGGATTGGAGGACAAAGTAAGAAGTTTTGGGTCAAACGTGAAGACCTGCCACATTGATCTCAAGACCAAAGGACTTGGGGAGGAACTCAAACTTGGGAACCTCATCATTAGACTCATCCCTTCCAAGAAAATTCTTGCCAATCCTCTCACCAAGGCTGTTCCCAAGACTGCTCTGGAAAAGCTTACTCAAATTGTTCACCCCATGTCAGCTTGCTACTATTGCAGAGCAAGCTGCAAAAAGTAACAAAAATAAAATAATAATAATAATAATATAATTAAACTAAGAAGGAATAAGAAAACCATGAATGTAATTACAGAAATGGTATCTACACCCAAAATTAGGTAGGGTCACTCACTGACCCCACCCTTGAAATCCAACTCCTTATATTTTTAAATAATTAAGGAAAGAAAGACCAAAATACCACGGCTCCACTATTGAGCTTTTGGTCAATTAATTATTTCACACGTATTGTCATGTATAGGTTTCACACCTAAAATTCAGTCAGAATTGAGGTGTTGTGTGTATTTTAGGAGTTACGGATGGAAATGTGTTTTGTCACCATTCCCGCACGCAGCTGCGGCAGCCAATGCACCCGCGCGCGGCTGAGATACAGCCCTGTCACTCCTTCAAGGTTGTGTACGCAGCCCTGGGCCTCTGACAAGTACGCAGCCGCGGGACTACGTGTTGACAAAGTGACAGGCGGCTTGAGAGGCTTAGGTACCGCATAAACATGCTACAACCCACAGGGGAACATTCTACATATGTAATAAATGTTCCCGTGGATAGTAGATAGTCTAAAAGTAAATAATATTATATAAAAGTACTTAAATAACCCTTATACATATTTTTTATTAAATATAATTCAAAGTACCAAGAATGTCAAAAATAAGACAATGACAACTTCTAAAATATATTAAAATACTTTAATATAATTTTATGAGAATTTCTAGGCATCAATATATCCGTGACATACTAAAAAAACTAATGATGTAAAAATATCACATGAATGTTAATAACTTATATTTTAAAGTAATTACCTTAGTAAAAAAAGTAGAACTCAAAAATAAAGAGTAAAATAAATGTCATCACTTTTACTCCCAATATACAATACATAATGAGAACTTACCTGACATCAGGATGCCTGTAAAAATGTCTATTTATATAATTATTAAATTACTGGGAACATTTACTAAGGATAATTAATTAAATAATACATAAATGGGACAGATTAGTTTTATTCACAAGTCCTAATATCTATTATAAAGTAGAAGAATTCCCATACCCTGAGGAATTAGATGCTACCCGTGCTATAGCACCAAGAACACGTGACAGGCTTCCACTGGATACCCTGCTAGCCTTAGTTTACGTCCCTTTGAGCCCCTGTAACTCTCAGAAGGATAGTGTTGGGACTCCAAAAGCTATAAATAAAGAGCTCTTTTGAGGATATCAATGGGCAGAGACCCAGTTATATTTATATCCAGACACCGTGCCAAGGTAATCAAGTACTTATAAGATATAAGTAAGTGATTTATGGCTAAGTCTGATCAATAATATCCATCCTCAACCTCTTTTTTTATCAATTAAAACTGCTGAACAACCTTATAACCCCAGTATACAGGCTTAACCCATCAGTTCACGTCCCAAACAGATACCCAAAGGATTTAATAAAATACCAGTGAGTTTTATTATCCTTTCTCTGTTATGGCAGCTTGGTTACAAGGCCCTGCCACTCCAACATGTATTTTATATACATATTATCTTTGGGTAAAATATCCTTTAAACTAAAGAGCCCAAAGTAAACAGGACTACATGTTTTCATACTGAAATCCCTGAAGAGAGTTGTTAGAGATCTACAATATAATTGTGGCCCCTCTATAAAAATATTTAATGATCAATTTATTCATATTGATTTAAAACAATAAAACATAACCAAAACACTTAACCTTGCAATAAGCTTAATCCAAATATTTTATGGATTTTTGCTGCATGTATTAATTAATATATTTATTATCTACTCTATAACCTCTGGTAGCTAAAGGATAGCAAGGGTCTTGGCATCCAGGAGGCTGAAACCCCAACTACACACCTTCAAACTTTCTGCTGCTTCCTCTTCCCATTTATGGGGAGTGTTGACTTGTTGACTGTCACACTTGTTTGATAACACCCTCACCCAGCTGAGATTGCAATCACCATGGGCACCCGGAGTACCCCAAGAAAGGACCCAGGTCTCCTTGAGTTCATTCCCACTGGTCAAATAGTCTTTCTTCTCCAGTTACTGGTCTCATCCTTGCTGTCTTCCTTCCTTCTATTCTTCTATTTCTTGTCTCATTGTCTTTCCACCTTCAATTCTCATTTTTCATTTTATCATCCTCACTTCTCAGTATTCCAACAACTCACCTCAACCACCCATTCCTCACATCTCAAATCATGCCTCAAACTCAAGTTAATCATTGTCACCAAGTCAAAACTCAAAGTCCTGTAACTGGTAAGAGTCATCCTGCTGCTCTTGTCCTCAATTTCTTGAAAACTGACCTCAGCTCAATAACCCAGACCATGACCAATCCAATCAACCCCTCTGAATCAATTGATGCAGGGAAACCACTGCCACGTTCTTTGCTGACCACCTCAACTGCCTGTCACACGACCACCCCACATACTATAGGGAAATTCTTAGATGATTGTGAGCGCAAAGGAATGCATAGTGCAAGGGCAAGTGCAAGTAGAAAGACTCAGTTGCAAAGTGCAAACTTGGTTATGCCACTCAACAAACGGCGAGAGGAATGGGATGTGTTCCAAGGAAGGAAACTCAAGCTGAGTCAAATGTGATAACTAGGTTGCAGCAAAATGCAAGAACGTATGAAATTAACTAACTGAGGAGACAATCATCAGGCAAGGGGATAGCCTTTATAAGGTAATCCAAAGTGACTAGATACAACCTGGTGATGAGCTAACTACAGTTGAAGCGGTGAGGCAATGAATGACAGGAACGGGATAGGAAATGAAGCAGTAGTACATATCCGAGGTCATAGCATAAGTGCAAGACAATAGAATCTGAGCATATAATTGTATGATGAATTGGGACAGGAGCGAGTGACGTTGAAGGTGATGCAAATGAGAAGTACTAGTGTATGCAGGGTAGGGAATAGTCCAATTGCAAACTGTACAGTAATGATGGCTTAGTTAGACGTAGATGCAAACTAACAAACAGTGTGTGAACAAAGATGGAAGTCCAAGGCTGTTGATTGGCCAGGGAAGGAGATTGGATCTCATGATGGATGGCCAACCGGTATGGAGTTAACCGCAAAGTTTGCAAGTATATACTGAGTTGGTTGCCGACATTGGAAGGTCAATGCAAGCCAGAGGAAGTAGCCGATTGCACCATTGATGTTGTGCTTTATTTGTGTCACGCTTTTAGAATGAGGTAGATGGTACTGAGCAGAGGAAATGTTGAAGTGATGAAGACAATAATTCCTAAGTGCAAAGCGTGAAACTGCCTCAAAGACTTGTTGGTAAGCCTTGGCTTCTTTGAGGCAGTGTCATGCTTTGCACTTAGGAATTATTGTCTTCATCACTTTGACATTTCCTCTCCTCAGTACCATCTACCTCAGTCTAAAAGCGTGACACAAATAAAGCACAACATCATTGGTGCAATGGGCTACTTCCTCCGGCTTGCATTGACCTTCCAATGTTGGCTACCAACTCAGTATATACTTGCAAACTTTGCGGTTAACTCCATACCGGTTGGCCATCCATTATGAGATCCAATCTCCTTCCCTGGCCAATCAACAGCCTTGGACTTCCATCTTTGGTCACGCACTTTTTGTTAGTTTGCATCCACGTCTAACTAAGCCATCATTACTGTGCAAAACAACTGCCAAGTCCTGTGCTGACCACCTCAACTGCCTGTTACACGACCACCTCACGTACTATAGGGAAATTCTTAGATGATTGTGAGCGCCAAGGAATGCTGAGTGCAAGGGAAAGTGCAAGTAGCAAGACTCAGTTGCAAAGTGTGAACTTGGTTATGCCACTCAACAAACGGCAAGAGGAATGGGATGTGTTCCAAGGAAGGAAACTCAAGCTGAGTCCAATGTGATAACTAGGTTGCAGCAAAATGCAAGAACGTATGAAATTAAATAACTGAGGAGATAATCATCAGGCAAGAAGATAGCCTTTATAAGGTAATCCAAAGTGACTAGATACAACCTGGTGATGAGCTAACTACAGTTGAAGCGGTAAGGCAATGAATGACACAAACGGGATAGGAAATGAAGCAGTAGTACATATCTGAGGTCATAGCATAAGTGCAAGACAATAGAATCTGAGCGTATAATTGTATGATGAATTGGGACAGGAGCGAGTGACGTTGAAGGTAATGCAAATGAGAAGTAATAGTGTATGCAGGGTAGGGACTAGTCCAATTGCAAACTGTACAGTAATGATGGCTTAGTTAGATGAAGATGCAAACTAACAAACAGTGCGTGACCAAAGATGGAAGTCCAAGGCTGTTGATTGGCCAGGGAAGGAGATTGGATCTCATAATGGATGGCCAACCAGTATGGAGTTAACCACAAAGTTTGCAAGTATATACTGAGTTGGTCGCCAAGATTGGAAGGTCAAAGGGAGCCAGAGGAAGTAGCGGATTGCACCATTGATGTTGTGCTTAATTTGTGTCAAGCTTTTAGACTGAGGTAGATGGTACTGAGGAGATAACATGTCAAAGTGATGAAGACAATAATTCCTAAGTGCAAAGCGTGACAGTTGCCCAGGTATAAAGACGCAAGCTCCTGCAAGCGCTCAGATAGATTTTCCCATTGATTGCAAGTATTTAATAATTACTGTATACCCTTTACACATTATTTAATTCATTACTTGAAAGATTTATAATTTATATAAAATGTTGTCATTGTTGTCCCGCCGTTGCAAAAACTGTATTTGTCAAAACAAGCAATGTGTCCCTAGTACTGCCCTCCAAGGCCTTTGAGGCAAGTGCAAGCAATGTTGCCTTTGCAAATTAGCCTGTAATTTCCCTATAAATGTTGAGTCAACTGTTGAGGGTCCCACGGAGTCATTGAGGGAGATGTGGAGTCGTAGGTCCGCGCCAAGGGTTAACTACAAGATACCACTGTTGCTGGAGATCAAATACTTGGGGACTTGAGTTCCTGGTGAGTACTAATCTGGACTGACTAATGATCATAAAAATAGTAACTAAATTTTGCTTGTTTTGCTAGTGTTGCCCCGTTTCCAAAGGTATACTACAAATACACCACCACCACCACCACCACCACCTTATTGGGGACCGCTGACTGAACTCCGGGGGGGGCCAAATGAATGCCAAGGTGCAAGGCGAAGTGCCCGGTGCGGAACCAGTTGGGGTCATAGCCGAAGAAGCAAGGGAGGAAGAAAGGAACAAAGTGGAAAGAGGATTGGGAGAGGGAGGAGAAGGAAATGGAGGGAGAGAAGGAACGGAAGAATTAGGAGAAGGGAATGGAGGAGATGGAAGGGGTAGAGTAGATGGAACAGAAGAAATGGAGGTCCGAGGCAAAGCGGATCCGGTGCGAGTCGTAGGGCCGGTCAAAACGGATGCGAGGCAGCTGACGGGCAAAATTGGAGAAGGCTTGTTGGGAGGCCAAAGGAAGAGAGCGTACAAAGAGCTCTTGGAGGAAGGTGGTTGGAATGCTTGGCCAAAGCAAGCTTGGATTGCAAGGTGCGAGGAGATCTTCAAGAGGCATATTGTAACAGAGGTGCTAGTTCTCCAAAGGATGTCTGCACTAATCAATGATGAAGACCTGGATACTTTTCAATCCATGGTTGCGGAATTGACTGCAAATTGGGAGGATGTGGAGAAGGAAGTAAAGGAAACTTTGTAATTATTTATTATAAATATATATTTTCTTTTTCTTTTTTTTTTTTTTTTTTTAATTATAAATAGAATTTTTTTTAATAAGGAATGAAGTTTTATTTAGTAGAAATGAAAGGGAAATGAGAAAAAGGAATAACACTGTGAGATGGAGGAATTGACTGATGGGATGTTGGTGTGAAATAAAATGGGGTTAGATGAGATGGAATGTGGAATGGAATGGGATTGGATGAGATGGAATGTGGAATGAAATGAGATTGGATGAGATAGAATGTGGAATGAAATGGGATTAGATTAGATGGGATGGAATGTGGAATGTAATTGGATTGGATGGGATGGAATCATGATTGTCAAGGTTTGCAAGGGTAGCTTGCATGGAAGTCTCAAATCAGATTGGGTGAATTGCAAAGGTGATGGGCTTGTTCCCACAAGGTGCGATCTTTGTTGGACTGGAAGCCAGACCATTCAACAAGGTATTGAAGTTTTCCTTTGCGTAACCTGGAATCCAGAATACAGCTTAATTCCAACTCTTGATGATTGAGGACAGTGACCGGTTCAGGAGGGGGATGAGTCTTGCCCGGGTATAGGACTTGAGCTGGCTCTAGGAGAGACACATGAAAGACCGGGTGGATACCTTTCCATTTCGCAGGTAAAGTAAGTTTAAAGGCGTTAGGGGAGATGACTGATTCTACTTTAAAGGGGCCAAGCTTTCTTTTGGAGAGTTTGCAAGTTGGGCGAGTGCTGCAAATGTTGCAAGCATTGATCCATACTTGATCTCCTACTGCAAAGGTTGGAGCCGTAGTGCGAGATTGGTCTGCTTGCTCCTTAAAGCACTGGTTTGCTTCTTTGAGGTTGGTTAAAAATTGCAATTGAAGGGATTGAATTTGTTCAAGGTAATTTGTAGCAGGTTGAGAAGGTGCTAGGTGAAGGGAAGAGAAAGTTGGGTTTCTCCCATAAAGAGTTTGGAAGGGCAACTGTTTGGTGGAGGAATGAATGGAGTTGTTGTAGGCAAATTTGGCTAGTGGGAGCCATTGCGACCAGTCGTCTTGTTGATAGGCAACATAAATTCAAAGATATGGTTTGAGAATCTGATTAACTCGCTTGGTTTTCCCATCCTTTTCCGGGTGGTAAGCCGTTGATAAATTGCAAGTGATCTTCAAATGTTGGCATAGCAAGGTCAAGAAGCTTGAGACAAACAGAGATCCACAATCACTAACTATATTATCAGGGAGACCATGTTTTGAAAATAAATATTCTATGAACAAGTTAGCTAAGTCTTCTGAAGAGGCCCTCACATTACTGCGCAGAAATAAAGCCATCTTTGATAAGCAATCTACTATTACTAGAATAGCATCATATCCACTAGAAGAAGGTAATTAAGAGATGAAATCCATAGAAAGCAAGTGCCAAGGACAAGGCAGAATTGGAAGTGGCTGGAGCAGCCCATACTTCCGGTGTTTTGAGGACTTGTTACGATTGCAATCATAGCACGCGCTAACATAGTCTTTTACTTCTTTGGTCATACCAGGCCAGTAGAAGTCTTGTGCAATCAATTGGTAGGTTTTATCCTGCCCATGATGACAAGGAAGCGGAGAATTGTGCCATGACTCGAAGATATCTAACTTAATGCAAGAATTATCTGGTACTACTATACAATTATCATAGACTAAAAAGTCATTATCATCAATACTGTAACTACAATCTAATAAGTTTGCACTTTTTCAAAGTTTGATGCACTTGGGGTCGTTGTGTTGAGCTTGTCAAAGTTTGGAAGCCAAATCTTGTAAGTGAGCAATGATCAAACTGAGTTGGGCAGATTGGGTTTAGAAGAGTGCCCTAACGTTTTCTGAGTTGTTTTTGGCAAAGGTGCTCCCCCCCCTGGATAAAAGTTGTCCCGACATGATAAAGCATCAGGAACTACTGCTTGTTTCCCAGGACGGTACGTGATTGTAAAGTGGAACTTGGAGAGGTATTTGGCACATTGTTCCTGTCTACGTGTGAGGACTTTTGAGCTCATGAAATACTTTAAAGAATTATGATAAGTTAAAACTTCAAAGGATTCCCTAAGGCTCAAAAGGTATGAACACCATTTCTTCAAGCAATAAACAATAGCAAGAAGTTCCTTTTCATGAATCTCATAGTTAATCTCTGCAGCAAGCAACTTGCAAGACTCAAAAGCTATGGGATGAAAGAGAGAAGTGGAGGAAGAGAACTACGAGATTACTCCTGCGATCACATAGTTGATTGCGTCTGTTTTGACAATAGTGCAAGCTAGCTTGTTGAAGTGAGCGAGTATTGGAGCAGTGGTGAACGCTTTTTTCAGAGCTTCAAACTCCAAAGCAGCTTGTTTGGTAAAAACAAAAGGAGTGTCTTTTTGAAGAAGGTTAGTAGGATTCACGGTTTATTGGCGTAACACGCAATAAACCTTCTATAAAAATTACTGAAACCAAGGAAAACTTGAAGGGATTTAACAGAAGAAGGTTGGGGCCAGTCCAATATGCATTTGATTTTGGCTGGGTCCATTGATAGTCCTTGCTGCAAGACTACAACACCTAGAAACTGAAGAGGAGAAGAATGGAATTTGCACTTAGAGGCTTTTGCAAACAGTTCATTCTTGCAAAGTTGCTGCGGCACCTCTTGCACATGTGAAATGTGATCTTCAAGGTTTCTTGAGTAGACTAGTATATCATTGAGATATACCATGAGGTATTTACCTACAAGATTGGAGAAAATTTCATTGACAAAATGTTGAAAAGTGGAGGGAGCGTTACAGAGGCCAAAAGGCATGATGGTATACTCATAACTGCCAAACCGGGTTCTCATTGCGGTCAAATACTCATGAACTCCCCTAATGCAAATTAGGTTATAGGCACCTCAAAGGTCTAACTTTGAGAAATAAGCAGCTCCATGGAAGAGGGTGAGGAGATGTGACATAGGCGGTACTGGATAGGCATTCTTCCGGGTTACCTGGTTCAGTTTCCTGTAGTCAACACAAAGGCAAAGTCTGCCGTCCTTTTTTGGAACAAATAGGACAGGTGAACCGGTATTTGAATTGCTTGGTTGAAGAAATCCTTTTGCTACATTTTCTGCAATGTAGTCTTGAAGCGCAATTGATTCTTGCGTCAAGAGAGAGGAAACTGGCCCTGGTGCCGGAGGTGGGCCAGTAAGTTTGATCTTGTGATTGTAAGGACGGGATGGAGGCAGTCTATCTGCTCTTGAAGCTGAGAAGATGTCAGCAAAGTCATGATAAACTGAAGGTAAAGACTCTTGAATGATTTCTAAATCTTCAATCTCTTCATCTTTGAGCACCAGGTTCAAGGTTCTTGCATGGTGCGAGAGGATTAGGGAGCTCAAAATACACCGTTTGGTTGGTGTCTGTTTCTCTTCAAAGGAACAGGAAAGAGGTAAGCTGGATAGGTAAGCAATAACTCCTAAATCTGAAGAGGGAATTTGGGAATGAAGGTCAGGATATTGCAAATCTCCTGGCGGAAAAGTGTCATCCAACTCAATGACAGTGTCAGTTAGGCTGTTTAATTCCTGATTGACGGAAGAATTAGCGTTCTGGGGGTGCAAGGGTTGAAGGTTAATTACTCCTTCTTGCCAATTCACATCCGGATTCCAGTAAAATAGGAAATCATGGCCTAGAATGGTATCATCCATTCCGGGTATAGCCAAGACAAATAAATCCCATTTGAAGCTGGGGAAATTGGAGAATGCAAAGGTCCATTTTGCCTTTTGGGAAACCCAATAAGACGGTTCAGTTGCACTACTTACTAAATAGATAGGAAATTTATCTATCTTGGAACGCGTAAGATTTTTGGAAGTGGCAAAAGATTCACTGATGAAGGAAAAATTAGCGCCGGAGTCAAGTAATACTTGATAAGGAGTGTTGTCGGAATGGAATAGGATAAATCTCATACTTGGAGCACCTAGTGAATTGCAAGTGCAAAGATTTACTTGCGATGATTTAGATAATGTGTAGTTTTCCTTGCAAGTATCAGAAAAACTAAAAGCTAATTTTTTGAATGCTTAGCCGCTTCATGCGCTAACCCCTTTGCACAACTGTTGACATCATTTTTTCCTCCACAATACATACACAGCCCATTCTTCCCCCTTTGTAGCCGTTCCTTGTTCCGTAGAATCCCGGTTTCTTTGTCCAAGAACTTTGGAGTTTTGGTGACGGTTTTCCCTTTTGAGTTGGAGTTTGAAGTTGGGGTTGGTTTGGATGGTTTTGGGTTCCTCGTGTTTTGATTTGAGGAGTTGTGAACCCTTGGAGCCAAGGTGGACGGTCCATGGTTGTTTCTCCAAGAGCAATTCTTGTCGTGATAGCAATTATCAAGCTCAATCACTCAATTGATTATCTGCTGAAGCAAGGTTGTCTTATGACCCCCAACTGCGAGCTGTTTGATTAAGCGTGCCGGTAGACCCTTTCGGAAATGGAATAGAAGAGCAGCCTTGTTCCACTGGATGCAAGACTGCAAGGTTCAAAAATGAGAAATATAAACGGAAGCTCTACTATTTTCCTTCATAAATAAACTATTAAGCTTGTATTTGGCGTTTCAAACTTCATTGGGGTCTCCAAACAGGGTGAACAGTTGTTTCTCAAACCTGTCCCAGTTTTTGAGAATACACGTGGGACTGTCGTTGGACAAAAGTTTGAGGTACGGTTTGAACCACTGCAAGGCTCTACCTCCTAAGAAGGACAAAGTATTGATAACTTTATGCCTATTGGAAGGGAAATTGTTGGAGCCATTTGAAAAGATGATTTTAAAAGACTTTAGGTAGGATCTAAGCTTATGAGGGTGTTCTCCTGTAAAGTGATTGGGTTGTTTCATGCCCAGAGTGCGAAAGCTAGGAGTACTTGGACTAGATTGCTGGGCACCATGAGTGAGGGCCTGGATCAATGTCAAAAGCAGGGTCGGAGAATTGGGCTTGGGTGCAGCAGTGCAAACCCCTGGTCTACCACAAGTCAAGGTTTCATTGGAAGAATGGTCGGAATCTGAAAATTTGGCAAGAGGGTCCGTCGGAACATCCCGTGAAGGAGTCCAAGGATCATCAAGGGGTTTGACAGATGGCAATTTTGAAGGAGGAACGGGATCTAAGGGTTGTTGCGCCCAAGGAGTGCTGGTTCTCCCTACCCAATGGATCTCATCATTGTAAGGGGCAAGGGAAACGTTCCTGGTTGAGCGAGTACGTGACATTGAGAAAAAGAAGTCTACTATAGGTTGGCAAGCTACAATAGATAAGTTGAATTAGTTAATTTACTGTCACACAACCACCCCACATACTATAGGGAAATTCTTAGATGATCGTGAGCACAAAGGAATGCTGAGTGCAAGGGCAAGTGCAAGTAGCAAGACTCAGTTGCAAAGTGCAAACTTGGTTATGCCACTCAACAAATGGCAAGAGGAATGGGATGTGTTCTGAGGAAGCAAACTCAAGCTGAGTCCGATGTGATAACTAGGTTTAAGCAAAATGCAAGAACGTATGAAATTAACTAACTGAGGAGACAATCATCAGGCAAGGGGATAGCCTTTATAAGGTAATCCAAAGTGACTCAATACAACCTGGTGATGAGCTAACTACAGTTGAAGCGGTGAGGCAATGAATGACAGGAACAGGATAGGGAATGAAGCAGTAGTACATATCCAAGGTCATAGCGTAAGTGCAAGACAATAGAATCTGAGCGTATAATTGTATGATGAATTGGGACAGGAGCGAGTGACGTTGAAGGTAATGCAAATGAGAAGTAATAGTGTATGCAGGGTAGGGACTAGTCCAATTGAAAACTGTACAGTAATGATGGCTTACTTAGACGTAGATGCAAACTAACAAACAGTGCATGACCAAAGATGGAAGTCCAAGGCTGTTGATTGGCCAGGGAAGGAGATTGGTTCTCATAATGGATGGCCAACCAATATGGAGTTAACTGCAAAGTTTTCAAGTATATACTGAGTTGGTTGCCGACATTGGAAGGTCAACGCAAGCCAGAGGAAGTAGCCAATTGCACCATTGATGTTGTGCTTAATTTGTGTCACGCTTTTAGACTGAGGTAGATGGTACTGAGGAGAGGAAATGTCAAAGTGATGAAGACAATAATTCCTAAGTGCAAAGCGTGACACTGCCTCAAAGACTTGTTGGTAACCCTTGGCTCTCAATAAGACCTTTCATTTTCTTTTCTCATCCTATCTTGTTTTCTTTATTTTTGTCAGCACGCTGGTTTCTTTTGAATCAATCTTCAAAACCTTTTCAAAATCATTAATAATGTAATGCCATAAACAATGTTGAAACTACTAATCAAAAACTTCCTCAAAAAGAAACAGCACATAGTTTTTTCACATTTCTTTGAATTTGTCTTCTCAATTTAATAAATATCAGCATATGAGTTTTGACAATGGCAGTAAAATTTCAAGATTCAAGAAAGTCTTTTGGTTTCAAGATTTTGAGCCATAAAATCCTGCCAGACCTTTTTGAAGTCTCTTTTCCAGAATCATACAAGTTTTAAAATACATTTCCTTAATTTCAGTCAAAATCCATAACATGAAACAATTATTCATTGAATTATCCTTTTTCTGAAAGTAATATCTTACTGTAACAATAATTTGTCAATCAAACTTTTGAAATGAAAGTGACTGCAAGCCAAAAGTAACATTTGATGCAATGGCACATTTGAGATTACTACATCAAAAACTTTTAATAAATTTTTTTCTTTAGCTTTGAAAGACACTGTGCAGTCATTATTCCTGAAATAGTGAAATTTTCACAATATCACCCATAAGGCTATTTTATAAATGGTCAATTTTAGAATAATTAGATCATTTCCACCTATTTCTGGTGTAAACTGACCAAAAATTTGGCCCCAGGAATATTCTTTTGTATCTAAGCCCTATTTCTTTCATTTTCTGATGACTTCTTCCACAACCTTCATCATCTTCTGTTTTTACTTTTCAAACATATCTGGTGTACCCCCTTTGGATGGTACACACTCTTTAGTTTGCAACCACCATTTTTTTTTAAGTATTTTTTTCTTTTCTTTTTGTTTTTTCACAGATTTTGCTGATGCACCATTGATTTAAACATCTTGCCTTGACACATGCCAAACGCCTCACGAACCACCTTTGGTGCCGACTTGTTAGGTGTGGACACCAAATCGCTTGAACCCCGGCCACGCCGCTTCCAAAACTGCCTGGCCACCCCCTCGCGCCCCCCAAACCACCAGATTTCAAATTTTTGGGGGACCGCGCTGCCTTTCTATGCTGAAGGCCACGCAAGCCAGCAAGGTAAGTGTGCAAGACGCTTCCCAACTTGTCTCTCTCGCATGTGGGTGCACGCGGACCTCAATCCTTTCCCTATCTTTGGAGTTGTGCCTCGTTCTCTCCCGCACAACTCCAAAGGTATGAAAAAACTGCCCTTGTTGTCCCACCTCCACTCGATTTCACAAACAAACTGGTTTTCAGGCTCTTCCCAACACCTTGCAACCGTTCCGAGCCTCTCGCAGTGAGTTCCCTTTGCTTTCCTTCCTCTCCACCTTCTTTGCCCCAATGCACTGATTGCGCTGCCCCTCCTATCTTCCCTGCATTATTCCTAGGCCTTGTCCCACCAAATTCATCCATCCTCCAATGCTGTTTGCAGATCACCTAAACACTTTTGAACCCCATCATTGCAAGCGCGTTTTGCATCCTGCTTTGTTCCTATTGGCGGCAACAGTTTCTTTTTATCTTGTAAGTACTCCTCCCCCCCTTTCCCTTTCATCATCATCCTTTTTCAACCGCTTCATTCCAATTCAACTTGCCTCCCACCTTTCATCCATTGTCTCTTCCCAAACTCCATAACATCAAGCTGATGCTTATACACTATTGGCCTCTCTTCTCTTTTTTCTTCTGTTGGTTCAACATTGCCCATTATTTACTCGTGATTGAATGCTCAATAATGTGGTCCCTCCTCCTCATGGATATCTTTTCAATCCACATTCCTTTTCTCCTCATACCCCAACCTTCTTCCTGCTGATTATGCTTCTTTGTTCCCACTGCTCATCATAATCAAATTCAAGCTATTTTAACATATTTTTCCGTTACAAGTCCACTCTGAATCCCCTTGAAATGAATCCAAAATCTGTTAGATTTAAGACAACTGAAAGTTGCATTTCATACGGTCAGAGTTTTGCCAGGAAGAAGGAAAAAGTAAGAGACAATGAAAGACAAGTTCATACCTGAAAGGTGAACAATGAGAGGTGAGACAGAACAAGGATGCAAGTGAGGTGAAGAGCAGTGGAGGACAGAGCAAGATTGGTTGGAGTGATGAGGAACAATATTGGAGGGAAAGGAAGGATGGTATTTAAGCTAGACAGTCAGGTGTTTGTTATGAGAGCAGACAAAGAGTTGGAGAAAACAAGAGAGAGAGTACAATGTAACATAATGAACTGAAATAACTGAGAATAGTTGAGACATGTGAGATAGATAAAACAAAAGGAGATTATGATCAAAGCAGAAAAAAAAGGGAAAAGAAAGTCTGGGAGTCTTCTTCTGAATCATTCAAGTTCTAACAAAATCAACCTCAGATCCTCCACTATTGCCACACAACCTCATTAAATCCCTCCAAATTGATCAAAGTAGCCATATTTATGTATTTCAAGAATAATCAAGATCATGTCATCTTACTAATTATTATTGCTTTTTTTATTTGTTGCTTGTTGGGACTTGGACATCTGTGAATGCTTCTGAAAGATGGTTTTCAGGAAAGATGAGCTAGTGTCTCAGAAGCAGGATCAGTGTTCAACACCAGAATTGACTTATAAAACCAAGCCAGCACCTAACTTCAATCAATCAGAACCAGCCAAATCCAGGGCATATGAAAAACATTGAAAAGCCTGATATGATCACTGCAATTGGTAAAAAACCTCTGAACCAGCCTCCTTTGTTGATATTAGGCCAAATATTCAACCTTTTCAAGTTATAGTACCTCTTACAGGGCCACCAACCACCCTTCATGTTATTTGTAATTGTAAATATGAGCCATACCTAGTATTTAATTATCATACCCTCTACCAGTGTCCTAATAGCTTACTGTCCACTCAATTCTCAGAAATGATATCTGATCTTTACACCATGGCCATCAACCAAATTGACCTGGACAAAAACAATCAAAATACCAAATCCGGCTCCATGTATGGCCTTGGATTTTGCCAGGGAACTGATTGAGGATATTCTGAAGTTATTATGATGTTAATTATAAATTTTTCATCATCAAGTAAAGATTGAATTACTGAAAAAATGATTTTTAAATCAGGAATATATGCTAGAAGAAGAGACTTGACTGAAGAACAAATTGCAAATGATGATGCCTTGTGGGCTAAGATCCCAGTTCACAAGGAATTGGTTTTCAATTGTATCAAAGGTCTCTGCAACACTGCCCATATGAAGCACAAGAAAGTATCTGAATAGTTCAAAATACAAAAATGGAAATCTCCGGAATGGGGTGATCAAACAGAATCTTTCCTTCATGCATCAAATTTCATTGTGACTTTTGATGAATTTTCAAATGTTATTCATACTGAGGAGGATGATTTGAATTGTTATACTTATGGTATGTTCTCATATATTGAAAAAACCACAGGCATGCCAATTTCACCTCCCTCCATTGAAAAAGGCCACGGTCTCTCCTTCCCAAAACTTTGTTTCATGGTTGATTATGCAAAGGGTGAGGGTATTGTTAAGATATTATGGAAAACTTGCATTTTAACCCATCATACTACTTTCCCTCCAACCAGTCTCCAATCAATGGAACATCATACACATTTTGGTTGCTCATTCCAAATAAAAAAACTTGCCCATTGCTCCCTGAAACTCCAAAGTTGTCCTCCTAATGAAATTTTATCTCAAATAAATGGAAAAAAAAGCTAGATATGGGTATTGAATTAATTTTTTGCATGCAATTCAAAGAATAGCTGTTTTGAAAATATATCCTGCTGTTTTCCTCAGAACCCAATGTGAAAATCCACATGAAGTATACAATTTTTGTGACAAGTGCATTTTCAGACACAATCTCATTGTAGTGATGGAGAACTTATGCTGATTTTTCCACCATCCAACAGCAGTCAAAACATAGAATGAATTTGATAAAAGTTGTATATGATTTTGGGACCATGGTTGCTTTGTGGTAAGTTGTCCATGGTGCCAGGAAGCCAGGACTCAGGATACACATGACCTTTAAAGGTGATTTGAGAAACTGCTGAGGGCATGGAAAACTTATTCTAAGTTTTCCAAAATACAATGAAGAGACACTCAACTTCAAAATTCTCACAAAGACACCCACAGCCTTGGTGGAACGGTGGATGACTTAGTATAAGCCGTCCATTCCCCCCCAGTTTGTCAAATCACTGTTACTGGTCATGTGTAAACCAAGTCCCCTTGGCCTGGCACCATTGTCAATTTATCATAACCCAACCATGGTTCTGGTACAGGAAACACATTTTTACATTTTGAACTTACTTGGAAAAAATTTTGATTCACCAGCTAATTTCCAAAAATAAGCATGTAAATCCAAAAAACTGTACATTCATCTGTCCATCATATTTCATACACCTGTTAGATGATTTCCATTTTTTCCAATATTTAGGAATGTAATCCATAAACAAGGAGTGCTTTCCCATTCTGATCTCAACCAACTAATACCCCATCAGATTACAGAAGAAACATCTTTCCCTTCTCAACCTGACCAAACTTCTTGAATACACCATGGCCAATTTTCCTGGTAAGAATATTTATTTTCTGAATTGTGTGTGGTCTGATAATGATGAGGAATCCCTACTTGAATTTTATAGAAAAACACACTCTTAATCAACATAATGCTCTACTGGGCAATACCCATGTCAAAAAACACACAAGAAAGGTTTGCATTAAATGCTTGAATTCTATAAGAAGAAGTAAGATGCAAAGGTGGAGCATTTGAGGTTGCAATCAGCCATAGCTGTTGGACTGGCCAAACCTTCAACTGACCAAGACAAAGAGTCAACAGCCAGCAATCCTTCAAATATCCCATCAAAAATCAAAAAAACTGTCAATCCCACTACAACAACTCCTAATGCAGACCAATTTGTTACCCAGCTTACACTAGTGCCTGCAAATGCCCAGGTGGAGCAACCCAGTGAGTTGAATAAATCATTTAATTCACAAAAACCTTTCTGGGATGATTTTAAATATACATAACTGATACAGTCCCAATATATTTAGTGGAATCTGAAATAAAAACTGAAACTTCTCTTGTGGAAAATACAATTGAAGCCCCAGAACATCTTGCTGTTTCTCATCCTACCTTTGAGTCACCGGAAAATACCCTATTGCACCCCCCAGTTGTTGCACCTCAACGACCAGCCATGGTTTCTGAAAATCAGGCATCTGCTTGCCTGGCAGCCCAAGATGCTTTGAAAGCACCTAGAAGATCTGCACACAGGCCCCCCTGAAGAGAAAAGAGGCTAAAAGGATAATGAATTTCAGTTGCAAGTAATATCCTCAAAGGAAAAATATGAACACAAGCTTATGATAGTTCACCTGAAAGGACCAGACAGACTCTGGTGCAGAGAGCTTGAAGAAAGTTAGAGAGAAGGAAAAATAACAGAAACAGCAGTCGAGAAGGAACAGAAAAGTAGTTAAAGCAGGCCAGTTTGGAATCAGAGCAGGTTGGTTGAGTAGCAGGTTTGAGTAAAGCAGTGATTCTGATAATTTGAAAAATCAGGTTAGTTGGAAAAGTTTAACTGGATCAACAATGGTGCTTACCTGACTCCAAAGTTTGGGGTCAGTGGTGCAATCTTGAAGTTGCACAAAGGAAAAAACTTCCCTAGACTCTGAGCCAGGAGAACTACTTTATAGTAGGGTAGACTTGAGTTTGGAGTACTTGCAGCAGGTCCGGTGCAAGGATGAGCAGATGGGGTGAGGGGTTGTGGACAAGAATAACATGAAATAGACCGGAAAAAAACAAAATGAGTGAAAGAAAAATGAGAGAATAGATAGAGATGGAAGAATAGAAATAGAATGGAAATGATTTGTGTCAGCTTGCCACTATTGCAGAGGAATCTGCAAAAGTAACAAAAATAACACAAAACTAATAATATTAAAATTAACCTAAGAAGGAGGAGGAGAATAATGAATATTATTGCAGGAATGGATTTTCCACCCAAAATTAGGTAGGGTCACTCACCAACCCCACCCCTGAAATCCAACTCCTTATAATTTTAAATAATTAAGATAGGAAAGACCAAAATACTATCGCACAACTATTGTACTTTTTGGCCATTTATATATTTCACATGTATTGTCACATATAGGTTCCTCACCTGAAATTCAGCCAGAATTGAGGTGTTGTTTATATTTTAGGAGTTACGGACAGAAATGTGTTGTCAGCTTTCTACTATTGCAGAGCAAGCTGCAAAAGTAACAGAAATAACATAAAAATAATGATAATAAAATTAAAATAAGAAGGAGTAGGAAAACCATGTATGTTATTGAAAAAATGGATTCTACACCCAAAATTGGTAGGTTCACACTGAACCAACCCTTGAAATCCAACTCCTTATATTTTTAAATAATTAAGGAAAGAAAGACCAAAATACCACGGCACCACTATTGGACTTTTTGGCCAATTAAACATTTCAAACGTATTGTCACGTATAGTTTTCACAACTAAAATTCAGTCAGAATTGAGGTGTTGTGTATATTTTAGGATTTACGGACGGAAATGTGTTCTGTCACAATTCCCGCACACAGCGGTGGCAGCCAATGCACCTGCGCGCAGCTGAGATACAGCTTTGTCACTCCTTCAAGGTCGTGTAAGCAGCCCCGGGCCTCTGACAAATAAGCAGCCGCGGGACTACAGGTTGACAAAGTGACAGGGGGCCTGAGAAATTTAGGTACTGCGTAAAAATGCTACAACCCACATGGGAACATTCTACATATGTAATAAATGTTCCCATGGATAGTAGATAGTCTAAAAGTACATAAAATTATATAAAAATACTTAAATAACCTTTATACGTATTTTTTATTAAATATAATTCAAAGTACCAAAAATTTCGAAAATAAGATAATGACTACTTCTAAAAATATATTAAAATACATCAATATAATATTATGAGAATTTCTAGACATTAATACTTTTTGTGACATCTTAAGAAAAATAATGATGTAAAAATATTACATGAATACCCATGACTTATATTTTTAAGTAATTATTTTAGTAAATCAACTGAAATTCAAAAATAAGGAGTAAAATCAATATCATGACTTTACTACAATCATTTAATACATAATGAGAACTCAGCTGACATCAGAATGTCTGTAGGAATGTCTATTATAATAATTATAAACTTACTGGGAACATTTACTAACCATAATTAATTAAATGATAAATAAAAAGGACAGATTAGTGTTATTCACACATGCAAATATCAATTATAAAGTAGAATAATTCCCCTACCATGTAGAATTAGATACTTCCCATGTTACAGCACCAATAAAACGTGAAGGGCTACCACTTGTTACCCTGCTAGCCTTATTGTCCGTCCCTTTGAGCCCCTGTACCCCTCAGAAGGACAATATTGGGACTCCAAAAGCTATAAATAAGGAGCTCTTTTGAGGATGTTGATACAAAGAGACCAAGTTATATTTATATCCAGAAACCGTGCCAAGTTAATCAAATACTTATAAGAGATAATTAAGTGATTTATGGCTTAGTCTGATTAATAATATCCAACCTCAACCTCTTTTTATCAATTTAAACTGCTGAACAACCTTATAGACCCAGTATACAGGTTCAACCTATCAGTGCACGTCCCAAACAGATACCCTAAGGATTTAATAATATACCAGTGAGATTTATTATCCTCTCTCTGTCGTGGCAGCTTGGTTACAAAGCCCTGCCACTCCACCATGTATTTTATATACATACTATCTTTGGGCAAAATATCCTTTAAACTAAAGATCCCCTGAAATCCCTGAAGAGAGGTGTTAAAGATCCCCAATATAATTGTGGCCCCTCTATAAAAAAATTGAATAATCAATTTATCTATATTGATTTATAACAATAAAACATAACCAAACCAATTAACCTTGCAATAAGCTTTATCCAAATATTTTACAGATTTTTTCTGCATTTATTAAATAATATATTTATTATTTATTCTATCACCTCTTGTAGCTAAAGGATAGCAAGGTTGTTGGCATCCAGGATGCTGACAATTGCAGGTCTGGCCAGGATATATTCCATTTTATTATATTTAATACCTGTGACCATATATTTTACAAAAAATTAAATCAAAGATAAATTTATCTAACTTTTTAACCATGATTCATCATTAAATTCTTTTGCAGTGGATTTCAAAACAAATGCAGAAATAATACTCTATTATTTAAATCTTTTAAAGATAAGAAAAGAAGAATATATTAAAAATTATAAACCTACTGGTTGGGAAGTTTTAACTCAAGCTGAGCAACTTAATATCTCTTCTGCATGTAAACACTTAGATAAACTCCTTGAACAAGAAGATCTTGAGAGGATTATCAACTTCCAGGGCCTATTAAGGAAATATAAAGCTTAAAAGAAATACCTCATAAATTACCTTTTGAAATATAAAAGTAAGTATGCCACTTGTATTACCATATTATGTTTTAAAAATAATATTAATATATTTTATTGAACAATAGAATAACCTTTTAACATCAGTGATCCCTCCTATACCAGAAACTACCACCACTGAAACTGATTTATTGGATCAAGAAGTCCCAGATATCTCTGGAGGCCCTGAAAATATTGATTGGACGGGTGAAGACCTCATTGGAACACACCAAGACCCCATAGGATTACCTACTAAGGACCAATTTAATCCCAAAAAAGTCTTGGTACCTTTGAATATCAATTCAAGTGAGTTTTAAATAAAAATTATTTTTACGTATTTTTTCTGTAGAAAGACAAATACTTATAAACATTTTATTCAAATATGAATAGATGTAACACAAGAAACTCAGGGAGAATTCCCTCCTATGGATCTTTGCAAGGAGCCCCCAGTAACCGTGAGAGCACCAATAATGACAACCATGAGGGGACTGGAACCCGTGAATCAAATGTTGATGGAAAAGGAACAGCCCCAAGTACTTCTGCCCTCCCCCAAACTAGAGCCAGAGAAGTTAGTAGAATTAAGCCACCCTCCATTACAAAAAGATTCCCTGCAGCCACCCCAGCATAATCTGGCCAAGGAAGCCAGGATCAAAGACTTAGTCAGAGAGCACGTGAAATATTGGGAAGAGTTCAAAGAAGGCCAAGCGAAAGAGGAAATGGTATCTATGAAAAGGAGAATCTCCCAGGCAAAAGCTACCCAGATAGCTCTTCAGAAAATGATTCCAAGGAAAGAGGTAGAATCCTACGTAGAAAAGTCGAATCCTTGGGATCAATTAGCCCAACTGAAAGGCAAAGGATCAGGAAGATGAGATCTTCTTCCCATCCAAAGCTAAAGGGAAAGAAGGATTGGGATCAGATAATATCCCTAGCTCAAAAATGGAAAAAGGTTTACAACAATTAGCCTCTAATTCTGAGCCCAAACCAGTAATTAATTCCTTTTCTAATGATATGCGTCATAATTTCAATATTGTTTGTGAAAATTTAGACGGTGTTTATAACCAGGTTGATAAATTAACCTCAGTAGTAGCCAAATTGATTAATAGCCAAAAAAAACTGTAGGAATGGAAGATATCAAAGAACACACAGAACAATTATTGGAGAAAATTAATCAAGGTAGGATCAGACAGACTCAAACAATTGAGATATGTTATCAGGTATCCAAGAAGATTTTATTATGTCTTTCCAACCTTTAAAAGAAGAATTGGTAACCACCACTAACAGCTCCATTTTATCCCTTAGTGAGAAATTAGATCTGCTTAATAATAAAGTGGACCTGCATCTTAATCTGATCAAGAATGTTCTTAGAGACGTAAAATTCCGCCTGAACAACCCCTTGGGGAGTACCACAGAGGAACCAAAACCTCCCAGACAAAAAACTACTCCTTATGTACCACCCTTACTAGGAATGCATAGGAGTGATACACCTTCAGGCCTAGTCCTACCCCTGAGATGGAGCAAGCCCTCAAACATTTACCCCCTTTTTCTGAATGGCCTCAGTTCTCCGGTGGAGGAGAATACAATAATATAAATTTCATTAAATTATTGACTATACTATTAACTCTTATGAATTACCAGAAGCTATAGCTGTAGTCAGGCTCCCCAGACGATTTGAAGGAGTAGCTTTAGACTGGTTTATCAGTAAAAGAGAAGAAGTAGGATCCTTACCATGGAATTTTTGGAAACTTCTAATTAATGAACAATTTGGTTCAAGAATGTGGAAAAGAAAAATGATGAATAATTTTGAAAATTTCTCATTTGACCCCTCCAATGATAAGCCTCACAAATGGTGCTTGGAACAGAAGAAAAGACTAGATTTCTTCTATCTAGATTCTGATAAAGAGGAAGTAAATGAAAGACTCCTCAACTTGTGTCCTGGAAATCTTAACCATGGTGTAAGATGCAGGATTAGTATGGATGCTGACTTACCAACTCTAATGAATTTGTTAGAAGAAGTCATAGACATGAATGGGTCAGACAAGAAGGTCCCTTCTAGACCCAAAGAGAACTTCAACATCAACAAAACCAGAGAACAACACCCTCTGATAAATACCTCTGATAATAAGAAATCTAATGAGAATAGGGACAAAGAGAGGATGCCTGGAACTTGTTGTAATTGTAACAAGACAGGGAACATGAGACAATACTTCCCATTACCAAAAAGAAAGATAGAAGCCTTAGAAGGAGAGAAGGATGCTGAAGGGAATCAGAACTATGAAGATATAGCTGATACTGAAGGATCTGTTTCTGAATGTGAATTGATCCTGACCAACCCTGTTAATGTTATAGAAGGAGATATAGGCACTTCTATAGAAATCAATAACATCCATGGGGACTCTAGTTTTCCCCAAAAATGGGATCCTACCATAATTTGTAGACATAACACAGATGTTTAACCATTAACAGTTAAACCTATGAGTGGTAAGAGTTATACTACTGGTCAAACTTGCTATGCAACAGGATTGTATAGAGACAGACCTATAATGTTATTCCTGGATAGTGGATTTTTCTGCTCATGTTTCTGCACTGAATTCTTAAACAAATGGGATCCCAATTGGAAAGAACACCTTTTACACGTCCCAAAAGCCAAGTTTATCTCTTGAAACTCTACTATGAATGCTATTGGAGTATGGAATGCTCCTATAATACTACCCCATACTAAAGGATCTTTGAGAATACAACTGGAATTTGTGATATTGCTCAACGGACTATGTGACTACCTGATAATAGTTAATGATGCTTTATGTCTATATGGTATAGATGTGTTCCAGAGTAAAGGGAGATACTTTACACTGGGTGGTAATTGGGACAAGAAGTTTAAGATATGCACCATCCAATCTAACTTCCCCTCTTCTACTTATCAAAAGAATTTAGAAGACTTTCATCAAGAATACTTCTCTCAAGCAGCCCTGAATATGAAACTTTCTGAGGAACAGAAGAAAGATATATTGACAGTCTGCTTTGAGAACAAAAATGCTTTTTGTACTAAAGATCATCCCATTGGTGATATCAAAGGACATGATATGGTATTAAAATTGACTATTAAGCCTCCTTATCCTCCAAACTTAAGAAGAACAGCCTATCCCTCTAGTCCCAAGTCTAGAATAGCTCTTGGGGAACATATCCAAGAACTGATAGACTTACAATTATTAAGTAAAGTAGGCAAAATGAGCAGGTAGATGTGACCACACCTGTAATCATAGCTTGGCATAATGACAAGTCAATAATGGTAGGAGACTTCAGAATGCTCAATAATTATACTCAGGCAGATTATTATCCTAAACCCCAGATTGATCATGATCTACATTACTTGTCCAAGGCCAAATACATCACTACTAGGGATATGCTTAAAGGTTTCCATCAGATACCTATAAGCCCCGAAAGCAGGAAGTTTATGAGAAAAATCTGCCATTTGGGAATATATGAATATCATAGGATGCCCTTTGATATAAAGAATGCCCCATAACACTTCCAGAGAACAATGGATACAGTTCTAGGTACATACATCAGGCAAGGATGGATGATGGTATATATAGATGATGTTATCATATACTCTGATGATTGGGATACTCATACCAACCAAATTAGATTAGTACTCCAAACTATCCCCAGAGCAGGATTAAAATTATCTCTAGAGAAATGCAACTTTGGCTATGGAGAATTTATAGCATTAGCACCTATATTCTCTGGTCTAACCCTAGCTGCTGATCAAAATAAGATAGCTGCTGTCATGAATAGAAACATGCCTAAAAACAAAACAGAGTTACTTTCTTTCATTAGTTTTTGCAGTTACTACAGACAATACATACAAAAGTTTGCTATGCTAACTAAGAGTCTTTACAAAGTATGCAACAATAATAATCTATTTGAAATGACTCAGGAGAGATTGAAAAACTATGAGGAACTGAAAATATCCATGACCTCTACTCCTTCACTCATTCAACCAGATTACTCCAAGCGCTTTAAACTGTACATTGATGCCTGTATGGAAGGGTTAGGAGCTGCTCTACATCAATAAAGGATAGAAGAAGAAAGACCAGTGGAGAAACAAGTACTCTTCATATCTAGACAGATCAAAGATACAGAAAAGAGATATGGAGCCAGTCAGTTGGAATTTTTGGCTCTAGTATGGGCTTTAGAAAAGTTATACTATTACTGAGAAAGCACCACTTTCCAAGTGATCATGGATTGTAATGCTGTAAAAACTCTCATGAACATTAAAACCCGCAGCAGACATATGCTCAGGTGGCAAATTGCTATACAAAAGTATAGAGGTCAGATGACTATAGTGCATAAAGCTGGAGATAAACATCAGAATGCTGATAGTCTAAGTAGGAATGCTTTGCCTAATGACTCTAAAAATCAAGCTTATGACCCTGAGGATCAAGATATCTTTCCTATTTTGAACATCAATCTTTTTACATCAAATGCTCCAATAATGGGGATCCACTTGTGTGAATAAGATACTTCTTTCTTCAACCTAGTGAGGGAAAACTACTCCCCTGAAATCAAGATGCTGATTACCATTATGGAATGTGAATCCCCAGAAGCAGCTCTGATAAATATTTTATCTGCTTCATTACTTAAACCCTATAAAGCAGGAAGGTTTACCTTTTGGGATGGTCTCCTTTACTACAGAAACCAACATTCAAGTGTATTAATACTAAAAAAAAAGAACATATACAACATATACTCCAGGAATGCCATGAAAACTGTTCATCAGGGTATCTATTTGCAGAAAGAACCTTGAAAAAAGTAAAACAGACTGCTTGGTGGATAGACTGGAAAGAAATCACTATTAAGTATGTTACTAGCTGTGAGACTTTCCAAAATCCAATAAAACTACTGGCAAAAGGTTTGGATTCGTAAAGAAAAGCTCTGAACCCAAAACTAGATGGGAAATCATCAATATGGATTTGGTCACCGGCCTCATCCCTGGAGGTACTCATTCATATAACTCATTCCTGGTTATAGTTGACAAATACTCTAAGAAGTAAAAATTCTTACCTAACCACAAAGAAGATAGTGCTATGGATGTGGCTCTACTATTTTGGAATAGGATCATAGCTGATGTTAGTATACCCAAGATCATAATCAGTGACAGAAACCCCAAATTAAACTCTGAGTTTTTGAGGAATCTACATGATATACTGAGTACTACTCTAGCATTTTCTACATCATACCATCCCCAAACTGATTGATTAGGTGAAAGAATGATACAGACCCTAGAAAATATGATAAGAAGGTTCTGTAGCTTTGGTATAGAATACAAAAAATCAGATGGTTATTGCCGTGATTGGGTAAGCCTACTCCTATCTCTAGAAATGGCTTGTAACAGCAGTAAACATTCTACTACCAAAGAAGCCCCTTACATACTAGAAAGAGGATGGATTCCAAACCTCCCGGGGAATAACTTAAACTATAACTTAGCCACCTTTCATCCAACATCTCTTGACTTTAAGAAGATGATAGATCTGGAAAATAATCATGCTCAAAAGTGTGTAGAAGAAGCAGTAGAATACAACAAACAAAGATGGGAAAAATCACATAGGGAACCTGACTTTAAAATAAGAGATCAGATCTTGATATCCGTTACCAACTTCAACAATCTAGCAGGTAACAGAAAGCTGAAACCAGCCTTTGTTGGACCATTTGTTATCAAAAAGATGCATGGCAAAAGTGCTGTAGAAGTACTCTTGAGTGAAGAATTATCAAGAAAACATCCAGTATTTCCTGTTAGCCTAGTAAAACACTTTCAACCAAGAGAAGGTAGCAACTTCATTCCAGCAATAATCCCAATAGAACCTGACCCTGTGAAAGAAAAAGGGAAATCCAGAAGAATATTGAGAGAAAAGAAAAGGAGAGTACAAGGAAAAGATGTTAGACTAAGTAAGATAAAAAGGAGAATCTGCAGAAAAAGATGAATGGTTACCAGAGAGTAAAATACCTGATAGACCAATACAGCTCAGAAACTACAGAGCCAGCAAGAGGAACTGAAACACACATGGAGTTAACTTTTCCCAACATGCACCACAGAAATCTGCATGTCACTTGCTAGAAAGTGCCATCAAAGAGCCCTTCCCCAATGTATGGCCAAGCTCAGCTCAAGCTCCTACCAAGCTCAGGTCAAAATTTATCAACGCTCCAATGCACAGTGACTTTAAACAATTCATAGTGACTGTGCAGAATGCACAGTCACTGTGTGCAATGCACAGAAACTTTGCAAAACGCACAGCAACTGTGCACAATGCACAGCAAATGTGCACAATGCACAGCAAATATGCACAATGCACAGCAAATGTGCAGAATGCACAGCAACTGTGCAGAATTCACAGCAACTGTGCACAATGCACAGTAACTGTGCCAATGCACAGCAACTGTGCCCAATGCACGGCAACTGGGCACAATTCACAGCAACTGTTTACAATTTACAGCAACTCTGTACAATGCACAGAAACTGTGCACAATGCACAGGCGCAATGCACAGAAACTGTGCACATTGCACAGCAAATGTGCACCATATTTATCCAAGCTCCAATGCAAAACGCACAGTAACTGTGCACAATATTCATCCAAGATCCAATGCAAAGGAACTGTGCATTGTGCACAGCTGCTGTGCATTGTGCATAGTTGCTGTGCATTGTGCACAGTTGCTGTGCATTGTGCACAGTTGCTGTGCAATGTGCACAGTTGCTGTGCAATGTGCACAGTTGCTGTGCAATGTGCACAGTTGCTGTGCAATGTGCACAGTTGCTGTGCAATGTGCACAGTTTCTGTGCATTGTGCACAGTTGCTGTGCATTGTGCTCAGTCACTCTGTATTGCGCAAAGTCACTGTAAACCAAAAACATGTTAGAGAATGAAAATGCCTTCAACTAGAGATTGGAAAGAGCTTCAAGCAGACCTTCCTTGATGGCACTTGCTAGCATGTGCCACTACTTTTTTTATGGTGATGCTCCAGATTTTTTTCAGATATGGCCATATGTTGGAGTGGGGGAATGTCAGCTTGCTACTATTGCAGAGCACGCTGCAAAAGTAACATAAATAACATAAAAATAGTAATAATAAAATTAACGAAAGAAGGAGTAGGAAAACCATTAAAAATATTGCAAAAATGGATTCTCCACCCAAAATTAGGTAGGGTCACTCACTGACCCCACCCTTCAAAACCAACTCCTTATATTTTTAAATAATT
Source organism: Puccinia polysora (assembly GCA_025617555.3). Lineage (NCBI taxonomy): Eukaryota > Fungi > Basidiomycota > Pucciniomycetes > Pucciniales > Pucciniaceae > Puccinia > Puccinia polysora. The sequence goes on from CM062631.1 coordinate 11,036,108, forward strand.
AAGGAAAGAAAGACCAAAATACCACAGCACCACAATTGAACTTTTGGCCAATTAAATATTTCACACGCATTGTCAGGTATAGGTTTCACACCTAAAATTAATTCAGAATTGAGGTGTTGTGTATATTTTGGGAGTTACGGACGGAAATGTGTTCTGTCACAATTCCCCCACACAGCTGTGGCAGCCAACCCACACGTGCGCGGCTGAGATAAAGCTCTTTCACTCCGTCAAAGTTGTGTATGGAGCCCCAGGCCTCTGACAAGGAAGCAGCCACGGGACTATGGGTTGACAAAGTGACAGGCGGCCTGAGAAACTTAGGTACTGCATAAACATGCTACAACCCACACGGGAACATTCTACATATGTAATAAATGTTCCCGTGGATAGCAGATAGTCTAAAAGTACATAAAATTATATAAAAATACTTAAATAACCTTTATACGTATTTTTTATTAAATCTAATTCAAAGTACCAAGAATGTCGAAAATAAGACAATGAAAACTTCTAAAAATATATTAAAATACTTTAATATACTATTATGAGAATTTCTAGACATCAATATTTTAGTGACATACTAAGAAAACTAATGATGTAAAAATGTTACATGAATACCCATGACTTATATTTTTAAGTAATTCTTTTAGTAAATTGCCTGAAATTTGAAAATAAGGAGAAAAACCAACATCATGACTTTACTCCAATTATTTAATACATAATGAGAACTCACCTGACATCAGAATGTCCGTAGGAATTTCTGTTAAAATAATTATTAACTTACTGGGAAAATTTAGAAAGGATAATTAATTAAATAATAAATAAAAATGACAGATTAATGTTATTCACACGTCCAAATATCAATTATACAGTAGAATAATTCCCATACCCCGTGGAATTAGTAAGTGATTTATGGCTTAGTCTGATTAATAATATCTGTCCTGAACCTTGTTTTATCAATTTAAACTGCTGAACAACCTTGTAACCACAGTATACAGGTTTAACCCATCAGTGCACGTCCCAAACAGATACCCTAAGGATTTAATAAAATACCAGTGAGTTTTATTGTCCTTTCTCTTTTGTGGCAGCTTGGTTAAAACGCCCTGCCACTCCACCATGTATTTTATATACATATTATCTTTGGGCAAAATATCCTTTAAACTAAAGAGCCCAAAGTAACCAGGACTACGTGTTTCCATACTGAAATCCCTGAAGAGAGGTGTTAAAGATCCCCAATATAGTTGTGGCCCCTTTATAAAAATATTTAACAATCAATTTATCTATATTGATTTATAAAAATAAACCATAACCAAACCAATGAACCTTGCAATAAGCTTTATCCAAATATTTCAAGGATTTTTGCTGCATTTATTGAATAATATATTTATTATTCATTCTATCACCTCTGGTAGCTAAAGGATAGCAAGGGTCTTGGCATCCAGGAGGCTGAAATGTGTTCTGTCACAATTACTGCACGCAGCCGCAGCAGCCAATACACCTGCGCGCAGCTGAGCTACAGCACTGTCACCCTTTCAAAAGCCGTGTATGCAGCCCCAGGCCTCTGACAAGTATGCAGCCGCAGGACTACGGGTTGACAAAGTGAAAGGCTGCTGAGAGACCTAGGTACCATATAAACATGCCACAACCTACACAGGAACATTCTAAATATGTAATAAATGTTCCTGTGGATGGTATATAGTCCAAAGATACATAAAATTATATAAAAATCTGTAAATAACCTTTATACCTATTTTTTTATTAAATATAATTCAAAGTACCAAAAATGTCAAAAATAAGATAATGACTACTTCTAAAAATATATTCCAATACTTTAATATACTATTATGAGAATTTCTAGTCATCAACATTTTTGTGAAATACTAAGAAAACTTATAATGACGTAAAAATATTGCATGAATACCCATGACTTATATTTTTAAGTAATTTTTTTGTAAATCAACAGAAATTTGAAAAAAAGGAGTAAAATCAATATAATGAATTTACTCCAATTATTTAATAAATAATGATAACTGACATGATATCAGAATATCCGTAGGAATTTTTATTCAAATAATTATTAACTTACTGGGAACATTTAATAAGGATAACTAATTAAATAATAAATAAAATGGACAGATTAGTGTTAGCCACACGTCCAAACATCAATAAAGTAGAATAATTCCCATACCCTGTGGAATTAGATGCTACTTGTGCTACAGAACCAAGAAAACGTGTCAGGCTACCACTGGTTACTCTGCTAGCCTCAGTGTCTTTCCTTTTGAGACCCTGTATCCCTCAGAAGGACACTATTTGGACTCAAAAAGCTATAAATAGAGAGCTCTTTTGAGGATATTGATACCCAGAGAACCAGTTATATTTACATCCAAACACTGTGCCAAGGTAATCAAATACTTATAAGAGATAAGTCACTAATTTATGGCTTTATTCTGATTAATAATATCCATCCCCAACCCTTTTTATCAATTTAAACTGCTGAACAACCTTATAAACCCAGTAAACAGGTTTAACCCATCACTGCATGTCCCAAAAAGATACCCAAAGGATTTAATAAAATACCAGTGAGTCTTATTATCCTTTATCTGTAGTGGAAGCTTGGTTACAAAGCCCTGCCACTCCACCATGTATTTTATGAACATATTATCTTTTGGCAATATAAACTTTAAGAATATAAATTAAAGGTTTCAAAGTAACTAGGCCTATGTGTTTTCATACTGAATTCCCTGAAGAGAGGCGTTAAAGCTCCCCAATATAATTTTGGCCCCTCTTTTAATTTATTTAATATTCAATTTATTAATATTGATTTATAACATTTAACCATATCCAAACAAATCAACCTTGCAATAAGCTTTATCCAAATATTTTACAGATTTTTGCTGCATTTATTGAATAATATATTTATTATTTATTCTATCACCTCTGGTAGCCAAAGGATAGCAAGGATCTTGGCATTGAGGAGGCCGAAAATTTGAAAATATAGCACAAAGCAGGAAGACACAAATTATGGAGCTTCTTCATCCTCCCTTGTTCAAATCATAACCTGATGTTTAGACTTATGAGCGCATTTTGAAGTGCAATTCAAGCCACTGGCTTGGTAAGGAAGTCAGCCAAATTCTTTTTGGAAGCCACTTTTTGAAGCTTGATTTCATTTTTGGAAATCTCATCCCTGATGAAAAGGAAGCTTAGCTCCATATGCTTTGTGTGGAAGCTGGAGTGGTTAGCTTGATTTAGTGCCAATTTGATGGCGCCTTCATTGTGTTCAAAGACAGTTGTAGTTTTAGCGGCTTCTTCAGGGCAAATGTCTTGAAGTAAGGATTTGATCCAGCCAATTTCTTTCAAAGCATCCGCAAGGCCCTTATAATCAGCTTTGGTTGTTGATAGAGATAATTTTGGCTGCTTCTTGCACTTCCAGACAACCACACAAACCAACCATTGAATCAATAGGCTGGAAATCAAGCGTCAAGAGCTGGGCCAGGTTTACCTGTCAGCATCTACGTGTGCAAGAATTCCCATTGCACTTTTGATGGATGAGGAGAAGATTAAACCCGTTGAGCTGGTATGTTGCAGATAGTTGAGTACGTGGAGTGCGGCTTGATAATGGAGGATATTTTGTTTAAAAATAAATTGAGCTTTAATATTTGATGGCAAAGATGATATTGGGACGCGTGCATATGCTAATGTGATTTAGCTTGAAAATAATCTTCCTGTAGTTGGCACCTGTTGCAAGAAATTCTTGATGGTCTTCTTTGCTCAAGGAATACAAATTTCCATTTGGTTTGAAAGCAGTGGAGAAATTCCAATGAGTGGGGAGGGGATACTGCGCACATACGTGCTTGATGTAGGATTTCTGATGAATTTCAAATCCATTGTCTTGGTGAACCACGTTCATTCCAAGTAGTAGTGATGCAGCCCCCAGATCCTTGATTTTGAAGTGGGAGGAGATTAGCTCAACAGAGTGGTTGGGATTGGTGCTGAAGATAGCAATATTGTTGACATGTGAACATATGAGCGTCCCATTGCGCCAAAAGAAACAGTGATTGGCCTTGCATCTGTTGAACCCAATTTCTTCCAGCAATTTGCAGAGATTTTTTTACCAGGCAAGAGGATCTTGTTTTAAGACTTATAACACCTTCTTTAGATGAATTATTCTACCATTTGATACAGTAATGTTAGTTGGAGGATTTATATATATGTCTTCTTGGAGCGGGGAATTCAGAAAAGCAGCCTTCACCTCAATTTGGCAGAGTTGTAGTTTTCTCAAGGCAGCCAGTGCTATCAGTAACTGCAGAAAGGTTTTGTTTCCTGTAGGAGAGTAAGTGTTGGAGAAGTCTAAGAAATATTCCTGGTTGAATACCTGAACACATAAACATGCCTTGAATTTAATTATTCTGTTTTGATCTTCATGTTTTTTCCTGAAGACCCACACACACTTGAGAGGCAGTTTTCTGGAAGGCAAAGCAGTTTCTTCCCAAACGTCATAGCTGATCAAGTTGAGCTCTTCCATCTTCATGGCTTTTATCCACTCTTCTTGGTACTTAGATTTGAGTTCCTCTTGCAGGCTCTGAGGATCCACATAGAAATGATCTATGATTAGGTAAACAGCAGGAAGACCTACTTTGGAATAAGGTCTGCGGGGTAGATCAATGATGTTGGAGGGAATGATGTTGTTGAGTGAAGGGAATTCAGCAGCGGGAGTATGGTCAGTGGAAACAGGAGCAGTGAAAGCAATGGGGGCAGATGGAAGCAAAGAGATAGGATTTGGGATTGTTATGGAAGGAGAGATAGAAGGAAAAAAATCAGAAGGGTTGAGGAAATCAGTTTTCTTGGCGGGAGATTTGATGAAAGGAAAATGATACTTGTCAAAAGTGACGTTAGCAGATAGGAAAATTTGGAAGCAGCTTGTATCCAGCAGCCAAAATGACAAAAAGTCATTAGCGTACTCAAGCTTGATTTCCTTTTTACAGGTGGGTTGAAATTTGAATTTCCTGTTGGCTTTTGGGATCAGAGCATAGGCTGCGCAACCAAAGACCTTGAGGAACTCATATTAGAATTCTCAATTATGCCACATTTGGTAAGGGACTTTGTTTCCACAAGACTTGGAAGGTAGAACATTCAGGAGGTGAGTTGCAGAGTTGACCGCTTTGTCCCAGTACTTTTGCGGAAGATTTCTCTGGTGAAGGAGGCATCAGGCCTTCTCCAGGATTAATCAGTTAGACCTCTTGGCTAGACCATTTTGTTTAGGGGTGTAAGATGGAGCAAAGTTTTGGACAATGCCTTTCTCTGCACAGTAATTTTTGAGTTCAGAGGAGATGAAATCTCCACCGTTATCTGAGATGAATCTTTTGACAACCTTTCTGGTTTGACTTCAGCGCAAGTGAAATAGTCCTTGATAGCTGAGTAAGTGTCACTCTTGAGCTTCAACAGGGCAATGGATCAATGACCAGAGAACTTATTGTTGAGTGGTAGAAAGTAGTTGAAACTAGAATTTAAAGTGAATTGGATTGGTCCTACTAAGTGAAGATGAATAGCTTCTAAGGTTTTGGTGACTGGCTTGAAGTTGTGAGTAAAAAGGGTGGCAGTGCCTTTACAAGTTTGGAATACCTTGCAAGCTGTTGTCACCAAGGAGCAGGGTAGGTTGAGCGCTTTTAGAACAGATGAACCCAGATGACCCAGTCAATCATGCCACACATTATCTGTCTTGTTGAGCAGCAATTTAGGTTGATTTCTTTCTGAGAATCTTGTGCCACAAAGCTCCATGAAGTGATTGGAGGTGGAGCCAATGAAAGAGAAGTTGTCACACAGTACCTCAAACCCTGAGAACCCAACTTTGGTGAAGACTGTCACCTTTGCTTTCAGTTGAGTCTGAGAGATGAGAAATTGATTAATAGTGGTAATTAGTAGGACTTTGCATAACACAATGTGGTGACCAATCCAGGACACCTCATTCAAAATGGATTTTTTTTATTTTTCTTTTCTATGGATTCTTTAATCCAGTAAAATCTGAGAAAAAAAATTCTGTATCCCTGTGTTCCTATGAGTACCATTTCATTCTTTTAGCTCTCACCTCTTCCTTGTCCTAGCCCTCTAGGCAGGATCCTCTCTGGTCTCCCTACTGTCTGATCTCTGGATTGATTCCTCCTTGTTGCGCTTGCGCCCCCATTTTGGTCAAACACAAGCACACAAAAAAATTGCCAATCATCTTCATCAGCACCCTTGCCGCCGTAATTGGCACCAAAAATGGAATTGAAAGAAACAACAACAACAGGTCAATGCTGTCATCAATCTCCCCCCTCAACTATTCCTTCATCCAGCCGGCCTTTGCGGTTGTTGCTGACCATCTTGCCAGCCCGTCAAAGCCATTGATCCATCATCCAACAACTGCAAGCAACATTTGCAATTTTTGGATTCCTGTCCCTGACCAATCATCCAACTCACCTTCCCCACATCATCAACGCTTTGATCCAATCCCCTCCTCTACAATCACCTGCAAAGATTGCGCAATCAACCATTGGAGCTCTCACTACTCTCACCAATGCCATTTCCTGTTGCAATGGCCACAAACCCCCAACTTCCTTGATCATTAGCTGATCATCCTCAACTAACTGATCCTCCCACCGGGCTTGCAAACTACTCAAGAACACCAATTGATCCCACATCCAACACCAACAGATCAGCAGACATCTGTCCCTTTCTCATCCTCCTCCGCCCAACCCAGGGTGAATGCTGTTTCAGGTGTGCGTCCTTGCTCCTGTCACTTTACTGCCAACTCAAACCGCCGCCCGCTTTTGTCTGTGACACAGACTTCCTTTTTTTTATGTCACTTCATTTCATTATTCATTTTCTTTCACATATGCCATGTGATCAAATTTTGTCATATTTTCTTGTTGCTTGTTTTATTTCCTCATCTTTCTCATTTCATTCAAAAAAAAGGACTTTTTTTGCTTCATTTGTATTATCTCTTGTAAGTAGTCTATAGGGCCTCTTTTCTATAAAAGGAGGGGCTCTCCGCTGCCTTTTTAGAAGGAGGGGTAGATATATCAAAAAGTAATATGATCATTCCATGGGGCTTCCTTCCCTTTGTCTGAAACTTTGTGCTGGGTATATCTTTTGATTGCTGCTTGATCCTTTGAGCCTCCATACTCAAACTTTGATCCTTCCATTGGTGACCCTGATCATAGCCTTGCTGGTTGAAGAGAATTCTGTCTTCTGGAATTCTTGAGTGTCTTATACCACTCTTGATCCCTTTTTTCTGACTATACTGGTCTGATCCTTCCCTGATCATCTTTCTGGATGCAGTCACGTTTGACTGAGAGGTTTCTTTAAGCTTAAAAATGAAGTGTTAAACCTCACTTTATTCTTTGAAGTTGAATTCCGCCAGGCTTGTCAGCCTCCTGGATGCCAAGACCCTTGCTATCCTTTAGCTACCAGAGGTGATAGAATAAATAATAAATATATTATTCAATAAATGCAGCAAAAATCTGTAAAATATTTGGATAAAGCTTATTGCAAGGTTGATTTGTTTGGATATGGTTAAATGTTATAAATCAATATTAATAAATTGAATATTAAATATTTTTATAGAGGGGCCACAATTATATTGGGGATCTTTAACACCTCTCTTCAGGGAATTCAGTATGAAAACACGTAGTCCCGGTTACTTTGGGCTCTTTAGTTTAATGAATATTTTACCCAAAGATAATATGTACATAAAATACACAGTGGAGTGGCAGGGCCTTTTAACCAAGCTGCCACGACAGAGAAAGGATAATAAAACTTACTGGTATATTATTAAATACTTTGGTTATCTGTTTGAGACATGCACTTATTGGTTAAAGCTGTATAATGGGGTTATAAGGTTGTTCAGCAGTTTTAATTGATAAAAAAGAGGTTGAGGACAGATATTATTGATCAGACTTAGCCATAAATCACTTAATTATCTCTTATAAGTACTTGATTACCTTGGAATGGTGACTGGATATAAATATAACTGTGTCTCTCCCCATCAATATCCCCAAAAGAGCTCTTTATTTATAGCTTTTGGAGTCCCAATATTGTCCTTCTGAGGGGTACAGGGGCTCAGAGGGACGGAAAATAAGGCTAGAAGGTTAACCAGGGGTAGCCTGTCATGTTTTTTTTGGTGCTATAGCACGGGTAGCATCTAATTACTCAGGGTATGGGAATTTTTCTACTTTATAAAAGATTTTAGGATGTGTGAATAACACTAATCTGTCCCATTTATGTATTATTTAATTAATTATCTTTAGTAAATGTTCCCAGTAATTTAATAATTATATAAATAGACATTTCTACGGACATCCTGATGTCAGGTGAGTTCTCATTATGTATTAACTAACTGGATTAAAGTCATGATATTGATTTTACTCCTTATTTTCGAGTTCCAGTTGATTTACTAAAATAATTACTTAAAAATATAATTCATGTGAATTCATGTAATATTGTTACATCATTAGTTTTCTTAGTATGTCACGGAGACATTGATGTCTAGGAATTCTCATAAAAGTATATCAAAGTATTATAATATATTCTTAGAAGTTTTCATTGTTTTATTTTTGAAATTCTTGGTACTTTGAATTATATTTAATAAAAAATACGTATAAGGGTTATTTAATTACTTTTATAATATTATTCACTTTTAGACTATCTACTATCCATGGGAACATTTATTACATATGTAGAATGTTCCCTTGTGGGTTGTAGCATGTTTACGTGGTACCTAATCCTCTCAGGCTGCCTGTTACTGTGTCAACCCGTAGTCCCGCAGCTGCATGCTTGTCAGAGTCTCAGGGCTGCGTACACAACCTTGACGGAGTGACAGGGCAGTATCTCAGCCGCGCGCGGGTGCATTGGCTTCTGCGGCTGTGTGCGGGAATTGTGACAAAACACCTTTCCGTCTGTAACTCCTAAAATATACACAACAACTCAATTCTGACTGAATTTTAGGTGTGAAACCAATACGTGAAAATATGTGTGAAATATATAATTGACCAAAAGCTCAATAATGGAGACATAGTATTTTGGTCTTTATTTCATTAATTATTTAAAAATATAAGGAGTTGGATTTCAAGGGTGGGGTAAGTGAGTGACCCTACCTAATTTTGGGTGGGAAATCAATTTCTGTAATAATATTTATTGTTTTCCTACTCCTTCTCAGGTTAATTGTATTATTATTATTTTTTTTATGTTATTTTTGTTACTTTTGCAGCTTGCTTTGCAATAGTAGCAAGCTGATAACACTATTCTTGAGTTCCTTGAGAAGTGTTGGGTTATTCTTTTTTGAATCTGTTATTGATTGGCTTCTAGAGCTTCATAAAAAAATTGCTTTTGTTTTGCTCAGCCACCCACATTTATCTGGTACACTTCAACCGCTTGATTGCGGAGAGTTGGGAAGGTTCATGGAGAACCTGGAGGTTGGTTGGGATTGAGTTGATCTTTCCTAATCTTCTGCCAAAAAAAATAGTTATTAGCTTGTTGGCGTTGTTAATTACAACTTTCTTGTTCCATTGAACTCTGAAAAAAAGTTTGACCTATTTTGTTCAAGCCCTTTCCTGCACCATCTTGCCTCAGATAGTGTTGTTTCTATTGCTACTGACTACTCTTAAACTAATCACTTAAATTGATTCCTTATTTACAAGTTCCTGGATTTTGATTCTGGTTACATTTAAATATTATTGTAACTCTTAGAAGCGCAGCCTAAACAGCACATTTCCCCTCCAAAGAACTGCCTGCAGCTTAGCACCGTTTGGAGTCTTACAACAACAACAGCACCCAGATGATTTATCAGTTTGGCTGAACCAACATTAGTAATGGTGAGAGTGTTTTTTGTGAGACCCTGTTCCAACCTCTATCCTTGTGGTTGTGGCATTGAACAGGAGGTTAGGGTTGTTGAAAATGTGATGACTGGCCCTGGAGTCTAAAACAGCAAGCCAAGTGTGATTACACCTAGGGGTAAGATAGATCTTTGCATTGAAGTGCAGTTTGGTGGGATTACTAGTTGTTTTGGTAAAGGTATGGAGTTTGGAATTCACCTTTTTGTTCCAGTTGGGTCTCAGATGGGGATGGAGGAACCAACACTTGTCCTCAGGGTGTTTGGAGAGAGGATTGTGGTGGTCTTTGGAGCAGGGATGCTTAGTCTTTTTCTTCTGTGTGTATTTAAGATGAGATTTGGAAGAGTCCAGATCTGGGGTGAATTCATTGGTTGATGTGAGGGATGATTCCAAATAAGTGATTTCTCAAATCTTATTGAGAACTCCAGTGGGATTTTGAAGTAGATTATTGTTTAGGATAATTGTGTTGACCATGTGATAGAAAGAACCAGGCATTTTGGCTAAGATGGTTTAGCTCAAGATATCAGCAGGTACTTCCAGGAGGACAACTGATAATTTGTTCATCAGCTTCTGACATTCTGTGATTTACAGGTTGAGATTGCCTTTGTACTAAGATTGAATGAATTTGATCCAGATCCTGCCACAATTGTTGGAGGACTGAGACGCATAACTTGAGAGAATGGTCTCCCATATTTTGTGGGGGTCCCCATTGTTATCTGAGTTCACTGCTGCGTCAAAAGCAGAATCACCTAGGTGTTGTATAATGATATTGGCCGCTTCAAAAAATTTCTTTCATTGAGAGGCTGAGATGGGACTTGGAGGAGCATTCACCACCAATTCAAGAAGACCCTTCCTTCTGAGATAACATTTTATTCTGAGGAACCAGGAATGAAAATTTGAGTTGTTTAAAAGTGGGATGTTCAGTTTAAATTGAGAGTTGTGGAAACTTAAGAAGTGTTACCTTTGCAAGTTGTCCTGAGTTCTGGAAGTTATTGGTCTAGCGTCTGTAGGATGATTGGGCGCGATGAGTTTTAAGAAGAGAGAGTGATGATATAATGAAATTCCTTCCTTTCCCTTCCGTAAGGTGATGATGATCCCTCCCAACCCGGAGTTGAGGGTGAGGTCTTGAGTCCTCCCCCTCAACCCTAGCCTAAGTACAACCACAAACAACAAGAAAGAGTGATGAAATACAACCCTAAGTCGCAGAACCCTAGCCCAACCCTATCCCTCCATCTCTCGCCATTACCCGCGCCCTTCGGTATTAACGTAGCCCGGTTCATCCTTCTCATGGCGCGGCCCTCCGCTGCGCCCTACTTGGAGCCCCCGTGTCTCCGTCCGCGCTGTCTGCGGATCCCGCGATCCGCAGGTCAGCCCATGCTTATGCCCGCGCGGGCCTTCCCAGCGCGTATAGCCCATGATGGCCCCGCCCTTGCCTTCCGGACTAGCCACCCGCAAGCTTGGTCAGGCCGGCTCCATCACTTGGTCCGCTTCTTCTGGGCGGGTCGCAGCCCGGCGCCGCCTAAGGTAGGCCCGACCCATACCTGGTGCTGAGCCCCGCAGCCCCTACTGCTGAGCCCGCAGCGGCTGCTGCTGAGCCCGCAGCAGGCACTTCTGAGACCGCGCTCATGACAGATGCTGAGCCCGACCTACCCAACTGCTGAGCGCGCAGCCCGCGACGCAGCTCTCAATCCGGGGTTATAAATACAACACCACAGCGTTCTCCTTGGTATCTGACATGGTTGTTTTTCTGGTCCTGGGAAGGGTGGTCCTAGGGCCTTGGGACTGTAAATCTGAAGAGAAAAGTGGTTAAAAGGACGCTGAATTCCAGTTGCAAGTAATATCCTCAAAGGAAAAATATGAACACAAGCTAATGATAGTTCACCTAAAAGGACCAGACAGACTCTGGTTCAGAGAGCTTGAAGAAAGTTAGAGGAAAGGAAAAATAACGGAAAAAGCAGTGGAGAAGGAATATAAACGCAGTCAACGCAGGCCAGGTTGGAATCAGAGCAGGTTGGTTGACTAGCCGGTTTGAGTAAAGCAGTGATTCTGATAAGTTGAAGAATCAGGTTAGTTGGAAAAGTTAAACTGGATGAACAATGGTGCTTAACTGAATCAGAAGTTTGGGGTCAGTGGTGCAATCTCACAGTTGCACAAAGGAAAAACCTTCCCCAGACTCTGAGCCAGGAGAACTACTTTATAGTAGGGTAGACTTGAGTTTGGAGTACTTGCAGTGGGTCCGGAGCAAGGATGAGCAGATTGGGTGAGGGGTTGCGGAAAAGAATAAAATGAAATAGACCAGACAAAAACAAAATGAGTTAAAGAACAATGAGAGAATAGATAGAGATGGAAGAATAGAAATGGAATGGAAATGATTTGAACATATAGCAGAAAGCAGGAATACACAAATTATGGAGCTTCTTCACCCCCTCAAGCTCACAAGCATCATCTGACTCCTCTGATTATGACTCTGAATCAACAAATTCAGAAAATTTTTCACCACAGGAACAAAAAGTAATTATGCTTGAACCATCAGCAACAAGTCCCACTACAGCTCCCAACCTGATTCCAACATCCCCTGAGCAGGTCAGTTACCTCTCCTCCACAATTTTCTTGATCCTTTACAAAAAATTGACTCAAATTTTGTATTTCATTTCTGAATCAGAATGAATTGGTGGAATAGAGGCTTGACAAGACAAACAAGGAGGGATTGGAGAGGAGAGGCCAATGATGGAGGGGATTACAATCCAACTTAGGGGGTCCAGAAGGGACCAGATTCAGTAGGGCCTGAGTGAGTGGGCCCAGATAACAGGAGGAAGAATCTGATGTATTTCAATCAAGGGATGAGGAGATTGGTGTCAGCCTCCTGGATGCCAAGACCCTTGATATCCTTTAGCTACCAGAGGTGATAGAGTAAATAATAAATATATTATTTAATAAATGCAGCAAAAATCCATAAAATATTTGGATTAAGCTTATTGCAAGGTTAAGTGATTTGGTTATTGTTTATTGTTTTGAATCAATAAGAATAAATTGATTATTAAATAATTTTATAGAGGGGCCACAATTATATTGGGGATCTTTAACACCTCTCTTCAGGGAATTCAGTATGAAAACACGTAGTCCTGGTTACTTTGGGCTCTTTAGTTTAATGAATATTTTACCCAAAGATAATATGTATATAAAATACACAGTGGAGTTGTAGGGCCTTGTAGCCAAGCTACCACAACAGAGAAAGGATAATAAAACTTACTGGTATATTATTAAATCCTTTGGTTATCTTTTTGAGAAGTGTACCAATGGGTTAAACCTGTATACTGGGGTTATAAGGTTGTTCAGCAGTTTTAATTGATAAAAAGAGGTTGAGGACAGATATTAATGATCAGAAATTGCCATAAATCACCTAATTATCTCTTATAAGTACTTGATTACCTTGGAATGGTGACTGGATATAAATATAACTGGGTCTCTGCCCATCAATATCCCCAAAAGAGCTCTTTATTTATAGCTTTTGGAGTCCCAATATTGTCCTTCTGAGGGGTACAGGGGCTCAGAGGGACGGAAAATAAGGCTAGCAGGGTAACCAGGGGTAGCCTGTCATGTGTTTTTGGTGCTATAGCACGGGTAGCATCTAATTCCACAGGGTATGGGAATTATTCCACTTTATAATAGACATTAGGATGTGTGAATAACACTAATCTGTCCTATTTATGTATTATTTGATTAATTATCCTTAGTAAATGTTCCCATTAATTTAATCATTATATAAATAGACATTTCTACGGACATCCTGATATCAGTTGAGTTCTCATTATGTATTAAATAACTGGATTGAAGTCATGATATTGATTTTACTCCATATTTACAAGTTCCAGTTGATTTACTAAAATAATTATTTAAAAATATAAGTCATGGGAATTCATGTAATATTGATACATTATTAGTTTACTTTGTATATCACAAAGATATTGATATCTAGCGATTCTCATAAAAGTATATTCAAGTATTTTAATATATTTTTAGAAGTAGTCATTGTCTTATTTTTGACATTCTTGGTACTTTGCATTATATTAAATAAAAAATATTTATAAGGATTATTTATGTATTTTTATATAATATTATGTATTATTAGACAGTCTACTCTCTACGGGAACATTTATTACATATTTAGAATGTTCCCGTGTAGTTTGTAGCATGTTTACGCGGTACCTGAGCCTCTCAGGCTGCCTGTCACTCTGTCAACACGTAGTCCTGCGGCTTCGTACTTGTCAGAGGCTTGGGGCTGCGTACACAACCCCGAAGGAATGACAGGGATATTTCTCAGCCGCGCGCGGGTGCATTGGCTGCTGCGGCTGCGTGCGGGAATTGTGACAAAACACATTTCCACCCGTAACTCCTAAAATATACACAAAACCTCAATTCTGATTGAATTTAAGGTGTGAAACCTATGTGTGACAATGTGTGTGAAATATTTAATTGGCCAAAAAGCTCAATAATGGAGCCATAGTATTTTGGTTTCTCTTTCCTTAATTATTTAAAAATATAAGGAGTTGGATTTCAAGGGTGGGGTCAGTGAGTGACCCTACCTAATTTTGGACGGAAAACCCATTTCTGTAATAATATTCATGGTTTTCCTACTCCTTCTCAGGTTAATTGTATTATTATTATTTTTATTTTACTTTTGTTACTTCTGCAGCTTGCTCTGCAATAGTAGCAAGCTGACAACTTGAGAGTATTTATAGACAACTCAGAGACCACAAGTTTGTAATAAAAATATGTTGAATATTAAAAGAAGTAGAGAGTGAGTAAAATGGGTGAGGAAGGAGGTTTCAAGACAAGAATAACAGAGGCTAAGAGTAGTGACATTTGAGTATCAGAAGCTTGTGAAATGTAAAAGATATGGAGGCCAGAAGACTCCAAGTAACTGGCATACAATGGTGGTCATGACTACTAAAATAATTTCAAACATAAAATAATATAGATAGATTTGTCAGAAAAGTTTATAAGTGCACTAAAAATATAAAATAACAGTCAAATCCTAGAGTGCGCTGAAGGAGGTAGGTGAGCGGACAGGAAGATGTAGTCCAAAACTCAACATGAATCAGCCATAATACCCCAAAGAAGGAATTCTTCTTGTTGCAATTCTGTTGTTTTCTGCTCTAACTTAAGTCCTTCAATTCTCTAAACAACTACACTCCTTATATTTTATCTATTCAATGATTGTTACAACTTCATAAAAGTAGTAGTATTATGTTTGATATCTCCTCTTGCTGTATAATTAGTTTTTATCCTTGGTTGTTTATTTCAAGTTTAAGTTATGAATGTGCCTGGAAGAATGCTAGTTTGAGTAGTGTGTCATACAATTCTGATCAAATTCTTGTAGTCTGAGAACCCTGAGTCACTAGTTCTTAAATTATTTTAATGACTCTAAGAACCTCCTTCCTTATCATCTTCTCTCTTAACTTGATGTCTGATTTCTGTGCCAGATCAGCTTGAATTAAAACCTAAGCTGTTTGTGATATCCCTTGTATTTTGTCCTTGATAGTGTCACTGATTTTGTGGTTTCTCTCTGGCTATGTTCTCATTCATTATTTATTATTCATTGTGCTTTCTTTTACCACATCTTGATCATGTTGATTATGGCCTGTATTTACTATTCAAATCCTTCCAACTTCAACTGAAATCACATCATCAGTTATTTACTCAAATAAAACCCAAGCTCCCTTTGACTCAAGACTCACCTGATCCGCTCATCTTTGTGACATAAGACTTACTTTATCCTTCTACTATCTTATTTTCAACACTTCTAATGTTATAATTATGGCCAACAATCAGCTTAGGCAAATAAGTAGTATTTAAAGCAAAATAAATTCTGGACACCTTGTGTCAATAATTGCTGATGGGCTCTCACAATGGGGCAAAACATTGGATGATATTGGTGATGAATTCAATTGAATGATGAATGGATGATGGAAAACAGAAGGGAGAAGAGCTCCTTAAGTACAAAAGATTGGCCTCTTGTGATCCTGTGATACAACAAGCCAAAAGGAAAATTTTACGCCCAAAAAGAGCTCTACAGGATCTACAGGCGTTGTTACTTGGTTTGGACTAAATCACCCCCCATGGCGTCAGTGCCTGTACCCTTACAACCAGCCTATTCCGGTTCTTTCTGGTGTTTCAACTGTTACAGGGCTGAACCAGCCCCTTTGCTGTTCAATCCCTGATTGTTTTTCCCCTCACAGGCTGGCTGGTTGCCTCATGCAACCAGCCCCTCGCCATGCAAGTGGCCAGGTGGGGCCCAGGACACATCTAGGTCCGGTCTCATACTCACATGGGGGGGGGTGTGACCAGCGGACATGCTGTCCCCCCCCCCTCCTTCTCACAGATCCCTGGAGGGGGCGGTCAAAACCCCCTACCAGGGGCCCTGGGGGTCAATACCCCCAGGGCTTTGTCAAGTTAACGTGGGCTGGGGAGTGGTCAAATACCCTCCAGCCCATTGCTCCTCCCCCTTGGTAAAGGGGGGGGGGAGTGCCCCTTTGCTTCAATGGTGGAGGGGTGGTCAGGTCCCCCCCACTTCTGGTGGCTTTTTTGCGGCCAGCCACCTCATCATCCTCCTGGGTGGGAGGGTGATGAAATCCCCCCCACCCTGACAGGTCACACCTTGCAACTGGTTGCTGGCTGGTTAAACCCAGCCAGCCTTCCCCCTACGCCTTGCAATGGCAAGCAAGGGGAGGGGGAGGAGCTGGGGCCTTTGGCCCCAGCCCCATGGCTACAAAAGATGGCCCCCACCCCGGGCGGCAGCCCCGCTGCCCCCTACGACGGCCCCACGCAGGCTGCTGGGCCGTAGGCAAAAACAGCGGCCCCAAGCGGGCCGCAACACGGGTGGCAGCCCCAACCGGCTGCAACACAGGTGGCAGCCCCAACCATGCTTCAACATGGGCTGCGGCCCCAATGGGCAGCCCCAAGCCCAAAAACTAATTAAACCATACTTTGGCAGGCCAGCCCGTCTAGCCAAGTATGTCCAAAATAAACCTTGGGACCAATTATGTCCATACAAGTTCATCTGGCTGTATTTGCCCTTATACCCCACCAGGTTCTTTAGGGCCCCTGTACCAATAGGCCTGTTTCACATGTTCTGAGGCCAGTTTCCCCAAATCCGTGACATCCAAACAGGCCAGTATGGTCCATGTGTGTTTCCAATGGGTCACAGAGGCCCACATGAGCATCAGATTTGGATTGCACTTATACATAGCACATGCGTAAGTGCATATGTATTTTAACATCAAATGCTGGAATTATCACTGAGGATTAAAATCAAGGAATTCCCATCCAAGAATTGGGGGGCCATCAGGATTTTCACCATGCCAGCCTGAAGTTGAAGCTAGTACCCAAATTCTAACCAAGGACCAAATTACTAGGCCAATAGATCCACCTGGTTAGTTGAATCAATATTTGATGAAATGAAAAGCATGGGAATTGAATTTATTCCATTACCTAGAACTCTTTGTTGGCTTAACCAAGGAACATCTATTTAGATTTTCATACTGGGAAGAAATAAAGGAAAATGCAACCCCTTCAAGCTATTCTAAAATGATAAACAGCACACAGTTTCTAATATCCAACACTCTTAAACTTCTTGGCCAGAGGATCTTGGCAAACCCCCCCAATACATCAACAATCCTAAAATCATTGGGACTTTGTTTGAAAAGGTGCAAATATGGTAAATTCTGATTAAAAAATACTCCAATCCTATGCAAATAAACTGATTCTTATGTTCTATATTCTCAGAAAAGATTATTCTGGGAAAGGATGATGATGTCTTTGTTGGAAATAAATTTATCAATACCTCCTCTCTCTCTTGCTCCTAGAAGGCAGCTGAAACCCTGCGTGCATTCCCTTTCAGAGAGCCTGACGTACACAAGGGAGCCAATACACAGAGCCAATGTGAAATTTAAGCATACATTTAATGAAATCATAGTTGTGGTCTCACACAAAATCTCAAGAAATGTGCTCTCATCTATGGAAGGGATTGATGGGACTTCCAATGAAGCTCTACTCAAAGCACAAAGCTACTTTGCCAACTTGCAGGAAGCTTTCATTGATGATCCAACATTCCTTCAAAAAAAGAGCTTGGGTTCTAACCATGATTCTGAGGTCACCAGTGGAAGAGGCCCTTTGAATATGGTGTTTAGATACATGGTCTCTCTAGTGAATGGGCTCATCAACTTACAACTTGATGAAAGGGAAAATAATTGATAGAATTTTATATCTAAGGAATCATCTGATAAGAAGAATTGATGGGTGGTCAATTCTCTAGCATTTGTTGGAAAAATGTTGGTTTTTGGTCCTGCTGAAATATGGATATTTTGTGGAAATCAAAGATTCATGCCCAGATGGAAGGCTGGAATGCTGCTTGAGTTTGGAACCCTTGTCCTTGAATCAAAGTTGAAGGGTGGCTTGCCTGCTGATCCACTCTGGGGTCAACTGGGTAACACAAGGGCATATATTCTCATGGCCTTGCATGATATGGGTTTTAGTAAAGATAAGAAAATTGATTGGAGATATGTGATAAATATTTTCACTGAAATATTTAATTATTCCAATATAGCTGAAGTTCTTCTGGAGGATATTGTTCTTGTTACTGACTATGAGCTTGGAAGAAATTTTAAAACTGCCTGGGCTTTAGAAAAGGCTAAATTAAATAATTTGACTGAAATAACCTCTGACCCTGTTTCTTCTAACACTTCTGCTGCATGAGCTTATAGTGTGATATTATTGCAAATTATTGCTAGATTTTCCACATTTTTTGGGTTTATGAAATGATTTTTTGTGTGTTCTTGTAAGCATTTTTTTTGTCAAAAAGATTTGTGCTCAGATTGATACACACAAAATTAATCTACAACTTCCCTTGTCTGGTAACATAGCCAATTTCCAGTTCAAGAGTACTCCATTTCCCACTTAAACCCATGACACATTCAACAATTTTGACAAGTGAATTATAAGAGGTTTTATTGAAAATTTTTTTCAATTTCCTTATACTTCCAATTCTGGAACAATTATCAATTGTCTCCAAAAAAACTTTAAAATTATCAAAATGTGAGAGTTTTTTGAAAACTAAGGAAGTCTGTTTTTAAAATTTCTTTTTTTTCATTTTTCAAAATTTCTGCATTTTCAAAACAAATACTCCTGTGATTTTCAAATTGAATCAATTCCAAAACTGAAATATTTGTCCCCAAATACTGGCATCAAAAACTTTACAGGCTTGATGGATTTTTTTTCTTTTTACCAAATAGTTATTCTCAGGTAAGGAAAGATCACTTTCAATCAAGCAGCCTCTCACCCCAGAAAATAATTCTGAAAGTCTCAAAAATTATCCATTGGTTTTTTTTTAATTTCTTTGTTGAAGCATAGAGAACCAAGGATGAGATTAACATCCATCAAAGTATTGAGGATACAGAATATGAAGTTGAATCATCAAAAGCGCAAAAGAAAAACTAATTTAAATTAGTCTTCAACATTTTAAGCCATCCTTTAACTGATTTTTGCAATCAATTTTGGTACTTCAGAATAATATTTGATTGATAAAATTTGTTTCATTTGTTAAGAAATGTAACATCTCTCAACCAAACGGGCCTCTTTTCATCACATTTATATATTTGATAAAAAAAAAGATATCTAAATCTTAATTATCACATTTCCATTAAATGTTTTTAACATTTATTTGTTGATTTGAATCAATCTTTGAAATAGAAGGGTTAGTCATTCTAGATTTTTTCATATTAAGTATTTGCTTTTCATAAAAATATTTCTTTCCCTTTTCTTCATTCAGATTCTTCCTATATCTTTAATATTCAATTTTTTCTCATGCAATAAGAAATCAACCTCCCTTCACCTATAAATAGAAAAAAATGTGATCTTTCTGAGTCTAGAGAGTAAACTCATCAATCAAAGAAAAAAAAAATAACCATAATTTTTATAGCTCAAATTCCATTTCTTAAAAAATGGCCAAATTGACTCCAGAACAAGAACTTTGGCTGCAAAATACACAAGAAGACATTGAACGCAAGCTCAAAAAAAATTTGGAGCCATTTCAAATCAAATGGAACAAAACAGACAGATGGTTGCACAATCAGCACACTTCACAATTCATGGTTCACAGATTACAGAAAATATTTAACAAGGAAGATGAATAATCAAATATTTCAATGTAAATAATCACAAATGTCTACAATTCATGGATGGAGAGGCATGCATCACTTGGACTGGGTAAGTTACTCCATTCTTCAAAACCACATTATTACATATCTGAAACGTGTCCTTGGGTTATGGATAGAATTAAAAATTACATTTATAACTAAATATTTATGATGCAAAGATATTAGTCATATTTGTGATTTTGCATCTAACAATTTTGGCTGCTATGTGATACTCCAATATTTCCCATCATTTTTCAATTATTCAGGATAAGAGTTTGAATATGCCTCATGATTGATCCAAATTTTTATCAAAAAATCCTTATGCATGGAATTGGAAAAAGAATCCTCATTTCCCTGCCATCAGTGGAAATAAAAACAAGAAAGATATCCCCACTTTCCTGATGTTGGTTGGTGTACCATTTTTTCATTGAAAAATTAAGTTATGTTTCAATGTATATCAAGGGTGAGTGTGAAAATGTTTTGAGCTCTGCTCATGGGAAATTGAATCATATTATTAAACAAGATTCTTCATGTTTTGCAAAAAGATATATCACACCCAAAGATATACCATATTTCTATTTTCCATCAAAAATCTATAAGAACTGTTTAGCTGAGCCAAAAATATCAATTAGTGCAATCTATCACGAAATTAACCAGGTTATCCAGTGAAACAAACCAAAATTGAATTCAGTTGAAATCCATCTGACTAATACCCAATTGGAAAGTTTGAAATATTAATTAAATCTGAATTTTTGTGAATGAAATATAAACATTTCATATTTTGATTAATTTTCTCACAAATCTCTCCTCACCCCAGGAGCCAGATCATTAAGGAAAATCACATGGTTTATAAATAATAATTGGAAAATTCTTGCTTTGTATCATTCACTAGATTCCAATCAAATCATCCAATTGATGATAAATTGCAACTTTAGTGAAACAAACAGTAGTTTATTAAGAATTGAGGTCAAATAAAGGGTACAATCCACAACCACTTTCATTTCATGTTGCTTTGATTTCATAATTATTCATGAAAAATGTTATATTGAAATAAATTGAAGACAATCCATGAATTATGTTAAGAATATCAACATGGACCCGCAATCAATGAGTAGGAAATTCATCATAGCATATTTCAAATAAATCTTCAATAAAAAACCTGAAATAATTGTCCAATTCCTCAAGTTACTTTTACCCTTAGTGCTATTTTGTTCATCCACAGCAGGATATGTGCCAAATTAATCATCATATGACCAGGTAATTTGGATATTATGAAAATTTTTAATACATTCAGACATATATTCTTTGTTTCCTGGGTTTTCCAAAGCAATTCAAACTTCATTTCTAGCTGGGCAGATGAAAAAATGGTCCAACATTTTATTCATACCAATCCTCAAACTTCAGTTCTATCCACAATATCAATTTTAATATACTTGTTGAAAATCTTGAGATGTTGTTTAAACAAATTTCTCTGCTCATTTAAGTCATTTTCGAAATAACCAGTTTCAATTGGATATTTCAATGGGTATTTGTGTATTTATAATTGGAACATTGAATTTTTGAACAATTTTCATTTTAAGTTCATACAAAAGCCATTTCATCATCTCATCACTCAAACCAAGGTTAAGAATTTAAATATGTTTTAGTGATTAATTATCTAACCCTATGAGCAATTTTCAAAATGTGTGATTCATACCATTATTAAAAAATTCAAAATATAATATTCTAAAAAAGAATGCACTTTCAAGGGAGATGCAAATGTCACATGTGGCCATTGCCTAACTTTAAGGATCATTGAAAATATTTTCTTCCTGACACAATTTTTTTTATTTCAATAAAAGATGGATCCACTTTCTCATATAATGAATTTTTTATTTTGAATAATATTGATAATAAACTTCACATTAGTCGTTATGAATATGAACTCTTCATAAAATACCATAAGTAACCAGATTTACTGTTGGATGTTCTCAGATCCAATCATCTGTATTTTATCTTTTTGCTAACAGATCAATCACTCAACAACTCCCCAAAATGATCAAAAAGGTTATTTAACATGTTTTCCACCACAAAATGGATTTGAGGGCTTCTCATACTTCAAAATCAATCAAAAACAAAACACTAAATAAAGAAGTAGCTGAAAATTTGCCCCAATTTCATTAACCATAAGTCTATGCCTACAGGACTACATCAAAACTGTTTTGAATATGAAACCTTGGGGCAACATGGTTCAACCACCACCCTCTGAAGAGCAAGTACAAGAGTTGAATTTGAAACAATGTGGATCCATTTATTAAAAAAATCTTTTTTTAATCCCTGCAAAAAACTCACACCAACATCTATGGTGGAAAGAAAAGCATACCTGGAAATTTCAAAGAGCAATGTCAGAAAGAGTTGGAAAGCTTTGGAATGAAGGCTCCAACTTTCCAATGGGAATGCTGTAATTTAACAAAGTGGGACAAATTCATGTTAGAAGTGATCATAAAGCATTTGTTCCATGCTAAGAAGAATGGTGCATTTACCAATGATGCACTTGATGTTGGATTTTGCAAAAAAGGAAATACTTTTTGAAATTCTTGAACAATGGGGCATATCAAAGTTAGCAAACCTGCCATTAGAAACCCTCCATTTTTTTGACCAAACAGGCCATTTTTAATGGCGGGTTTCTGAAATACACATACCCCCAACTGGTGTATTTCAAAATGGCTGGTTTCATGAAAATGGCGGATCTCAAACATAAAACCTGCCATTAAACCCGCCATTTATGCATCATCATCCATCCACCATCCATCACATCTAAAACACCCATTCACATCAGCAAATCCATACCAGTTGCATCTCAATTCCATCACACACATCTCATATCCATTGCTTCACATCTCTATCAATTTTCACATCTTCATCTTCACACAAATCCCATCATCATCTCATCACCCCACATCAAATCACCATCTTTCTCAACATTTTCGATCAAACTTCCTGCCAGAAATTTGAAAATGCAAAAAAGATGACTGAACTTTTGCAACTGTTTGACTCCCATTCAGACTCTGATTCAGACTCCAACTGGGAATCAATTTGGTTAGCTTTGAATTCTCTGTTGGAAAAGAAATACATGGTTCCAAGAATACACACCCTCAAAAACACTATGTATGAAAGGCAAAAGCTTCATATCATCCCCAACTTAAGCTTCCAGCAACTATTCCAAACTTTTTTTCCTTCATTCATGAAAATTTTGGAGATGACTGAAGACCACCACATCTTCCACAAAAATTCTAAGAATCCTCAACGCAATCCAGCCATCCAACTTGTTGTTGCTCTTTGTAGATTGGGATAAAATGGAAATGGAGCAGCAATCCATCAATTGGAAAATCTATTCTCAGTCATTTATGGAAGCATTGACTTATACACCAAAATAGTCATGATTGCTATCCCATCTTTCCAATTCTCAATGCTTTCTTGGCCAACCAAAGAAGAATTCAAGGGGATATCTCAAGTAATGGAGACCAAAGGCTTTCCTGGTTGCATTGGGTTTTTTGTTGGAACCACAGTCCCCTTGTGTCAAAAACCCAAGCTACATGGCAACCACTACTTTGATCACAAAAAAAGGCAACTGATTTGTTTCTTTTCCAATGACTTTGATAACACCTTTGATCACACTACTGACCAAATATGTTTCATATTTTTTTTAGATACTACATGGCCCTTAAACTTGTTTTTAATAACAACCAGAAGCTCATATCCCTCCCTGCTGGCCTTCCAGGTTCTTGCCATGATTAATACATGTTCAATCAGATGCAAATTCCCCAACAACCAGGGAACTACTTTGACAAAGATCAATACCTTCTGGCGGATTCAGATTATGCTAGTGGCAAATATCTGGTTCCAGCCTACCGGAAAGTTGCATCTAACAATCAAGGAAAAACCAATTTCAACTATCATCTTGCCCAATCACAAGTTTGGATTGAGCATGCCATAGGATTCCTGAAAGGAAGATGGGCCAGCTTATGGGAAATTAAAAACAAGCTTCAAAATACTAAAGACATGAAGTTCCTCATCCACTGTATTATCAATTGTTTAATCCTTCACAATCTGTTGGTTGAAATCAAAGAAAAATGGGAAAAAATATTTGAAGATTATATTGCTGATCAAACTCAAGTCATCCCTGTTTCTTCTGATCCCTCATCTTATTCTATGAGAGAACAGATTGTTCCTCTCACCCTTGCTAGCTTTGATGAGTAATGTTTGATTTCAAGTTAGGTAAAAAATCCCTTCACCAATTTTTTTTGGTTTTGGTTGTTCACCCAAGATTCCTAGGCTGAGTCCATTTTTTTGTTCTCATTTGGTGGGGTGGACTTAGAAAAAAAAGACTCAAAACTTCCAGACCACCCACCTCACCCCACCAAACCACCGGTTGGTCCACTCCTTCCTCCTCCTCACCCATCACCTCCACCTCACCCACCACCTCCCCTCCTCATTTGGTTGGCACCCCTGGTAAGCTTCCCCCCCTCCTCCTCATTCTTGTCCTCCTCCTCCCCATCATCCAATGCTCATCCTTTGATTCATCCTTTGATTCATCCACCTCCATCCCCATTCAGGAACCCCCGCCCCCTAGATTGATTCCCCAGGTAAGCTACCCCCTCCCTCCTCCTCATTCCCCTTTTCAATCCCTCTCACTCCCTCTCACTCAATCACCAAAACCCCCCCTCTCCCCACTCCCATCTAACTTGGCTTGCTGGCCCCACCCCCCTTGCTTGATTGGCCAACCCCGCCACCCTCACTCCTTTGCTTTCTTGGCTGAGCCTGCCAGCCCCCTCCCCTCCTTTGGCCAAATAACACCTGGCCCCCCCTCCTTTGCTTCATTGGCCAACCCTGCTGGCCCCTCCCCTCCTTTGGCTGACAAACACCCGCCCCCCCCTCCTTTGCTTGCTTGGAAAACCCTGCCGGCCCCCTCCCCTCCTTTTGCTGACCAACACCCGCCCCCCCTCCTTTGCTTTCTTGGCCAACCCGGCTGGCCCCTCATGTCAGCTTGCTACTATTGCAGAGCAAGCTGCAAAAGTAACAAAAATAACATAAAAAAATAATAATACAATTAACGTAAGAAGGAGTAGGAAAACTATAAATATTATTACAGAAATGGGTTCTCCACCCAAAATTAGGTAGGGTCACTCACTGACCCCACCCTTGAAATCCAACTCCTTATATTTTTAAATAATTAAGGAAAGAAAAACCAAAAATACTACGGCTCCATTATTGAGCTTTTTGGCCAAGTAAATATTTCACACACATTGTCAAGTATAGGTTTCACACCTAAAATTCAGTCAGAATTGAGGTGTTGTGTATATTTTAGGAGTTATGGGCGGAAATGTGTTTTGTCACAATTCCTGCACGCAGCCGCGGCAGCCAATACACCTGCGCGCGGCTGAGATACAGCCTTGTCACTCTGTCAAGGTCGTGTACACAGCCCCGGGGCCTCTGACAAGTACGCAGCCGCGGGACTATGGGTTGACATAGTGACAGGCGGCCTGAGAGGCTCAGGTACCCCGTAAACATGCTACAACCTACACAGGAACTTTCTACAT
Organism: Puccinia polysora; assembly: GCA_025617555.3. Classification (NCBI taxonomy): domain Eukaryota; kingdom Fungi; phylum Basidiomycota; class Pucciniomycetes; order Pucciniales; family Pucciniaceae; genus Puccinia; species Puccinia polysora. The sequence goes on from CM062631.1 coordinate 11,061,737, forward strand.
ATGTAATAAATGTTCCCGTAGAGAGTAGACTGTCTAAAAATACATAATATTATATAAAAATACATAAATAATCCTTATACATATTTTTTATTTAATATAATGCAAAGTACCAAGAATGTCAAAAATAAGACAATGACAACTTCTAAAAATATATTAAAATACTTGAATATACTTTTATGAGAATCGCTAGACATCAATATCTTTGTGATATACAAAGGAAACTAATAATGTAAAAATATTACATGAATTCACATGACTTATTTTTTTAAGTAATTATCTTAGTAAATCAACTGGAACTCAAAAATAAGGAGTAAAATCAATATTATGACTTTTACTGTATTTATATAATACATAATAAGAACTTACCTGACATCAAGATGTCCATAGAAATGTCTATTTATATAATTATTAAAATTCTGGGAACATTTACTAAGGATAATTAATTAAATAATACATAAATAGGACAGATTAATGTTATTCACACGTCCTAATGTCTATTATAAAGTGGAATAATTCCCATACCCTGTGGAATTAGATGCTACCCGTGCTATAGCACCAAGAACACATGAAAGGCTACCCCTGGCTACCCTGCTAGCCTTAGTGTCCGTCCCTTTGAGCACCTACAACCCTCAGAAGGACAATATTGGGACTCCAAAAGCTATAAATAAAGAGCTCTTTTGAGGATGTTGATGGGAAGAGACCCAGTTATATTCATATCCAGACACCGTGCCAAGGAAATCAAGTACTTATAAGAGATAAGTAAGTGATTTATGGCAATTTCTGATCAGTAATATCTGTCCTCCACCTCTGTTTATCAATTAAAACTTCTGAACAACCTTATAACCCCAGTATACAGGTTTAACCCATCAGTACACATCTCAAACAGATACCCAAAGTATTCAATAATATACCAGTAAGTCTTATTATTCTTTCTCTTTTGTGGTAGCTTGGCTACAAGGCCCTACCACTCCACTGTGTATTTTATATACATATTATCTTTGGGTAAAATATTCTTTAAACTAAAGAGCCCAAATTAACCAGGACTTTGTGTTTTCATACTGAAATCCCTGAAGAGAGGTGTTAAAGATCCCCAATATAATTGTGGCCCCTCTATAAAAATATTTAATAATCAATTTATTTATATTGATTTAAAACAATAAACAACAACCAAACCACTTAACCTTGCAATAAGCTTAATCCAAATATTTTACAGATTTTTGCTGCATTTATTAAATAATATATTTATTATTTACTCTATCACCTCTGGTAGCTAAAGGATTGCAAGGGTCTTGGAATCCAAGAGGCTGACACCTCACTTGGCAAACCCTTCCAGCCCCTTGCTCAGCCAACCCCCCGGGCCCCCTCCCCTCCTTTGGCCAACCAACACCCGCCCCCCCTCCTTCACTCGCTTGGCCAACCCCGCCACCCTTGCTTGGCCAACCGGCCCCCTCCGCTCCTTTGTCAAACCAACGCCCAGCCCTCCCCCCTCCTTTGTTTGCTTGGCTGACCCAACTGCCCCCCCTCCTTCATTTGCTTGGCCCACCCCCCTGGCTCCCTTCCCTCCTTTGGCCAACCAATGCCCCCCCCTCCTTTGCTTGCTTGGCCAACCGTAACCCCCCCCCTCCCCTCCATCAGCTGGCCAACAAAACCCCCCCATTGCCTGGTTCCTGAGCCCTGCCTACTGGGCCCCAGGCCCAACCCCAACTCAACCCAAAGGCTGGCCCTGATTCCCTCACGCCCCAGTCAGTTTTTTTTTTCTTTTTTTTTTGTGATCACGTTTCTGGTGAAATTAAGATTTGGTTTCATTTTTTTGATCCAATCTTGTTTCACGGATGATCTCCATTTGACTGACTTTTTTTTTCTTCTTTATTCAATCCCTCAACCACTATTGGTGAATGTCAAATTCTTCTCCCAACCCCCTCAAAGTGTTACACAAACAATCAAATCCCGTCTTTATCCTCACCCCAATCTAAGTATAGGATTGGGATGGAACAAGATGGAAGGAGATGGCTTGAAAAACATACAGAGGGGTGGTAAGAGTAGGGTTGTTCTCCAAAAGAGGATTCAATCTTCTGATTCAGAAATTTCTTTGGAATTTACTGAGGAAGGTATTAATGAAAAGGTGGTCTGTTCTGGCCAGAAACCATGTACTTTGGATCTTTACCTTCAATTGTTGCCAAAAAGAAAAAGAATAGTCAAAAACCCACTCAGGAAGAGTTTGAGCAAGCAAAAAAAACAATAAAACGTTTCCATTTCTTCCACCATGGAAAAGTAATTGTCCTCAATTGATCTGATCACCAAGCCCTGGTTGCAATAATTGAATTTGTGCCTTTGGATAAACTCTCAGAAAAATATAAGAAGGAAATAAACTTTGTCACCAATTGCCTTCATGGTTCAAAAAAATTTGTCAACCCAGTTGTTTCTTCAAGATTGTGGGGTGGAAAAATGTGGTCAGTTGGATGGCGAAAATTGATGCACCCTTTGGAGTTATTTGGACGTTACGTGAAGAAATCATCTATTAGATCTTCTCCTCAAGAGTATGCTTTCCTCAACCTTAAGGCCAAAAAATTATCCCAAATTCTAGGAAAAATGTTTTGCAATTTGGCCAAACTTTCCTTTGAATCAAACCATGATACCATGAAGGACAACATAATCCCCTCTTTCTCTTTGTTGGAATTTGGTTCCAAGTCTACACCTTTTGATTTCTCCCCACACATCACTTTCACCTCAGATTCTTTTTACAACTCTCCTCATATTGACAAAGGCAAAATCTCTGGCTACTCCTTTTTACTTGGGGCTCCAACCTAGAAATGAAATGGTTGACTTATTTAAAATACGGAAAAATATCAATTATTGGATGGCCAATTTGTTTTTCCTGACCATGGTTTTGGAATTGATTTCAAGAAAAAAGTTATAGTCAAAAAGTTTTGGGAAGCTAATAAGTACAGGAACTGTAACTTTCCTGCTGTGGAAACAGCAAACCATACCAGAATTGCCATGTCACTTCAAATTAATAAAACAACTAGAAAAACTTTCAGGGAATTGAATAATGGTCAAATTCACTCTAGAAAAAAAATATAAAAAAAAATAAAAAAAATCTGTATGTTTGTGGCGTTAAGAATACTCTGAAAAGTTGTAATCAAAAATGATTTTTTTTGTTTTTCTTTCACCCATGAAACTTTATTTACAAGCCCAGAATTTAAATTATCTGCTGTATTTCATCTAAGTTTCTACTGCTACCAATGCAAGCCAAGGCTACTGATACCTTACCCATTTTTTTGGTTGCAAGTTTTTCCCTCTCCTTTTCCTGTTGAGCTTGCTGTCAATACTTCTCCTTTTCCTCTTTTTGAAACTCTACCTCAGACTGTTTCAACTTCCACTCAGCATCCCCATTTTTTTGATGAGCCAAACTCTTGGATTTCTGCTTTTGAACATCCATGGCCAGTTGACAATCCCAATTTTGCTTTTCAAACTCAATTTTTTTCAATTCAATTTGTGATTTGACTGTTTTTTGCAGGGGAAAAGCAATGAGCATGATTTTGAAAGAAAGTATATTCAACCAATGGACTTACATTAATCTTTCTTCTCCATGATTTCTTCAAAGAACAAAAAACCGGAAGTGTTTCTCATCGTTTGATGAATTTTTGGGTTGATATTGATGAAATTGGAGGCCTTTTGCTTACCCTTTTGCCTTGAGTTGTTGGCCATTCAGGAATGGATGAGCCTTTTTTTTTACAATCTAAATCAGTCAGGATTAACCAGAAAAGAGCTTGGCTCCTTACTTGAACCAATTTTGAGGGTAATAAAGACTGAGGAGTATCTTGTTCCGCATCAGCAAGGTTGATGAGATCTGCTAACTGAGGAAGAGATCAATCCAAAGAAGGCAGGGAGGAGTCCAAGGTATGGTTTGACACATCAATCAACGCAAAATTAGACGTGATTGGAGCTGATTGAGTTTGAATATCCTCCTTGGCATCAGATGGGGGCCACTGCAAGGAAAAGGTTTTTTCAGGATCACCATTTCTAGGCTGAGCATCCCCAGCCAAATCCTCAGCATTGGCTGAATTGTATTTTTGGGAATCAAAAGCAGCAAAAGGGGTGATGTTGGACTTCTTTCCAAAGATTTCATCTATCTGAATATAGAAAGGGAAAATGGAGTCCAACTTATCAACCACCAAGTTGATTCCCTTGGCTTTTTCAGAGTTGGTGATACCAAAGCCGGTAGAGATTGACATGGATCAGTGGGCCTTTTTGTACTTGGCTTGATAATTCTTGAATTGCTCTCTGTTCTGTTTGGATGAAAGATCCAGCCTAACTTTTGTTTTTTTCTTGAGTTTATTGGACATCAGGAGATAATAATTGAACTTAGAGGATGGAGGTTGGCAAAAACGTGTTTCATTTTCCAATCCAAAGCAGGAATCATAGTTGGAGGGAATTTTGAGCCAGTTGACCATGATGATGTGATCAGATCTCTTGAGCTTACTTGAGCCCTTGGAAGCTGATGGGGGAGGATTTTTTGTTGTTGAGTTCCTGGGCAATGTTTTATTTGGTGTGTTGGACTTTTGTGTGGACTTGTGGGGGGAGGGTTGCTGAGGGGCCATTGAAAAGAGTAAGGGCAATAAGGTGATGAGAGGGATAAAGTGACAAGCAATATAAAGTGATGAGAGATATGAAGTGATGAGAGAAATAAAGTGAAAAGAGCAATAAAACAATGATTGGATTCTTTGGATGAGGTTGTAGGTACAAGTTCTTGTTGTAGGTAGAGTGATGAGAGCAATGAAACAATGAGAGCAATAAAGTGGTGAGTGATCAAGTGATGAGGGTGATAAATTGATGAGAGTGATGATGAGAGTAATAAAGTGATGAGAGTTGTGAATCTTTAAATGATGAGGCTGGAGGTAAAAAAATTTGCAATGAGGTTGGAGGTAGAAGGAGGTTGGAAGCCAGGGCGTATGATGTGGACAGGTGGCAGAAGCCTTTAAATACTTTATTTGAAAAAAACCACTTATTTCATGTTAAAGTTTACACATCTGATGTGAAATAAGTGGGTTTTTTTGATTTTTAATGGCGGGTTTGGGTTGAAAACTGCAATTGAAAAATTGTGGGTTTGGTTAAATTTGATATGCCCTAATGGCTATGGGGGAAAAAGGACCAATACATGAATCCTTGAACTTGTAACAAGAAGCCCAGATCTAGAGTTAAACACAGAGTGAGCCTTAAATTCCTGTTAATTTCCTACTACTGTGAGTTATGGATTCCTACATTGAATGAAAAATATACAGAAATTGCTTAGAAACCCCAAAACACCGTTTGGGAAATGATTTGGCCATAACTCTTCTTCCTAGGGTGGATTGTTGCTCTGGTACTGAGGAAGAAAATCAAGGAAAATATGATTCTGTTCAAGTCTACTGGAGAAGCCAAACATATTCAAAATTTTTATGCAACCTTGGTAACAACACTCTAAACTATATTTCTGAGATCAAGAGTGAAATTAATGCTAAAAGAAATGTAGAGGATGAAAGAACTTACAATGGAATAGTTCCAAATTATGAGATGAAACCTTGTGAAGGTCTCCCTTAAAATTGTTACTGTCCTATATTCCTTGAAAGATTAACTTTAACAGAAAGATTGGTTTTGGAAATGAAGCCAGCAGAGGATAGAATGGAGAGATTAGCTAGCTCACTTGAAACTGCACACTGGTTTCAATGAGATTATTTATTAATATTTAATGATTTGATAAAGCCTTATCACACAAAATTTCTTCAAAATACTAATTTCCTTGAAACAATCTCTCCATTTCTTTCAAAATAATCAGTAAAATAATAATAAAAAAATTGAAGATACTTGCATTAGTTTTAGATTCTCTAAGATATATTTCTAATTTTGAGAAAGAAAGAAGATGTCAGCAATATTGAATTGATTCTGAAATCTTTTTTTTAATTGTTTTTATTAATAATTTTTGTAAAAATTAAAATTGTATTGAGATTTTAGTTCTGATTTAGTTTCTTCTCAAATGGAATTTTTCAGCTGTTTTGGAAACCATATGATATATAAAAAAATAGCTAGAATTTTTCATAAACTTTGATCAGAGCTTGGGATTTTGAAGTGTATCCCAGTGGTCCAATTCTGACTGATATAATTTTGATGAACACCAAAAAAATAATCAACACCTAAAATAATAAACCAGAAACAGACAAAATTTAGAAAATTGAAAAAGGAAAAAGAAAAAGTATTCTATTTGCAATTTTTCCAAATTTCTAGGTGTGTTGTTTCAAAGTGGTTGAATCTCAAATATTATAGTTGATGGAAAAACTCCCTTATTTTTTTTCATAAAATTGAATTCCTCATAATTCAAAATCTTCTTTATTCCATGCATGCACTAGAATTACTTGGAATACTCAAGAACCAGTACAAACAACTTTTCTCAGGTTCCTACTAAAGTTAGAAACCAAATTTTCACAGAGTAAAAACCAACCCAAAAAAAGTTCCAGGTGCTACACCTGCCAGCAGGTGCAGCCATTTTTTTCGTGGTGATTAAAGCCAACGAGAAAACTTGTGGCTATTTATAGATAAGAAGGCAAGTAGGCTCAGAACTGGACGTTTGACTCAAAGCGGCTCAGCAGTGGTTCAAAGTCTGCAGCACAATAGGCTTGGAAAGGCACTTTGGGGAACTGTCTAATCCAGAGTAGGAAATCAAAGACTTGGAATTGGTGCAGCGCGCGCTTTACAGGGCACAATGACAGAAATGGGCCAGAGTTTTTTCATTTGCAGAAAATGGAAGTGGTTGAACGTATCTAGCCTTCTGCAACTATGGATTTATGAGTTTCCAAGCAAGTGATTGAAGCTATGTAGTGGAGACCAGAACGGACTATGGTTTATGAATTGAGGTTGCAGGAATATGGGAAAATTGATGCTAAAGCTGAGGAGGACGCATGTGGGTTTTTGGGTATCTGTTAGTTATGCCGCATGCAGGATTGGTAGAGGTCCCCTAAGGAAAATTGACTGAGATCTGTTTTTAGTTATGCATTGGGGCAACTCAACTGTTAGGAAGATCAGGAACATAATTTCCAAACCTACTGCAGGCAAGTGGTTCAGGTAAGGGATGGGACTATTGATGAGGAGGATCAATGCAGAATGCATGGAGGTGGTTAGGATGGAGAATTTTCTTTTTGTGGTTTACATTCTTTTGGGGTAGTGATTTTGTAGTTGTATATATAAGGGGAACCTTTCCTTTACCAAAAAAGGGGGAGGGATCATGGGATGCTATCTTCTGCAATATTTTTTTAACAGATCAGCGTCAAATAAAGGATTGCTTTAGAATACTATCTTGCTTAAATAACTCAGAGTCTTAATAGGGAAAATTCAAGTGCGGAGCTTTTTGGGGAGTCCACTTTGTTTGTGTACTATTACTTCATTGCGTCATAGCTTAAGTATTTTCCAGCTAAGGGTAGTTTTGCAGATAGAGGAGAAAAAGAGTCAGGAGTTATTCTTAACCGCTGCCGGCCATAGTAAATTTACTTGCAGAGCAGATTTTATTCAGTTTGCGGAGGTACAGAGTGAAAATCAAGGGCTAGTGGGCTTTCCAGAACTTGGAGTGGGATTTTTGCGGGGAATTTTATGGACCACACAATCTCTTTCCACAAATTGAGGGTCTGGCCGGGAAAGTCCTTTCTCTGTTAAAAACCTGGTAACATCTGTAGAGTTAAATCTTTTTTATTTTTTATCTTTTCCTAACATCAATATTTTAATGATGATTCAAGATTACAAAGCCGGAATGGGGGACTCCCTTCCAACCCATCAACAGGCAGAAGTTGGAAGCACAACACCCTATCAAGGTTCTCTGCGTCAGACTAAAAGTCTGGTGGGGCCGCTGCCAAGCGCAACCACAGGTGGGAAATTGAAATATGCGGGGCCCAAGTTTTCAGAGGAGCAGAGGGGTAGTGGCACAAAGATTAGGCCAAGAGATTATCCGGCGGTCAGATTTTTCCCCAAGGATGTCCACCAATTCCTGGAACGTTTGAGCACAGGGTCAACAGCAAGGGTGCAAAAAATGTTGACCAGGTCCATCACATAGTCAACTTCATTCGGGATGAGGAAGACCTTGGGGTTGTGGAGGGTATGGAGGGTTATAGGTGGCAAGCTTGGGAGAAATTTCAGAGGGAAATAGTGCAAAAGTGGGGGGAGAGGGAGCAAAGGTTCCAAGAAGCGTATCTTGAGTTTCTTGCATTGGAAAAAAGAAAAAGAAGGAGGGGTTTCCTCAAGGACTTTGTTTGGTGTGTACTGCTCCTCATTTGATTGCATTCTAAAGTACCTAGTCTGCAACAAGATTTTGGCGGAGCATATGGGTTCATTAAAGAGGAATTTCTTGCCGGGGCTTAGCTTGGAGTTGCCCAGAAGTGTCCATAGGAAGCTCTAAAACTCAGGATTAATTCAAAGTTTGGGGGTTGGAGGATTATCCCTACTTCCAGACATGATTGACATCCAAGCAGTGGTTGTGGGCGAGTTGGAACTGGCAGAAATCATGGAGGAAGACCCAAAGAATCTGGAAAAGGGAGATGTGCGGGTGAAGAGGGTACAGGGGCCTTTAAAACAAAAAGAAACTGCAAAAATGAAGAATATGTTTAACAAGATGCATCCTTCTTGGAAGAAATCTATGGCAAAGCCACTTGCAACAGCCCCAGAGCCATCAAAGGCATCAAAAATGCATGGGCCAACTCAGGCACCATTGAGGGAACCACCAAGAAACAATGGCAAGCCTTTCTTTTTCAAATGCTACTATTATTGGGAAAACAGCCATATCAAGGGTTTGTGTAAGGAAATAAGTGTGGACATGCATAGTAAAATCGTTAATACTGATGGAAGGGAATTTTTCTACCCTTCTGGAGAAGCTATTCCAGACTTTCCAGATCAACCGTCACCACGAGATCTGGCTCAAGCGGCAGTGGCGGAGAAGAAGGAGGAAGAAACTTTTGCTGGGTATGCCTTTCCCTTGACTTGGAAACTGCTGGAGGTTTTGGGGGAAATTAGGTTGCTCCTCTCTGAAAAGAGGAGAATGGAAATCAATGTTCCTACTCCTGAAAAAACCCCAGATCAGGCAGTGTTAGTTAAAGCATGGGGATCCCATAAGAGGGTTGGAGAGGTGGCAAGGAGGATTTGCGGAACAGATCACCTGGTTTCCCTGAATTTGAAAGAGCTTGCAGCAATATCACCCATGTGGTGTTGTTATATAGTCTTGGATTGGGAAACCGCACCGCAGTTGGCGCGCTCAGCCTTTGGTAGGTCAGGCTCAGAACTTAGATGCGCGCAGTCTCAGAAGTGGCCGCAGCGGGCTCAGAAGTGGCCGCAGCGGGCTCAGAAGTAGGCACCGCGGGGCTTAGCATACTGAGCATGGGTTGGGCTTGATTGGGTGTGGCAGGCCGCGGCCTGCTCAGACATTACAGACCCAAGAATGGAGGAGGCCCAACCAGGTTTTTGGGCAGCTAGTTCAGGGAAGTAGGGCAGGGCAATTGGGGCTATGGGTGTGGGCCAACCCCCGGGGAAGGAAATCACGCGGCGGGCAAAGCAGATACGGACAAGCGGGGGGCTCCAAGTAGGGCGCAGTGTAGGGCTGGGTCATGAGAAGGACAAACTGGATGTAAGTAACGGTAAGCGGGCAGGGAATGGGTTAGGTTTAGGCTAGGGTTCTAGGCTAGGGTTCTGGGCTTAGGGTTTCTTTTAAGTTTTTTTTCTGGGCTGTTATTGCGCTTGTACTTAGGTTAGGGTTGAGAGGGTGGGCCTAAAGTCCACACTCTCAAACCAAGCTCTGGGGGGTGATCTTAGCTTAACATTGGATCTTGGGACAAGGAAAGGAAGAGGAAGGGAAGGAATCCAAAATCTTTTTTTACTCTCTTTTCGCTCTCTTACTCTTAACAACAGAGGGACATTCTTAACCTCACAGACACTGAGATCATTGCTTCCCGAACTCAAGGACAAATAGTGGAGTAGCTCTCTCTTACTTTCCACATCTGGGGGTCTGGCCGGGAACGGCTTTTGTCTTTAGTCTCTCAAAGGTATGTGGGATGCTCCCAATAACCGCACTGGGATCAAACATTCCACCCACTTTTCCTTTAAAACCAACTCCTAACACTCCAGCTCAGCCCCCACCACCTACCGCTTCTGCCCCCAGGGAAAGCACCTTTGCTCCGCCACCATCAGAGGGGGGGTTGTTGGATGTGGTGTCTGAAGTTCCTTGTTGGGTGCGGCTTAGACCTAGCGACTTTCCTCATCTTTGTTTCAGCACCACGCATGTGGAACGGTTCCTCTCCAGGTTCAAGGGTAATGCGTATTACAAGGGGGCTTTGGGCACGGACAAGGTTCAAAAAATTTTTCTGTTCATCATGGAGGAGGACAAGCTTTGGGATGTGGAGGAAATTGTTGGGTATGAAAGGAAAGACTGGGAAAGGCTGAAGAGCAAGATGTTGGAAAGGTGGGGAAAGCACAAGCCTTGTTTCCGTGAAAGCAATGTCAAGCGAGCCATGGTGGAGGCAATTGAGCATGGAGCGGTTCGGATGCACAAGGGAGTGGTGGAATAAATTTCAAAGTTTGAGCGTATTTATGGGTACTTGTCAAAGAATTAAGTTTTGAGTCAAATGGGGGAACTGAAGCGGGAATTTTTGGGCGGAGCCCTGCCAACACTCTGCTTGCGGGTGCAGAAATACCTGTAAAACCATGGCCTTTTGAAGAGATTGTTAGATGGGAGTGTTGCAATCCTTCTGGAATTTTTGTTCATTTGGTGGGCCATGGAAAGCAAAATTTACTTGGACAAGCTCATTGTGGATACAGGGCAAAAGTAACCAGAGGTTTCAAAGAAGTCCGTGACACTTTTGGTACCGGCTCCAGCAAAAGCAATAGCCACAGTACTTTCAACATTTCCTTGCCCTCCAACAATTCCGCAGGGCCGGGATCCAACGGTGGGGGAGATGGCGGAGATCCTCTGGGATTTTCCAGTCTTTCTTAACCATACCTAGGCCCCTATGGCTCCTACCATTCCAGCTTCCCTTGTCCAACCGGGCGCCGTGCGGCCTCACATGGCAGAAGGATTCCAACCTTCTAGCGGGTATTTTGGGGGTTTCACGGTTCGCGTGTGCATGTATTGCAGATAGAAGGGGCGCTGGAAGTTGTTGTGCAACTATCTCACACAGGAAATGGGCAAAGGATTGGTGCCCCCATCAGGCCTCACGTACATATTTCCAACAGGCAAACCAGTGGATTCCGCAGCGGGCTAACCCCCCCTCAATGGTACAAATACAGGAATGAGTGAAGGCCCATCTTTACACTGCCCAGTTCAAGCTTGCAATTGTCACCTCCCCAGAAAACTGGGAAGCGCCAAGGGTCAAAGCCAAAGTGAGGGCACTGGCAATGAACAAGCTGATCACAGTAGAAAAGATGGATGTTGATTTCAGAAAGAAATCACCGGTTCTGAGGGAAAGTGTGGGCAGGCCCGCTGGAGACAGACAATTGGAAAGTGCCGTGGGGAAGAAGAAATCTGCGGAGATTGTGAAGAGGGTGATGAGCAATGAGGCACTGGTACCCCTAACGCTGCAAGAACTAGCGGCCATGTCCCCAGTGGTTGTTGAGGAGATGGTCCAAGCGTTGAGGGAGTGCGGAAAAGGCTGGTTTCCGACAAAAGTCCAGCGCCTGAATGTGGCGGAGGAGGATTTGTGTCACAAACTTTACCAATAAAGGTCCATGTCAGTCCCGCTTTCTTATGTTTCAATGATAGTTGCAGGGTGGAAGGTATGGGCAATGGTGGAAAGTGCGTCAAGGGTTAACTTGCTTCCATCAAGGCTGGTGGATGAGGTGGGATTGGTAAGGAGGAAGTGCACGATGGGGCTCTTGGTGTTGAATGGCAGAGAGCACCATGTGGAAGGGGTAGTGAAAGGCAAGGAGGTGGAGGTTGCAAAGTTTCAGAAGCCTTTATCTTTCCTTTTGGTGGAATTCAGAGACATGATCCTGGGTTGGCCGTTCATGTGCGCATTTCAGGCCCAGATGGCTTTCAACCTGGAAGCGGGAACAGAAGGGTTCAAAGACCCTTTTGGCGCAAGGTTTGAGATGACTATCAACAATCAAGGGAAGGGAAAATGGGTTCCAAGGCTGGCAATGTGTGGCAACAGCAAGTCCAATGCGGGGGCTGACTTCAAGGGTCACCCTGTGGAGGATTTTGCCTAGTTGACCGCCGCTACCGCATGGGGCAAGATCTGTCCCCACACAGGCGGATGACTAGCAAGGAGAAGGTGGGAAACAGAGCGGGGAAGAAAGGGTGGGTAACAGAAGTAAGCTCCCTTCTGCAGTATGCATCTCCGGGAGTTTCTGCGTTTCAAAACCCCTACCATTGTGCCACAGTCATGAACAAGGCAAAAGCCCTGGTTTGGTCATTTCTAGGACTTAAAACAATGACAGTTGGTTGTGGATGGAAAGATGCAATGCAGGAAAGTACAAGACGGTGGCCTGGAAGGTCTGGCCACGGAACAAGCCAATGCTGCAAGGACTGAACGGACCCTTGTGCCAAATTGCTTGGTCCCGGGACCCGTGGGAGACGCCCTTGAAGAAGTCTGATTGGGTAACATGGTTGGCGCAGATCACCAACGAGTGGATCAAGGCTCTTAAATTTGGACCTGAAGGGTGGCTGAGCGCAGAAAAAAGGGATTTTCTGGCGTCCATGTTGGTATTGCGGGAAAAGACCCTAGCCTTTGGCCCAGAAAAACAGTGGCTTCTAAAATGGGACATTTGTGATCCGTACCTTATCCCCACGGTTCTGCACAAGCCGTGGCAGATGAAGCCAATTCAAATCCCTTGGACCGTTTGGGAACCCTTCTTGGAGTTGGTTTGCAAGCATGTAAGGATGAGTATCTACAAGCAGTCCATGTCGAGTTACTCTAGCCCAATCTTTGCAGGTGTCAAGAAAGATGGGTAGTCGCTATGGATTGTTCATGATCTGCAGCGTCTCAACTCGTTCACTATCCATGATGCTTGTTTGCCCCCACAGGTGGAGGAATTCCTGGATTCAATGGCTAGGCGCGCGTGTTCTGGGTTGGTGGATTTGATGGGCGGCTGCAATCAGCTGGAAATCCATCCCAATTTTTGCCTTCTGACTGCGTTTGAGAGCAGATTGGGAAGGATGCAGTTGACGCGGCTAACTTGGTGGCGGTGTACCAAGCTTGCGCGAAAATCTTCCAGAAGGTGTGCAGATCTTCATCAACAATGCCAATATCAAGGGCCCAAAAATGGATTATGGAGGCTTGGTTTTGGCAGAGGCACCTACAGTATGCCAGTTCATTTTGGAATACGCGGTAACACTAGAAAGGGTCCTGTTCCGGAACAAGGAAGTGTATCTTATGGTATTGGGAAAGAATTTGGCGGTCTGACTTCTGGCATTTGAGGTCTTGGGGAACGTGGTGGCTTCCAACGGGAGACGTATTGTGGAGAGAAGCAGAAAAAATTTCATGAGTGGCCGACTCGTTGGAGATTGTTTCATATTCTCCAGTTCCTGGTTCTGTGCAGTTTTTTTGCCATGTTCATCAAACGGTTTGCAGAGGTGGAAGGCCCCCTACAAGATTTGAAACAAAAGGGAATGGACTAATGGGTGCAAAAAAGCGTTTGCAAAGCTCAAGGAGATGGTTGGGCGCAACATTTTCCTCTGGGATCTGCACTACCACACTGGGGGAATACAACTGGCAGTTGACTCTAGCAAGTTTGGCGCAGGACGAGGATGGGAAAGATCTGCCTGTGTTGTATGATTTGGTTACCTTCACTGCAACAGAGAGTTGCTATTCTCAACCAAAGTTGGAGCTGTGCGGAGTTAATACAATTTTGCAAAGGCTTCAACACCTCCTGTGGGACTTTCATTTTGAACTCTTGGTGGACGCGGAGGCCCTGGTGTGAATGATCAATTCACCAACCCTTCCAAACGCGCCAATGACCCGGTGGGTGGCATTCCTACAGTGGTTTTCCTTCAGTGTGGTGCAAATTCCGGGGAAGGCAATTAAAATTCCCAATGCACTGTTGCTGTATCCTTCGGAGCGGAGCCATTTTAAGACTACAAACGGCGCAGGGAGTTGGAAGTTCTGTGAAGGGGATAGGTGCTTTTTTAGGCTGCCCTCCTGAGTGTTACAAAAATATTTTAATGTAACCAGGATCAAGGTCCAGTAACCTTTGTTAATGAGGAACCAAATGGAATAGGGATAAGTCAATAGCAAAAATAGCTGAGGGGGAAGCAGCACTACCTGAACCAAGATGATGAGGAGAAAGACTTTGAAAAAAATAAGTTAAAGTTTGCTCAGAGCCCAATAGAACAAAGCATTTGTAAGTAACAGCACCCACACGCTAATAACTCTGGTTGTCAGCAGGTTCTTGGGAGAAATCAACCCAAACCCAATCAACCTCCAGGTTCTCAATGAACCTGCCCATTTCTCCGCAATCAAGCGCTTGAAGGGTATCAGATAACGGTGGGTGGCTGCACAAGACAATGCAATATTTTTATGGATCACTGAAACAAACAGAAACAATTTTGGACTAAGAGTAACCCAACACTTCTCAAGGATTCAAGAATAGTGTGGCAGAATGCAACTTGAATAATTAAAGGGAAGTTTAACACTTCAGGTTTAAACTTAATAAAACCTCTTAGTCAAACGTGACTGGTCCAGAAAGACAATCAAATGAATGATCAAGACCAAATAATTGTCAGAAAAAGGGATCAAGAGTGGTATAACACACTCAAGAATTCAATTTAATGAATTCTTCTTCAACCAGCAAGGCTATGGTTGGTGATAAGGAACAGGGCCACAGAAGGGCAGATCAGAGTTTTTTACTTTAAAAAAATTCAAGGGTAAGGGATAAGGATCAAGGGATAATCAAAAGATATATCCGGATAAGTGATCAATTTCACAAAGGAAGGAGCTCTTGGATCAGAAGCTCATAATTCTTATTAGTGGGAAGAATTGATGATGGAAAAAGCAGGGGAGAGCCCCTCCTTTTATAGGCTAGAGAGCCCTGTAACTATTTACAATTGGATAACACAAATGAAAGCGGAACAAGCTTGTGGAGGCCCGGTTCCCTTCTGCCAATCTTCCAGACTGGGGTGAGAGATTCTCACCCCAGCCTGTCGCTTGCAAACCTCCGTGTGGACGTTTGCACACCTAGTAAAAACGCAACACCCCCTCCCATCCAAATCTGGAGGGGGGTGAGAAAGAAAGAAATCGTACAATAAAAGAAAATAACAAAGCGGTGATGGTGGTGATGATGAGGATGCCATGATGGATGAATTGATTATGAGAGGGAAGGCAATGATTCGCACATGGCCAAGTGATGGGGAGGGTCATGATGAACAATGCAATGAGGATGAGGAGGAGCAACAAGATGAGGATGAGGATGAATGATGCGATGAGGATGAGGATGAGTGATGCAATGAGGATGAGGAGGAGCAACGCAATGAGGATGAGGATGAGCAATGCAATTAGAATGAGGATGAGCAATGCAATGAGGATGAGGATGAGCAATGCAATGAGGATGAGGAGGAGCAACGTGATGAGGATGAGGATGAGCGACGCAATGAGGATGAGGATGAGCAACGCAATGAGGATGAGGATGAGCGATGCAATGAGGATGAGGAGGAGAAACGCAATGAAGACAGGAAGGGTTGGAGTGAAGGATCCAAATTTTTTCTAAGCTCAAATTTTTTATTTTTTTGTTTTAAATTTTTGAATTCTTTTCCCAAGGTGTCCCAAATGGTTCACCACACCATTAGAGGTGGAATCTTCAGTCATTTGAGTAGGGGTGGTGGAGGCGGGGGTTTGCTTGCCACTTCTTCAGTCCGGACACTACACAGTTTTTTGTTCTTATTTGCATGATCTGTGGTTCTGCAAAGGCATGACAGATACAGTAATCTGTTGGGCAAGGTGACAGGCGGTGAACTTTTACCTCCAGGACAGGCAATTGTGGCTGCGGAGTGCCCTGGTCCCTCTTTTGGTTGCAACATGTAGGATGGATCAGGAAGTGATCCTGAGGTGTTTGCATGGAAACCTTGGCCATTGGGGAAAGATTGAGATGCAGAGGAGGGTGAAGGCCATGTTATGGGGGCAGGGAGTTGTGCGCGCAGTCCAGGAGTGGGTAAGGTTGTGCAAAGCCTTCCAGCGGGTGAGTTTGAGGTTTCCTAGGGAGGTTGGTCACCCCAAGGGGGAAGAGGCATTGTTTGGTTTAGTTTATCTTGATGTGGTGCATGTGAAAGGGGGGAAGTTCACGTACTTGCTTGTTGGGATGGTTGGAGGCGCACCCCTTGGTGAAGTTGTCGGCAGAAATGGTTGCCCAGTTCTTGGAGGAAGACTGGTTCACACGCTATGAATCCCTTCACCTGGTGACAGTGCACGGGGGTGCGGAGTTTTGAGGCCGCTTGATGATGTTGGTTCAGATTTGCGGGGAAAATTTTGGCTGCTTGAAAGATTACTACCCAGGAGGTGCAGGGATGATTGAACGGGGGCACCAACCCATCAAGGATGCCCTGGTGAAGATGTGCGGAGAGGATGGGAAGAATTGGAAGGAGGTGCTTCCAGTGGTTCTCTTAGCAGATTGGATCTCCGTGAAGAAATCAACGGGTTATTCACCCTACAAGCTGCTCTTTGGGAAGCATCCCATCCTTTGGGTGGAAATCAATCTGGAGAAATTTTTAGGCTTTGACTGGTGGAAGATCAAGACTTCCCCCAACCTTATTGAGGCCCGCGCCAAGCAGCTTCTTTGATGAAAGGAAACATTGGAAAAGGCCACGGAACGGCTTTGGAAAACCCAGACGGCATCAGTGCGGTATTGGGACAAGCGCTGTTCCCACCACCTCCGCCACCCATTGTGGAAGGGGGATCTGGTGCTGCTGTACAATTGGAGTCTGGAGTCTCAATTGGGGAGGCTTTTTGCTAAACAATGGAATGGCCCATACTGCGTGGCCTCTAAATTCATGGGCAGAAGTTATCAGCTTGAGGAGTTTGACAGAGCCCTGCTGAAGCGGAAGGTTGCTGCTTTGCACATGAAGCACTTTTTTGCGCATGGGTCAACCACTTTTGATGAGACAGTGGGAGAAAAAACAGACTCTGGGGATGGTGGCGCAGCCTTGGAGGCAATGGGCAAAAAGGTTGGCTCTGACTGTTCAGTGTCTGAGGAGCCCGCGCCTGACCCACTGCTCCAGAGGAGTAGACAGCTGAAAAATTCTGGGGAAACCTGCCATGTTGGGGGGGGCGCTAGGAAAGAAGGAGAAGCTTGATTTTGTGAGGGGGTTCTCTAGCTGGTCCACAGCCAGAAAAACTAAACACCACAGAATGTTTGTTTTCTTATTTCTGTGATTTGATAATTGGTTTATTGGATTGGTACTGGCTTTGGGTTGTAAAATTGCAGGTAAGCAGGCGTGGCAAAATTCTGGGTATGTATACACAAAGACAAGCCCCGGGGAGGAAAAAAATGTTGGAGCTGAAAGAAGGACAAGGAGCACTGCAAAAGAAAACCTTTTCTATCCTTTTCTTTTAATCTTTCCTCTTGATTCTTTGGTTATGTTTCTCTGTTTCCTTTTTTTTCTACAGATGGGAAATGGGAATAAGGGGATGGAAGTATGTTTGGGGTACTGCGGGACAAGCTTGACTTGGTGAGGAGGTGTCCTAGCCGTTCCACAGCTGGAATAGCTAGGAACCCCAGAATTTTTGTTTTCCTTATTGTCTCTCTCTCTTGGAGTGTTGTGTGCGGGCTGGCGGCTTTTCTAATTATCTTTTGTAGAAAGGTTTTGGGAAACTTTGTGGCAGTTATTCTGGGGTGGTCCAGGTGCTCCTTCCTAGAAATGTTGACAATATGGGATGAAGATCACAGGGCTTTTCCTCTCAGGCTCACGCGCGGATGCGGAGCTTGTTTTCCTCACTCTTACTCAGACTCAAGGTTTCTCACAGGGATCACACGCGGGAGGGCAAATATTTTGGACTCAATCTCACTCTCACTTCAGGCCCAAGGCCACTCACTCAACTAATGATAGAGTTCCAAAAGTCTATTTCTTTGGGAAGCACAGAAAGGCGCGGGAAAAGACAAAGAAAGAGAAGAGGGAAAAGGGAGAGGGGGCAATCCTCCTAAATCAGGTCCATAACCTCCACCATCTCCTCCTGCCCTGCCTCCAGGAGTTCCCAGAAGGCCACCAAGAATTTGCATAGGGATTTGGCTCCATGAGCGCCCAGAGCCAAAAGGAACCGCCAGAGGAGATTGTCCAACTTGGCCAAGAAGTCCTCAAAGGGGGCCTCCCTTAGCTCCAGCTTGTTAAAGATGTCCAGGATCTCTGGAGTGGCCACCCAAGGTGGAGCCAGGGTTGCAGCAGGAGAGGAAGAGATGATGACCTGCTCCGGGGGTACCAGAGTCAACGCGGGTCCCGCGGGATCTGATGAAAACCACTGGGCCAATGAAGGTGATGCCACTGGAGGTGCCAAAGGAGGGCTTCTGGGAGCTGGGGGAGGAGGCGGTGGAGGACCAGGAGTTGGGCTGAGGTCCAGAGGCGGAGCCGGGCGCCATCCAAAGAGTTCCTTGACTTGTGGGTTGGTTGCGCATTGATTGACGCGGACTTGGTTGGCCCAGTAGCGGAGAGCTGCTTGCCATTCCGCGGGGTTTGCAAATTTCTCCTTATGCGGCGGTCCAGCATGGCGGAATGGAGAGGCTGGGTTGCGTTTTCTGGACCAGGTTGGCAGAGGTGGAGGGTGGGGAAAACAGGATGAAGGAGATCCAAGCGGGGTCCATGACTGCTTGGAGATCAACTTGTTGCTAGAGACTACAAACCAGTTGTTGCAAGTGCTCTTGCGCAGGCAAGCCAGATTAGGCCTGGGACAAGCTTGTGGCATGGTGTTTCCAAGCAAGCAACTTTGATGAACAATACGGAAGGACAAGAACGCGCAATGGCCGGAGAAGAGGGTGCAGGGAAACCCTTTCCTGGCACATAAAGTGCACGGCCAATACATAGTAGGAGAAGGCCTAGTAGGGGGGGTGACCTTTGTAGTGGGTGCGGAAACGGTTAGATAGCATTGCAAGACCTCTGGGGACAGAAATCAAGTTGGGGGAATGTGGTGTTGTTATATAGTCTTGGATTGGGAACCGCACCGCGGTTGGCGCGCTCATCATATGGTAGGTCAGGCTCAGCGCTCCAATGGGCGCGGTCTCAGAAGTGGCTTCTACGGGCTCAGAAGCAGCTCCAGCGGGCTCAGAAGTAGGCACCGCGGGGCCTGGCATACTGAGCATGGGTTGGGCTTGATTGGGTGTGGCAGGCTGTGGCCCGCTTGGACATTATGGACCCAAGTATGGAGAAATCCCAACCAGGTTTGTGAAAAACTAGTTTGGGGAAGTAGGGCGGGGCAATTGGCTCTATGGTTGCAGGCTGGGGGCGCGCAAGCGTGGGACAACCCGCGGGGCAGGGAATCACGCAGAACGCAAAGTGGATACAAACAAGCGGGGGGCTCTGAGTAGGGCGGGTCATTGAGTCACTTCAGAGGGAACTTCTATTCACCAATGAATATTCTTGAGTTAACCTCATTTTACACAAAAAGAAAATATGATTCACATTGTATTCACCATGGGGGGAAATGAATTTCACTTTTAATTTCCCAATGAAAAAACCTGAACTCACTTGGATGTTCATTTTGATTCAACTGGCACTCACTTGAAATTCCCCGTCAAATAAAAATTTGCAATATAAGATATTGTATTTTGAGATCCCGGCTCAAATTTTTATGATCAATGTTTTATTCAATGACCAGCTTCATTCTGATTAATGTCAGCATTTATAAAACAACAAATATTTTCCAGTTCCTTTCCCATTTATTTTTTTGGAATTACCAAGTCTGTATCACAATTTTCACCATGATTTTTCCAGCCTTTCAACTGTTTTGACATCTGGTTCATTTCTAAAAAGTAGATTATCATTCATGAAACTTTTGTTGATGGAAACTGGAACTTGGTCTCCAAATTTTCATTGGTGTTTGTGGGTAACATGCAAATATTCATTCTGCCCAGAAACTTTGATCAGAAAGTGTGGGAATAATTTAAAATCTAAAATGATAAAATAAATGGGGTATCATGTTTTCATATTTTATGCCATACGTAATGATGTGGAAAAGGCTAATGCAGTCAGTGGGAATCCCACCTACATTGATAGATTGCATGTGGCTTGCTCTAACCATTGAGTTACAAATGCTTGGCGCAAGGTGTAAATCACAACACTATGGAATTGACTTTGAAAGCTACAAAATTTAAATGAATCTTTAGAGAATGTACCACTGTCTTGATAAGTTGGCTTGAGAAATGGACTTATTGAGGATTTATCCCATCAAGCCACCATTGTCTGCTCAATCAAGTTTGACATACATTCTTTCCAATTCGTTGGATTTTTCTTCTTCTCTTTTTGAACTCAAAATGATCCCATTACTGTTTTTTTGCCATGTTTGGGGCAGTCCCAACTGTTATTGAGCATGGATTCATGGAAGCAACAATGTTGGGTCCCGCTCCCTAACAGCTGGATAACTGTTGTTTTGGCCTGATTTATTTCAACAAGGAAGCAAAATCAAATTTTTGACAGCTATCCAACCTTGCATGCCTCAAAAACCTGTCAAATTTGTCAAGAAAGTGGTAGATACTCTTAGGCATTGACAAGAACATGCCAACAATTTTGTGATGTACACCTTGCACTAAGCATTCTAGGTCAACAGTTATAGAAACCCACATGAAATGGCTCAATGTTGGTTCAACTCCCAGAAACTGTTAAAATACATACGCACTTACGCGGGTGCTATGTATAAGTGTAATCCAAATGGGATGCACAAATGGACCTCTGAGGCCCATTGGACACACACACGGACCATACGGGCCCATGTGGATGTTACAGAGTTGGGGAAACTGGCCTCAAAACGCGTGAAATAGACCCATTGGTACACAGGCCCTAACGGGCCCGATGGGGTATATGGGCAAATACGGCCAGATTGGCTTGTATGGGCATAATTGGGCCCAAGGTTTATTTTGGACATACTTGGCCAGACGGGCTGGCCCGCAAAAGTAGTCTTTTCTCACAATTTGGGCTTGGGGCGGCCCATTAGGGTTGCCGCCTGTGTCGCGGCCCGCTCGGGGCCGCTGCTCGCGTCGCGGCCCGTTTGGGGCCGCCTGTGTTCCTCAGCACGGCCCACGCGGGGCCCGACGGCCCGCGCGGGGCTGTTGCGCGGCCGAGGGATCCCGCGCGGGCCCGGCTGGTCGCGACCAGCGACCAGCGCCGCGGAGCCGGGGCTTGCGGCCCCGGCTCGCTCCCCCTCCCCTCGCTCGCCGTCGCGAGGGGGAGGGGGCAGGCTGGCTGGGTTGAACCAGCCAGCGACCGGCCGCAACAAGGCGGTCGGTCAGGGCAGGGGGGACCTGACCACCCCCTTGCCCCAGGAGGTGGCAGCGCCGGCCGCATGGTATGCGACCGGCAGGTGGGGGGGATTTCATCACCCCCCCGCCATTGTAGCAAACTAAGCGCAAAGGGGAGCTCTCCCCCCCCCTTTACCAAGGGGGAGGAGCGATGGGCCTGGGGGGACCTGACCACCTCCCAGGCCAACTTTCTGTGACGACGCCCTGGGGGGTATCGACCCCCAGGGCCCCTGGTGAGGGGATTTGACCTCCCCCACCAGGTATTTGTAAGAGATAGAGGGGGGGACAGCATGTCCGCTGGTCACACCCCCCCATGTGAGGTTGAAACCCAACCCAGGTGAGCCCTGGGTCCCACCTGGCCCATCTCAGGGGCCAGGGGCTGGATGCATGAGGCAACCAGCCCGTAACAGGGGTAATGATGCCATCAGGGCCGGTTGTAATAGACAACCAACTAAGGGACTGAACAGCAATGGGCTGGTTCAGCCCCGTAACGGTGGAAACACAAGAATGGACCGGAATAGTCTGGTTGTAAGGGTTCAGGGACTAATGCCATGTGGGCTGATGCAGTCCAAACCAAGTAACAAGGCCTGTAGAGCCTGTAGAGCTCTTTTGGGGCGGAAAATTTGCCCTTTGGCTTGTTGTATCATGGGCTCACAAGAGGCCAATCTTTTGTACTTAAGGAGCTCTTCTCCCTGCTGTTTTCCATCATTCATTCATCATCCAATCGAATTCATCCAACATATTGCCCCATTGTGAGAGCCTCATTAGCCATTATTGACACACAGTGTCCAGCATTTCTTTTGCTTTAAATACTGCTCATTTGCCTAAGCTAATTGCTGGCCATAATTATAACACATTATCAGTACCAACATCATCATTACTTCCAAGCCATCTAGACCTTTGTACCTTACTTTGTAGAACCTCAAAGACCTCAAGTTTTCCAAGAAGATGTCCTATATACCTGATGTTAGCTCTACCAAAATAGTTCTGAATAGTCAGAACTATAATGCTTGGGCTGTCCTTATGGATAGTGAGCTGGATAACATCTGCTGTGGGGAAATTATGGATGCAGATGACACTCTGATCAGTTCAGAAGTGGAGAAGAAGTCTTACCATCTGATCCTTAGGCATCTTGATGAGAATCATGTGACATGGGTTGCTGATACTCTTAGGGAAGATGAGAGGAGGAGGGGCAGCATCCTTTGGAAGCTGCTTAAGTCCAAGTATTCTGGTGATTCTGTTCACCAGAAGGGTATAGCCTTTAATAAACTGTTCAAGTTACAATATTCAAATTGTAAACAGTTTGTGGCAGAGGCTAGGTCTAGTATAGCCAAGTTCAAGTCATCTGGACTTAACATGGATCCAGAGTGTTTGTCACTCTTAAACCTTCAAAAGCTGCCAAAAGAGTTTGATTCCTTAGTCAGAATCATTTCTCAATTGGATCCTCTTCCTGGGGAGGAGGATGTGCTTAAAAGGATTGAAAATGATGACCTTCAATTCAAGATGAAGGGGGGTTCTGGAACAGCCCTAGTTGGAAAGACTGGAAAATCTCGCAAGAAGGCGAAAAAGGATTTGTCCAAGGTCTTATGTTACAATTGTCAGAATAAGGGTCACTATGCTAAGGACTGCAAGGAGGCCAAGAAAAGGAAGAAGTCCGAAGGGAATGACAAGGAGGTCAATCTCACAACTGAAAACGTTGCAATGGTGGCATTGGATGCTCCAATTGAAGAGGCTGTTGTGGAAGAAGGTCCCAACAAGAAGGCCAAAATCGATGAGGATCAAGAAATGGACTTGATTGATTATGAATTGAGTAATCTTAACCTCAAAGATAAGAACTTATCAGTGACTGATAAAGCTTCTTTCCTACTAGGAGGATTCAAGGAGGATGTTCTTGTTTTGATCGATTCTGGTTGTACAGATCACATGTTTTTTGAACCAAATTTATTTTCAAATCTTAGTGATTATGATGGGGTTGTAAATATTGGTCAGAAAGGCAGAACAATTCAGATTAAAGGAATTGGAAAAGTTATTCTTGCAAATAAACTGGGTTTCCAAATTACTTTTGATAAAGTGTTCTATGTACCAGAGTTGCCTTACAACCTTGTGTCTCTTGGGGTGTTATGGAAAAAAGGTTTCCAAATTCGTTATCTTAAAGGAGATAGGTTTGTTATTGATATGAATGGGAGAACTGTTCTTAGTGGACAAGTTCGGAATAAGCTTCTGTGTGCAAGCTTGTTCAAATTCTCAGCTCTGAGCACTGTTTCTCACAATAGAAGTGGCCATAAGGTAAAGGACAGCAACTGTGAGAGTTGTACCTTGGGGGCTAAGACTAGAAATGTGTTCTCTAAGAGTAGAGATCACACAGATGTTCCTAGAGAGAAATTTTCCATTGATTTGGCAGGGCCATTCACTCCAGAGTCCCTTGGTGGGGCAAGATACTTCATCAATTTAGTTGATACTGCAACTAATTATGTTTGGGTTAAACCAATTCGATCTAAGGATCAGACCACAGAGGAGGTTTCTGTAATCTTCAAAGTCTGGAAACAGAATGGTCTGATGAAGGAGATCAAGAGGGTTATTACCGATGGAGGGGGTGAATTCGTGAGTAAAGATTTTGGGAGGCTGTTGAAAGATTATGGTATCATTCATATAGTCACTACTGCAAGTACTCCACAAAATAATGGAATAGTTGAGAGAATGAATAGGACTTTACTGGACAAAGTCAGAACTATTATGTCTCAATCTGGTCTGCCAAAGTTCTTATGGGCTGAGTTGATGTGCACGGTGTGTCTGTTGCACAACATTGTAAGTGTTAATGGGAAGTGCCCCCATTATCAGTTTTGGAAGTTGTACCCCAAAACATCACACCTAAGAACAATTGGTTGCTTGGTGTATTATAGGGTCCACCATAATGAAATGGTCGGAAAATTAGACCCTAGAGCCAGAACAGGGGCACTTGTAGGCTATGATTTAATAAGTAAATCTTATAGGATCTATTGTCCAGGGACAAGAAAGGTTATCCGTAGCAGGGATGTAAAATTCGACGAAAGTACCTTTCCACTCAAAAGGAGTGAAGATGTTGTTGTGATTAAGCCACAACAAGAAATAGAATTAGCACCTATTTCACCAGCAAAAGCTGTGGAACATGTGGTTCCAGAAGATGAAGAGGTGGCAGACGTGCCACAAGAGGGTTCAGTACCCGCTCCAGGTGATTCTGTGGAATCAGAACCTGATGAGCCTCCACCTCCGGTTAGAAGGAGTGGTAGGGTTAGAGAACCGGTTGACAGGTACGGGGAGTGGAGATCCCATTATGCTGCCGCAGGATATGAGGAAGATACATTTCAGGAACAGTGTATGCTCAATGAAGTCCTGGAGTTAAGTTCAGAAATGGGTAACAGGGTTAACCCAAATAGCTTTGGCCAAGCTATGAATTCTGATGAGAGAGCCAACTGGAAGAGTGCTATTTTTGAGGAATTTGATTCTCTAGAGAATAATAGTGTCTTTGAAGTGGTTAAGCGGGATTCTGTTCCAAAAGGAAAGACCATTGTGGGGTCTCGATTGGTGTTAAACAAGAAGTTTGACACAAATGGAGTTTTGAAAAGGTTCAAGGCTAGATGTGTTGCACAGGGCTTCAAGCAGAGAGAGGGTATTGATTACCAAGAAACTTTCTCACCAACTGGAAGGCTGTCCACCTTCAGGTACATCATTGCTCTGGCAGTGGAGTTGGGTGAAGAAATCAGACAAGCTGATTTTGTAACAGCATACTTGAATGCAAAACTTGGAGAGGAGGAGACTGTTTATATGTCAATTCCTGGTGGTTTTTGTGAATGGTTAGTAGAGACTAAACCAGAAACCATGAAGAAAATCTGTGTTAGAACTTTTCTTTCCCCAGATAAAGGGGAATATGTCCTCAAGCTGTGTAGATCCCTGTATGGATTGAAGCAAGCAGCTAGGTCATGGTATAACACCATGAGTGAGAAACTGATAGAGATTGGTTTTAAGACGTCTGAGGCCGATCCTTGCCTTTTTGTGAGAAAGGATGCAATTTTGTTTGTATGGGTCGATGACATTATCATTATTGGTGATGGTAAAAGGAGAGTCATGGAGACACTCAAAAAGGAGTTCAAGATAAAAGATCTTGGTCTGGCACAACAGGTGCTAGGAATGAAAGTTAGTAAGGTCAAGAATGGTATTAAGTTAGACCAAAGCCATTACGTTGAAGCTCTTCTTAAGCAGTATGGCTTAGAGGATGCAAAGGAGTTTGGTACTCCCATGCAGTCAAACATTCGTTTAGAGAAGTCTACAGATGAGGAGTATCTGGAGTTTGTTCAATCAGGGAATGACTACAGGTCAGCTGTTGGATCGCTTAATTATTTGGGGCAGTGTACAAGGCCCGATATTGCGTTTGCAATTGGGGTCTTGTCGTAACACTTAGAGAAGCCAAGCATGAGGCATTGGTCAGCGTTTAAGAGAGTTATGAGGTATCTTAAAGGAACACACAGTCTGGGACTGTTGTTTACAAAGTCAGCAAACTTTGATTTGGTTGGTTATTCCGATGCAAGTTGGGCAGATGGTAACACTAGGGAATCAACAAGTGGTTTTGTATTCTTTTTAGGTAAGAATCTGGTGTCATGGATTTCCAAGAAGGTGTCGGCAATAAGTCTTTCATCAACAGAGGCTGAGTATAGAGCTTACTTAGCAGCTTCACAGGAAGCAAAATGGTTGAGAAAAGTCTTAGAGGATACACATAAACCACAAGGGTTTGCGTTGTTGTATTCAGATAACCAGAGTGCCATTGCGTTGGCACAAAACCAAGTGTTCCATTCAAGAACAAAACATATTGATGTTCACTATAACTATATTCGCGACGCAGTTAACTGCAATGAGATTGTGTTGAGGTACATGCCCACTGGAGCAATGATTGCAGATATCTTGACTAAGGCATTAGACAGAAACAAGCATCAAGGCTTTGTGACTAATATGCGGATGTCACCCCTTTTGGATTAAGGGGGTGTGTTAAAATACGTACGCACTTACGCGGGTGCTACGTATAAGTGTAATCCAAATGGGATGCACAAATGGGCCTCTGAGGCCCATTGGACACACACACGGACCATACGGGCCCATGTGGATGTTACAGAGTTGGGGAAACTGGCCTCAAAACGCGTGAAATAGACCCATTGGTACACGGGCCCTAACGGGCCCGATGGGGTATATGGGCAAATACGGCCAGATGGGCTTGTATGGGCATAATTGGGCCCAAGGTTTATTTTGGACATACTTGGCCAGACGGGCTGGCCCCCAAAAGTAGTCTTTTCTCACAATTCGGGCTTGGGGCGGCCCATTAGGGTTGCCGCCCGTGTCGCGGCCCGCTCGGGGCCGCTGCTCGCGTCGCGGCCCGTTCGAGGCCGCCTGTGTTCCTCGGCACGGCCCACGCGGGGCCCGACGGCCCGCGCAGGGCTGTTGCGCGGCCGAGGGATCCCGCGCGGTGCGATGCCGCGCGGGCCCGGCTGGTCGCGACCGGCGACCAGCGCCGCGGAGCCGGGGCTCGCGGCCCCGGCTCGCTCCCCCTCCCCTCGCTTGCCGTCGCGAGGGGGAGGGGGCAGGCTGGCTGGGTTGAACCAGCCAGCGACCGGCCGCAACGAGGCGGTCGGTCAGGGCAGGGGGGACCTGACCACCCCCTTGCCCCAGGAGGTGGCGGCGCCGGCCGCATGGTATGCGACCGGCAGGTGGGGGGGATTTCATCACCCCCCCGCCATCGTAGCGAACTAAGCACGAAGGGGCGCTCTCCCCCCCCCCTTTACCGAGGGGGAGGAGCGATGGGCCTGGGGGGACCTGACCACCTCCCAGGCCAACTTTCTGTGACAATGCCCTGGGGGGTATCGACCCCCAGGGCCCCTGGTGAGGGGATTTGACCGCCCCCACCAGGGATTTGTAAGAGATAGAGGGGGGGACAGCATGTCCGCTGGTCACACCCCCCCATGTGAGGTTGAAACCGGACCCAGGTGAGCCCTGGGTCCCACCTGGCCCATCTCAGGGGCCAGGGGCTGGATGCATGAGGCAACCAGCCCGTAACAGGGGTAATGATGCCATCAGGGCCGGTTGTAATAGACAACCAACTAAGGGACTGAACAGCAATGGGCTGGTTCAGCCCCGTAACGGTGGAAACACAAGAATGGACCGGAATAGTCTGGTTGTAAGGGTTCAGGGACTAATGCCATGTGGGCTGATGCAGTCCAAACCAAGTAAAAAGGCCTGTAGAGCCTGTAGAGCTCTTTTGGGGCGGAAAATTTGCCCTTTGGCTTGTTGTATCATGGGCTCACAAGAGGCCAATCTTTTGTACTTAAGGAGCTCTTCTCCCTGCTGTTTTCCATCATTCATTCATCATCCAATCGAATTCATCCAACATATTGCCCCATTGTGAGAGCCCCATTAGCCATTATTGACACACAGTGTCCAGCATTTCTTTTGCTTTAAATACTGCTCATTTGCCTAAGCTAATTGCTGGCCATAATCATAACAGAAACTTTGTTATGCTTTTCCCCAATTCATTACAACAATGCAGTGCAGTTTTTGCTGCAAGATTTTTGACAATATAAATTACATGGATTGGCTTTGAAGTAATAAGTGATATGTAGAACAAGCATGATATGACAATTTTTGAATTTTTCACGTTGATGTTTATGAGTGCCCTTGGATTTGTATTGATGTGTTTCATAATGGTATGACTTGGCACAAATTTACAAACAAAAGCCAAAATAAATAGGTTGACCTGCTCAGGAATCAGGGGAAATAGCCACCAACGCACATTTTTTCATTTCCATTGAGAAAAATCAGCATTGGGACTTGAAAAATTTTTATTTTACTATTTGGGTATTAATTTGTGACAAATCATGCATTTCAGATTGGCTCCAATCACCAAGAATGGCATTGCTTCATACTCAATCTTCAATCAAAGAAATGTAGTTTTCAGGCTTTCCAAAAATATAAATAGGTTCATCCTTGGTTGTTTGGCATCCTCTGTATCCTAATCTCTTCACTTTCCAAACATTTACAACATAATTTTTACTATTGGAGATCTATTCTCATGTCATGTCCAAAAGTCCTGTTGATTGTGAGTTTCCTTGTGGTATTAAAAATCACTTTGGTAAAACTCATGCGCTTTGAATTGTTCAAAGTTAACTCAAGCTTTGGAAAGTTGATCTGTGTGTCTATTACAGCCCATGAGGTTCAGATCTAAAAGATTAATGCTTGATTGAAGTTACAGATAACCCAGTTACACATCAATATACAGAGTCTTTGCCAATGAGTTCATTGTAAAAGAGTATTGATAACGCTGATGGCCAAGTGGGCAGTTCAAATTTTTCACAGGTTAAAAATGGCATAAATTAATCACAGAAAAACTTTGATCATTTTGTTGGTACAGGTTCTGTCCCAATTTCAGCCTCACAGGGAAAAAAGAGTCAACTGGGTTGCGGTCTTCAAAAAAGAGCCTACCAAAGGCAGGAAATCTTTATCCAACAGGTTTTATGTTCTCCTATTTATGGGAGAGATGTCCGTGGGCTTATTTAATAATGCAATGTTGATCTAGTCTGCACTCCAAGGTCCCCTGTGGCTCCATCTGCAAGTCAAGGTAGGTATTCATAAATATTTGCAGAAATACCTCCTTGTAAATTTATCACTGCACTTTTTAGGACAAGTGACTACTTCTGAACGGGAAATAAAAAATGCACAAAGACAAGCTGAAGCAGCAGCAAGGAGAGAAAAATTAATATTCCAAAGCAGAAATACAAAGAGGTTATTGGCAAGTCTGTATCCTCAACAAAGCAAATGGAATTGCATGGTGCAGATGCAAATAAGTTGGCAGCCCCAGGAGTGACCTCTATGGGCATTGCCTTGGAACAAAATTTGGATAAAGAAGATGAAGGTTGATGTATCCAATTGTGCTTGAATCAAACAAAATGACTGATAATTGGTTAAAATTCTTTTGAAAAGAGAGACTAGTAAACCCACTTGAATCAAGAAGAGAGACTAGCAATACTTGTGAGTGAAGCAGGACAATGTTTTTAGAATCATTCACGTTTACAAAATGTTTTTTCATAGTGTCTTCATCTGAATTTTACGCATCTGAGGCATTGACAAAAACCATACCAACAATAATTTCAACAGGTATGCGTAAATTATTTGTGACTTCTAACCTTTGGCAGGCATTTTGATTGGACTTATTAAAATTTTCAAATTAGGCATGGAATAAAACCCACCACAATCTTCAGAAACACTATCAGGGGCCAAAAAGAAAAACATGACACAATTGAAGCTGCTTGTTCAATTGGAGAATCAAGTTCAGGGGGCAATCTGTGGATGTTCTCATGAACCCAATTCTAGGTGGGTGTATTGATATCATAGGTGTGTTTGATCTCAAAAATTGAGTTGAAATTATAGAACTGAAAATTTTATTCCACAGCTCAAAAAACACGCTTGCCATCCGGTGGTGACACGGATTGTAAGTTATTTCAGAAATGTAACACACTTCAGAAATTTGATGGGAAATTCTTTTTAATATTAAGTATAGGGTCAGGCCCTGAGAGTGAAATTTCTGGGTAAAAAAAGGATAAGTCTGATCAGAGATCAACCAGCTCAATTGTCAAGAGATCATTAAGGCCCCCGGTTGCTGGATTGCATGATAGCAGCCCTAGTGAATCCATTTCCAGCAATGTGCGTGATATGCTAATCCCAACAGGTTTGGGAAATGTCCCTGGTTATTGGGATAGTTCTGGTTTGGGTTGGAGAGATTCATCCAGGGGAAGTGAGTCGGAAGAATCAATCAGGCTGCATCTGTTCCAACCAATGCGGGAAAATTGGGATTTTTTGGCATGGCAGATTGAATTCCCAGGGTGAGTAACATGTTATTTTGAAAATTATGTGTATGGGCACAATGGCTTATTTATTACCAATTTATAACCCTCCAGTTATTCACAACAATCACATAATATCTGGGATAATCAAAAATCTGACAGTGGAAAAGGATTTGAGACAAGTACCCTGATACTTGGTGATGGAGAAGGTTGGGTACCAATTGATGATAACAAAGACAATGTTGAAAGTATGTGATGAATTGATATGATTCCTTACTGTTAGAATTATGGCCCGCAAGTAGCTTAGGCAAATGAGCAGTATTTAAAGCAAAAGAAATGCTGGACACTGGGTGTCAATATTGTCTAATGGGGCTCTCACAATGGGCCAATATCTTGGATGAATTTGATTGGAATGATGAATGAATAGATGGAAAACAGCATGGAGAAGAGCTCCTTAAGTACAAAAGATTGGCCTCTTGTGAGCCCATGATACAGCAAGCCAAAAGGCAAATTTTCCGCCCCAAAAGAGCTCTACAGGCTCTACTGGCCTTGTTACTTGGTTTGGACTACATCAGCCCACATGGAATCAGTCCCTGTACCCTTACAACCAGCCTATTCCGGTTATTTCTTGTGTTTCCACCTCAATGGGGCTGAACCAGCCCCTTAACTGTTCAATCCCCTTGGCTGGTTGTCCGTCAAAACCAGCCATGATGACCTCATTTCCTTGTTTACGGGCTGGTTGCCTCATGCAGCCAGCCCCTGGCCCCTCAAATGGGCCAAGTGGGACCCAGGGCACACCTGGGTCCGGTCTCAGACTCACATGGGGGGGTGTGACCAGCGGACATGCTGTCCCCCCCCTCTTTCTCTCAAATCCCTGGTGGGGGCGGTCAAATCCCCTCACCAGGGACCCTGGGGGTTGATACCCCCAGGGCGTCGTCAAGAAGGTTGGCCTGGGAGGTGATCAGGTCCCCCCAGGCCCATTGCTCCTCCCCCTTGGTAAAGGGGGGGGGGGGAGAGCGCCCCTTTGCTTGGTTGCCTCAACCAATCGATGGTGGAGGGGTGATGAATTCCCCCCCACCTGCCGGTTGCTAAGCTTGCGACCGGCCCCGCCAACTCCTTGGGCAAGGGGGTGGTCAGGTCCCCCCTGCCCTGACCAACTGCACTGTTGCGGTCGGTTGCTGGCTGGTTCAACCCAGCCAGGCCCGCGCAACAGCCCTGCGCGGGCCGTCGGGCCCCGCGTGGGCCGTACCAAGGAACACAAGCGGCCCCAAAAGGGCCGCAACATGGGTGGCGGCCCCTACCAGGCCGCGACAGGGGTGGTGGCCCCTACTGGGCTGCAACAGGGGTGGCGGCCTCTACTGGGCCGCGACAGGGGCGGCGGCCCCAATTGGCCGCCCCAAGCCCAAATTGTGAGAATCACATACTTTGGGGGGCCAGCCCGTCTGGCCAAGTATGTCCATAATATAGCTTGGGCCCTTTTATGCCCAAATAAGCCCATCTGGCTTGGGTGGCCCATCCACCCTGGCGGGCCCGTGAGGGCCCGTGTCCCAAAAGACCATTAAAACGCGTTTTGGCGCCCAAATGCCCAAAACCAATAAGACCACATAGGCCCACGTGATGTCCAATGGGCCGTGGAGGCCCCTTTTTGCATCCCATTTGGATTACACACTCCTATGCACATTACCTGACTGCATCCGCATTTTAACACACCCCCTTAATCCAAAGGGATGCCATATGCATACTAGACACAAAACCTTCATGTTTTTTCCTATCTAACACCTTAGTAAGATATCCGCAATCATTGCCCCAGTAGGCATGTACCGTAACACTATCTCTTTGCAGTTAACTGCATCCCGTATATAGTTATAATTAACATCAATATGTTTTGTTCTAGAATGGAACACTTGATTTTCTGCCAATGCAATGGCACTCTGGTTATCAGAATACAACAACGCAAACCCTTGTGGTTTATGAGTATCCTCTAAGACCTTTCTCAACCATTTTGCTTCCTGTGAAGCTGACAAGTACGCTCTGTACTCTGCTTCTGTTGATAAAAGACTTATTTCTGACACCTTTTTAGACATCCAAGACACTAGATTCTTTCCTAAGAAGAATACAAAACCACTTGTTGATTCCCTAGTGTTACCATCTGCCCAACTTTCATCAGAATAAACAACAAAGTCAATGTTCAATGACTTTGAAAACTGCAGTCCCAGACTGCTTGTGCCTTTAAGATACCTCATAACTCTCTTAAACGCTGACCAATGCCTCATGCATGGTTTCTCTAAGTGTTGTGACAAAATCCCAATTGCATAAGTAATATCTGGCCTTGTACACTGCCCCAAATAATTCAAAGATCCAATAGCTGATCTATAATCATTCCCGGATTGAACAAACTCTAGATGCTCTTCATCTGTAGACTTTTCTAACAAAATGTTAGACTGCATTGGAGTACCAAACTCCTTTGCATCTTCTAAGCCATACTGCTTAAGTAGAGCTGACACATAATGGTTCTGATCCAACCTGATCCCATTCTTGCTCTTACTAACTTTCATTCCCAGCACCTGCTGTGCCAGACCAAGATCTTTTATCTTGAACTCCTTTTTGAGTGTCTCCATGACTCTCTCCTTACCATTCCCAATAATGATAATGTCATTGAACCATAAAAACAAAATTGCATCCTTTCTCACAAAGAGACAAGGGTCAGCCAAACTTGTTTTGAAACCAATCTCTATCAGTTTCATGCTCATAGTATTATACCATGACCTAGCTGCTTGCTTCAATTCATACAGTGTTCTACACAGCTTGAGGACATACTCCCCTTTATCTGCTGAGAGGAAACTTCTTACACAGATTTTCTTCATAGTTTCTGGCTTGGTCTCAACCAGCCATTCCTTGAAACTATCAGGAATTGACATATAAACAGTCTTTTCCTCTCCAAGTTTTGCATTCAAGTATGCAGTCACAAAATCAGCCTGTCTGATTTCTTCACCCAACTCCACTGCCACAGCAATGATGTACTGGAAGGTGGACAGCCTTCCAGTTGGCAAGAAAGTCTCCTGGTAATCAATACCCTCTCTCTGTTTGAAGCCCTGTGCAACGCATCTAGCCTTTAACCTCTTCAAAACTCCATTAGTATCAAAATTCTTTGTTAACACTAATGTAGACCCAACAATGGTCTTTCCTTTTGGAACTGAATCCCACTTAACCACTTCAAACACACTATTATTCTCTAGAGAATCAAATTCCTCAAAAATAGCTGTCTTCCAATTGGCTCTCTCATCAGAATTTATAGCTTGGCCAAAGCTATTTGGGTTAACTCTATTACCCATTGCTGAACTCAACTGTAGAATCTCATTAAGCATACACTGTTCCTGAAGTGTATCTTCCTCATATTTGGCAGAAGCATAATGGGACTTCCATTCCACATACCTATCAACAGGCATTCTCATCCTGCCACTCCTTCTAACTGGAGGTGGAGGCTCATCAGGTTCTGATTCCACAGAAT
Organism: Puccinia polysora; assembly: GCA_025617555.3. Classification (NCBI taxonomy): domain Eukaryota; kingdom Fungi; phylum Basidiomycota; class Pucciniomycetes; order Pucciniales; family Pucciniaceae; genus Puccinia; species Puccinia polysora. The sequence continues at coordinate 11,095,526 of CM062631.1, forward strand.
CCCCTGAAGTGGGTACTGAACCCTCCTGTGGCACGTTTGCCACCTCAATATCATCACTAATGATATTCTCTCCAGCCTCTGCTGGGGAAATAGGCTCCAATGCTATTTCCTGCTGTGATTCCTGAACAGCACTAGGTTCACCCCTTTTGAGTGGAAAGGTACTTTCTTCAAATTTTACATCCCTACTACGGATACCTTTCTTGTCCCTGGACAATAAATCCTGTATGACTTACTTATTAAGTCATAGCCCACAAGTGCCCCTGTTCTGGCTCTAGGATCTAACTTTCCAACCATCTCATTATGGTGGACACTATAATACACCAAGCAACCAATTCTTCTTAGGTGTGATGTTTTGAGGTACAACCTCCAAAACTGATAATGAGGACACTTCCCATTAACACTTACAATATTATGAAACAGACACACTGTGCAAACCAACTCAGCCCATAAAAACTTTGGTAGACCAGATTGAGACATAATAGTTCTGACTTTGTCCAATAAAGTCCTATTCATCCTCTCAACTATTCCATTTTTTTGTGGAGTACTAGCAGTAGTAACTATATGAGTGATATCATAATCATTCAATAGTTTCTCAAAATCTTTACTCACAAACTCACCCCCTACATCATTAATAACCCTCTTGATCTCCCTCATCAAACCATTCTGTTTCCAGACTTTGAAGATTACTGAAAACTCCTCTGTTGTTTGATCCTTTGATCTTATTGTTTTTACCCAAACAAAATTAGTTGCTGTATCAACCAAATTGATGAAGTATCTTGCCCATCCAAGAGACACTGGTGAAAATGGCCCTGCCAAATCAATGGAGAATTCCTCTGTAGGAACTTCTGTGTGGTCTCTACTCTTTGAGAACACATTCCTGGTCTTGGCCCCTAAGGTACAACTCTCACAGTTGCTGTCCTTTACCTTATGTTCACTTCTATTGTGAGCAACAGTGCTCAGAGCTGAAATCTTGAACAAGTCAGCACAGAGAATCTTATTCCAAAATTTTCCACTCAGGATATTTCTCCCATTCAAATCAATAACAAACTTATCTTATTTAATATAACAAATCTGGAAACCCTTTTTCCAGAGCACTCCAAGAGACACAAGGTTATAAGGCAAATCTGGTACATAGAACACTTTCTCAAAAATTATTTTGAAACCCATGTGATTTGCAAGAGTAACTTTTCCAATCCCCTTAATCTGGAATGTTCTTCCTTTATGGCCAACATTTACAACACCATCAAAATCTCTAATATTTGAAAAAAAATTTGGCTCAAAAAACATGTGGTCTGTACAACCAGAATCAATCAAAACAAGAACATCCTCCTTCAACAATCCTCCTGTAAGGAATGAAGAATTATCAGCCACTGATAAGTTCTCATTTTCAAGGTTAAGATTACATACTTCATAATCAATCAAGTCCATCTCTTGATCCTCTTTGACTTTAGCCTTCTTGTTGGGGACTTGTTCCACAACAGCTTGTTCCATTGGAACATCCACTGCCACCATAGCAACATTTTCCATGATAAGGTTGACCTCTTTGTCTTCCTTTTCACTTTCCTTCAATTTCTTCCTCTTCTTGGCCTCCTTGCAATCCTTTGCATAGTGCCCCTTCTTCTGACAATTATAACACAAGACCTTGAAAAATCCTTTTTGGCCTTTGCCTTCTTCCCAGATTTTCCTGTCTTGCCCACCAGAGAAGTTCCTGTGATCTCCTTCATCTTGAATTGAAGATCATCCTTTTCAATCCTTCTAAGCACATCCTCTTCTCCTGGAAGGGGATCCAACTGAGATATGATCCTGACCAAGGAATCATATTTTTTTGGCAGCTTTTGAAGAATTAAGAGTGAGAAACACTCAGGATCCATGTTCATCCCAGATGACTTGAACTTAGAAATATTAGATCTAGCTTCCCCCACAAATTGTTTACAGTTTCCAAATTTCAACTTAAACAATCTATTGAAAGCAATCCCCTTTTGATGAACAGAGTCACCAGCATACTTTCACTTGAGCATTTTCCATAAAACACTCCCCTTCCTCTTCTGTTCCTCCAACAGATTATCAGCAACCCATGTTACATGATCGTCATCCAAGTGTCTAAGAATAAGATGATAGGCCTTCTTCTCCACCTCTGAACTGATCAAAGTATCATCTTCTTTCATGATATCCCCAAAACAGATGTTATCCAACTCACTGTCCATAAGGACAGCCCAAGCATTATAGTTATGACTATTCAAAACTATCTTGGTGGAGCTGGACTCTGGGATATAAGACATCTTCTTGGAAAACTTGAGGTCCTTGAGTTTGTCCAAAGTAAGGTATAAGGGTCTATCTTGCTTGGAAATAATGATGATGATGGTACTGATAATGTGTTAGAATTATGGCCAGCAATTAGCTTAGGAAAATGAGCAGTATTTAAAGCAAAAGAAATGCTGGACACTGGGTGTCAATATTGTCTAATGGGGCTCTCACAATGGGCCAATATCTTGGAAAAATTTGATTGGAATGATGAATGAATGGATGGAAAACAGCAGGGAGAAGAGCTCCTTAAGTAAAAAAGATTGGCCTCTTGTGATCCAATGATACAGCAAGCCAAAACGCAAATTTTCCGCCCCAAAAGAGCTCTACAGGCTCTACTGGCCTTGTTACTTGGTTTGGACTACATCAGCCCACATGGCATCAGTCTCTGTACCCTTACAACCAGCCTATTCCGGTTATTTCTGGTGTTTCCACCTCAATGGGGCTGAACCAGCCCCTTAACTGTTCAATCCCCTTGGCTGGTTGTCCGTTACAACCAGCCATGATGACCTCATTTCCTTGTTTACGGGCTGGTTGCCTCATGCAGCCAGCCCCTGGCCCCTCAAATGGGCCAGGTGGGACCCAGGGCACACCTGGGTCCGGTCTCAGGATCACATGGGGGGGGGTGACCAACGGACATGCTGTCCCCCCCCCTCTTTCTCTCAAATCCCTGGTGGGGGCGGTCAAATCCCCTCACCAGGGGCCCTGGGGGTCAATACCCCCAGGGCGTTGTCAAGATGGTTGGCCTGGGAGGTGATCAGGTCCCCCCAGGCCCATCGCTCCTCCCCCTTGGTAAAGGGGGGGGGGGGGGGAGAGCGCCCCTTTGCTTGGTTGCCTCAACCAATCAATGGTGGAGGGGTGATGAATTCCCCCCCACCTGCCGGTCACTAAGCTTGCAACCGGCGCCGCCACCTCCTTGGCAAGGGGGTGGTCAGGTCCCCCCTGCCCTGACCAACTGCACTGTTGCGGTCGGTCGCTGGCTGGTTCAACCCAGCCAGCTTGCCCCCATCCCCCTTGCAACGGCAAGCAAGGGGCGGGGCAGCGAGCCGGGGCCGCAAGCCCTGGCTCCATCGCGCTGGTCGCCAAGCGCGACCAGCCGGGCCCGCGGGGCATCCCACCGCGCGGGATCCGTTGGCCGCACAACAGCCCTGCGCGGGCCATCTGGCCCTGCGTGGGCCGTACCGAGGAACACAGGCGGCCCTGAAAGGGCTGCAACGCGGGCAGCGGCCTCAAGCGGGCCGCAACAGGGGCAGCGGCCCCAATGAGCCGCCCTAAGCCCAAATTGTGAGAATCATATACTTTGGCGGGCCAGCCCGTCTGGCCAAGTATGTCCATAATAAAGCTTTGGCCATTTTATGCCCAAATAAGCCCATCTGGCTTGGGTGGCCCATCCACCCTGGCAGGCCCATGAGGGCCCGTGTCCCAAAAGACCATAAAAACGTGTTTTGGCGCCCAAATGCCCAAAACCAATAACACCCACATAGGCCCACGTGGCCCACATGATGTCCAATGGGCCATGGAGGCCCATTTTTGCATCCCGTTTGGATTACACACTCCAATGCACATTACCTGAGTGCATCCGCATTTTAACACTGACAACAGTAATAGTGATTTATTTTTAAATCCATAACTAAGTGATAATCCCAAAATCAGACAAAATGAGAAAAAGTTCAAATGTCCATGATGGTGCTTCTAAATCACAGGAAGATCCAAGGCATGTGGCTGGAGAACTGGGAAATATGGAAGGGTTTGAGAGTGGGGATCAATTTGAATTGGATGGTACAAATTCCAGCTTTGCATTAATAATGTTGCCAGAAAGCCTGGTGGTGAGAAAAATTTATTTTAGGATGTGAGAACAAGAATAGCCTGAGCAATTACACACTGGGGAAAAAAGCCCAGCAACCAGAGAATTGGAAGATGGGAGGTAAATTACCTGTTTAGTCAATGAATTACTGGCTGCTGACAAAATCATCTTAAGCTGCTGCTGGGGAATATCAAACAGAATGTCTATGAGGCTTCAAGATTTTGATAGAGAAATTCAAATGGGACTTTGGAAAAAAGGTAAAAGTTTGATTTGAAATCTAGAAAGAGGAAAACAAGCTGATTGGTACATGTTTCATTTTTTTAGGGGGAAGCAGCAATCAGCCTTCAAGGACTAAGAAAAATAATGTTGGTCACCATTGGAGGATCTCAGCACCCCCTAGAATAAATCCTCCTGTACAATTGAGATCTCAATTGAGATCCAAGAGACTTGCAGAAGATGCATTTCCAACTTGACATAAGAATTTTTTCTCTCAGAGAAATTATGTTAAATATTCATAAAATGAGGTTATTCAAAGAATTTTCAATTAAAGTATTTAGGATATTTTTAATTAGATGATTTCCTAAGGATTCCCAAGAAAGGCCGTTTTGAATATCTGGAAGAGAGTGGAGAAGGTATTTTTTCCCCTGCAATTTCATATGGCATTAGCTAGACCACAATTAATCTAATGCATAGCCCATGTGTTAGAAGAAGAATTATAATCTCCTATTTCAAGGATGGAAAAAGGCAAGAAAAGGGCAATTAGCCCAGGTGAGTATTTTAAATTTTCAAGCAGTTGTTCAAGAGCTAAGAATTAGGGTCAAACACAGATATATCTGTGGAAGTTGCACAATTACACTCCATATTCAGTGTGGGTGCATTATAACAGGGTTCAAGCCAGAGGAGAGTTATACGGGCTCCAGGTCCAAGAGGTAAGAAAATAATCACAGGAAGAAATATTATCCACTTATTTAATTGATTTTGAATTGGTAAATAGATGTGGCCTCACTTGAGGAAAACATTTCTAGGGCTCAAGAAGCTGCAATCCATATAAAAGTCCCAGGCATCATTCAATCACCAATTCCAGGAAGAACACACCAAGAAGTGCCATTTACTACCGGTGCAAGTGAACAATGCCCCATGGGTACCCCTCAGCGTATATTCACCGGAAGAGCCCCTGAATGGAGAACCACACCTTTTCCCACCCCACGTTGTGGTGTCATTATATAGCCTCGGGTCGGGGACTGCGTCGCGGCCTGCGCGCTCAGCATCTGGTAGGTTAGGCTCAGCAGTGGGGGTGTGCCGGTCCTCAGCAGTAGCCCCTGCGGGTTCAGCAGTAGCCGCTGCGGGCTCAGCAGTGGGTGCGGCGGGATCAAGCACGCGACTGCGGGCCGGGCCTGACTAAGGGAGGCGGGCCGCGACCCGCTTGGATGTCCAACTCACGGATGGAGCTGGGCCGACCAGGTTCTTGGAACGGCTAGTCGGGGGGGGAAAGGCGGGGCAAAAGCAGGGCTATATGCGTGGGAAGCCGCGCGCAAGCGCAGGCCGGCCACAGGACGGGAAATCCACGACGGCGCGTCGGGTGGATGCGCGCAAGCGCGGCGAACTTTGGGTATCGCGCGGCGGAGGGCCGCGCCACAAAAAGACAAACCGGATGCGCGTAATGGCAGGCGAGCTGGCGGGGATACGGTATGGGTATGGGTTGGGGGATGGGTTAGGGTTCTGGGTCTAGGGTTCCTTCTTCATGGTTTCCAGTCTGTCTTTGTGCTTGTACTTAGGTTAGGGTTGAGGGGGAGGGCTCAAATACCTTTCCCCTCAACTCCGGGTTGTAGGGGGGGATGATTGGATTATCTCTGGAGTTCTTTATCTCTCTCTCTATCTCTCTCTCTCTCTCTCTCTCTCGGAGAAAAGGAAAGGAAGCATTCTCAGTCTTACAGAGGCTAGAACCATTGATCCCGTAACTAGGGACAACTTTTGAGGAAAGTCCTCTTTAGTTTCCACAACGTGCTGCTGGAGCTGTGATGTTGCAAGATCTTCCTCATGCAAATGAGACCCATAATTCAAAATTTGCAACACAAGCACCAGGAGAATCAATGCCTGCTGAACCAAATCCATGTGAGCTGTTGGTTTAAAAAGAATCTTGTGCATTATTTCACTTTCTAATTATTATTTTGGCTTGTAGCACAATCAATGAACAACATTCAAATTCAAGATGAACATTTATCCAATAATCAGGGCAAGTTTTTTTGTAGTGTATGCCTGGTTGTTGGAAAAACCAATTGACTGTGATGTCACAAACTTTAGTGGACCCAGTTGAAGCTGAGTATGATGCTGCAGACTCTAGAGCATGTCAACATCAAGGAATTTGGAGGAAAGAAGCCCAATTAGCCAAACGTCAAACCCAAAAAGAGAGGATGAAAAAACTTAGAGGAGAGCTTCCAGATGGAAGTGAAATAATGAAGACAATTTTCCATCAACATGCCAGGCTCCTCATGGATGTGGAAGGAACTGACCTCCAAAACCTCCCTGCACCACCACTACAATATGAGAGGTACCTTGCAGTTCAACATTCAAAGAGTCTCACTTTCATTCAGCCTACACCAACAGCCCCTGCAACAATAAATAACAACACAAAAGCATACAAAAGTTGGGTCCAAACCCAAATCCTGGAGCTTGGGCTAACACAATTCAAATTTGATTGGCAAAGCTCATGGAAGCATCCATTCAACCAGCTCATGGACCTGCTGTTTTTCAGGACACTTGACATGGCCCTGCATTCAGGGGAATATAATAGGTACCTTTGGTCCCCCAATCATGCAACTCATGCAGTTGTGTCAGTTATCCTTGAAAGGTATTTTTCACACCTGCAGTCTCAATGGAAGCTGGTGCAAAGATCTGATGAACAGGCTTTGGAGCATCAGAAAGCCAAGGCACATGCCCTCAAGACAAGGAAAAGAGTGAGTGAAATTTGCTGATAGCATTCTCAATTGATGAAGGGCCACTGAATTTATTCAAAATAAATCACAGCTTGCTGAAAGAAGGCATAATTGGTGTGATGAAAATGGTTATTTTGAGATGGCAGCACAGTTCAATGACCCCGCCATATGCTCTGACACCAAGGAAGTTTTAGTTGGCCAAGTGACACAGCATCACCAAACAAAACTTGAATGGAGGTCAGATTCATGTTTCAACCTGGTCAAAGTTATAGACCATCAAATAGGAGTGGGTACAAGAATAGGAAAAAGCAGAAAACAAACAAACTTCATTATCAGAGAAGGTGGCACTAAATATGAAGAGAATCCATGTATAACAGAGAACAAAGCACTCCAAGTGTACAACCCTTCTTGGTTGGCCACATTGACAGCTGAAACAAGGGAGAGCCTTAAAATCACAAACACCAAGATCATGACAGAGGATGGTCAACCCTCAACTTCCACAATGCCTTAGTCTATCATAAATATCCCCCTTTATATAAATTTGTATTTTTGCAAATGATTTCAGTTCAATAAAGCTTGTAATAACTCCCTCCAATCAGTTGTGTTTAAAATGGTTGACCTGATATATCAGATAGAATCATGAGATACATGCAAGTATTGAAAAATTCATGATCAAAAAACTTACTGTGCCAGCTGCTCCTTACGCCTTTGCACCTATGTAATTCATGTGTTTTCAAAATTAGTCAATCAATCAAGTTTAAAACTTGTGTTGAAAGGAAAAAGCTTTCCATTTGAATTTTGGTCTCTATTGTGTCTGGGGTAATGAGATGTAATACTTGAACATTTTTGTTTTGACCAATTCTGTGCAGACGGTCAACAGCTTGGGCTTCAACAGTTGGGTTCAAATGGGGCTCCTTGTGGAAACATTCATGCTGATTGAGACTGTAATTCCAATTTTACAAAATGCTTGTTGGAGGCATACATACCATTAGAATACACACAGAAGCACATGTAATATTGAGCCCCGCTCCAGCTGCTTGGATTGAAGCAAGGAGGATTGAGATGTTACTTTTTGTTTCAAATTGGAACAAGCAGCTGTCTTGCCCATTTGGATCCACTTGTCCATCCAGACTTAGAAATGGAATTCCTCTGTCTTCAAATACAGCAGCAAGACTAGGAACATTGGAATTCAGTGATTTTCAGGAAGGTTGAAATACTTAATCACAACTCACATGTCAAGCATACGTGTCCAAATAGAAAAAATGACCACTTTGAGCTTTTGTTGCATATAATCAGACATTGGTGAGAGAATTTCAAGTATTGCAGATATCTTTGAGCTCAAGAGACATATCTTTGGATTGATTTCATGTATGATGAGTTCCTTTGTCACTTTTTGTGATTGCTGTGAGTCAAATTTGGGGATTTCCCCTGAACAAGTGAGGCCAAGAGCAGGATTGTGAAGCAGGGGATGATAGCAAATCTCATGCAGGCGTTGGATCATGTGGAGGAAGTTTGACTGTGTTCTTTGGCCAGTATGAGGGAGTTTTTTTCCAAAACAAGTCAAAAACATTTGATGATTCTTGTTGTAATATTCCTTGACAGGGGTGAACAGGGGTTTCAGGAATGTCTTGTGAGTTATTGGCAGCAAAAAAGGCAGTTCCCTTGATTTGGTCCTTTGAAGCAGACAATGTTGTAGAATCAACTGAATTGGCTTGACATAGGAGTTTTGAAGATGTGGAAGCAGCATTTGTGGCCAGTCATTCAAAGAATTCTGATGATTAATGCACAGAAATGTGAGAAATGATAGTAAATCATGAATACTGTTCTGAAAGGGTGTTCCAGTCAGACAGACACGTTTTGAAGCCTTGAGGTCATATATTGCAATCTGTGTTTTTGATTCATTGGTCCTGATTTCACTTCAAAATTACCAGGATCAATATGATGTTTCATAGATGAACTGAATATTAGTAAAACTGCTTACTGTGCTTCATCAAGTATGAGCCTATTCCAAGTGTAAGAAAAAAGCCTGGATTTTGTGGACATTGGACTTTTTTTTGTGAAGCAAAAATTCTCTTGTGATGATGGAGTATGTTTTCAGAACTATATCAGAACTTGTGACTGCATGCAAGGCTATATTGTGCCAAGAGGGCCCATGATAAAGGACATAGTTATTTTTTTTTGGCCAGGTAGGCTTGATCATTTCTTTCTCCCAATTATGGAGCACCCATGAAGGACATATGAGCAATGTTGAATGAAGGAAATTTCCAGGAGCCCCTTGCAGTTGCAAAGAAGAGGTCTTCCCAAGGGTTGTTGCAATAAGGGAAATGGCTTGGAGTGATTTGCAAAGTCCCATGTCATCTGCAAGGATAGAGCCAAGAGGATTATTGGGAATTGAGATTGGATTGGAAACCAATATTGTTTTTCCACTGAAAATATGCTCCAAAAAAAAAGATCCATTAGAGGGCATTATCTTCCACAGTGATTTTGAGGATTCTGAAGAGGAATTTTCTCAATCAAGGAGGAAGGCCAGTCCCTGTTCTTGATGTGGCAGAAGCTTTGTGCAAATAATGGCCTGTGGAGGAGTTTGGGGTGGAAGTTCACAACCACTGGGAATCAAGAGAAGCTTTGAATCCAGATGTGGATTAAATCTCAAACTGGTAGGATTTGCAAGGGGAAAGGTTGAAAGCTGTCAGCCAGAATGTTGTTCAGGCTGGTAGTTGCAAGGCCCTGTAGGAATGATCCCAGAATCAAGGATATCATCAAGCAGCTTCTTTGTTTTCTCCATGGCACAGAATATCCACAGAGCAATGTCAAAGTGAATTAAATTGGATACTATGAAATTGATTAATAGCTCCACACAAATGGAATCATTCATGGAGTGCTCTGATTTCCAACCACCAGCTGGTCCAGGAGCGGTTGTTGTAAGAAGGTGCTAAAAGAGAGCCTTTGAAACATGCATAGGTAGTTGTCCCACCAGAGTATTTCCATTAGCAAGGAATATATCTAATACATCATCTGAATTCTTCAGATAGCCCCAGAACAATGTTGATTTCTGGGGCAATTTACTTATAAAAGTAGTCTTGAGTGCTATCTGGGAGCAAGAGATAATTCCAAGGCAAATGGGAGAGGGAGGCATTCTTGCTATGGCTCCAAAATCATGTTCAAAAGAATGTAGATTAACTAAGGTAGGCTGGGGTTTATATATTGTGGCAGAAGCCTTGTATGGGTGGATCATGTGATATTTTTTAGCCGCCTTTACAAAATACTTTGGGGCACAATCCTTTGGGGAAATGGAGACAATTATCATGCTTACTCATAATGCAGAATGATTTTGATGGATTTTTGTCATCACAAACTTTTTTGGATACTCACAAAACATACTTTAATTAGCTTCATTTTTGGATCCATTCAGTGGTAGGGCATTCATTCCAATACTATCATAGATGCTCAACTCACATGTACATTTTTGCAGGTTCTTATTTGAAATGTATACATGGAGAGATAAATGCAATGCATCACCACAGTGCCACTTATCTTTCCATGTCAATGCCATTTGAAAACTGAGATTCTTGTGCCATGGCCTCTGTCCTGTTACAAACTTTTTGACTACTTTATGCCTGCCCAGAAGCATAGTTCCAGGGCAAGTGAGGCTGTTGCAAATCCTAGGGAGTGTCCATGGCTCAATGCCTGGCACTACCATGCATCCAAACACTAAGTGTTCAGAGTAGGGTGGCAGAAACTGCCACATTCAAAGTAGTTGAACCAGAATCTTAGTGTTTGGATGTTTGCATCCAAACACTAGGATTCTCATGCAAGTGTTCCGAGTAGAGTGGGGGGCACTGCCAAATTCAAAGTAGTTGCACCCAAATCTTAGTGTTCAGATTTATGCATCCAAACACTAGGATTCTCATGCAAGTGTCCAGAGTAGAGTGGGGGGTACTACCACATTCAAAGTAGTTGCACCAGAATCTTAGTGTTTGGATTTATGCATCCAAACACTAGTATCCTTGTGCAAGTTTCCATAGTAGAGTGGGGGGCACTGCCACATTCAAGGTAGTTGCACCCAAATCTTAGTGTTTGGATGTATGCATCCAAACACTAGGATTATCATGCAAGTGTCCAGAGTAGAGTGGGGGGCACTAACACATTCAAAGTAGTTGCACCAGAATCTTAGTGTTTGGATGTATGCATCCAAAAACTAGGATTCTTGTGCAAGTGTCAAGAGTAGAGTGGGGGGCACTACCACATTCAAAGTAGTTGCACCAGAATCTTAGTGTTTGGATGTATGCATCCAAACACTAGGATTCTCGTGCAAGTGTCCAGAGTAGAGTGGGGGGCACTGCCACATTCAAGGTAGTTGCACCCAAATCTTAGTGTTTGGATTTATGCATCCAAACACTAGGATTCTCATGCAAGTGTGCAGAGTAGAGTGGGGGGCACTACCACATTCAAAGTAGTTGCACCAGAATCTTAGTGTTTGGATGTATGCATCCAAACACTAGGATTCTTGTTCAAGTGTTCAGAGTAGGATGAGGGACACTGCCACATTCAAAGGTGGTTGCACCACAATCTTAGTGTTTGGATGTATGCATCCAAACACTAGGATTCTTGTGCAAGTTTTCAGAGTAGGATGAGGGACACTGCCACATTCAAAGGTGGTTGCACCAGAATCTTAGTGTTTGGATGTATGCATCCAAACACTAGCATTCTTGTGCAAGTGTCCATTGCTCAAAGCATTCCACTGCATCAATGGATGTGGTTGCATCAGAATCTTAGTGTACCAATGTGTCCATTCAAACACTTTGATTTTGGTGCAACTGTCCATCATTTTGCCAAATTCTTCACAACATTACCAAACCATCCAAAACCATAATTGGCCCCATGGCCAGTCATCCAATCCTAAACCACCTTCCTCCTTTGATTTTGATGATTTCAATGGAAATCCAAAGGAAGGTCTTCCATATTCACCAGCACACTGATTTGCCCCTGTGTACTGTCTCCTCTCTTCCTCTTCTCTCTTCTTCTGATTACTTGGTCAAAGTTTAACCCCGCTCTGAGGGCTAGTCTAGCGCCATTCCATTGCCTCTGACCCGTAGAGGCGGTAGATGTCCATTTATTATATCATTGTGTGCAATGCAATAAGGCAAAAGTACACTTAAAAAAAAAAAAAAAAAAAAAAAAGGTGAGTTGTCTCAGCAATCAAAGGCCTAGCGAGGGGAAATTTATCCCCCCCCCCCCACCTGAGAAAGGGGGGGAAACGCTTGGCCGGGGGAAAATTCATCACCCCCCCCACCAGCTAGCATCCAATGGGCGGCGCTTGTTTGGCCAAGCCAGGGCAGACACCCCTTTGTCTCAGCAAGCAAAGGCAGAGCAAGGGGGGAATTGATCCACCCCCACCTAGCGAGGGCTATCACGTCAATGGATGACATTGCGACTTCAACTGCTATCACTAAGGCCCGATATCTTGGCGTCTTTGAGGGTCCGGACCGAGCCCATACCAGGTAAGGATTTTCTTTCTTGCTTGATATCCCTGGCGTATAAACCCTCAAAATTTTCATCATATGACAAAGTAGACTTTCTCTTCAACAAAGTAACCTCTTCTGTGGTTTGGCGCTGTCAGGATGATAGAGAAGAAAGAGCCAAGAAATGACAAAGTAGACTTTCTCTTCAACAAAGTAACCTCTTCTGTGGTTTGGCGCTGTCAGGATGATGGAGAAGAAAGCCAAATGAAACCGGGATCAGACCCGATGGGGGGTAAGACACCAGGTGAAATGTCCACTCCCAGACCAGACCCAGAACAGGCCAGATCGTGCACTGACATAGCTGTCACCACGGAAAAATGGGCCACCAGATTGCGAGCAAGGCAAATGCCTTATAATCCAGCATCAAGGCTGTTGTAAATTGTTTTTCTTTATCTTTTCATTATCAAAACATCTTTGCCATCTTTTTTTCATAATTACCATTGCAATTCCACTTAACACAGTGAAATCATAAATTCAATCATTTAAACAAGCAATTAAGAGATTGTCCTTTCACCCCCGGGTTGATCCATACACTTGATCAGAAATCCATCACCTATTCCCTTAAGTTCCTCTAAGCTTGCCATTTCCATCATCCTTGAATTCCTCTAAGCTCGCAATTTTGTCAGGCGCGAGATCAATGAACTCGGGGAGCCAATCCGCGGTGACACATTTCTTGTTTTCAACAGAGATCTTTTTGAGCTAACCAATGCTGAGGTGAGTGGCAAAGCCCGTCTCGCGTTTGACAGAGGTCTTTGTGAGCTAACCGATGATGAAGTGAGTGGCGAACCCCGCTTGATGCGCGCCATCTGATAGTCGGATGACTTCCTTCCCGCGACGATCCAAGGGAGCAGACCAGCATGCTCGCGTACGGTTTGAAGGCTTTGCCAATGTGCCGAGAAAAAAGAAAGGGGGGGTATGTCAACATTGTAGAGATCATTGAATCAATTTCTAAATACAGAATCTCTTGTTACCTCCTTGGGGTAATGAGCGAGAGGCAAGATGCAATCCAAAACACTGTTGAAGGATCACATGGAAGTGATGGGAGATAGGATCAGCAGACACTACTAGATGGAAGTACAGCGCTATAACAAAACCAAACAATCTACTCTCCAGGCCTCAGAAGAGAAGAACCCAGGAACAAAAATACTCACTCCAAGGAATAAGGGCGTACACAGTCAGCTGAGGAAACATCTTATCGAACTTGTTGTTCAAGTGTATAGCAAGCACACTTTCTACTCCTTAGTATATTTGTACAATCCTATCAAGTTAGAAGGAAGCTTAGGTTTGTGCTGAGGGTTGAAGAAATCAACAGGTCTTCTTGGTGTGACCAAATTCAAGAAGTAGTCAGTGGTCGTCCGCTTTATGGTATCAAGACTAGGGGGTGAACAATGGATGAATTGGTGTATCGAGCTTACCGCCACCAAGGGAAGTTTTGGCAGTATTGGTGCTCCATTCCCTGCGTGGAACCAGCCAAGCCACCATGATGCGCCAACTGAAGTTAGTTGGGCATGAAGTTTAAAAGGTCGGTCATTTGAAGCACGTTAGAGATGCATAGAGCCTCTGACACAATGCTTCACTTGATTGGGTAGCAATGCACAATCCCGTGACCATTTCATCATCGCAACCTGATTACACACGTCACAGTTCTCCGTGATCCAGCGTTGCTACTGGAGCAAGCAAGGGGGGGTTTCACCTTTTGCTGTCGAGAGCGGACAGCTTTGTCAAGCCATCCTGTCCGGTGCCATCAGCCAATCGACTTGTTGGGGAAGTGTGAGAGCCAATCCAGTTGTTGGGGGGGCACAAGAGCGAATCCATTGACAATAATCACGAGACTCTTTATTGCGATTCAATTAACTTAAAAAGAACTCTTGTAACAGTATAGCTAAGTAGCGAATTGACAAAGAGGATTGCAAGAGGAATAGAGCACCAGAGGTTAGGACATGTTGGGTTGAAAGTGACTGATGAGGAAAAAAGGAACGGCGACAACATGGAGACATAGTCAAAACGAAAGGAACGTGAATTGTTACCTAAGTCGGGTGCACTACTAGTGGAGCTGGCTTGAGTGAATCTTCCGGAGGGCGCTTTGGGGTTGCTTTCTCCTCCTGAATATTGGTCCGGGGCCAGGGTCTAGATGGTGTGCGGTACCGGTTCCAGGGCGAGTTGGTTTGGAGTGGACTGGGGCAAATGAGTGGAGACTGGGGTCGAGGTAATGGGGGTTGGATAGAGTGGGAGGAGTTGGCGGATCGTGGAGGGGACCGTGAGCAACTGCTCTCGTGGTGCTGCGAGCAGAACTGCGTAGTCCGCGGGATTCTCACTTGACACTCCTCCTGGATTCCGCAGAGGTGAGATGCAGTTGATGTCTAGCCTGGACCACCTTGACATACCCGAGTGGCTTGGTTAGTATATTGGTGATCATGTTGTTGGATGGGGAGTGCTCAATAGATAGTAGCGACTTGGACACTAGGTCCCGATGTGGTGTCGTATTTATAACCTTGGGTCAAGAGCTGCGTTGCAGGCTGCGCACTCAGCAGTTGGGTAGGTCAGGCTCAGCATTTGGGTGCGCGCGGTCTCAGCAGTGCCTGCTGAGGGCTCAGCAGTAGCTGCTGCGGGCTCAGCAGTAGGGATTGCAGGGCTCAGCACCAGGTGCAGGTCAGGCCTACTCTGAGGGCTCCGGGCCGCAACCCACCCAGGAAACACAGACCGAGTGATGGAGCCGGCTCAACCAAGCTTGCGGGTGGCTAGTCGGGAAGGCAAGGGCGGGGCAATCAGGGGTTAGGTGCGCGCAGGCCGACCTGCCAACCGTGAGGTCCGCAGACGCGCGCAGGTGGGCAAACCCGAGGGCTCCAAGTAGGGCGCGGCAGAGGGCCGCGCCATGAGAAGGATGAACCACACGTACGTTGATAGCGAGGGGCATGGTTTATGGGGCAAGGGATGGAGGGGTAGGGTTGGGCTAGGGTTCTGTGCTTAGGGGTGGTGTTTCATTGTTCTTTTGCGTTTGTGGTTGTACTTAGGTTAGGGTTGAAGGGGGGGATGCAAGTCCTCACCCTCAACTCTGGGTTGGGTTATGATCTATCTATCTATCCATTGATCAAGAAGACCACCAAGGAAAGGAAAGGAAGAGGAAGGATTGGAGGAAGAAGAATACATCTCATTATCTCTTTTCATCTCACTACAGCTAAGAACTCATTGCATCCAACCTCCTTACAGACGCCTAGACCAATAACTTCCAGACTTGCGGACAACTTAGGAGCGTAACTCTCCTTTGACTTCCACATCTGGGGGTCTGGCCGGGAAGTAATCTTTTGTCTAGGTCTCTCAAAGCAAGCGGGTGCAATGCTGCCCACAACTACCCCAGGATTGAATGTTCCACTCTTGTTCCCTCTCTGGCCGGGAGCTGGCAGGCCAACACCTCCACCACCGCCAACTACTTGGTCCGGCGGTTTTGCTCCTCCTTGGTTGGAGCCTTTGGAGGCGGCTGGGGTTCTGCGACGGGTGTGGCTTAGGCTGCAGAACTTTCCCCATCTCCGATTTGACACCGCGGACATTGGGCGCTTTCTGGCAAGATTTGAGGATATCGCTGACTCTGAAAACGCGATGGGTGGGGACAAGGTCCGCACAGTCGTTCTCTTCATTGCAGACAAGAATACGCTCCGGGACATGGAGGATATGGCAGGGTACGAGGCTTGCGACTGGGGAAGGCTCCGGGGCGAGATGATGGCAAGGTGGGGGAAGCGCAAGCCCCGCTTTCGGGAGACAGACTTTGAGCAAGTGGCGGGTGAGGCAATTTCCCAAGGTGGGGTGCGGATGCAGAGCAATCTGTCCGAGTACAAGTCCCAGTTTGACTGAATTTATAGTTACCTAGAAAAGAACCAGGTGGTGGCGGGTCAGATGGGGGCCATGAAGCGGGCGTTCCCAGGCAGGCTTGCGCCACAACTTTGCGCGCGGGTCCAGTGTTACTTATTCAAGTGCGGGTCGGTAACGCGGTCAGTGGATGGGAGCGTCGCTCTCCTTCCAAGCCTGGGTGTAATCAACCAGGGGGTCAAGAGCAAGATCAACTTGGAAGAGCTGATCAAGGATACGGCCTGGTCATTCCCGGCCAGTTCAAGGAAGCCAATGGCCTCTTCCACCCCGGCCCCAACACCGGCACCGCTTGCGGACCCGCCAGTGACGGAACGGCCTGTAGCCCCTTTGCAGTCAATGGGAGTACCGGTGAACAAGGTGTTAAGGTTTAATATTGAATTTTCATGAAACTAAAACCAGCGGCTAGAGACAAGGAGTCAGGAATAGAACAAACTCATAGACAAAGGTTTGTCAGACGAAAGAGAATACAAGAATGACCAACAGTTTGAGCTATAATCAGAGTCAAGAGATGATGGACGATGGGAGAGAAGGCAAGGCACGAATAGATGGGCAGACAACTGAAATTGGTGAGAGCGGAGAGTCAGAGTTGTCAATCTTGAGAAATTGAGGGGATGGTCTCTTACCAGACAAGAGTTCAGAAGTTGTGAGACCTAATAGTATCCCGTAACTGATGTGAGGGATAGATTCAATAGAGAGCAGGCAACGAGATAATATGAAAAGAAAAGAATTTAGACAATAAGAAGAGTCAAGAAAAGAAAAGAAAAGAATTGAGACTAAGAAGAGTCGAGAAGAATAAGAAAGAAAATATTGGGGGTGTCAAGGGATCAAAGAGAGAGTCGAGAGATCGTATTGGAGGTTTCGAGATTGAAGAGAGGGATCAGAGGTCAAAGAGAGAGTCCCGTTCCACAAGATCTGGTCGAGGAGCAGAAGAGTCCTCACTAGAAGTAGAGTGTTCACACTCATACTAAGATGTGCGCTTGCGGGTGTTTCAGATATAGAGAACATCCCGTCGTGAGTCAATTCTCAACACTCCCCGTGGCTGGTAAGAGAGTCATCAAAGGTAGAGAATATTTTATTCTGTAAGGATTCAAGCGAACTGATGGAAGACGCCTTAGTGAGAGAGTCAGCAACCATATCTTGACTAGGGATAAGATTCAACAAGAATTGCTGGTCTGCAAAATCCTCGCGGAGACCTTTTGTCTTTATATCTATGTGTCTTGACTTTGAGTGAGAGCCAAACTTCTTAATCCTGTCATCTAACCCCTTGTTATCGATATACATCCTGGGCTTAGGTTCTGAGTTTTGATAAACCTCATTGATGAGATGTTTGATCCATTTGATTTTGAGATAACAATCAAGCAATGCATTCAATTCTGACTCCGTAGACGAGTAGGTAATGTTTCTTTGTCGTGTTGAGTTCCAAATAACCGGGCTTCCATAGTGGAAGATAATGTATCCGGTTTGAGATTTTCGAAAGACGGGATCATCACCCCAAGTGGCATCACTGAAACTTGAGAGTATTCCTTGTCCGGAGTCATATTAAACTGTAAGTTTGAAGTGTTTGGTCATTTTTAGATACTTCCATACTTTCTTGACCTCTCTTCAATGACTCATACCAGGCTTCGCGTTGAATCTGGCCAAACTGGGCACAGAAAAGGATATGTCTGGTCTTGTATATTGGGAGAGATGATTGAGAATTCCAATAGCGGATCGGTAGTTGATGTTTAACTGAAAGAATTCCGCATGGTCAACATCTGAGGCGGGTTCAAGATTGAGGCTTTGGGTTAGAGGAGATAGAACATCTTTGCAAGAAGACAGTCTGAGTTCTTTGAGTCCACGGTCGATGTGGTTAGGTTGACTTAGGAGAATTCAATCATCCTTGATTTCCATAAGCATTCCAAGTATTGTGTTGGGAGGATGACAGGAAAAGTTCTGAAATCGGCTGAGAAAATTTAATTCAAAGGTGTTTGAGTTGCCTACATGAATCAAGTCGTCCACGTGGAAATAGAGTATTTCATTTGTATTGGCATTGAGATAGATACAAGGATTGCTAGTTGATTCTTGGTACCCCTGGGACTTGATCCAGAGCGTCAGAGTTTGGTACCAGTTCTTGGGAGATTGTTTTAAGCCATAGAGGGACTTTTTTAATTTTAGATAGGGAGATTTCCTACTCAACCATTCTGGAGTTTTTATAATAACTGTTTCTTCCAAGGGAGCGTGGAGGAAAGCACCTTTAACGTCAAATTGAGTCAAATTCATTTTTTCCTTCAACGCGTATACAAGATCTAGATGTAGAGATGCGATCTTTCCGGTAGGCGCCCAGGTTTTGTTGTAGTCGACTCCCAGGATTTGATCAAAGCCCTGAACGCATAGGCAAGCTTTATATTTAACCGGCTCCCCATGACAATTTTCTTTTATCTTGAAGACCCACGTTGTATTTAGAATATTGTCAGGGTTTCCGTAGTATTCTTCCCACACTTCTTGCGATTTGATGCCGCTTAATTCGTCTTCTGCGGCCTTTTTCCACTTAGGCCATTCGGGGCATTTACGCGCGGCCTTATAGGATGGAGGTTCGTAGTAATGGTGGAAACCGTACCTTTGTGGTTTCCTGATCTCGCGTCTGGGTCTTTGATATACCAAGGGAAGCGGGGTTTTAGCTGGAGAAGGGGAGCGAGGGGGATTCAGAACGGACAAGTCTGTAGAGTCCGCAGCATTATCCTCTTTGCACTCAGATTCTGATTCGACCGGACTCTCACGTGATTCTTGGATAGTATATTGTTTTTTGGCTGATGAGAAATCAGAATCGTTGGATTCCCTTGTTTGAGAAAAGAGGTCGAGTCCAGGAGACCCCAGGAGAGGGAATTCGGAAGTGTGATTCTTGAGGAACTGCACGTGTTTGATTTCAACAACAGCACCCAATGAGTTTAGCACAAGATAAGAATGGAAAATTGGATTGAACCCAACTAAGATTCCCTCTAGCCCTTTTTCATCAAATTTTCTCCCTCTCTGGAGACAATTTCCCAAGTATATGATGGGTGATCCTACTGGTTTCAAATAGTTAGCTGGGAGGTTCTTTTAAAACATGAGTTCCCATGGGGAGAGGTCATTACCTTGCCTCAGGATTTGATTTAACATGAAACAACAACTCCGAATTACTATATGCCAGTAGTTTTTCGGCAGTTGAGAGGAAGAAAAGGTTGAACGAGCTGATTCGACGATAGTTCAATTAGCTTGTTTGGATCAACCGTTGTGTTGCGAATGGTAGGGTCTCGAAGTGAGTAACTTTATATGTTTTGATTTGGCGAATTTGGTCAGCGTTTTGTTAGTAAATTCCGTTCCTTTATCTGAGAAAATTTCCGATGGATAATAGTTGAGTATTTTATATTCAGTCTCTAGAATGCTGATTATCACATCTGGAGTTTCGTCTTTAGATACCAGTGGAAAGGCAGCAAGATAACCTGAGAAATTATCAACCAAAGTGAGAAGGTACTGATGGCCTGCCTTTGATTGTGGAGTGATTTGGCCGATTAGATCGAGATGAATCCTTTCAAGGGTTTTTGAGGACAGTGTTGAGGTGGCTGAGAAGGGTGACTTGGTGATTTTACTCTTTACGCAGTTCTTGCATTGGAATCTGTTTAATTCGTCCTTGGAGAATCGGTCTTTCAGGAGAGGCTTGAGAGTGGAAATTGAGGCGTGGCCGTACATCTTATGTAGGTCAGATAAGGATTTGAGATCATCAGAAGGGTTGGCGAGTTGGTTTGAGAGATTGACCGCTAGATTACTGCCAGCGGTTCGTGGTTTCTTGATAATGAATAGATTATCTCAAATCATTCCTTTAAGGACCGTCTCTTTGTTTTGGGTTACGGTGAATTGATCTGGCTCTTGGACAAGGTTGCATCCCTTCTTTGCTAGGAGTCCGGGACTAATTAGATTAACCAAAATGTCTGGAACGTACATACATTCATCTAGGGTTACCACGGATTTGTTCCATTCAAGTTGGACCGTGCCAGTACCACAAATTTTCAGGTTGGCTTCAAGCTTGCCAGTCTTGATTTCCTCCGGCTCATCCTGAAGATTGATCAATGTGAAGAACTTTAAGTTGTTGAAGATTTGAATGTTCGCGCCGGAGTCTAGTAGAAGGTTGGGGGTATTGTCTGCATTGATCCAGAGGGTAAATAATGCATGGTAATTCATTGTTGGGGTCTTTTTGATTTTATTTTTCCATTCGTTCTGCTGCTCAGTCCACTACCCTGGAGCAATTTGAGGGTGAAGATGAAAACAAGAGGACTCTGGATGGGGAGCGTTGGGATCATGGTAGCCTTCTCTACATCAAAGCCGGACCTTCTTTTCCTCTCTTTCACTTCTGCTCTTTGTTGTCACCAGAGTAACATCTGGATTGGATTTGCCTACTTTAAGTTGTGCCTTTCGTTCATTGTTGTACTGGATGAGATGATTGAAAACTACGTCCACCGTCACCAGCTTTTCTACGTGCATGATTTGCTGTTTGAGGTTCTTGAGAAGAGGGGGAAATTTGAATAGCAGGAGGTACGCGAGTATATCTTTGGGCAGTTTGATTCCCACATCTGCCATACGCGTAAGTGCCTTTTTTGTGTCTGTGATGAAGCTTTCGATCGCATGCTCGTTGAATGTTGTTTGAAGAAATTGATTGAAGACCCAGGCTCTGTTTGCGGTTTCAGATGAGGCAAACCTACGGGTAATCTCAGCCCAGAGCAACTTAGAAGACGAAATGTTTGCCGTATTCACTATGTTGGCGTGAGTGACGCTGTCAAGTTTAGAAAGGATAATGGCTTGTATTTATTAATCTTGCTTTAAGGATAATTGACCTGATTTTTTGGTTATGACGTCTTTGATTTCCTTGAGATCGAAGAGCATCAGCATCTTGTCTCGCCAGATGGAGTAATTATCTTCATTGAGCGGAGGGATAGCGTCGACCGAGGCTTTGAGAGCAACTTGGTGAAAATAGTTGTTGGCTCCAGCTGGTTCATTCATTTTCAATTAGGTTGAGTCGTCTTTCGGCTTTTAACTGTGTTAAGGTTTAATATTGAATTTTCATGAAACTAAAACCAGCGGCTAGAGACAAGCAGTCAGGAATAGAACAAACTCATAGACAAAGGTTTGTCAGACGAAAGAGAATACAAGAATGACCAACAGTTTGAGCTATAATCAGAGTCAAGAGATGATGGACAATGGGAGAGAAGGTGAGGCACAAATAGATGGGCAGACAACTGAAATTGGTGAGAGCGGAGAGTCAGAGTTGTCAATCTTGAGAAATTGAGGGGATGGTCTCTTACCAGACAAGAGTTCAGAAGTTGTGAGACCTAATAGTATCCCGTAACTGATGTGAGGGATAGATTTGATAGAGAGCAGGCAACGAGATAATATGAAAAGAAAAGAATTGAGACAATAAGAAGAATCAAGAAAAGAAAAGAAAAGAATTGAGACTAAGAAGAGTCGAGAAGAATAAGAAAGAAAATATTGGGGGTGTCGAGGGATCAAAGAGAGAGTTGAGAGATTGTATTGGAGGTGTCAAGATTGAAGAGAGGGATCAGAGGTCAAAGAGAGAGTCCCGTTCCACAAGATCTGGTCGAGGAGGAGAAGATTCCTCACTAGAAGTAGAGTGTTCACACTCATACTAAGATGTGCGCTTGCGGGTGTCTCAGATATAGAGAACATCCCGTCGTGAGTCAATTCTCAACACAAGGTAACAGACATGCTACAGGACTTGCGGATACTTATAAATTGGATGGCGGCCCAGCCAACGGCTCCGTCTCCTGCTTTCTTGTGCAATCTGCCGCCCCATGCAAGAGGGGGCTTTCAGCCCAGTAGCAGACCAACGGGGGGGTTTTTGGTTTGCCTGTGCACATATTGCGGCAATAAAGGTCATTGGAAGTCTGGTTGCAGGGATCTGACCAAGGACATGAACAAAGGGTTAGTTTGCGCATCCGGGGGGACCTACATATTTCCGTTGGGCAAACTGGTGGACCTGGGGGCCAGTCAGCCACCGCTGGTGGAGCAGGTTAGGGCAAGGGCCCGACCCGCAGGGGCTGCTCAGGTGTCCCTCCGGATTGTCACCTGGCCCAAAACGTGGCGGGCACCGCGTGTGGAGGCAGAAGTTAGGATGTTGGTGGCAAACAAGAGGATTTTGTTGGAAAAGATGGACGTGGATGCCAAGGAGCGGCCATTAAATCAAGCTCTGAGGGTTGGGGCGCAAGGGTTGGGGGGAGACGCGCCGGCGATCAGCTCCGGATGAAGAAGGAAGGCCGCAGAAATTGTTTGGCAAGTGATGGGGAGTGAGGTACCAATACCTCTCATGCTATGGGAGCTGGTTGCGGTCTCTCCGGTGGTTGTCAAGGAAATGGTCCAGGTGCTGATGGAGCACGGGGGCGGCAGGATCCCGGCAACAGTGCAGCGCGTGAATGCGGCAACAGAGGAAGCGGAACGGGAGTTGTGCTGATCCAAAGCCGTGTTGGTGCCGCTTGCCTATGTCTCACTGAAGATCGCTGGAAGGAAAGTGTGGGCAATGATGGACAGCCGGTGGATGGTCAACCTGCTCCCATCAAACCTGGTGGATGAGTTGGGCCTGGTGCGGAGGAAGTGTGCTATGGGCTTGCGGGCGCTCAATGGGGGGGGAATGTTGGGTAGATGGGGTGGTGGAGGAAGAAGAGGTGGAGGTTGCAAAAGTTTGGAAGCCACTGTTGTTCCTCTTGGTTGAGTGCGGTGACGTGATTTTGGGTGGGCCGTTGTGGTGTAAATTTATAGACACAGATTGGGAACTGCGTCGCGGCTGCGCGCTCAGCATTGGAGGCAAGCGGGCTCAGCATTAGGGTATGCGGAGTGCTCAGCAGCAGCCGCTGTTTGGCTCCGCACCTAGAGGACGGGTTGGGCTAAGCATCAAATGCGGCATGGGTGGCGATCCGCACCGGAGATTGGATTGGGAAGGTAGTGCGCTTGACTAGGTTTGCGGGCGCGCCGGTTTGGATACCTAGGAGCGGAGCAATCTGCGGGCTATAAAGGAACGGACGGAGGGCGCACGCAAGCGCGCGGATCACGCCGGATAATACCCAACATCCATGACGGGCACGGAAGAATGGATACGGACAGGCGCAGGGGGATCTGAGTAGGGCGCAGTGCAAGGACCGCGTCATGAGAAGGAGCAAACAGATGGACGGAACAGCTTCAGACGTCGGGGGAAGTTTGGTACGGGGGTGGGGAGAGGAGGCTAGGGTTTCTGTTTTGGGATTGTTTTCTGTTTCTTTGTCATACTGTTATTTGTGCATGTACTTAGGTTAGGGTTGAGAGGGAGGACTTATCCTCACTCTCAACTCCGGGTTGGGGAGGGGGGGGCAGGGAATCAGACCATCACATCATTGAACTGGATCAATCATCTCACCAAGAGATTAAAGGAACTCATACCAGATACACATCCAGGTGGACAGTTCTTAGGATTGAAGGATTGGCAATTTCACTCTCTCTCTACTTTTCTTTATCTCTTTATCTCCTTATTTCTATTTCTCATTTAAGTGCGACTTTGGGCATCCTCATCTCCTTTCAGACGCCGGGAACCGTTAACTTCCAAACCTTGGGACAATTATAGGGGGAAAACCCTTATTCTTTCCACATCTGGGGGTCTGGCTGGGAATTAACCTTCCGTTTCTTGTCTTTTGAAGGTAACTGGGCGCGATGTCCTACCCATACCTCCCTACAGTCGCTTCCTCTTCTTCTTCTTCTCCTTCCGTTTCCGGGTCCGCTACTCCAACCCCACTCGCGTCTTCCATCCCTCCTCCTCCCCCTCCCTCCGCTCAACCCAGGTTGAGCTACGCCGTTCCCCCATTGGTCTCCAGTGACCATGAACCCACTTGTCCAGTTCCCATCAGGCCGCGCCACTACCCTCACATCCAATTCAACACTGCGGATGTGGAGTGATTCATCTCGAGATACAAAGGTATTGCAGATGCGGAAGGTGTGTCGGATGCCAATAAGGCCTGGCTTGTTGTCCTGTTCATTATGGACAAAGAAAAGCTCCGGGATGTGGAGGAGATGGGAGGATACAAGATTCAGGATTGGCCAAAACTGAAGGCGGAGATCCTAACGCAGTGGGGTAGGCGCAAACCTTGATTCTGGGAAATCAATTTTGACTGCGTGGCCTTGGAGGCGAGCGCGCGCGGAGGAGTAAGAACTCGGGTGGAGCTGGCGGATTACACGTTGACATTCAATTGGATCTATTGGTACTTTTCAAAGAAAGAGGTGGTGGCGGGAAAGAAAGGGGCCATGAAACGCGCGTTTCTGGGCGGTTTAGGCGCTCAACTCTGGGAAAGGGTGCAGCGGCATCTTTACAATCACAACTTGGTAAAGCGTCATTGGATGGGAGCATTGGGCTCCTTCTGGAGTTGGCTGTCATTTGCCAGGCTGTGGAGAGTGAGCTTGACTTAGAAGAGCTCATTGAGGATACCGCTAAGTCCTTCCCAGCGGGACCAAAGAAATCCCCCCCCCAGGTTTTGGCTCCGGCGCAATTTCCGGCCCCGGTTCCACCTACTTCCATGCGTGTTCCGGTTCCTCAACCTAAGCCCGCCCCTCCGGTGTGGTGTCAATTTAAAGACACGGATTGGGAACTGCGATGCTGCTGCGCGCTCAGCATTGGAGGCAAGCGGGCTCAGAATTAGGGTATGCGGAGTGCTCAGCAGCAGCAGCTGCTGGATCAGCAGCAGCCGCTGTTTGGCTCCGCACCTAGTGGACGGGTCGGGCTCAGCATTGAATGCGGTGTGGGTGGCGATCCTCCCTGGAGATTGGATTCAGAAGGTAGTGCGCTTGACTGGGTTTGTGGGCGCGCTGGCTTGGGTATGTAGGGGCAGAGCAATCCACGGGCTATAAAGGAATAGACGGAGCGCGCATGCAAGCGCGCAGATCACGCCAAATAATACCGGACATCCACAACAGGCGTGGAAAAACGGATACGGACAGGCGCGGGGGGCTCTGAGTAGGGCGCGGTGCAAGGACCGCGTCATGAGAAGGATAAACCGGATGGACGGAACAGCGTACGGACTTTGGGGGAAGTTTGGTACGGAGGTGGGGAGAGGAGGCTAGGGTTTCTGTTTTAGGATTGTTTTCTGTTTTGTTGTCATACTGTTATTTGCGCGTGTACTTAGATTAGGGTTGAGAGGGAGGACTTATCCTCACTCTCAACTCCGGGTTAGGAGCGGGGGGGATGAAATGAGACCATCACATCATTGGATTGGATCAAACATCTCTCCAAGAGATTAAAGGAACTCATACTGGATACACATCCAGATGGACAGTTCTTAGGATTGAAGGATTGGCGATTTCACTCTCTCTCTCTAATTTTCTTTATCTCTTTATCTCCTTATTTCTATTTCTCATTTAAGTGCAACTTTGGGCATCCTCATTTCCTTTCAGACGCAGGGAAACTTTAACTTCCAAACGTTGGGACAATTATAGGGGGAGAACCCTTATTCTTTCCACATCTGGGGGTCTGGCCGGGAAGTAACCTTCCATTTCTTGTCTTTCAAAGGTAACTGGGAGCAATGTCCTATCCATACCTCCCTACAGTCGCTTCCTCTTCTTCTTCTTCTTCTCCTTCCGTTTCCGGGTCCGCTACTCCGACTCCACTTGCGTCTTCCATCCCTCCTCCTCCCCCTCCCTCTGCTCGACCCAGGTCAAGCTACGCCATTCCCCCATCGGTCTCCAGTGACCATGAACCCACTTGTCCGGTTTGCATCAGGCCGCGCGACTACCCTCACATCCAATTCAACACTGCGGATGTGTAGCAATTCATCTCGAGATACAAACGTATTACAGATGCGGAAGGTGCGTCAGATGCCAATAAGGCCTGGCTTGTTCTCCTGTTCATTATGAAAAAAAAGCTCTGCTCCGCGATGTGGAGGAGATGGAAGGCTAGGAGAATCAGGATTGGCCAAAACTGAAGGCGGAGATCCTGTCATACTGACACCAAACTCAGTCTAACCTCAGTCTAACCCTCAGGCCTGATCTACTTTCTCAGGAACTTCAACCTCAGGGCTCAGGAGACTTACATCAATATGTCTCCAGTAACTATATACCTCAGGATCTTCATGCAGTACATATCTACATATAGTCTAGCCTGATACTATACACAGATAGACTCCATAGGCTTGCACATACTGAATCTCCCAGGCTCTACTCTACCTCTCTGTCTAACCCATACCTCTGTGGGTTACCTCTCTGTCTAACCCATACCTCTGTGGGTTACCTCTCTGTCTAACCCATACCTCTTTGGGTTATCTCTCTGTCTAACCCATACCTCCTCTGTGTGGTTTATCCTTTGTGAATCTTTATGTACATCCTCTTGCAGATTGTATTAAATACTCTTGCTACTTAGTACATAGTGTCATGACCCCCATGTACACTGAACATCCTTCAACTGTACTCTCCCAGCTTAGACAGCTCAGACCTGGAACCTTGCCCCAATGTAGAAGCAGCCTAACCTAATGTAGTAGCATACCTGATCAGCCCTCTCTGTTACTTAGACTGTTCCCATGACATCATATGTATAGTCTGAGCCCCAATCACTTGTACCTCTGTTGTAGTTCCAACCTCTTGTCTATTTAACAGACATCCTCTTCCCTCTTCCTGATGGTTCCCCAAGAAATCAGTTTACTACTTCTTACTAGGAGATCTTTCCCAGCAAGTGTCATTCAGCACTCTTCAACCCAATCCTCCTCTGCTCCTTGTAGCCTCCTTCACTAACCTTGCCCCTAAGCCTACTGTGGGTAGAGACCCCTCTGTGCCAAGCCCTGCTTGCATGTCAGCAGCCCTTGTGACATTAAACTGATTTTTTCCCCAATAAACCCTTCTTCACCAACCACACTCCCTATCCCTTTTAGACAGCATCAAATCTTGCTATTGAGTTGTGGCAATTTTTGTTTGCTTTATTTCTGTCCCAACCTTGAACTTGGCTATTTGATTTGTGGCCATTTTCATTGCTTCCCTTACCTTACTGTCAAACCTACTCAAAAGATCCAGCTCTCCATCCTCTAAATATCACTTCTATGCTTTGACACTTCAACGCTTTGACACTTTGACACTTTGACACTCTGAAGCTTTGACGCTTTGACGCTTTGATGCTTTGACGCTTTGATCCTTCAGCACTTCAACACTTCAACGCTTTGATGCTTCAACGCTTCAATGCTTTGAGGCTTCAACACTTAGACAAGGTATAGTAACCAGTATTTGACTGTCCCCTAAAGTTAATCAGAGGAAGAAAAATTCCTTTTAATCATTTTTATTCTTGTTCCAAGGTGAAGAACAACTTTTGGGTAACTAATTATTCTTAGAAGTAAGAATGCCCCCACGACGTGCGCTTTTTTCTCACATTTCTAGCCCAGCAGTCACCCGTAGCGCCAGGGGGAGAGGTGCCACTGAACCTACTGACCACTCTACCCCTAGATCTCATGGAACAGGTAGGACTTTTTCTAACTTGGCTGCACCAGTGGTTACCACTTCCACTCCTATGGATACAGGTTTATTGGAACCTATTCCCCAAGTATCCCTTTCTACTATTCCTTCTTCTGACAATGCTAGCCTCCACAGAGTCACAGGTCAGTTTCCAAGCCCAGGTTACCATGGTTTGGACTCTCCTTCCTATGATGCAAGAATGGTCCCAATCCCAGGAGAAGGTGAGGAAGATGAAGAGGATGAGGACTCAGGATTTGATTCTAGAATCTTGAGTGGCCTGGGTTCACCATCCCCAGAGGGTAATCCTAGTCAAACTTCTAATGCAACAGCAGTTCCTTCACCTTCCCCACACACCAAACTTCCTTCCACAACTCAGGTTCCTTCAACTGACCCTGCCCTGCTGGCCATTCTTCAGCAAATGACCACTGCAATGACTCATCTTTCTAAACCTGCTGACCAAGGAACCTCTGCTAACTTTAAATCTCCATCTATCAATGCCCCAGAAAAATTTGATGGAACTAACCCAACCAAGCTTAGACCCTTCCTTCAAGCTTTTGAACTAATCTTTGCAAATGATGTGAGAGTTTTTGCTAATGACAGAAAGAAAGTATTTTTTACAGTCTCCTACCTTTCCGGAAATGCCAGTCAATGGATCCAACCCTATCTTGCTCACATTGGTAATCATGAGCCAGACTTCATACTTAACCCCTGGCTTCTATTCACTCAACAGCTTCATACCCTTTTTGGTGATTGTCTGGAAATCCAGCGTTCTGAGAAGGAGTTAACCCTTCTTAAGATGAAAAAAGGTGGTTATGCTACTAACTATATCACTGAATTCAGGACACTTATGACCAAGGTCTCTGGGTGGGGTGATAAAGCCTTTTTCTTTCATTTTAGACAGGGTCTCCCAGCCAGATTACTGGACCAACTAGCTGGTTATGATGGACCTCAAGAAACCTTGCAAGACCTAATGGATATTATTCTTAAGTATGACACTTGTTACCATGAAAGGATCCGGGAGAAGTCCTTCACTCTCCCTCAGACCTCAAGGCTTGGACCCAGTCTTCCCAATCCTCAGAAACCTTGACAGACCAGCCAACCAGGTAGGTTTAAGGGGAAGGCAAAGACAACCCCTACTAATTCTACTCCAACCTATGTTCCCAATCCCAATGTGGGAGAGGATGGACACCTCAAGGCTGAAGAAAAAGCTAGGAGAGAAAGAGAGGGTTTGTGTAACTACTGTGGAGGAACTCACAAAATTAGCCTCTGCAGGAAACATCCAGATTTTAAGCCTGGCCCAAATCCCAATCCTATGAAACCCAAACAGGGAAAAGACTAGGTGATGGGAATTTGGTACTCCTTGACCATCACCCTCCCAATATTTGAGTACAAACTTTGGAAAGAAAAGACTCTAACCCTCCTTCTAAAGACTTATGTTTTGTTTGCTTTTCCAATAACAAGGCTTAAAGTGTACTTGTTGACTCTGGAGAAACTCAATCTGTTATTTCAAAATCTTTGGTTTCAAAGTTTTCTCTGTCACCCAAACCTCTGACCACTCCTGTCTTTTTATTTACCTTCAGTCCTTCTGACTCAACTTCCCAGGAAATCACCCATAAGGTTTCCTTCAATTTCTCTTTGCCCTCTTTTCCCAACTTAGAGTGGGATTTCTTGGTTGTTGATACTCCCCCCAAAGAAGACATTATTCTAGGTATTGACTTCCTCCATTTCTGGAACCCAGAGGTAAATTGACAACTGGGATTGATCACCCCAATACACCAACCAACTTTGGATCATTCCTCTTCTGTTGAACTCTCCTTGGCCACTACTTTCTTTCCGCCAGTGAACCTGCAGGTCACTGCTCCTGTCCCCTTTTCAGAATCTATGCACTCACAACACTTTCCTTTGAGTTCAACAACTACTTCTGTGAACAGGATATTCTTTGGACATTCTCTGAAATTCTTGGAGGATATGGAGGATGATCTATCCTTTCAAGTTTTGCATATGATTATTTCCACTTCTGACTCTGACCCAAAGCAGGCTACTGCAGAAGGTTTGGATGAGGATTAGGAAACTGATGAAATTGAAACTGTGATGGAGAGAGTTCCTGATGCTTATCATGCCTTTTTAGATGTTTTTTCCAAGGTCAAAGCTGATAAACTCCCTCCTCATTGCGCTTACAACCATCATATTAAACTGAAAGGCCCTATGCATCCAGTTGGGCCTATCTACTCCCTCAGTCACCATGAGAAGGAGGCCCTACAAGCCTATATAGCAGAAAATATAGAGAAAGGTTTCATTTGCCCCAGCACTTCCAGCACTGGAGCACCTGTCCTCTTTGTAAAAAAGAAGTATGGTGGTTTGCAATTGTGTGTTGACTATTGCAAACTCAATGCTGTGACTCAAAAGAACCGGTATCCCATTCCTCCCATGACTCACTTATTAATAGTCTTTTCTGGTTCTACCATTTTTTCCAAAGTTGACCTCAGGGGTGCTTATAATCTCCTTTGAATTAAGGAAGGGGATGAACATCTTACAGCATTCAGAACTCAGTTTGGGAGTTTTGAATATTTGGTAATGCCTTTTGGACTCACCAATGCTCCTGCCTCTTTTCAATGTCTTGTTAATGACATTTTTGCAGACCTTCTGACCATCTGTGTGGTGGTATACCTTGATGACATTCTTATTTTTTCCAAAAACTTAACAGGACATACAGCTCATGTGTGTGAAGTCTTGAACAGACTTCAGAAGAACTTATATGCAAAAGCTTCTAAGTGTGAATTTCATGCCTCCTCAGTGGACTATCTAGGATATGTCATTTCCAGAAGTGGTATTGAAATGGACAACTCCAAGGTCCAGAAGATCTTGGACTGGCCACCACCAACAAACAAAAAGGCCTTGAAACAGTTTTTGCGTTTTTCTAATTATTATTGCAGGTTTATCATTAACTATTCCAGAAAGGTGCACCTCCTCACTGCTCTAACTGGAGCAGATCCCATCTTTCCTTTATCCCCAGGGGCTCTGCAGCAATTTGAGGACCTCAAGGTAGCCTTTACTAAAGCTCCTGTACTCAGACATTTTGATTTTTCCTTAAAAACCTTTTTGGAGACTGATGCCAGTGACTATGCCCTAGGGGCTGTCCTCACCCAAGTCTCCCTTGATGGATCCAAGCACCCAATTGCTTTTGACAGCAGAAAATTGGGTAGTTCTGAACTTAACTATGAAATCCATGATAAGGAACTCCTGGCCATTGTATGGGCCATCAAGATCTGGAGAGCTTACTTCCTCAGTCTTTCTTCTCCCTTTGAAGTTCTCACTGATCACTTATCTCTTAAATATTTCATGACCTCCAAAGTCTTGACTTGTCGCCAAGCCCATTGGGCTGAGTTTCTATCTGAATTTGAACTCACTATAGTCTATAGACCTGGAAAGCAATCAATAGTGCCTGATGTCTTGTCATGTCAAGACAATGTTTATCCCAAGGGGGGGATGCCCTATGCAGAAAAGAATCCAGAAAATGTCAAACAACTCTTGAAACAGACTGACTTTGAACCTTCTAGAATTTTCTTTATCTCTGCAAAACAGGTTGAGAAACAATTGGAAACCTTAATTCAGTCCCAGATCTCCAACAAATCAACCCAGCAGATTATTCAGAAGCTACATAAAAAGGAACAAGTAAAGAGTTATCTTATAGACCCAGACACTGGACTCCTTATTTTCCAAAAGAGGATAGCAATCCCCAAGGAGGATGAACAACTCCAACTTGAAATACTTCAACAAAGACATGAATCTCCCCTCTCTGGCCACCCGGGAAAAGACAAAACAGCTGATCTAGTCAAAAGAGATTTCCATTGGGAAAATATGACTTCCTTTATCAAAGATTATGTTTCTTCTTGTTACCTTTGCAGCAGAAACAAATCCAGTCACCACAAAAAGTTTGGAATCCTCCAACCCTTACCAATTCCAGATTCTCCTTGGACTTCACTCTCTATGGACTTCATCTCACAACTGTCACTATCCAATGGATTTGACTCAATCCTTGTGGTAGTTGATTGTTTTTCAAAAATTTCACTCTTTATTAAAACCAGAACTGATATCTCCTCTGTGGAGTGAGCTAACCTACCAATTTCTCATTTTTTTAATAAACATGGCCTCCCAACTGACATTGTCAGTGACAGAGGATCTTTATTTGTTTCCTCCTTTTGGAAACTTGTATGTGAAAAATTACAGATAAAAAGAAATCTTTCCACAGCTTATCACCCTGAAACATATGGACAGACTGAACAAGTAAATCAGATTCTAGAACAATTTCTTAGGATATATGTCAGTTATCACCAAGACAACTGGGATACCTGGATCCCCCTTGCTGAATTTGCTTACAATAATTCCACTCACACTTCTTCTAAGCAATCTCCTTTTTTCACCATCTATGGACAACACCCCAACTTTGACAGTCTCCATGTAGTAGATGATCAACCTGCCAGCCACTAAATAACCCAGATTCACCAGAATCAGAAGTTATTGGGTATTGAACTGGAAAAGGCAATTAAAACCTACAAAAGATATGCTGACCTAAAAAGAAGTGACTTTACTGCCTCATTTGCTGTTGGAAACAAAGCTTGGCTCTCTTCTAAAAATATCAAAACTAATTGTCCAACTCATAAGCTCTCAGAGCAATGGTTAGGTACTTTTTTGATTACAGAACAGATTGGAAAAATTTCATTCAAGCTTCAACTACCTCAGCAATGGTCCACCATTCACCCTGTATTCCACTCCTCCTTACTCAAGCCATATCAGGACAACTCACTATCCTCCAGGCACCAACCACCAACTGAGCCAGTCAAAATTGATGGTGAAGAAGAATGGGAAGTGTTGCAGATATTGGATTCCAAACTTAAGAGAGGGAAATTATTTTACTTAGTTGAATGGAAAGGCTTCCAGAATGACAAGGAACGCACTACTTGGGAACCTCACTCCAATCTTACCAACTGCCCTACTTTACTTCAAGACTTCCATACACTCTAACCTTCAAAACCAAAGACAAACTTAAAATAAAAACAATATAAACCTCATTCTCCTTTTCAAAAAAAAAAAATTAATATCAATAACATGATAAAAAATAAAGATTCTTTCTCCTTTTCCCTTTTTTAACCTGAACAAAAAAAAAATATCAATTACTCCCCTCCGAAGAAAATATAAATAAATAAACAATAAAATAAAACAAATTTCATATAAAAAACTTTTTAGATAGCTTCACACATCAATTCTTCCAACTCTTTTAGTCTAGACATCCAAGTATTTACTAATTTTAACTTGGCAACTTGATAAGAATTTGGCCCCCTTATAGTAGTCCCTATTTCAAAGTTATGTCCAGCTAAAGCCAAAATATCAGCTAGTCTTTTCTTTATCTCTAAAAATTTTTTCTTTCTAGCTTCTAAAAATCCATACTTCTCCTTTCTTATCTCACTACCCCAACCCTTCTTTAAACCTTCCTGAAAATTTGAATTTAAAGTCCTAGAATTCCTACTATAAATCTCCAAAGAATGATTGACTTGATCTTCATTTAAAACAGAATCTTCCCTGAATCTTCTTCCTTCCATTATCTCCAATAAACTTTCTCCATTTTCCAATTCCTCAAACCAAACCTCAGTTTCATAACCCATACCTCTTTGGGTTATCTCTCTGTCTAACCCATACCTCCTCTGTGTGGTTTATCCTTTGTGAATCTTTATGTACATCCTCTTGCAGATTGTATTAAATACTCTTGCTACTTAGTACATAGTGTCATGACCCCCATGTACACTGAACATCCTTCAACTGTACTCTCCCAGCTTAGACAGCTCAGACCTGGAATCTTGCCCCAATTTAGAAGCAGCCTAACCTAATGTAGTAGCATACCTGATCAGCCCTCTCTGTTACTTAGACTGTTCCCATGACATCATATGTATAGTCTGAGCCCCAATCACTTGTACCTATGTTGTAGTTCCAACCTCTTGTATATTTAACAGACCTCCTCTTCCCTCTTCCTGATGGTTCCCCAAGAAATCAGTTTACTACTTCTTACTAGGAGATCTTTCCCAGCAAGTGTCATTCAGCACTCTTCAACCCAATCCTCCTCTGCTCCTTTTAGCCTCCTTCAGTAACCTTGCCCCTAAGCCTACTTTGGGTAGAGACCCCTCTGTGCCAAGCCCTGCTTGTATTTCAGCAGCCCTTGTGACAGATCCTAACGCGGTGTGGTAGGCGCGAAACTCAATTCCAGGAAAGCGATTTTGACTGCATGGCCTCGGAGGCGAGCGCGCGCGGAGGAGTCTCGGGTGGAGCTGGTGGATTACACCTCAACATTCAATTGGATCTATTGGTACTTGTCAAAAAACAAGGTGGTGGCGGGACAGATGGGGGTCATGAAACGTGTGTTTCTGGGCGGTTTAGGCGCTCAACTCCGGGCAAGGGTGCAGCGGCATCTTTACAATCACAACTTGGTAAAGCGGTCACTGGACGGGAGCATTGCGCTCCTTCCGGAGTTGGCTGTCATTTTCCAGGCTGTGGAGATTGAGCTTGACTTAGAAGAGCTTATTGAGGACACTGCTAAGTCTTTCCCAGAGGGAACAAAGAAATCTGCCCCCCAGGTTCCGGCTCCGGCGCAATTTTTGTCCCCGGTTCCACCTACTTCCACGCGTGTTCCGGTTCCTCAACCTGCGCCTGCCCCTCCGGTAAGTGAATTGATGGAACTGATGAAGGATTTGAAGATCTGCATGAGCCGCATGGGCCAGCAGCAGCTGGGAGGGCCTCCACCTCACATGGTGGAAGGGTTTCGGCCACCCGGTACCTTCATGCCGAGGGGGTGCTCCTACTGTGGGGCAAACAGTCATTGGCAATTGGCGTGCAAGGAGCTTACAAAGGATCTCAAGGCGGGATTGGTCCGACTGGTGGGGATGGGGTACATGTTTCCAAAGGGCAAACAGATTCTGATGGAGCCACGCCAGCCGACTGCAATGCAGCAGGTGCGCACACGGGGTCAGGAGGCGGGAACAACGGCGCGAGCGTCACTAGGCATTGTTACCGGTCCCGGATTGTGGCAACCACCTTGGATGGAAGCCAAGGTAAGGGTAGTGGCAACGGAAGAGAAGGTGGGGTTCTCCAATAAGATGGAGGTGGATGCGAAGGAGTGACCCCCGTCAACCGTTCCAAAACCAGCCGCACGCGTTCCTGGAATCAAGGTGCCGGCAGCGAATCCTGTAGGGAAGAAGAAAGCAGCGGACATTGTGCGTAGGGTGATGGGGAACAAGACTCTGTTCCCGCTGACCTTGCGGGAACTGGCGGCCGTGTCTCCGGTGGTGGTAGACAAGATGGTGCAGGTTTTGCGGGATTGCGGTCAGGGCCGGGTAATTCAGACAGTGCAGCGGGTTCATGTGGCGCGGAAGGAGGAGGGGCACAAGGAGTGTGAGTTGAAATTGGTTTTGACTCCGCTCGCTTACTTTCCAATGGTCATAGCAGGGAGGAAGGTGTAGGCTATGGTGGACAGCGGTACAATGGTGAACCTGCTGCCATCGCGGATGGTGGATGATTTGGGGTTGTTTCGCCGGAAATGCGCAATGGGTCTCCGCGCGCTTAACGGAGGGGATTGTTGTTTGGATGGGATAGTTGAGGAGGAGGAGGTCGAGGTTGCAAGGGTCCGTAAGCCTCTTTCTTTTCTTTTGGTTGATTGTGGGGATGTGATTTTGGGAAGGCCGTTCATGTTTGGGTTCCAAGCACAAATGGTTTTCAATCCGGAGGCGGGAACGGAGGCGTTGACGGTGGAGGATTTGTCCGGCGGAAGGTTTGAAACAACTATCTGCGATTGCCTGAAAGGAAAGCGGAGGAGAGTGTTGGAGTATGAGGAGGAACCGGACGCGGAGTTGGTCTGCAACGGGTAACCCTTGGAGGATTTTTTCTAGTCAACCAAGGAGACCGCACGGAACAAGCTCTGGTTTTGTGCGGGCGGTTGATCAATGAGGAGCAGGAAGGGGGAGGAAGGAAAGTGCAGGGCGCGCATGTTGCAGAAGTAAGTCCCTTTTCTTAGTATGCATGGCCCGAGGACACTACGCTTCAAAAACCCTATCATTGTGCCACACTTGTGAGCAAAGGCAAAAGCCCCTGTTCGGTTCTGTGCAGGACCTACAGCAAAGGATGCGTGCGGATGATGCGGTGCAATGCTGGAAAGTGCAAGCCGGTGTTGCGGAAGTTCCGACCAAGGAATGAGCCAATGCCCCAGGAATTGAACAGACCGCTTTGACCAATTGCTTGGTCGCGGGACCATTGGTTCACGCCAATTAAGGGTTTTGGGGTGGGTTACTAGTTTGGCGCGGATCACCCAGGAGCGGATTGCAGCTTTCAATCTTGGCCCAACGGGATGGTTGAGTACAGAGGAGAGTGATTTGCTGGTTTTGGTTCTGGTTCTTTGGGAAAGAGCGCTTGCGTTCGGACCTGAAGAGCGGGGGCTTCTGAAAAACAATATTGGCAACCCCTATGTCATCCCCACTGTTGATCACAAGCCGTGGCAGATCAAGCCAATTCCAATACTGCGGGCGGTCCGGGAGCAGTTTCTGGAGCTGGTGCGGGAACGGGTGAAGACTGGCCTTTACAAACAGTCAACATCTAGTCACTCCAGTCCAATCTTTGCGGTAGTTAAGCAGGACAGAAGGTTGTTGAGGATTGTCCATGATCTGCAGCGGCTCAACTACTTTACAATCTGGGACCCAGGGCAGCCCCCTTGCGTTGAAAAGTTCCTTGAGTCAATGGCTGGGCGCACTTGTTGCAGTTTAGTGGATGTGATGAGGGGATATGACCAGTGCGAGTTGGATCCTCGCTTGGGGCCTCTAACGGCATTTGAGACTGGGTTGGGAAGAATGCAGCTGACTCGGCTACCGCAGGGCGCGACCAATTCTGTGGCGGTGTACCAGGTGCAAATGGCTTGGATCCTGAAAGATGATCTTCCGGATGGAGTCCAAATCTTCATTGACGACGCGGGCATCAAAGGTCCAAAATCCGATTACGGAGGAGCAGAGCTGGTTGAAGTTCCCGGCATCCAACGTTTTTTGTGGGAATACGCACAGACGTTGGAACTCATCCTGTTTTGCATTGAGGAGGCAGGACTGACGGTGTTGGGGAAGAAGTTGGGGGTTTTTGTTCTGGCGCTTGAAGTCCTTGGGCATGTTGTTGCTTCCAACGGCCGGCGCATTGCAGAGAAAAAGTGGAACAAGGTCCTTGAATGGCCAACCCCGCGGACAGTGTTGCATATCCTTCAGTTCTTGGGATTATGTAGCTATGTCCGTATGTTCATCAAGAGGTTTGCAGAGGTGGCAAGCCCGCTCCGATCACTAATGCGGAAAGGCGCAGAGTGGAATTGGGGAGAGGAGTGCAATAGCGCGTTCTGGAAGCTAAAGGAGATTGTGGGACGTGACATTGTGCTCCGTGATCTTGACTACAATGCAGGGGTAATTAGGCTAGCGGTTGATTCCAGCAAATTTGGCGCGGGGGGGTTCTCACTCAAGAGGACAACGGTAAGGATAGGCTGGTGATTTACAAATTGGTCACCTTCACTCTGACGGAAAGCCGGTACTCTCAGCCGAAGTTGGAGTTGTGTGGGGTCACCAAGATTGTGCGGCGGCTTCAGTATCTTTTGTGGGGGGTTCACTTTGAGCTGTTGGTGGATGCGGAGGCGCTGGCGCGGATCATCAATTCTCCGCCGTTGCCCAATGCTCCCATGACCAGGTGGGTGGCGTTTCTTCAACTTTTTTCCTTTGCTGTTGTTTATGTTCCGGGGAAAGCGTTCACTATGCCAACGCGTTGTTGCGGTATCCAAGGGACAACCCGTTTGAGGACACGGAACTGCTCAATGTGGAGACCCCAGTTGTCAAGGTAGGGGTTGTGGAGGCGGGCGTTCAGCTGCCGCTCCGGCAGACCGGGCGGTACGCGATTCTTCATGATTACTTGCGGGACCTTTGTTTTCCCAACGGAACTATGGACAAGCACATGAAATGGGCAAGGCAGCAAGCTGGAAACTTCTATGTACAGGAGGGGCAGCTTTGGCGGCGGAAGACTCCGGTTCCTCTTGTGGTTAACACTTCAAGGGAGGATCAGGAAGCTATCCTCCGAAGCCTTCACAACAATCTCGGCCATTGAGGGGAGGTCAAAACGCAGAGGCGGGTGAAAGAGCGGTTCTGGTGGCCGGGGGTAGTGCGTGCAGTACGGGAATGGTTGGCGTCCTGCAAAGCCTGTCAATGGCGGAGCGCAAGATTGCCTAAGGAAGTCAAAAACCCCACAGGGGAAGACACCCTCTTTGGTTGAGTCTTGCTTGATGTTGTCCACATCAAGGCGGGTAAGTTTTCCTATCTGCTTGTTGCGCG
The DNA here is from genome assembly GCA_025617555.3 of Puccinia polysora. Taxonomy (NCBI): domain Eukaryota; kingdom Fungi; phylum Basidiomycota; class Pucciniomycetes; order Pucciniales; family Pucciniaceae; genus Puccinia; species Puccinia polysora. The sequence continues at coordinate 11,133,798 of CM062631.1, forward strand.
GGACAACCTGTCCGGTTGGGCGGAAGCGCGTCTGTTGGTCAAGCTCCCAGCGGACAAAGTTGCTCTGTTTCTGGAGGAAGATTGGTTTGTGCGGTACAGGTTGCTTTGTCTGGTTACAGTGGACGGAGGGGCCAAGTTTTGCGGCCGTTTGGTTGAGTTGGTGAAGAGTTACCGAGCCAAGTTTGGCCGAGTAACGGAGTATTATCCCGAGGGGGCCGGCATGATCAAACGCGGGAATCAACCAATCAAGGACGCCCTGGTCAAGATGTGCGGGGAGGATGGTAAGCGCTGGCAGGAGACCCTTCCAATGGTTCTGTTTGTGGATTGGATTTTGGTGAAGCTGTTGACAGGCTACTTGCCGTACAAGTTACTTTTTGGAAAGAGCCCTGTGCTTCCGGTGGACATTGAGTTGGAGATGTTCCTGGGGGTTGACTGGTGGAAGGTAAAGACCTCCGCCAAATTGCTTGAGGCTTGCGCCAAACAGCTCCTTTGACAGGACGGGATGCTCACCAAGGCTGCGGACGGGCTGAAGAAGACTTGGACGGCATTGGTGCGCTATTGAGACGAGTTCTGCTTGCATTGTCTCTGGGATACCTTGCGGAAGGGGGATTTGGTGCTCCTGTACAACCAGAGTCTGGAGTCTCAGTGGGGGAAGTTGTTTGCTAACCGGTGGAACAGCCTGTTCCGCGTGTTGTCCAAGTTCAAGGGCGGCAGCTATCAGTTGGAGGAATTAGACGGTACTCCGCTGAAACGGAAGGCGGCAGCTTTGCATGTCAAGCGCTTCTTTGCGCAAGGATTTACCTCGTTTGACAAAACAGCAGAAGGGGGTGAAGGATATGACAAGGGGAGTGTGGAGTGCAGAAATTGTGTTTGAATGCAATCCGGGGATTTGTCTTTGGGCGGAGAAGCGGAAAACGTGCCGTTGCAACGGAGTAGGCGGTTGCAACCAGCTGGGGACAGTGGCCAAGTTGGAGGGGGAGGTGGTGGGGGTAGGGGATAAGTTTTGATTTGGTGGGGGGGTGCTCTAGCCAGTTCACAGCCAGAACTACTAGACACCCCAGAATGTTTGTTTCTCTATGTTTCTTTCTTATCTGGATTTTGGGGTCTTTGCTGGCTTGGGGTTTTTGCAGGAAACGCGGGCACGGCACAAAGCCGGGTCCGTGAACGCAAGGACAAGCCCCGCGGAACCGGGACGCAAGGACAATCCCGCGGATGGGGGAAGCGGGACAAAGAGCAATTTGCGGGCGGTCTACAGGCGCCACACAAAAAAAAAAAATTATTATGTGTTCTTTTCTATTTTTCTTCTCTGTTGGTTTCTTTTTCTCTTTTTATTTTCTCTCAGGATATCTCCAGGATGGGTGGTTGGTATGGGAATAAGCTTGATTTGGTGAGGGGGTGCTCTAGCCGGTTCACAGCCGGGACAACTAGGCACCCCAGAATGTCCATTCTCTTACTCTCTCTCTCTCTCTTCCCTTACGGTGGCGCGGGCTGGTGTTTGGTTGTTGTGTTTGTTACAGGATGGGTACGGGGAACTGTGTGGCAGTCCATCTGGGGCGGTCCAGGTACCTTTGCGGAGCACCAGAACGCAACTTTGCAGAATTTGCGGATCTTGCGCGCGGACCTACTCCGGCTACGCCCTCTCTTTTCTAAACTTAGATTTTTCTCAATTTTACTTGCGGGGTCTCTTAAATTTACTTAGGCCGCTCACTGGCTCACTTGGAAGTGGTATGCGCAATGGGTAATTGTTTTCAAGCGCGGAATGATGAGAAGGAAAGGTACAGCAAGAGTGAAGGAAAGGAAAAGGAAAAGAAAGGAAAGAGGGGCCCCGCCTAATCCGCCTCCATCACCCAGACCATTCCATTCCTTGCATCCACCAGGAGTGCCCGGAATTGCGCCAATACTTCACGCCGGGAATCTGTTCCGTGGGCCCTTGGGATTGAGAGGAAGCCACAAAGTAGCTCGGCCAAGTCGTCTGCAAACCAATTGAATAAAACCTTGGGTAGCATGCGGCCAATTGGAATCTCCAGAACCTTGGGAGACGTCCGACCAGGGGCAGGTGGCGCGGGGGGAGGAGAGGAAGAGATAACCACCCTCTCCGGTGAGGGGGCTGGCAAGGGGGAGGACGCCGGGACCGGAGATGGCAATGGTGGTGGCGGTGGAGTAGGCAACGGAGCCGGAGGGGGTGTTGGCAGTCGTGGAGGAGGAGGAGGGGGTTCTGGCGCGGCCGCGGGTTGTCTGGAAAGCCTCGGGTCCGGTGCCGTTCAATTCACGCCGACAGCATAGGCCCAAGCGCGGGTTGCTGCGCGCCATTCCTCCAAGGTTTTGTATTTGCTTTGTTGCGGAGGTCCGGCCCAGCGGAGAGGTGATGCCAAGTCGCAGCTCACGTGCGAGGTGGGTGGTGACGGAATGAAGGTGAACCGGGGGGTGTCCACGAGCCTTCCAAGATTGAGTCTTTACTCAAGGCCACAAACAAGTCGCGCCTGGTCCTCTTGCGCGGTCGGGTGGGGTTGGGTCCAGGACAGGATTGCGGCATTGTGTTGCCAAGAGAACATTGGGGGTGGCCAGCACAGCAGGCCAAGCAAACTCAATGGCCTGAGAGGAGTGCGCACGGAATACCTTTCCTTGCGCAGTAGGTGCAGGGAGGGACCATGATGAGGGTGAGGCAGGAGGATGGGGGAAGGTGGTAGTGGGAGTGGTGGGGGTGGTAGTGGAAG